>CAVMBV010000009.1:1200000-1800000 GCA_963678735.1 Metschnikowia agaves | reverse complement strand
TTGTCGAAAACAAGAAAAAAAGAAAAAAGAAAAAAAAAGATAATTAAAGCGAATAGCTTCAACTTGTTGATGTTCTTTTTTTTCTTTTTTTTCTTTTTTCGACAACATATATGTAACGGCTTCACCAGATACCATTTAAGTCGGAGTTAGTGGTGCCATGGCTTCAACCGCGTATTTCCTTCCCGAACTGGACCGAGCTGGAACGCGGATGGACGGGTGCGAGCCACGACGCCCCCGGGCTATGAGGCGGTACGGGTTTCCTATGGGGTACGGGTTTCTCGGCCGGTACAGCCGTACTTACACATTAGGAGCAGTGTCGTTACTTCGTCCGCCGGTTCGAGATCTGGACAATAGTGCAACAAGCCTACAAACTGAAACGCATCCACAAAGACACAATGCACTAAAATGGCGAAAGCCATGCCCATTTCAAAGCTTGTTCCATATGGGGCCGAATTTCAATTCACGCTTAAACTTTCCAGGCAAGCGCCAGAAGGAAAAAACAAACTAGCGAGGCTAAGTAAATTATTGAGGGGTTCAGTCTCCGGAAATAAGATTTCGCGGAGTTGATCTTATTCTTCGGTACCAGAAACAGGCACAATAAAGATAATTGACCTTCTAGACACATCATTCGAAGGCAGGTTTGAATTCAATTTTGATAAGTTCACCCTCGTCTCAATTTTGACTTTGCATTTGAAAAATGTCTGCTTTTCAAACTAGCCACTTGCCTCTTACGCTGCCCGACCGTGCTAACCCACAGCGGAGTTCCGTTTTAACGCCGCCGGAATTTCAGTTGTACCCGCCACAAGCCACTTCGGAATATGCATGTAGCATTACCACATCATCGTTCTCTTGCATGACGCGCAGCGGTTATTGTATGCATCATTTGCGTTCCGAAAGCTACATGCTGCATCCCTGTATAGGTTTCCCACAGGGAAATGCACTATGATGTCTGCCTTCTGCCCTCCCTTTCTTCCAAGAGCTTATCCGAAGTTCCGACTTAGCCACAAGCCGCACCACCGCTTGAATACAACTTCCCAAAAATTCCGTAGCAGACATATCTCACAGGACCTGTGAAACAAACCGTTGCTGAACTCATCGTCATGTTTCTTTCTCTTTCTGCAGTGCTGTTGTCTCTGAACTAATCAAAACTAAGGGGTAAAAAATCAGGAGAGAATCACTCAGTGCTCTTACCAATTCCACGGAATTTCGCTTAAACATTCACATTCTCTTATGGGCAAGCTGCCCGCTCAAAGCGGAACCCAACCAAAGAAACCACCCACTAAAAAAACCACACCATTGTGGAAAATCCTCAATGTGCCTTTTGACAATTCTGATATTTTAGGTAGCACCAATTTCTCATAACGAAAGCAGCTACCCTGCCATCTGAGCCCAGCAACAGAAAATGGATCTCTTCGAAACCACCGTTACTCTTGGGGTGTACGGGTGTCTTGTCGACGACCCCACCACTGCCAAACTACTAAAGCAGTACATTCGCGAGTAGTGAGCAGGTTCGACACCACGGTGAGCCATGAGCAAGAAGGACCAGCCGTCGATCGATCAGTACACCAAGCTCAAGAATGACTTGACTAGGCTGATTTTGAGGAAAAGGGAAATCGATGCAGAACTTGCCGCTCTCGAAGAGTCGATCTACGAAAAGGAAGAAAATTACTTCAATGACAGCGCGTATGGAAACATTGTCAAAGGGTTTGACAACTTTGCCAAAAACTCGTCTGGAGGCTCGACGAAGCGCAAGATTGTTTACACGGATGAGGACCACATCTTCAGCATGTCTTCTGCGACATTTGTTAAGGCTTTGGCGAGAAAACAGGGGGACACTCCGGCCGCTCCCGACTTGGACGACTATGAAGATTCTGTCGATCCCACCAACGGTGGTTCGCCTACAAAAGAGCACAACGGAGCAGGTTCTGGACGCAAGAAGAAAGTCTAGAGCCAATGCTCAAGACGCTTGAGGCAATGAATGAAAAGAAATGAATTAATCACATTAATGCTGTTTATTGTATTTACATGAGTGCCGTCTAAGATCGTTACTTTCTTTTCAGCGGATCAAAATTGCGGACCCACGGACTTTTCGCAGGATAATCCGTGGGTACCCGCATGTCCAACGGGAATCTTTTCTTGGATTCATCTTCGTTGGCAGCCGCGTACAACTCGGGACTGGCAGCCTTCAACTCATCCATCGCCTGGCGAATGCTTTCAAACTGCTTTTCAAGCTGCTGCACCATCTTGGTATTTTTGTGTCTTGTGAACACGTTCCAGGCGTTCGTGATAGTGTTATGCTTGATCAAGTCCTCGGCACAGAGTTTCAACAACTTTGGCTGTTTCCGCGATGCAGAAAGCGCAGATAACTGGTTCACGACCCTCTGTGTGGAAGGATTGTTTGTGTTGCTCCGCTTGCCGCGAGTAAACGTCTTTTGAAGCTGCACAGCCGCATGTTTAATGTTCGGCCTGGAAAACATTGGCTGCTGGGGTCCTCACTGCTAGAAAAATTTTGATGTGGTTTGACTCGCGGCCGCACCCCGGTACCTCCCTCCTATTGCTGTTTGAGCCTTTACTGGGTATTATCACGTGACCAGTGTCTGGCAGAGCAAGTCACGAGTACTGGTAAAGCTTGGCGGTTTGCAACTAGAGTATCGTGTCCAACTTCCTTTGCAATCAGTTATCTTAGAGGTCGCCATGAAGAAGTTGTTCCAATCAGAAAAGAAGCCATCGCTGGAGCAGCCTCCCGAGCAGCCTCCATCCTATGAGCAGCTGGAAAGTGCCCCAGCCTTGGGGCAAGAAGAAATCCCCCAATATTCCGGTCAATATGGGCCTAACGAATACCCAGAGGAGAAGAAAGGTGGCGGTTACTTGCCCGAAGCGGGACAGGGATCTTCATCTCACAGCAGTGAATCGCCAGGAATGTACGTTGTCCCTCCCCAAAAGATCAATATTGCTTACGAGTCGGACAATACGAATACCCGGCCTGGTTATACGGAGTATTTGCAAAAGGACAAAGAGAGAATTGCCCAGGGCGACTTACCAAAGCATAGAGATGCTTTCAAGCACGGCGGTGCACCCTTGGAACCGAGTAGACAAGGCGGCGGTCTGTCTGGAGGGTTTCCTGGAGCTCATGGGCCCACTTACTACAACACTTCACAAAAGTAACCGGTTCAGAAGAAGATACCCAATGTATCATATGAAATTTGCTGTGATCAATTAATGAAGAGAAGCACGTGTGGCAGCCACTGCCACTGTGCGAGAATATAAAATACTTGAACCCGACGAATGGCTTGTAGAAGAACAACACAAGTAATCAGATGCTTAGTGGGAACAACGTGAGAGAGCCAAGGGCAGCTCATCAGGGTAATGGTGGGTCTAAATCGACAGCTACCATCTATGTGCCAGTCCTTGGTGAGCTTACTTTGTATCAACATAGCCCTGAACCAGTTTGAACCGGTTCAGTCCACGAGTCTAACCAAAACCGTACCAACAACCACCGCCCTCTGTGACCAGCTCATAACCAACAACCATCGCCCTCTGGTGACCCGCTCATAGGCCCATTTCCGCTTGTAATGCACGAAGTGCCCTCCTCGTCCTCGTCATCTTCCTGCACCGCCTGTGCTTGGGGCTTGCTTGTGCTGACAGTAGGGAAAGTGGGCAACTCAGCCGCCGGCTGTTTTTGGGCCTGTTGCCTCTGGGCGGCCTGTTTCTCCTGCCTAGCTTCCTGCTCTTCCGCCTGCAACGCAGCCAACTCCTCGTCTAGCTCGTCCTCGTCAACATACTCCGTGCCCACGGGCCGTGAGATGGCCTCGGAAATCTCGTCGGCCAACTCGACCTGCTCTCGAATATCGTCCATGGTGCTCTCCACCTTGTCCACGTCGTACTCGCCGTGGATCTGCTTCATCGCCGAGGCACCCTGCTTCATTGCCTTCATGGTCTCCAAGTTCAAGTTTGCACTCTCTATGGCGGTTAATTGTGTCTCCAACGAGTCAATTTGGTTCTCGATCTTCATCAAGTTCGTTTCGTAGCCCTTTTTGCGCTTCAACGCATTCTTGGCCAACGCCTTGTTGGTGGCGATGTGCTTGCGGGCCAACTGGTCCTGGTCTTCGATTTGCAGCTCAAGATGACTGCGCTTCTTGTTGAGCATCTGGATATGCTCCCTCAACTCCACAATCGCCTTCTTCGGCAACTCCTTTTTCTGCTGCTTGTTGCCGCCAAACATGTAGCTCCACATTTTGGCTTGCGGTGGTCTGAGTGCTGCGTTCGTCCGGGGATTGAATGGTCGATAGCTCTTGCTTACGCCTGGGCGATACGTTTGCCCTTGGGCTCAGATAAGGACGGGCCATGGTGCGGTGGAGTCTTGTGTCGCGCACGACTTCTACTGCTGGGGTTGTGCTGGCAGGCCGACGGTTAGTTACAATTCTGGCTACGGCTGGCGCCTGGCGTGTGACGTGGCATTGGCGGCTGTACTGACATTGGGCGGTAACAGTGGCGGTAACAGTGGCGGTAACAGTGGTGTTGTGGGCGTACTGCTAGCCAACAGCGAGTGCGGCTCAATGGTGCTCACCAGCATCTAAGACGAAAACACACGAAAGAGCAGAGTCCGCGGAGTATCAAAAGCGGTTGGCGCAGGTTGGCATCGGTTGGTCCCGGCTGGCCCGGTTGGTCCCGGCTGGCGCCTCCTCTGTGTTGGCTGCTCAGCTGACAAGCACCCAAAGAAAGAAGAACACGAGCAACACACCGAAGATCTTCAAGAACAACCAACGGTTACTCGAAATGTGGGCATAGTACTTCAACAACTCACGTTGTGCACCCATGATGTTCATGTCGATATCGTCGACGTTCTGGTCGATCCTCTGGATGGACTCGCCCTGCTCCGTGACCATGGTAGCCAACTGCTGGAATAGGTTCCCTACCTCGTTGATGGTAGCCTCGATGGTCTCTACGGCGGAGTTTCGCTGATGCAAATATTCGTTGCTCTGTTCCTCCATCAACAAAAGCTGCCGAGTCTGGTCAGGGATCGAGAGCAACTCGCCGTTAGCAGGCGTGGTCTCGTCCGCGCCCGCCATGAGATACGGATTCTCTCCAAGATTGGACAACGAGTTCGGGGCCGGGCTTCCCTCGCCCAGCAACGGCGAGTGTGTGTTTTGGCGAAGATTTGATGATGCAGAGAGAAAGTTTTCCTTGCGTGACTTGTTCTGGAGCTCGTTCTTCTGCCTAAGCTCCAACACGTTTTTGAACTCGCCGCTGACGTTCTTCATCTTCGAATTTAACAAGTTCAACACGTTCTTCGAGTACTGCGTAATCTGCGAGTCCACCTGGATCGACGACTCGCCTTTGGCGTACTTCTGCAAGTTCTGGATGCTTTGTTCGATCTTGAAAATGTCCTGTTTGATCACGTACGTCAACTCGCCTATCTCCACAGGCCGATCGTCGAAAAGCGGCTTCCGCTTGGCCAAAAGCGCTAGCTTCAGCAACAACTCTGTTGTGTGTGCGATATCCCGCGCGATGATGCTTGCCTGCTGTCCGAACCTGGACTTTTTGGCCGGAGGCGTTCGTTGCTGTGCCGTGCCCTTTTTGTTGATTTTGTCGAACGACGCCACGCATTGCTGGAACTCGTACGTCCGATTCTGTATGGCTGCAGACATGGTGGGAGACCGGCGCCTGGGTGTTGTGTGATCGGTTTTGGGGGAAAATGCTGCTATCGAAAGCGGGCTGGGCCACATTAGCTGGCTTTCATCATGGAGGGCCGCATTGTGTGCAGGACTCATGGTAGTTTCCTGGTGGTGATAACTTGCGGGAGGTACGGGTTTATTGCTGTTAAACGGGCTCTGCGGTAGATGTCACGTGCGCGATAGACGGGAGCTAAGCGGCAACGAACTCGTATACTTCACGGGAATATGGCAGAAAAGGGAACATCAAGCTGGAATTTCCTCTTTCGTTGCAGCCACCGCGTTTGTATTCGGTCCGGTTTCCACTTTATCGGGCTAGCATTTGTTCGCAAGACACAAAACCCTTCCTTTCCGGATTCCTCTCCATCGTGGCCCGGGAGAGTTTCACGCAGCAAACAATGCAGGCCCCAAGCAGGCCCCCGCCACCAGAAACCTTTGGAAAACAGCCAGCCCCGGAGCCATAGCGCTCACTCTGAATGTGCCGCCTATCTGGCGCCGGTGTCCGGATAACAAGGGTTGCGAGCCTCTCCATGCGCGACCTCTCAGTCCCAAAACAGAAATATAACAACAACTTGCGTGCGTGCGCGCACCGAAATCGAGCCTCGCACCGAAAACAAACAAGCCCAGCTGTCCCACCAAAACACCTGCTCTCTCTCCCGTTTCAGCCCAGTTAAACATGAGAGAAATTGTATGTGTCCTCAAATCGCCCTATGTGTTGTCATTTTCGGTCTTTGTGGCTGCCCAAGGTGCCCCTTCCGCGTGCAACTCCAACTTCGTTTATGCTTTTTCCGCGTAACCCCAGCGGCAACTGCCGTGTTTCATGATGTTTTCCTTTGTCCAAGAACCTGTGGCCAACACCATCACAAAACCGATCCAGGAGAGGTTGGAGCGGACAGCTCGTTTCAAAATACTTCCATCCCATTTGTACCTTCCCAAACGTGTTTGGACGCCAAAAGGACGTCAGAATCCTTGCCTGAAACCCACCGTTGATCTCCCTAAATGCGCGTTTATTGCACCCACCACGCCAGTTCCAGACGTAATTGGACCTGACGGTGACATAGTAAAGCCCGCTATGGCGTGAAATCTCAACGATTGGGCAAACCGTTCTGAACTATGGCATCCACCGGGCTGTATGCACCCCGTGTTCATTCCAATACTAACAATCTAGATTCACTTATCCACAGGTCAGTGTGGTAACCAAATTGTATGTGTATCGAATACGGCTCTCTGAGTCTGTATGCGTGTTCTTGCTTCTCTGTTTTTATACTAACGTTCTAGGGTGCGGCTTTTTGGGAAACCATATGTGGTGAGCATGGCTTGGATAGCAACGGAAACTACCACGGAGACGATGGCATCCAAAAGGCAAAGTTGGATGTCTACTTCAACGAGGCATCTTCTGGAAAGTATGTACCTCGTGCTGTGCTTGTAGACTTAGAGCCAGGCACTATCGACGCAGTGAAGAGCTCGCGGATCGGCAACTTGTTTAGACCTGACAACTATATCTTTGGCCAATCCTCGGCCGGCAACGTCTGGGCTAAAGGTCACTATACAGAAGGCGCGGAGTTGGTCGACTCGGTCATGGATGTGGTGAGAAGAGAGGCGGAGAGCTGTGACTCCTTGCAAGGTTTCCAGATAACCCATTCCTTGGGTGGTGGTACTGGTTCTGGTATGGGTACCTTGTTGATTTCGAGAATCAGAGAAGAATTTCCCGACAGAATGATGGCAACGTTCTCCGTCGTCCCTTCGCCTAAGGTCTCTGATACTGTGATTGAGCCATATAACGCTACCTTGTCTATTCACCAATTGGTAGAAACCTCCGACGAGACGTTCTGTATCGACAACGAAGCTTTGTATAACATTTGTCAAAAAACGTTGAAGTTGTCTCAACCTAACTACGACCATTTGAATAACTTGGTCTCCTCTGTCATGTCGGGTGTAACCACCTCTTTGCGTTACCCAGGCCAGTTGAATTCTGACTTGAGGAAGTTGGCTGTGAACTTGGTTCCGTTCCCAAGATTGCACTTTTTCATGGTGGGATATGCTCCTTTGACTGCTATCGGCTCCAAGTCCTTCAGATCCTTGACTGTTCCTGAGTTGACGCAGCAAATGTTCGATGCCAAAAACATGATGGCTGCTTCAGATCCAAGAAATGGCCGCTACTTGACTGTTGCTGCATTTTTCAGGGGTAAGGTTTCCGTCAAGGAAGTTGATGATGAGATGCACAAGGTTCAGACGAGGAATGCTGACTATTTTGTTGAGTGGATTCCAAACAATGTGCAGACTGCTGTGTGCTCCGTACCGCCCAAGGATTTGGACATGTCTGCAACTTTTATCGGAAACTCTACCTCTATTCAGGAATTGTTCAAGAGAGTCGGCGATCAGTTTAGCGCAATGTTCAGAAGAAAGGCATTTTTGCACTGGTACACATCGGAGGGTATGGATGAGATGGAATTCACAGAAGCTGAGTCCAACATGAATGACTTGGTGAGCGAATACCAGCAATACCAGGAAGCAAGTGTGGAGGAGGATGAAGATTTGGATTACGGTGCGGAGGAAGCTCCTTTGGTTGACAACATGGATTAAACACTTGCGTGCTCTCGATGTGTCATGAATAGAATTTAATACCCTTACTGCGTTAATGTGTGGTTTTTTTCTTTCTCCTTCTCTCTCTCTCTCTCTCTCTCTCTCTGTCACCACATGTGCTTATAAGCTTACTTAATTGTTATCTTTTTTTTTGATCTTGTTCATCCTAAGTTTGTTGATATAGTCTCCCTGTGAATTACTTCAATTGCCTACAAGTATCCTTCGAATATAGATCCAAATCCAATTGAAAATCAATTTCTTAAGGGAATGTAGATCGCTCTCCGAGCAATGTTTATATGTTTTGTTTATTTGAGCAGTTCCCAACAAGGTTGATAACACGCCTTGCTCCCAAACTACGATGAATGCACTCAAGTCAGCAGCACTGAACCCAACTTAATTTCCTCTCAAGAAGTTCTTCACGAAATCGTTCTTGTCAACCGTAGCGTAGGTCTCTTGATCCTCGAAGTACCTCATCACGTGGCACAGTTGCTTCCAGAAGTTGATCAATTCCTGGAATTCCATCTGACCCTTGGCATACAAAATATTGGTCACATCCAAATCCGTTTGGAATCTTTGTCTCTCGAACTCCTGTCTGATTTTGGTCTTGATGTTAGAAACAGGCATGTCCAACTCGTATAAGTTCGAGAACTCCTTGGAATTTCTAATAAACCGCCGGTACAAGTGGAGAACCCTCGTTCTCATATCAGAGTGGGTGAGTGACCGACGAGTGGTTTCAGCAAACTCGGTTGCGAGAGTCATGGCTAAGGTGTGTGCTTTCTGTCAGTTGGAATCTGAAGACGAAAGCCTGAGCGTGGTTTTGCAAATTGAGGCTCGTTGGTTGGTCAAGTTTAATGCGTGCGCGCACCATCCGGTAGGTGTCTGTTCGCGTTGATACTGCGACGTACTTCGCGGAGAAGCTCTCCCAGTGGTTGAAGTAATTTGATGAAGCGGCAGAGTTCAAAGCATTCATTCCATTGTTGAGTCTTTTCAAGCATCTTGAAGATTTTCATGATGACCGCCTGCTCGGTCTTTCCTAGTAAGTTGTTGTCGTCATCCGGGCCACCTGGTGAGTTGACACGCTCATGCTCTTTCTTGTAATTAAGATAAATGCTGAGGTAGCTGTAGCAGAGATCCACGTTCTCAGAGTCGATTAGCTTATTCATGAACTCAAGCGGCGTTAATCGCAATAACTGGAAAAATTGCGGCCAGTAGTGGACCTCAATTTTGCGCAAAAAATTCACATAAATGCTATCAGCTGCGTCGGTCGAGTTCACCAACTCGCATAACCGGTCCATCGTGCCCTGCTGATCAAGGTTGTCCAATTCCTCGAAAAGCATTAGTTCGAGACAGTATGAGAACTTGTCGAAGCATTTGTATTTCTGGATAATCTGACTGGTACTGAGTTTAGTGGAGAACAAATCACGATGCACAAGTCTGTTTAAGACCATCAATCGGCTGGGCCGTTGTTTGATGAGCATGTTTTCGTTTTTGAAGAGCACCTGCCATTCGAACCCTGAGAGCCCGATAGACCCGTTGGTTGTAGAGAGCTTTAAAGGTGTAAAACCAGAGGTCTGTATTTTCAACGGCTCTAATACTGTCTCTTGGTCGACATCATCCGGAGTCTCGACACCCGCAAATTCGTACGTACGTTCAATGAGCTCACGCAAATCATAGATATGGACTTCATCACCTTTGTATACAGACACTAGCGTAACCAGTTCGTTGGTGCCCACCATCACGGTGTCTTTGCGGATGCGCTCGACCACATTGCTTATCTTGATGAGATCATACATATTGTTGGTCTGCATGTGGCCAGATTTGAAGTTCCCAGGAAGGGGTTCTGTCTCAAGAATCTGATTTTTCAAGAGATAAAAATCTCCATTGTTGAGCAAGAAGAAGAAATGTCTTTCATCGATGCTCCACATGTCCTGTAGCAGCGATATATGCAACATATTTTTGATGCTGGAGAGGTGAATAGTGCGGCGCACCCGAATTGAAATTTTTGATGCCCCAAACGAAACGTGTGTTGATGACTTAGACGTAGCAGGCACCACCATGTTGAATTCCATGATGACAATTTTCATGTCGCTAGTGGCCAAAACCACTGTCTTTGTTCTAGTGAGTTTGTCCTCACTGGTATCTATCTGAAGAAGCTGGTTCTTGAACGTGTGCTTCCAGACAAGCAAATCGCTATCAAATTTGAAAGCTACGCCACCAGTCCCGAGCCTGGACGCCGCAGTATTGAGAAGCATCAACTCGTCAATCATCGGATCTTTGATTTGATCTGGGTTACCATCAATATCGTCACGCTCCACACGGTTCACTAATACCAATAGATCATCTATCCAGAAATGGTCCACCACATTCATTTGCGAGAACGTGTGATTGTAAAAATGATACCAATATACTTGGTTATAGTCATAACCAGTTTTAATTGGAGTGGAAATCGCCACATGCTGGCCGAAGGACAATGAGAGCTGGCTAAACTTGTTACAGCGGCATACAAAGTATCCTGTTGCACGCTTTGTGTAAGGCCGTTTGAAGTTGGGGAGTGACCGATGTACTGTACCGTTGATCCATTGCAAGTCGGCCAAAATTTTCTGGCAAAATGGTGGTAGCGGTACCCTTGCGAACACGTTGCCTTGGGATGGGTCGAAAACATCAATGTAGTTATCATCATAAAGGAGCACGGTCTCAAACAGGGTCGAACAGAGCCGTACAAGGTCTAGTTTGTAGAGCCTGCTGCCTTGACTATTAATCAAATAGAGGATCTGGGCGTTTGATGACACAGCACAATGCGAAATCTTGCAAAAATCTGTAGCTTCATCGATCATTGGCAATGCCGTCACCCGGGCAATCAGTAGCTCGGATGTTATGGAGTCCGAGTCGAACACTAGGCATCCAAATTTCGATAGCATCCGCCACGAACGCGTCTCCGGATCAATGCATGTAAGAAATTGGCCACATGGGGACCAATTATACTCACTACGCACAGATTGTGAATCGTGGGCCAACGTTTTTATCAAGCTTAACTTATGATTCCGATGAACACCGTACGAGAGATTGTAAAGACGAACGTCAACGGCAGTCTGAAGCAAGAGCAAGTCACTCTGAGGATTGAACAAAATATTCTTCACCGCAGATTGGACTTGGGTGAGCGGTGTATGCTCAATCGAGATGCCGGTCTCTTCGTCGGACCGGTCTAGTTCCAAAAGTGCCATATGAAATTCGCCATCCACGTGCACAAAGTAGTTACCGAAGACATTATATTCGATGAAGGAAGTTCCCAGAAACCACGGGTAGGACGTTAAATCGACAGACTCGTTATTGAATGTCTTGGTGTTAAGAAGCTGCACACGATTGTCTTCATTAGCAAAGATCAAGTTCTGGGAATTCAGCTTGCACCAGAAACGCCAGATGCGGCAAGATAGCTTGAGGATTTTGTAGAGCGACACCTTGATCTGCGGGATGTTGTCGTTTCGCTGCTCATCGTCGGCAGCAGCATGCTCAAAATGCTCGACGCTTGCCATTCCCGAGCCAATCGCCGCTCCGTTAATCAATGACCGCGTGGCTGACTTTAACATTGCCGAAAGCGAGTGTTTCGTATTGGCCGCAGCAAGTGGAAGTCCGTTCTGTAGCAACCAATCAGTATTGGTCGCGTGGCTTACCTCGTAGAGCGATTTGGTGTAGTTGATGAACACGTGGAAGACCAAAACGAAGTTGGACTCAGTCTTGACAAAAACATCGGCGGAGGTCGTGCGCTCCAAGGCAGCACTATCCACTGACACATGGCGGAGAGCGGCCTCCACATTGTCGCCATGGGCCTCAAGGCACTCGGCCAAGCGAGCGTGGACTGCTAGTGGAAGGAGCGTCTTAGCGTCAAGTAGATACACAGCATGAGCAGCAACCAATAGTAGGAGAGGCGTGTGGGGGATGGGGGCTAAAAATATTAGCGGCCCGGCGAGCGGTAGTGGGACCAGCGAGGTTGGCGGCAGCTTGACCCAGGCCATTGTTGACGTTTGAGGTGCGTGTAAATCAAACAACAGGCGGTTGTGTGGGGCCGGTGGAACTGGTGGAACTGATGATGAACGGCGCGGGCCCACTAGATCCGTACACCGGCGACCAACAGTCGATCACCGAGCTACAGCGTACCATAGAAAGGCTGGTGGAGTTACAGAAGGACGTCCAAGACGAAACGTGCTTATTTTTTATACATTAGAGATAAGAGAAAGGCGCCGAGTGCGAAGCCGTCCAAACGGCCCGCACAAAACAACCAACCATCTTAACGGTAAGATTTTTGGAATCTTGCTCTGGCACCACGACCACCAAACTTCTTTGGCTCCATTCTTCTCGAGTCCGCAACCAACAAGGTCTTGTCGTAGGTGGAGAAGATCTTCTTGAGCTCGTTCTTGGAGGCCTCGTCGACGTACTTCTGGTAGTAAGCAACCAAGCCCTTGGCGATGGCTTGTCTGATGGCGTACACCTGAGAAACGTGACCACCGCCGGTGACCTTAACTCTGATGTCGATGTTCTGGAACTTGTCCAAGCCGGCCAAGGTCAATGGCTCGTAGACCTTGAAACGCAAGATCTCGGGCTGCACCAAAGTGATTGGGCATCCGTTAACCTTGATCAAACCCTTGCCGGCCTTGACGTGTGCGACTGCAGTAGCGGTCTTCTTTTTACCGAAGGTCTATGTTGTTAGTACTGATGCGGATTACAGAAAGTGAGCATTGTGTCGCTGGCGTCCCATGGACGATCATCGTGGCTTCACTGGCCACAAACACGTCTTGCTTTCCCCAAGGGGCCACGTCAGCGTTTTGGGCTGGCTTTCCAGCACGTGCCCCGTGCACAGCGCCACTGGGAAATCGTGATATGTTGTTGTCTCTCGAGCTCTGTTCGCTGGCGGCTTCGGCGTGTAATTCGTTGGTGGGGCGAGACCAACGACCCGCCGGAACAGGAAAAACAGCACACGGTAAACATGGTTTGACGGCAAACACTATGGCGACGAATCGGCACATACCTGGACAGATGGAGTGGACATCTTGCTCTAGAATAAGTGTGATATAAAGTGGACCTGAGCGAGAAAAAGTTTTTTTGCCTAGCCAGATTTTTCTTCCGTCAGCGAAACCGCGCGCTAGTATGGGGGTGTACGGGTGTCTTGTCGAGGCCGCCGACTCGCCGGCGCTGGTGGCTGGGGAGCAGGCCCGTGCACCGTGCTGTATGCGTGCGTGTGCTGAGACGTACGCTAGCATTGCGAGCATGTGCGCCGGCAGCACGTGCGCCGTGACTGCGAAAGCCGCACCGTCGGCGCAACATGCAGGCGGCTCATCACGAGCAGCACCCCCGGCGAGTCGGCGGCCTCGACAAGACACCCGTGCCTCCCCACCACCGCGCAGTGTGCGAAACGCAAAAAAAAAAAGAGAAAAAAAACTAGGTCCATTCTTTTCCTTCCATCTAGCACCACAAAATGGCTATCTCCAAGAACTTACCATTGTTGAAGAACCACTTCAGAAAACACTGGCAAGAACGCGTCAAGGTCCACTTCGACCAGGCCGGCAAGAAGTACTCTAGAAGACAAGCTAGGTTGCAAAAGGCCGCCAAGGTTGCCCCAAGACCAGTGGACTCGTTGAGACCAATTGTCAGATGCCCAACAATCAAGTACAACAGAAGAGTAAGAGCCGGTAGAGGCTTCACTTTGGCTGAGATCAAGGCCGCCGGCTTGTCAGCCAAGTACGCCAGAAGCGTTGGCATTGCTGTTGACCACAGAAGACAGAACAAGTCGCAGGAGACCTTCGACGCTAACGTTGCCAGATTGAACGAGTACAAGTCCAAGTTGGTTGTCTTCGACAGCAAGAAGGCTGCTGACGCCGAGCAAGTTTCTGCTGCTGGTGCGTTCCCAGTTGTGCAACCTGCTGGCGAGACCGGGCCAAGAGCCGTTGAGGTTCCTGAGCAAACTGCCTACAGCACCTTGAGAGCTGCCAGAAACCAGAAGAAGTACAAGGGTATCAGAGACAAGAGAGCCAAGGAGAAGGCCGAGGCCGAGGCTGACAAGAAGAAGAAGTAAATTCTCTCCAGTGATTGCATGAGACTATTCTTGTATATTCATAGTTGGTTCAATAATACTACACGCAACCCACAGACGTAGCGCCGAAGTAGCCTTGTATGTTGTAGCAGCAGCGACCGGCCCGGGGTCGATGCACAGACTCGTCCATCCTCTAAGTGGCAACCTTCCACCTCGGTCCGTATTTCTAAGGCAGCTTTCTCCACTCGGTACCGATTTAGGCAACTTTTCCTTACAGTAAGCACCAGCTAAAGCCCATGTATTGTTGGTTTTAATCCTATAAAATACACGATTAGTCGAACAAGCCGAAACCCATGTCGTCGTCAGACTCTTCCTTGGCCTCTTCCTCCTTCTCCTCGGCAGCAGCCTCCTCGGAAGCTTCACCGCCAGCAACAGCAGCGGCGCCGGAAGCGGCTGGGGCAGCAGAGAAGTTGAAGAAGAAGTCCTTCAAGTTCTTGCCCTCCAAAGCCCGGGCGAAAATGTCTGCCCAGATAGGCTCAACGTCGACGTTGGCCTTGGACACCAACTGCGACAACTTGTCAGCGGAAATTTCGACGTCAGCGTCGGCCAAGATCAAGGCAGCGTAGGACAAAGCAGATTCGGTGGACATTTTTGAACTAGAGATAATCAATTTAAGCTATAGGCAGACTATATCTTAGTTGTGAAGTTGGAAAGAAAACCGTTCTTCGATTTTTTTTTTTTTCCTCGCTCTTGCCGCGACCTGTTGATGGAGTCACGTGCGCAAAAGTAGGGCTGTGCCCTAACTCTATTACGACAACCACCTCCGCAGCCGTGGCCTCTCTTCAGTCTACTGTAGGCTCGCTTGCTTTTTTGGCACTGACTTTTGACGAAGTGTAAATCACACATTGTAGTATTAAATCTAAAGCTCTATAAGTTACTATATCATCAGTCCATCTTATCACGACGTTCGCAGAAGTCCAAGTACCATGGCTTGGTCCACTTGCGGATTCTCTTGCCGTAGATGATGAATGGGATTGCTCCGCCCATGATCAACAAGGTGAGCACTGCTAAGATAATGAAGGTCTTGGTGTTGCCCATAGCATCAAGCCATGGAGAACAAGCAAATGTAAAGATACACCCAAACATATTGTTGATGACAGACACTCCAGCCATCATCTCAATAACCATCTCGGGATATGCGTCCATCAAGTAACCCATCGAGACATCACCGGAGGCACCAAAGCCGACACCAATGAGAGCCAAGCCAAAGTATGTGGGGAACCAGGGCCAGTCTTGGTCTGTGCCCACTGCAAAGAGAATAAGTCCAACGGGGCAAAGAACGGCAGGGATGATCAAGAAATAAAGACGGAACTCAGCTTCCATAATACCACCGTTTCTCTTCGCCATCCAGATGGTGAACCAATCGCTCATGATCCCGGCATAGATACAGCCAATCATTGCTCCAATCAAACAGGGAATGTTCATGAGAGCAACTCCGTCGTTTCCGTAGCTATATGGAGGGTCATAGTATTCATCATCCTCGACGGTGAGGTAGAAAGTCAAAAGAGCGTCTTGCATGCCCCAAACAAGGCCGGAGAAAATAGTGGGAGGGAAAAGAAAAACACGGAACAACAAGAAGAGACGTTTAATGTACTGCTTGAAGCCTGTGCCGATTAAGTTGGGTGCTTTGGTGATGATGGCAATCTGCTCCCAGTAGCTCTTGCGTGGCTCATGTGCACCCCTCATCTCAGTCACAACAGCCTCGAGGTTATGGCTATGAGTTGATAAGTGAGAGCTCACAGAGGTCCGTTCTTCTTTCAGGTTATTCTTGTCGAAAACAGGTTCTTTTTCCTCGGAAACGGGGTCTTTGGTTTCATAGAGGTTGTGCTGCACTACACCCTGATACTTTCTTCTGTCGAAGTAAGTCTCGTGCATGCCAAAAACGATCACAATCAAGAGACCAGCAGATATAAAGACGGCAATCCATCCCACCCAACGGAATCCGACTCCTTCCACAATATAGCCCGCAACCAAAGGACCCAAGTAGGTACCAATGGAAGTTGCACTAATATACACCGTCAAAACAGCACCAAGCTGATGCAGAAAGTACATGTCACTCAAGGACTGTTGCACGTGGGCTTCTGCACAAGATTCGGAAGCTCCAACAAACAACTGGGACCAGATCGTATCGGAGGTTCTCTTACAAAGAGCAAACCAAACAGCACCAACAAGACCAACGAAAATACAAATGATGTAGGAAAGCTTCCGTCCATATAAACTAGCAACCGGAGTAAGCAAGAAGGTGTTCCATCCGATGGCTATAAAAAGCACACCAGCCCCGGTGTTCATGGAGTCGTAACTGATGCCGTAAAGCTCGTTCAACGAGTCCTGGGTAGCTCCGGCATCGTTGGAGGTGGCTGCGGTAAAACCGGTGATGAACGCCAAAAGCAAGAAGTTCCACATCTTCTTGCTGCTAACCCAGTTGAGCGGATCGTTCACGGAATCAGAGGGCTGAGGAATGAGAATAACGTTATCCTTCGTCACCTTCAAGTTGTGATGGCCGTCACCGGCAGAAAAGGAGAGAATGTTCAATGTTCCGGGAATGTAGTCTTCATTAGACTTCGAGTTAATGGAGAACTTATCGTCTTCGTCCATTTTGGGCAAGGCAGAATGTGGTTAAGTTCGTGGTAGCTCAAGCTAGCGAACAGAAAGGTTTAATTTGCGGTTGACGTTGGAGATTCCATTTATTGGTCAGGCCAAACAGGAAGATAACTCGAACGAATGCAGTCTGGGTGAAAGGCTCACTCAGTTAACAACAACAGTTTTCTGGGGAATATATACACCGCAAAAAAAGAAAGAAAAAAAAAAGAGGTGTTGGTTCAAAAAATCCTGTAGATTCGAGTCGACATCGCAGCGGAGAAGTGAGATAAGCTTTCTCAACGACTAAGCACGGCAGATTATGCGGGATTTCGGGCGTGCAAAGACGACGTCTCACGTCAAGGTGCCAAAGGTGCCAAAAGGTGTGCACAGGGCCGCACCGCTCACTCTAGATAAGGAAGCTCGGATTGACTTGGCAAATCTGGCAACCCCCTCGGAAGTTGAGTTTCAGCGTACGCCTATGACGTACGTCCGAATCCACCAAATCCAAGATCTCGCCGTAAATCAAAGATCTCGCCGTAAATCCAAGATCTCAAAGCCGAACCTCCCTAAGAAAGTTCCCGTTGTTACAGCGGCTATATCGGATTTCCCGCGGCAAAACTTGCGGTCCGCAGTTGTAGCCTTCTGAGCGAGATCACTGAAAACGGCGGTGGAGGCGAGAGTGGGGAGCAAAGCTTTCCTTCAGTTGGCCAGCTGCCAAAGCCAGGCACGCATATTATTATTATTAGCGGTTTTCATATTGGCGGCAGATTCTCCTCCAAGCAGAATTCCCCAAAGAGGCAGCTGGGAAATGTAGCGGCTGGGAGGAGAAGTTGCCGCCAGCTCCGCGGACAAGACAGGTGACAGCGGAGCGGCGACACCGGTCGTGTCTAGCACAAAAAGCGTTGGTTTGGGCCTTTGCTATTTTGATGCGAGCTCTTTGGTTCCTCAGGTACGGGTGTGTTGGTGTCGCGAGAAAGAGGCTAGCGCGAGGCTCAGTCGCCGCCGAGTCAGAATCGAGAAAAAGAAGAAAACGAAAACTATAAAAAGAAAAAGAAAAAGAAAACAAAAAAATAAACAAGAAAAAGAAAAAGAAAACAAAAAAAAGTGCTATTCTTGTTTCAAGATGCGGTTGCGTATTTTTAGCTCGCACCATGCCGAATGATCTCACTTGATTCTGACCGCAAAGTGGAGTTGCCCCACGGTTCTGGTATGCGCGCCTCTGCTGGCCCCAAGTATGCAATCCCACGCAACTGGTACGCGGCGAAGGCCAGGGCAGATTTCACAAAACAATGCAATGCTGGGCAGTTGTGAATACAAAGAAAAAATACAGATATCAGTCAGAAGAAAGACTATAATCTGTGCAGCTTGTATTGCACATTCGGAAATCCTGCTACCGTTCTGAGGGACAGCTACCGTTAAAATGTATTTCTTTGCTCTGCCCTGCGTTGCCTACTCTAATTCTAATCTGCTGGGCTGAGAGGGTTTCCTGCCGCGTGCGTGTGGTATGCCCTGAAACTCAGTGTTCCGGGCGGACGGGCTAGGGAGGCTAGTTTATTAGAGACGCTTGCTGAGCTCACGAATACCCAAATGGTTGGGGCTTTGTGTGACAGAACTTGCAATTGTTTGCAGGTGATCTGGGGAGCAATTAGCGACGTTTTCTCCCGTATCATCTGTGTTGTCAGAAGCTTTTCACCGCGTTTTCCGAGGTGCAATTTGCAACTCTCGCTAAGTAGAGACGCACTGAGATACGGGACGAGAAAAGTCCTGGAACGTCCTGCATGCACGCGTCCGTCTGATGGATACTAGGCCCTGTTCCTTTTTACCATCTTTCAACAGCGCCATTCCCACATGCGCAGTCTCTGGGAGCGAAGGAAACAAGCGGCAAAAAGTCCTTGGCCCGTTTTCTGCCCTGAAATTCGGCCTGTGCCAAGCAAGACCGAGTCCAACAGGATAAACGGCAAACATCAACAGCCAGTACTTCCGACCTGTATTCGCCGCAGTTCGCGTGGTCCTTGCATGAAGCTCGGCATAGCACATGTGGCTTTCTGCAGACAGATCCAATCTGCGCTTGCACTGCAATTTCACCGGTGCCACTTTGTGGACTTATAAAAAGATACTAGCTTCTTTCTCGTTCTGAGGGCCATTTATTTTGTGCACACACAGTCGGTTCATTTGGATAATTGCTTTTCCTCCGCCTTTTTTGCTATTCATCTTACCTTTCTTTACACATATTCTGGCATATCCCACCAACATGAGGCTCTCACTCCTTCTATTGAGTCTCACCACCCCAATTGTTTCCGCCGTGTCCCTACCCAGCAAGCGCTATGATTTCCAAAACGACATGGTCCAGGGTGTTAACCTAGGAGGCTGGTTTGTGCTAGAGCCCTACATCACCCCATCCTTGTTCCAGGGCTACGAAACAACTCCAATAGACGAGTGGTCCCTCTCCAAAGAACTAGGCGATAATGCTGAATCTGTTTTGAGCGAGCACTGGCTGACTTGGTACACAGAGGAAGACTTCAAAAACATTGCCGACGCTGGCCTTAACACAGTACGAATTCCTATTGGCTACTGGGCATTTTTGCATCGTGATGGTGACCCATTTGTGTCTGGCCAACAGAAATACTTTGACATGGCTTTGGAGTGGGCCAGAAAACACAAGTTGCTGGTATGGGTCGACTTGCATGGAGCACCTGGTTCCCAGAATGGGTTCGACAACTCCGGGCTCCGTGATGTTATTGAGTACCAAACTAGCTCCAACATTGGTTATACGTTGACTGCGTTGCAGTCAATATTCGACAAGTATGGTTCCGACGAGTACTCAGATGTTGTTGCTGGCATTGAGCTTTTGAATGAACCTTTGGGTCCATCCTCTGACATGAACCAGCTCAAGAACTTTTACAACTGGGCCTACGAAAATGCTCGCTCAGTGACACAAAACAAGATTATCATCCATGACGCATTCCAAGACTTTGGCTACTGGAACGACTTTATGCAGACAAGCGACACATACTACGATATTGTCTTGGATCATCACCATTACCAGGTTTTCAGCTCCGGGGAGTTGTCACGCAACATTGATCAGCACATCGAGGTTGCTTGCGGGTGGGGCACGAGTGCTAAGACAGAGAACAAATGGAACGTGTGCGGCGAGTTTTCGGCCGCTCTTACCGACTGTGCCTACTGGTTGAACGGAGTTGGTAGGGGTGCCCGGTGGTCAGGTGACTACGATGGTTCACCTTACTACGGTTCCTGCGACAGTTACACCAGCGCAGACAATTGGACGGATGAATATCGTACGAATGTCCGTAGATACATTGAGGCGCAACTCGACGCATTTGAGCAGACGCAGGGCTGGATATTCTGGAACTGGAAAACTGAAGATGCCATTGATTGGGACATGCAGAGGTTGATTGCGGAAGGAGTATTTCCACAGCCTTTGAGTGACCGCCAATATAAAAACCAGTGCGGTTACTAAATAGACGCTACTAAATATGTACTGTGCACCAGGTGCAGCTAGTTCATTTTCGAAATAATAGCTTTGGACTTTTCGTCAATATATAATGTAGAAGTCAATGGTTGTGGCCCCACAAGTTGCAAGATGGCGGAAAAATTGAGGCGGCATACTCTCAGGTGAACGCATGTGTGTTGTGCGGCGCAAACCCGTGCTGTGCACCTGCTTACTTCCGGTTCTCTGCATTGCAGAAAGAACGGGGTGTGATCCGACTTTCGGGGCTACGGTCTGTGCAATAGTAGCATGCTTTAGCTTAGCCTGCAAATATAGCAGCCTAGATTTCACTATGGCATTCCAGCTCCCCTGGGTCTAGATGAAACGTCGGCAGAAGCCCAAGCGCGCAAGGGATTACGAACCTGTGGTCGGAATCATGCTCATAACCCTTACTTCCGGTTGGCATACAGAGATCCGGAATCACCAAGGTTGCCAAACTCACGCATGCACTCCAAAAAGCCACCCTAACCAGCATATTATTTATGCTCCTATCTGTCAACCATACATGCCCTCTGTTGACTGTACAACTAAGTATTTTACATTGATTTGTTTGTCTATAATCAGAGATAAGCTAGTCCCTATGCAAACCACGCAACCCCGCCACGGGGCTTAGGGTGCATTTCCCCCTTCCATATAAGATACGGTTATCTCGTGCGATCTTGATTGTCCGATCTACATATGAGCAGCTGGCTTGGGCCCATTCTTTCTCTCGGCGAAATAGGCCTCAACACACTTCTTGGCAGCATCAATGGCATACTCATAATCAGAAAGCTCATTGTAGAGATTTGCCGAGAGGCGGAAGATCAACTTCTTGCCATGGGCACTGAAGTTCATGTAAGTGTTGTAATCAAGCACCATTTTCTCGGAAACATAATTTTTAAAGTCTTCTGCTAGGGCGGCGTTGGTGGGATCGAAACTCGAGCTATATTTCTCGAGGGGAATAATCAACGACGCCATCGCAGTGACAAGAGACTTCTCTTCATTTTCAACAAGAGCAGTACCAGGCCATTTCATTAATGCGAGATCCCCGGCCTGACGGGCTAGCCCTTCACAATAGTTTCTGATGTTTTCGTCGCCACCGCAAACTTGTTGTCTGAACTTCAACGCTGTCGGGATACAAGAAACAGCAGCTCGAGATTCTGTGCCGGTAAAAAAGAATTTCAGAACCAAAAGGTTGTCTAATTGATCCTTCGTAAGCTCTTCTGAGGGGTCCACGTATGAGTGACTGATGGGCATTGTCTGGATTGTTCTGTGGTGCTGTGGGGCAACATACATGACAGCCACTGCTCGAGGAACCTGGAGCCACTTGTGGAGATTTGACACGTAGAAATCCGGCTGAAAGTCGGGGTCCCCGAGGTCGATCGGGATCAAGCCAATAGAGTGGGCGCCGTCAATCAATGACAACACGTTGTACTCTTTGCAGAGCCTGGTGATCTCAACAAACGGAAGCTTCACGCCGGGCATCGACACCACTGTGTCAAAAAGCGCCAATTTTATGTTGTGCTCGGTGAACGTCTTTTTGAACTGCGCTACCACCTCCTTCGACAGCATAGGGAAGTCCAACTGCACAAACACGGGCTCTATACCAACGTAGTAGGCCAAAAACTTCACTGTGTTAAGACATGCTCCGTATGTCGTGTTCGGCAAGGCAATTTTGTCCCCTTTTTTGAACGGATACGATCTCAAGATGGTGTTTACACCCAGGGATGCATTAAGCACCAATGCCAAGTTTCTGTAGGGGCAGTTCAAGTACAGGGCTACTTGCTGAAGGCTGTTCACATACTGCTTCTTTGTGTTGATGATGTAAAACGTGTCTGGGCTTGCCAAGTCCTCGTAGAATGCTTCAAAATACTTATCTACCACTACTTGCGGTGCCAAGCCAAACGAGCCGTGGTTGGCGGGAACAAATCCGTTGTCGGACGCAGGAAAGTACTTTTTCTTGAAGGCATGCCCGAATCGCACTGTAGAGGAACTCATTGCTTTGAAACTATGAGTGTGCAAGGGATTAGATCAGTTTAAGATAAGGCCATATATATAATTCTGCTGCGGGTGAGTCACCGGGCCAATGGCTGGGCCAGCTGGCAGTGCGGAAAGGCCCACGGCCACCAGCCCCGAAACCAGTCTTCGACCTATCGGGAAGGAATACAGAGAATCACGCATTTGTGTTTCTATTGACCATGAAACATGGCTGTGGAAACGATGAAACCTCTAAACTTTCTGAAACGGCAGGTGATGTGAGAGGCGTCAATTGCAAAAATATACTAACTTATGTCTCGCCGCGCGGTGGAACTAGGTGGCTCAATTGACGACTACGTTACCGTACATACTACTGATAAGAAAAGCTCAGGAAGTTCTTCAACTGGTGCCTTGTCGCTCCACATGGAATAATAGTATAATAATTATATTATTAGCAGGAGCAGAATCAGCCCATTAATAGGCCCTTGATATACCTACTGCAGTTTTCCTAGTAACAACAGCAACTGTGTTCGAACTTGTGTAGTCAAGGCTTTCGTCACTATATTACCTGCCCGAAACAGACCCACTCAGACCAGGCGCTCCGCCCAAGGGCCAAGCGTTTCGCGCAACCTGGGGCCAAGCCCGCACCAATTCTGGTTCACGGTACCTTACTCTCGCTTACTTTCGCTCCAAGGCCGCGAGCCGGCGCACCCTGCGCACTGCTTCTCCACACTTTTTCGCTCCTTCTAACTGGACTGGGCATCATGGCGCCAATGAACCTTCTACGGAGTGCCCTGATATCGCTTGTTCACTGCAGAAACTCGGCCTCGCCTATGTTGGGCACCGGTTTCTGCCTGCACCGCTTGCTCGGCCCTAAAATCATTCGCCCTTGTCGGCTTCTTTTTGCATCAACTCATCGCCTCCGGGCCAACGAACCCACGCTAGGACAAAACAGCAGCCCTATTCACAATATCAGAAACTTTGCCACTGGTCCGAAGTCCTCTAACCCCGAATTGTCTAGTCAATCTGGTCAGTCAAAACACAACTCAGAACCAACGACTTCTCCCTCACATAATCATGAGTCCCAAGCCAAAGATTCCTCGCTCACTGAACATGGCACCAGCACCCATGGACACGAGCCTCAGCAGAAGCCCTCTCGCACGCTAACTCCAGTAACGAAGGAACAGCTTTTGGCACGCGCCAACAGTGCTCTTTCTCGGATGCAGATTCGCCTTAAGTGGCTCTTGAAGCGGTCCAACAGGCCCTTCAACACCGACGACTACTCTGCGCTCTTCTCCTGGCTTGTTGTCGGCAATGTATTCTTGTTGATTTTGGGAACCACAACCTTTGTGCTGTTGGTGATTTTCACAATCAACCCCATCTTCTCGCAGGAGTTTGTTGCACGCAAGGTTGGGGAACTCATGACCAAAAACTCCAATCTTCAGGTCACCTTCGAGCATGCCATAGTGCCGGGCTGGAGAGACGGTAAGATCTCCTTCAAAAAGTGCTTTGTGAGCAGAAGACCCAAGCTGTCCCGCAGCTTTATCAAGGGCTCTCAGGCGGATGCTTTTGCACGGAGCAGAGACTCTTTTGACGAGCGCTCCGAACCCGACGACGATGGCAACTATACTCAATTCGACTTAACTATCGAGGAAGTCAATGTTTCGCTATCTTTTCGTAAGTGGGTCAATGGTACCGGGCTCATAGACACGATGGAAATCAATGGTTTGCGTGGTGTAGTGGACAGAACCCACGTCCGCTGGAACCCTGACGATGACGCTACGAACTACAAAAACAAATACCAGTTCGGGGATTTTGAAATTAATAACTTTGTCATGAAAGATGTGCTATTCACATTGCACCAGCCGAATGGATTTCGACCTTTCAAGGTGGCCATCTACAATTGCGAGCTCGAGCGACTCCGTAAGCATTGGCTCTTCTATGACTTTTTGAATGCAAACAACATGAGCGGCTCGTACGATGACTCTCTCTTCACTGTGCACAAGAGACAGAGACTCGACGACTTTGAGGAATTAAGTCCCAGCCATGAGCGGCAGCAGCAGAAGTCGCTATGGAAGCGGGTGACGCGCTTGCGGCTAGATTCCCTAAATGTTGACCATTTGAACCGCGGCCTTGAAGGTCCCTTCGGCTGGATAACCTCGGGAAAGGTGGATATGATCGGCGACGTGATGGTTCCTGAAGAAGCCCAGGATTTGAACGTGTCTGAGATTGTCTCCATAATTGCAGAGTCAATCCAAAAGGAAACCACACGATACCGCAACCCAGAGGTCAATGTGACGAAGCCTGATCACATTTCACGGCTCACGGAAAAGAACACTGCAGACTTCAGCGACGTACTGAAATTCTTCGTGTTGGACTTGACCATCCGGCTAAACAATGTGCGGGCATTGGTGCCCTTCAAGGCCCCCGAGCTAAGTTACGTGAACTACGCATTGATCCGCCCCATCGTGGCATACATTAACCTGCGGAACGCTTTCATTGAGATAAAAAGCAGAGTGGTGAAGAACATTCAGGATTTCAGCGGCTCGTGGACAGTGTACGATTCACTCTTAATGGACGACATCTCCGAGCAGGTGTACGACAGCTTCGTGAACTACGTGGTCGACGACGAAAACCGTTTGATTCGCATGAGGAAGGTAGCCTTCTGGTCTGTGCAGCTCTTGGTGCAGTTCATTGTGTTTGGGCTTGGCGCCTTGACTTAGGGATTGTGATCTCTTGCTGAATTCGTCTTCTAGAGCCGCAACACAAGCACAAGCACTGCTATGTAGGTGATAAGACTCACGCATGTGAGCAAAATCACCGAGTCCCCGGCCGTCTTGAACTCCTCGGTGTCTTTCTCGCGATTATAGTATGTCTCCACATTTGCTGCTTTGAAAATTCCAACGAAATAGAGCAAGAGCCCATACGCAGTGTACACTGTGCCAATGGGGAGAAACTCCTGGGAGAATAGTTTAGTGATGACCACAGAAAAAGACAAGCATGAGATGGCAGTACGAGTGTACGCGCCCTCGTACGTGCGCTGGTGAGCTCTCACGTCCAACTGCGTGCCCTGAGCTAGATCGTCAAGCCTCGAAACGGTCCTTTCTCGTGACATTGGTGGGAACTGTGAAATTATAGCCATCACAGAAATCCGGGGGAGCACTGACTATGCTCGCCATACAAACTGTGGCTCATATTGTGTCACGTGACTGCGTTTTGCTCGTTGCCCTTTTTTCTGGGGCCGCACCGCAGACCAGATTCGAATCAGGCCTGTCAGGTTCGCGCGCTCTGGTGTGCTCGTTGTCCGGACAGCGAGAGAACAAGGAGAACCAGCGCCAGCACAAGCGGCCAACGCCTTCTCCATCCTCGAAGCATTATGGTGGCAGCAAAAAAACACATAGTAAAACTAAAAGTGTCGCCCAGCTTCCTTGAAACGCTTCCGGTTTTCGCTACTCCCAAGCCAAAGGCTCGGGCAAAAAAAAGCCAGTGTTGACGACAAGAAGGCGATTTCCCAAGCGGGTTCTCCCCCAGCGTCATCGCCCGCTCCAACGGACGAGGCCCCCGTGAGTAAAATCAACACCGGCCCAAAAGAGACGCTGACAGCAGGGCTTGCCGTTAACAGTGTGACTCAGGCCCTCGATAAGTCGGGGCGTCCGTGCCGCAGGTGGACGAAGGGATCATCACAATTCAAGACTTTCAGCGGGTTCAGGGTCAAGCTCAAAACTTGGAAGACGAAGGATGTGAGGAAGACGCCAAAGGTGGACGGTCTCGCGGAGACTGTTGCGAGTGCCGTGAAGGCATAGTCCTGCGCAAGATGGCTTCCAGAAGTATTTCCTGGGCTCTTTGCCTGTTTCCAATCAAATAGGTGCTGGTGCAGAGAGCAAGCCGGCGATTTATCTCTGAACCTCTCTAACCAACCGTTGCTGTCATCGATGTGGAAACGGACGGCCACTAGGGCAAAACCCTTGCATCCCACGACAGTCCTACCTCGTTTTTCCATTGCAATTCATGACTACATATCAAATGCTTTCCGCACCTCGGTCCGCCCTTGAGAAACGACCGTCGCATAGATCTTCTAATTTTACGTTCAACTCTCAGGCTTTTCTTTTCTCTCGTCGCTCTCTCCCACTGCGCACACCTGCCTTGGACTCAGAAGTCGCACCAAAATCATTTCGACAGTCAGTCCCACCATCGCCAGCATGAGACTTCGGATCTGCCGCCATATTGCGCTTCGAGCGTTGCTGGTTGCTGCTAAGGAGTCGTCGACCCAAGCCAACCACGCGATTGCTACCAAGCAGCAGCTCTATGTCACAGATCCCGTGACCCCAGGGAGCATCTTCTTCTTGCCGCATGGCACGCGGATCTTCAATAAACTAGTGAACTTCATGAAAAACCAGCAACTTAGATATGGTTTCCAGGAAGTCATCACGCCGCTAATATATAAGTCCAAGCTTTGGCAAGTCTCGGGCCACTGGCAAAACTACAAAGATGACATGTTCAAGGTGGTGGGGAACGACATGTCCAAGGAAGAAGTGCCAGATGCCGAAGATGCCCACGAGTACGGGCTCAAGCCAATGAACTGCCCGGGTCACTGCATTATTTTTTCCAAGCTCGACCGCTCCTACAACGAGTTGCCCATTCGGTTCTCGGACTTTCTGTCGCTCCATCGTAACGAAGCCAGTGGGGCACTTTCTGGGCTCACCAGGGTGCGCCGCTTCCATCAGGACGATGGTCATATCTTCTGTGAGCTTGGCCAGGTACATGCGGAGATTGCCAACACTATCCATCTCATCAAAGACACCTACCGTGTGTTTGGTATCGAGGGCAGTGACCAAGTGGACTTTTTACTCAGCACTCGCCCAGACAAATACATGGGCGAGCTCGCTTCATGGAGTGCTGCGGAAAAGCAGCTCACCCAGGTGTTGGATGAGTGCGCTGGTACGGACGGGTGGCAGGTCCGCGAGGGTGATGGTGCTTTCTACGGGCCCAAGATCGATGTGTTGTTGACAGACGCATTCGGCAAGAAACACCAGGTGGGCACAATACAGCTAGACTTTCAGCTTCCTGAGCGTTTCCAGCTTCGGTACACTGCCGCAGATGGAAGCCGTGACAATCAGCCGATCATGATCCATCGTGCTGTTTTTGGGTCCTTGGAGCGTTTCTTGGCCATATTACTAGACCATTACCAGGGTAAATGGCCATTCTGGCTTAACCCTCGACAGGCTGTGGTTGTGCCTGTTTCCGACAAGCACCATGAGTTTGCCGAGTCTATACGGCTGCATTTGCTAGGTGACATTGCTGGTAAGGGCGCCCTTTGTGTTGACGGAGTGCCTACAGATGGTGTTGCGCCGGTCACTGGCTACAATTTCTATGTTGATGTCGACAAAAGGCCCGAAACTGTTGGCAGTCGGATTAAAGATGCCGTTCAAAAGGGCTATTCTTACATAATTATGGTCGGTGACAAGGATATTGCTAACGGGACAATCTCGGTGCGGACACGCGATGACAGAACAGTGGAGAACCTCACAGTGGAAGCTCTCTACGGGAGGTTTGTTAGTTTGGAGAGGGCATTTCACTAGGCATGTGTTCAGCTAGTGTGGAATCAAAGAGGAACAAGGAAAGAGAATAAAAAGCACGCCAATCTTATATATATATTGTACATAGCCCAGCTGTATATTACACAAATCTGTACAGGTTTTTCATTCTTTTACTTTTTTTGTTGCCGGGTGATGTACCACTAGCTGCTTATGCCCCATAGTTTCTTGCCATGAGGATCTTGTCTAAATGGGCCCAAAGATCCTTCACGATCATTTTATCGCGGAATCGTTTCTCTCCACGGTCAACAGTCACCACAGAAACATTCCAATCGTTGATTTGTTTAGGAATTATATCTCCCAGGTACCCCATGTAGAAGCCTTGGTAGTGTTGAAACAATTGCTCTGGTTTGGAGTACTTGAACTTGGAAAACTGCCATGCTTGGCCAGTGGTGAAAATAGCAATGACACGGTCCCAGTACTCGGGCTTGGTGAAAAGGTCTACATTGTCCACAACCATGATAGTCTGTGCAGCAGGCACAAACTTTTCCGATGGCCGATTGATGGATATGACGTTCAGCTCAGGTCTCTTCAACGTGGGCTCTGTGAAGCGGCCCTGTTCCAAAAATTCCTTTATGTTACTCAACGAAAGCAACGCGGTGGTGGCTGGTGACACAATGATAATGGGCTGTTTCTTTGTTACGGCAGTGTTTTTTGCTGTGGTGCGTGAGCTCTTGGACCGCTTCAACTGCGACGTGAATCTCTTGGCATCCAATATAAGATTTTTGAGCAGTAAGTTTTTGGTGCCTCTCAACGCAGCATTGTGGTCCAACAAGTCCACCTCAAACTCCGAAATGCGTGCCATGCGCGGGTCCTCAAGTTTCCTTTTTTTCAGGCTCACTTCTGCACTGGTCTCTTCTTTTTCGTGAGTCGCCGTTCCGTTGGCTGCTGCGCTGGAGTCTTTGATAAATTTGCAGGAATCGGAGCTGCCATTAAGCCAAGCAGTCAACTCTGCCTTGACCAAAAACTTGAAGTCGGGAATTTCGTTTTCCAAACATGCGTTCTTATAATCGACAATCGACGACTTATCGTGGTACCAGCAGAAAATCACCGGCCTGAGCTTCTGTTGCTCTTTCTCGTTGTAAAACGATGTTAAATCATCTAAAGAGTACAACTGGCCATCTTCACCAAACTTCACATGGGTGGCTTCTTTGATGGAATCCGTGGCCGTCGTTTCGCCCGAGTCTGTGGAGATGACGAGCTGCACTGGTTTTTTTGCCTGGATGGCTTTACGCAAGCTAAGTACAGCATCCATTTGCGACGATGCCCTTCTTTCCGTACAGATGGAGAGGACTGCTTTCACTTATCTTCAGGGGAAGCAAACAGACGAGCCGGTGCCACGGTGTGTGTGTATTGTGGCTTCTAGCAGCAAAAAAACTGGCCTGGGCTTCTTTGGATGTCACCGCGAAAACGAAGTGTTGATGGTGGAAGCTGTAGGTGCAGTTCCGGGCAAGTGGAGCGGGTACCAAGTGGGCCACGCACTAGTGGGCCCCGAGCACAGGGCCAACGCGTGCGCGCGCCGCCCTAGTCTACCGCCTCTGCCCAAGGTTGTGCTGCCAGCAACATGGGCCCTGGCCCCGCGATAATGCTGAGCTGGGGCCAGTTCCTGTATCAATTGGCCTCGCTTTATCTGCGAGTAACCATACTCTCTGCCTGAGAAAAGCCCTCGCGTTGATATACGACACCCCATACTAGAACCTTGTCCAAATATAGAGCTCGTCAATATTATCTCCGAAGCCAGTGACACAAACTACACTTCATGGCGTCTCTCAACGAAGTGCGCAAGTGGGCGAGCGATGCATTTTCCACGTTAGAACGGGCGTCGCAGATCTCGTCGCTGGCTCAAGCTATCATCACATCCACAGAAAGCATCTTTGTCGAAGAGCTTCCTAAGAAGGTTGAGCAAGCAATCCTGGCACACGACACAGCGACATCTGCGCAGGCGCAATTGGCTACTGTCACTAAGAATCTCCAGGCAAGCGTGCTTCAGACTACCGACCTGTTCGACACGCAAGTGGAGCAGATTTTGCAGCCGGCATTGGCGGATTTGGAAGATGTGCTCCGGGAATTGCATCAGACAGAGGTTCCCGGCTACATAGTGATTCCAGAAGCCGGTGTGCAGCCGAAAACGTCGTACCGGTTGGACGAATTCATTTCGCTTGAGGAAATTGAGCTACTCCGGGCCAACATCGCGGTTTACACTGGCAACTGTGACAAGGTCAACACGGCGCTCCGGCGGCTTTTGCGGGAGCTTCTAGCCGAGAGCCGCCTGAAGCTCGTGGAGCTAAAAAAATCTTCCTCGGCGTTCGACGAGCAGGTCTTCAGCGTCAAGTTCCTCTTGAAGCACGCACGCGGTGCCGGTGATTTCATCGGCACAATGCTCCGCGAAAACGACTCTTTGGGTCTGGAGCTCAGCAGTCTCTTGGAAATGCTCACCAACCATTTGGACCAGTGCACGTTAGCGGTAGGTTGGATGGAGGCCGAGTCTGGGTCTGAATCGGTCGACACTCAGGTTCTCCGCAACGACTCGCGTGAGTTGCCCTCAGTATTAAAGGAGGTGCGTACCATACATGACATCATCAGCAACAACGAGAAACGGGCGGTGGTGTTTGCCGAATCCAAGGCCGCCGAACTCGACATGTTGACGGCTGCCTGCCTTGCGTGGCTGCGCTGGCACGCACACTTCGAGGCTTCCAGCGTAGCCAAGCTTCTTGTTCTACTCGTACAGGCCCGGCGTGTGCATGATTACTGTACCGTTCCTGCGCCGAAATTCGAACTGGACGACTTGGCGTCTCCGGTTGAGAGATACGGCCAGGTTGTCGGCGAGCTTTGCAACCATTACCGCCAGTTCTGCCGCATCTACCACGCCCACTACTTGAGCGAGCTCCACTACGAGCAGTTCGTGTACCCGCGCAAAGTCCTCAAGACTTTGGACGACTTCCTTAACGGTCTGCTTCTCGCCATGGATGACGAGGAAAGGCAGCGCCGCCGCGAGTGGTTACGCAGGTACGGTGACTATATTCCCGGCCTGTTCAAGCTTCCAGGTGAGTCGCAGCCACACGTCGTGCAGGTTGTGAGCAAAGGCTTTGACCATCTCAACGAGCCCGCCGCGCATTCGGACGAAGAGCGCCTTGTCGAGGTGATGCGAGCGGCCCAAGCGGAGCAGGCCCTTCGATGAACGGGGCCGGGCGCAACACAATTCGCAGCCAGAGCGGGTGCCGGTTGCGGCGCTTCCTTGTGACATTCCACTGGAACTTTTTGGAACCTTTTTTTTCGTGGTTTTTTTTTCGTGGTTTTTTGTTTTTTTCGTTTTATTCTTCTGCTTTGTTCTGCTCTCATGGCCCTTCTGAGGTTAGTGCGCTGGTGTTAACTGCAGTCCGCCCATCTGCCTTCCAAATGTCCTACTACATGTCTGGACGGAAACATGGCGTACTCTCTTCTGGCTCTCAGGGGCTGCTTGAGGCTAACGATATATCGCGTCCCCCACGTGCTGGAATGATGGCCATGTCTATACGCAGTGAGTACTCTGATCTTGAGGAAGAAGATGTCGACTCCGAGCATTCCTCCTCTGTAGCGTTCAGTGGTTCTCCTTCCGGCAGTCACGCTCAAGGGGACTCATCCGCCTCAGGCACATCCCACGCAGATGCTATGATTAGCCAATATGGTATAGGGGCAAAATTGTTGATGGGAATGGGCTACAGACAGGGCCAGGGGCTAGGATCAAAACACGATGGCATTGCCGCACCCATCGAAGCTAAGTTGCGGCCCCAGGGCATGGGGATTGGTGCCGTAGATGAGAAGTCCCATCGCAAACAGGTTCATGACTCTGGTGATGACACAGTTGTATCGTTTTCGAAACCTACATACGACTTGTTTTCCGTTATCAGTGACCTCGAACACATGGGGGCTGTGGTTCCAGATAAATACAAAGCTCTCTCTGATAACGGATGTCAAGACCCTCTTGAGGTTGAAAGGGCTTTCACAAAACTATCAAATGTGAGCAAGGAGCTTGCGCTTGTGGAGCAAACCTTGCGGAGCACCAAGGTGGACCTAAATCTTGTGCGTGACGCCCTCCAGGACAATATCAACGAAAAGCAGTCTTTGGAGCAGATGCTTGAGAAACTATCTGTAGCCAGTGAGGAAAATATTCACAGTTTGTCGCAGTCATTACGACAACTCACAGAGGAGCCGCTCTCGCGAATACCTGAAGTGCAACAGATCTTTGTTGCATTAGCGGCCAGTCACGCCACCAGCTTGTTCGCTTCTTCGTCTCCTCTGGATATCGATATATTACTGCAGTGGGCGACCTTGTACAAAGGTTTGCTCAGCAGTGAAACATCAAGGAATCTCAATCTGTGGGACAATATGATCTTTGGTCTACTCAAAGAAAGATTTGCGGGGAAATCATGCATCACTGGCGAGCTTCGGCTCTGGTTGGATTCTCCTGCAGTCATAGATTCAGTTCTTATGGAACAAACGTGTCTTGAAGACTTTGTTTTTCCTCAGCTTCGACATGTCATAGACAATTGGCAGGTTTCGACAGGTTTCGAAAGCCAAATAATACAGTACGTCTCAGACTTTAAATGGTCGCAGGCTAGTCTCAATGTTGTGTCAGACTGGATCGCATCACGCTACTGCTCGTGTTTAACCAAGTCTTTCAAAGAATTGTCTAGAACAGATACTGGAAAGATGCGGTTTCTCTACACAAGTGAATTACGTGCATGTCTTGAGAATTTTTGCCTGACTGGATTGCCCCTTTTGGTGCAACTAAATAAGCAAGATTCAGCACGTGTTAGTGATACTATCGTTAAACTAGTGGTGGTTTTCTGTCAGGAACAAATCAATAGCCGTTCGCTGGAACGAATGGTGCAAGCTTTGCGAATTGTTCTCGACCTAGGTTACAGCTTGACGCTTCTTTCGTCGGTACAGCTAGAAATGACGTTAACGTTGACCATACTCAACTTTTTGATGGGGCAATTACGAAAAGAGCTCGACAACGGTGGCGATGTGATGCAGTTTTTTACATTCTGGCAACAGGCGTTCTCTTCCGCCTCTCTGGAATTCCCTGAAGCAAATGATATCTTGTTGTGGTATACAAATAGCTTCATAGCAGAGATGTACAAACACGTCGAGGGTGGAGAAGCAGTAAAACTCCCAAGCTATAACGATGATCTGTATCCAGTGGCCGGCATTGAAGATGCTATTTCCCAAAATGGTGCTCAACCCGAAACTGCTAGTGTTTATTCCGTTGCTTCTCTGGACCTCATTGTGACATTCAAAGACGTTGTGCTGCAGTTTTGTCAGCAGCAAAACGTGATTTTCTATGAGACAGATCGAGTGGATGAGTCTATGAACCCCATTTGTGAAATGCGGTTTCCAAGTGGCGAAGGCTTCGAGTGCTACATTTCCAATGATGTGCTTTGGATTTCTACTTCAGGCTCGTATGCCCCAGTCAGTTTGAGGAAGTTTATAGAAGACCATGTGTGAATACATGGAAAATACTCATAACAAATCAAGCAAAGCAGTAGGGCTCAAAAGCACATAGCCTACGTAATACATAGGTCAGTGCAACGGTGGGCACGTGAGAAGTTAGTCCTCAGTGCGAGTTCCTGAAGCACTGGAAAACGAGAGCCAACACCTCCGGCTCCCGTCAATGTTCAAGCTGATAAAGTCCGTGGCGTCGCTCGGACCCAGGATCACCAACCCAAATACACCATGCATCTTGCACCCATATGGGGCGCGTTTTTACTCCATCAAAAGTAAAGGCAGAGAGTTCAACCGGTACTTGGATAGAATTGGAGATGAGAAGACTAAGGAATCGCAAAACACACTCAAGTTCGTACGGATTCTAGGTGCTGGAACCGTGATTATGGTGGTGTGCTCTCTTCTCTGGGCCAGTGCTGTGTCTGCGCCTGTTACGGAAAAATTGGTGGAGGTTCCTGATTTGACTACCGATGTGAGGGACAAGCAGTGGAGCGAGCGATAGTGCGTACTGGAAATCCACTAGGCAAAACCGGAGTTTAAGGCTAGACATTGTTTGCCACACGAAATGGGTCGAGAGCTCGTTTGTAATTGTATATAGGTCCAAGGTCCGAATTCGGAGTTTGTCTGTAGGTTATTTTTTTTTTGTTCATCTATGAATTTCTATGGCGATTAATGCTTCAGCAGCTTTTCCTTAGCCAACGGAACAATCGCACTTTGGAAGTCCGATCTGGGCCAAAGTGTGAATCTGCTCGTGGAAAATCATCAGCCAAAAATATACCACACCAAATGAATATCGCAACGTTTTACCAGTACACGCTACCGTGGCGAGGGCCATGATAATCAGCCACAGCTTTTTTGTAAGGCAAGAATCTACTGCCCACCGTAAACCGGCCATGTGCGAGTCCAGTTTTCGCTTTATCCAGCTTATACCCAACCAGCTTAGTCAGCTGGGTGCGCACCAAGTGAAGCGAAAAAAAAAGCAGTGAGCAGCAAAGTATCGGTCTTCTTTACTCCGCCAAAAATGTTTAGAACCTTTGTCAGATCGTCGTTATCGTGTAAGCCTGCAGTGAGAAGACTCTCTACTGCACGCCCTGGGCGCAACCCCACGGCCATCAGGAAGTATGCCACCGGTGTGGCGTTGGCTTCAACCATCATGTTCTTGTCAGTTGGGACCATCAGCAACGATGCACAGCAGGCGAAGGTCGCCAAGGACAAGCAAGCTGCCGAGAAGAAGCCCCATACACAGACCAGTACCAGCCAAGAAGAAGCAGAAGACGGTAAGCCAGCACCGGATCAAGGTGGGCCCACCGAAGGAGAAGAGCAGTCTGCGGACGCAGAGCAGGGTGCAGCGTTCAACCCGGAAACGGGAGAAATCAATTGGGACTGTCCGTGTCTCGGAGGAATGGCGCACGGGCCATGTGGAGAGGAGTTCAAGGCTGCTTTTGCCTGCTTTGTTTACTCGGAGACCGAGCCTAAGGGCATCGACTGCATTCAAAAGTTTGAAACCATGAGAACGTGTTTCAGACAGCATCCTGAGCATTACAAGGAAGAGTTGTACGATGGCGAAAACGAAGACGCGGAGGACCTGGAAGTTGCAGTTCACTCGGGCGAGACTGTGGAACCTGTAGCCAGTGACAGCGAAACCACGTTGGACGACGTTATCAACAGTGGTGCAACCGCAACAGAGGACATTTCCAAGGCCGCATAGGTGGCCTCATGGACGGGACCAAAATATAACCATTAGAATCGTGTAGAAAGTACGGTCAAACCCATATGTAAATAGTTGGAATGTGACATGCAAAGTTCAAAAAGATATTTGCGACGGGAGAAATACGTGTTGGATATTCTATAAACTGGAACAAACAGTACTCTTGTCTTACGGTCTATCAGCAAGCGCAACGGGACGATACAGCCTGCGTATCGTCCAACATTACGTTGTCGGGACTCGCTTCGGGACGTCGGTGATTGAGAGAGGCATTGCGCAAGCCCAACTCTGCCACTCGCCGGAACACCGCCTGGACTGCTGGCAAGCTTTTACACGATATCTCCATGATATCGTGGTCCCAGCTAGAAATGTACCTGTTCACGGGCACCGGCGAGTTGCGGCACAAGATATCTCGCACCTCATCCTTGTCAACACGCCGTTCAGCAGCACGATCACACTTGTTGCCAACAATGACTATACCTGGAGAGTCCACATGGCAGTATTGTAGGAACCGCGAGAGCCAGTCACGCACACTGAGAAGCGTTTCGTATTGGGTGATGTCGTAGACGAGCACAGCCACGTCAGCGCCCCGGTAGAACGCTTGCGAGATCAGGTTGAAGCGCTCTTGGCCCGCCGTGTCCCACACCTGCAAACTGACGGTGTGCAGTTTTCCACCAAAGCTCTCCACAGCTCCGATCTGGTGAAGGAGAGGCGTGCATTCGTCGAGCAGCTTCAAGTCGATTTGTCCCTCGTGAGTGGCTGTTGCATCGTTATCAAGCGCAGATTCTGAATTGTCAAACGAGTCATGAAGCACAGATTTATCGGCCGCAGACTGGCCAGAGAGTGTTTCGTCGAGTCCACGCTTATCATCTGCAGCCACAGCACTGGCATCAAGCTCGACAGTTGTTGTTAGGTAATCTCCGCCGATGGTGGCCCTGTAAGCGTTGGAAAACACATGGTGAACAAACTGCGATCGGAGACAGGTCTTTCCGACTCCCAGGTCGCCGAGAAGCACAACCTTCAAGACCGGGCTGGGCCGGGGGAAGGACAGCAGTTCTCCTGGGCCCACACTGCTCACCAGCAGTTTACCGGGCGGGCATGTGGAGGTATTTCCGTGCATTGGTCGCAGCAGAATAACGCCAGGTCGATTCTGGATCTGTTCTTTCACTAGTGTAATGGTACCTCTAGTATCACGAGCACTGTGCGCACCCGGGCTTGAGCTGCGATGGCAGACGGCCGCCAGCCGCGCGCCCAAGACACCGAAAAAAGATAGCCGAGCAAGGAAGATTGGCCCGCGCAAGAGAGGCGGCAGGCGGAGTGCGCTTGCTGTTTGCGGCCCCGCGCTCTCCACTGCGGCCGTCGGGGCGAACGTTCAGCTTCAGCAGCAAGCCCACCCAGGGCATTCCCCACGTGACGGAAGTTACACGAAGCGCGATCCCAAGAACAACCAGACCGTTCGTGCACCCGCTCCTCACGCTTTACCTTGACCATGAAAATCTACTACATCGGCGTTTTGAAGGTTGGCGACAAGGTCGTCGAGTTGTCTTCGGCCAGCGACCTCTCGCAGTTTTCGTTCTTCGAGCGGTCGTCGGTCGGCCAGTTCATGACATTCTTCTCAGAGACGGTGTCACAAAGGACGCCAGCGGGCCAGAGACAAAGCATCGAAGAGGGCAACTACGTGGGCCACACGTACACCCGGTCAGAGGGCTTATCTTGTGTGGTCATCACAGACAAGGAATACCCCGTGCGGCCCGCCTACACGTTGATAAACAAGATATTGGAAGAGTACTTGTCGTTGCATCCTGCCAGCCAGTGGTCCACGGTGGCCGCCACCAACTCGTCGTTGTCCTACGACAAATTGGAGGCCTATTTAAAGAAGTACCAAGACCCGAGCCAGGCGGACTCCATCATGAAGGTCCAGCAGGAGTTGGATGAAACGAAGATTGTCTTGCATAAGACCATCGAGAGTGTGTTACAGAGAGGCGAGAAGTTGGACTCCTTGGTGGACAAATCCGAGGCGTTGTCCTCGTCGTCAAGAATGTTTTACAAGCAGGCGAAGAAGACCAACTCTTGCTGTGTGATTGTGTAGAGGAGGTTCGTCGTTGACGGCTTTTGTTTCCTTGTTGCTGGCGCTGGCGAGGACGTAATGTTGCGAGGGGCTTTATATTGCTGATCTTTTCTATTTTTACTTTATATATATTTGTATATGTATAACACCTCGTTTAGGTAACTTCCAGTGCCTACTTTGCTGCGTACAATGTTCTTTGTTGTCTCGTATTCTTATCATATACACGAAATGCAAGCAGGCGCCGCATCAGCTATGTCAAATACCTGGGCCAAAACGCCTACGGGTTGGCCTGTTTCACCGTCTCGAACGCCTTGAGTAATTTGCGTCGGGCACCCAACGCTTTAATACCCTTTTCTTCCAATTCCTCGTCGTTGAGTTCCACCAAGTCCTTCCAATAGACGTCTTTGAGACAGTCCGTATATTTATGCAAGCGAAGAAGTTTCAACCACGCAGGGATATTCTGCAATAACTCGAGACTTGAGATATCATTTGGAACGGCGTTGCAACCTGAAGAGCTTTGCAGCGACGAAGCTGAGTTCTTCGGCTTGAGGGCGAGGTCAGAGTCTTTTTTTGCCTTGACTCCACTTGGAGCACCAGCCATGGCAGCCGCAGAATACTTCTGCGCATTCGCTGGGACCGAAGACGACTTGCTTTGCCTCTGGAGTGACTCCTCGTAGGATGCAGCCGAGTGACCACGGTTGGAACCTGGCAGAAACGGTTTGCGGTTGAAGTCCAAAGCTACGCGTGAGTTTATTGTCACGAGCGCACCAAGCTTTGACGTCGCAGACAAGTCAAGACCCTCCTCCACACCAGGCATGTTTTGCTGTCCAGAGCCATGTGCATGTGGGGAGTTGGACGCGGCAGCTTGCTGCAAGAAGCTGGTCTTCTCGTAGAGGTGTGATGCTGGCGAACGAGTACCCTCTGGGCCAGGCCCAACACCCGCAGCACCCAGCATGGGCGGGTGGAATCTATTATGCAACGAGGGATCGGCCAGCTTAGGCCTCTGCATGGCGGTATCGGCGAACAAATGCGAGCGGAGGGTGCTGTTATTGGGCTTGGGCTTGGGCTGGGCTAACCCCTGCTTGGACCCAGCCATAGACACGTCCCGAACCGAGTTTTCCACCGATAACGACTCCATGTCTGACACAAACCCATTGGGGTACTGCTGAAAGTTGTTGGGCTTGCTACTAAACACCGCAGGCACCTGCATTCCCAGATTCAAGTGGCTCTCTAGCGCAGATTTCATTGTGAGCAAGATGTCAAACGGCAAATTGCCACACCAGTGGTCAAGCAACGTCATAAGCTCTTGAGGGTTCAAGTTTTCGATCCAATTAGTGACTGATAAAACATCCAGATAGAAGTTGACGGGCTGACGCATTCCCAGGAATGGCAGAGACAGTTGCTGGCCCAACACTGTTGAAAAGTCGTTGACAGACTGCGGCCGATTATGTGCGGAGCCAAGAGGCGACATAAACCCTGAGCTTCCTTTGTTGATCAACAACGAACGGAGTCCAACAGGGTTAGTGCCGCTGGGTCCTGCCAGTGCCGACGTCACTGGCGGGGTCAAAGTCAGCTCCCGCATCAAAGTGTCGGCAAGCGGAGGGGCCGTAGTCCCGAACGTCGAGGTTTTCGTCGACGCGGTCAAATTACCGGGCGCCGTGTCCGGCCGTGACATGCCAGTCCCGACAGAGCCACCAACATCACCGGTTTTTCGGCCGCCATCTTCAGTGTGGCTCAAGTCTAAATCCAAATCGGCCTTCAACGCCTCGAACTCTTGCTGCAAGTTGTAGCCCACACTTTGATTGCGCAGAGGATGGTAGTTTTGGGCAGGACCGGGATTCTGCCGTGCAAAAGCCGAAGGCACCTGGTCAACGGGCGGGGGAGATAGCACGATAGGCCGCTCCGAGAAATTCTTTCCCAAGAAGTCTGAATGAGAATCCATCATGGGGACTGCGAGCAGTAAGGTGCGAAAGCAGTTTCTAGAAATGGTGAGGCAGGCTCACGATGTATGAGAAAAGTGTTATTTTTTGCGGTTTTTGTACCCAAGACCGGCGGCAGCCTGGGATGTAGAATGCAAACAGCAGAAAAAGTGGATGTGAGATCAGTCAATGCCTCCACTTTGCGCTACAGTGAGTGAAGAAAGTGGTGAGAAAAAACGCAATGCGATGTCATCGAGGCGCCGGCGCCAGGGCCCCGCCACATGTGATCCCGCTCACGTGCCGCGACTTCAACGGTCGTGGGCTTTGCCGGGCTGGGCCCTGCGGTGCCGCGTGCGTACAACTTGCCTGGACTCTCTATGATTGATATACTGATAGTACTATGTAGAACCACTAGCCAACGAAAATAATCGGTCTATAGTAAATTCTTATGATGCCAAAAAATGCAAGTATGCTACGAGGAAGCCCCCAAGGACTCAGCACGTTCGAGCCAGAACTGGATGTTATCATGGATAATATCCCACGTAAACGCAAGCTCGGGGAAGTACTCGAGGATGCTTTTGAAAAGTCCCTCCGCAAAAGCGTCTATGAAGAAAATCTGACCCTTATGAAGCTGTGGGTTGGCTGCCAAAATGTCATCTAGTGACGACGGCACCACTTCGTACGAAACGTCGCCAAACTCGTCTGCGTGCTGGTCAAGCGCCTTCTCGAGTGTCTCGATCTCGTTGAACTCTCGAGACAACACCAGTGCCCATTGGGAAGATACCCTTATAGGCTTAGTTACATTGGAGATATCGGCGCACTTGATAAGCAACGAGCAGACCAATTTGACCTTGTCGTTAGACTTATCGACGGATTCCGGCTGGAACGCTTTGAGCTTGTGGATGTACTCGAAGTGTTCAGCCATGTCGGTGGCCAAAATGCTATTGATTATGAGCTGCTTGAGATAGAGACCACTACCCTCTTCAGTTTCGGTCGTTGAAAGGCTGGGCCAGTTTATGCTGAGTATCTTGTTGGTGAATACAGACACGTGAAACAGCTCTAACACCAGCCTCTCTCCAAACAACTGAGAGGTAGGCGCCGAATGTTTCACCATGAATGCGTTCGTCACGCCTGGATGGCCCACATCATGGCCCAATGCGGCTACGAGAAGCGCAAGGCTTTGTAACGGGTTCAAAAGAGGAGTAAATGGACCCGAAGCGGCGGTTGATGGGGGTGGGCTTGGCAACGAGCTCCACACTCGTGCAGGTAGGGGTTTTTCCTTCAAGATAGTCGAGTTCATTTGCACGTGGGTCGCTTTCGTACTGTTCAAACTCAGGCAAGCATCTTAGCTTTAGGAGAAAGAAAAACGTGGCTTGTAATACGTCGGCAGCGTGACGGAAGTTGTGGAAAGGATTTCCATTTTTGTACGTGTCTCTCAGCATGAACACAAACGCTAGTAATTCGTTGGCAGTTAAGATCTCCAAGGAATCTGGAGCACCAGTAGTCTTCACGAAGTTCAAAGCATAGCCGAGCATTAAGTAAACCAGATACGCAAGGTCATCATTGGAAAGCTCGTGCGCAGGAAATGCCCAATGCCCAACAAGATGACAAAGCGTTCTCATTTTGTGATTCGAAAGATCCAGCAAAAGCGAAAAGAAGTCAATGGACCGTAACACTACGTTCTTCAAGCGTATAATATGCTGCTCGGTGACTTGAGACAAATTGGCGTGGCGGCCAACCGCAAAAGACATTGTGTTGACAACGTCGCAAATCTTTAAATGTGTCAGCGAGACCATGGAGTCAGTTTGCGAGTAATAGTCATTGAGATTGATTCCGGTGCCAGTCCACGTAGCCACTCGAGAGATTCTGGTTCGCGCCAACGCTCCAATCTTGTCAATGACGGTGTTAAGTTCGCGTACGGCTTGTTCCGAAACCAAATCATTTGTAGAGGCCACAATCAAGTTTAAGTGGCTGAAAAAATACCTGAGAAGGAGAACCTTATCTTCGTAACTCAAGGTATCTAGTTCAGTGAAAGCTGCGGACGTCTGCGAGCGTGTTGTAGACGCAGGCACCGCCTCGGTCTCAGCCAGATGCAACACAACCACCGTTGCACAATTGCAATCTTGCTCGCCACTCCCCTTCTTGAACAATGCCTTTATCAATGGAGCTAGTGCCGCCAAGTGGCGTGAGCTGGAAGCATGAATTGGGTGAGGCAAGTGAAACGTATGCTCAGATGAAATGTAATACACTTGCGCCATCGTTGGCAGGATGGATGACTTCTATGCAGCCGCTTCCTCTTCGTTTTGCTCTTGTGCGTTTTGCTTTTATGGTACAGTATAACTTTATCTCCCTTACGCTGGTGGGAGATGGGGTAAAGTCAGCTCAGTACGAGATTCAGGTTCACTTTGTGAAGACAGTGTGAGCGGAGAGTCTTTTCGCGTAGGCAGCCAAGAACAATTGGGAATAGCCGAGTTAAGGGTGCCGTGGTGAAGACAGAACTAAAAGAAAAAGGTTCAGATAAGAGACGGTATCAAGCCTCTAAGGATGTGCGGAGGTGATGATCTTCAGCTAGGGGCAGCTTGACAGGAGGGCACCGCCAAGGGACACAAAGAACAATGATGGAGTATGGAAAAGGCGCAGGAGAGAGCCAGCTGAAACGATGAAAACAGCAACAAGACGTCAACAGGCAATAGGGCTATAAGTGTGGATTCAGGTGACAGAGAAGAGGTGAGACCTGGTTGAAGGGTTCCTGCGCGCAGGACAATGTTAGAGTATACCTGCATCCAGCCGAAAAAAGAAATTTTTAGAATTGCTTTTTCGGAATGGCCCATGTAGGTGGCCATTAGCCCACTTAGATCTTCCGATCACGTGCGTGTTCGTTTGGGTGCAAACCACATTGGGCAGCAGGGGCCGCTGAAGCTGTCCACTCTGTGTTGGTTTCTTGGTTGGTGCGGTGTGCCAGGCGGCCGGCCTTTGTGTTTGGTAGTGATGGCCGAAAACACCAGCCGTGCTGTCGGCTTTGTGCCTTAGGCTTTGCCCGTCTTGGCTCACCTCCGCACAGGACCTGCGGCATTCCATCGTGAGGTCAGAATGCGCACCAGCAGATGGCAGCGTGGTTGCGAAACAGGCCTGGGTCCAGGAAAAAACCGGCCCTCAGACTACTGAAAGCACCAAACACTAGAAGCCAAAGAAAGCTGAAAACAGAAAGCAAAATAAAATGGATCCGCCAATCCACCCCCTTTCAGCAAAATCCACGCACTGCAATGTAGACACACACCCCCGCCACAAGTACACTAAAGCCCACAATCAGTTGGCGCACACGGCGCTGCCGCCTGATGTGGTCGTACTCATCAAACCGTGCAGAGACATACTCCAAAAGCTTTAGCCGCTCGCCAATGTGCCCCTCGAACGCCTGCTTGCTTCCATTGATATGGGCTTTGGCTGTCTCCACGCGTCCGGTCAAAGTGTGGAGTAGCTCCCGTAACTGCTCCACCCGCGCCACACTCTTCTCCATCTCTTCATTGTAGTGTTGCTTCGACAGTAGAATTTCGTGCTCGACCTCCTCTAACATTTTGTCCACAGAGTTCTGGAGCCGCGCCAAATATGATTCAACCTTGGCAAGCTGCCGAGTCCCGCTCGGCAAGCTATCCAGTGCACCTGCCCCAACCGTGAGCCTTCTCGATGCCTCTGCCACCACCCCCAAAATCTCCTCCACCTCAGCGAGCTCGACATCCTTCCAGTTATCGCCAATACTGACCATGGTCTCTGCCCACTCGGTGGACACCATGAGACCGTCGTCGAACGGTTGTAGCTCCACCTTGCCGTACCGTATACTGTCTTCTAGCAGGAGCCGATCCGTGCCGGCAACGGCATCCCGGAAAACGTTCGCTGTTCCGCCCTTGGCTGTTTTGCTAATGCCAATACTGCTGTTGCCGCTTCCTTCAACTAGCTTTCCTTCAAATGGCTGTCTTGCCATGTCCGTGTAGCTGCGTTGTTTGCTCTTAGCCTCGGTCTTGTAGAACTGGTCAACTAGCCTTTTTCTCAGCATCGTGTCACTGTATTCCGCTCCACTACTGGCGCTACGCGCGTGTAGCCCCACGTCTGTAGTTAAATGTGCCCCAGGTACCTGAGCCTGCTTGAAGTCAGGCCTTCTGGCTGGATTTGTGCCCGGCGGTGACTTCTTCTTTGCTCCATTGAGTTGCGTGTTGACTGAAGGGCTGAGAAGAGAAGCGTGTTTGCTGTCTCTCTCCTGCGGTTCCTGGATCTTACTCCTATTCATGAAGTGTAAGCGTTTTACTTGGCGTTTGTATCTGTGTGAGAGGATTGCAGTTGGTGTTAGGAGTGTAAATCTCCGGTGGAATGAACAACTCCATTGTGCTGTGCATGTGTCCAATTCGCGGTGCGCGCTTTGAAATCTGGGGAAGCCTGTAGCCTCTACGCAGATGTAGTGCTCTTTGGAGAAGAAATTATATTTCTCTACTCTTGAACTCTGGTTAGTTTGGCTACCTGGATTACGTATGACCTGCTCGTCATTCATCTGGATTCCATCAAAATGAAACGAAAGTGTGTTTCTAAATGCTATAACTAATGGCCTAATATGACTTGGCTAGTCGTACTCGTTTTTTGAGGTTCTTGTTTTCTTTGTTAGACCGGTATTAATTGTAATCTCTAGCTTGTACTATTATAATCATATTATTTTATAGGCATTGTAGAGTCTGTACACAACGCTCTGTTATTCAATTTCTTCATTTGACCAGTAAGCGTATCATTTGTGTTCCCTTAAAACAACAAGTCTGAGAAAAGCTACCTCGTAGTCTGGTCGAATCTTTGAACAGCCAAGACCTCTTTTCACAGAGATTTGCCTAACATGTTCCTCTTTCAATGAGCTTGACTATTTCTTCCTTTGTTTGCACCTGTTGATCTTTTAATGCCGCAGTGCAGATCAAACTGTTTGATTGTATGCCTCAAGCCATTAACTCTACCCTGCAATTCATTCCATATCAGGTATTCTTTATACGGCTCAAGCTGGGCCGTGATTTCGTCACAGAACATTTGGTAGTCTTCCCTTAGTTGCAGCCATTCATCGGAATTGACTATAATGTTTCCTCTATAGTCATAGAATCTGATCATCTTAAACTTGCAACTGTATATGTTTTCGATGAGATTCTTCATCTCGTAGTCATCTTCAAGATCTAACTCACTTTGTAACTTTACTGCCTTTAGTTTATATTTGAGCAAATTTGGGAAATAATTGGTCACTTTTTTCTCCTTCTTGCCTCCAATCTTAAAATATCGAAACACGCTGTACAGCAGGTATCTTTTGGTCATAATGTCGCTTTCTTTTCTTAGAAACCTTTGCTGCCGGTTCAAAGAATTACGAACCTTTTCATACTCAACCCACATATCTCCACTAGTTGCCAAGTTCTTCAAATCTTGAATAAATTCTTTTTGAACTTTGAGATACGCATTATATTGAGTAACCATGGTATAAGGGGTATAGTTGTTCTTAACGTTAATGAGGTGTCTGCGAGACCTAGACTTTGCGACGTGAGGTTGCTGAATCTCTTGGTCACCAGGCTGTTGGGCTCCTTCTGTATTAACATCAGTATCTTCTTCTGGAATGGGCTGACCACTCACAACTAGTAAAAATTTAAACAAAATAATTAGTATGGAGAACCTCATAACAATAATAAAGCAGACAGAACTTGTCAGCTGAAGAGATAAAAGAAAAGGAAGAGGCCATTATTTAACATTATATTCTTTGCTGCCACAAGATCTACAAACCTAATGTGTCTGAGTTAAGAAATCTCACATGTATAGTCCAGACGATCCAAAGATCATAAATGCCAGTGCAAGAATAAACGGTCAAAATGGATAATCCTCACTGTCGCATTTTTTATGTTCAGCGTCCACTAACGGACCATTTTATTTTATAGCTACAGTCACTTGAACCTTTTGGTTTCTGCTGCCGAATGATAGTCATTTACAAGCAAGAGTCCGGGCTTTTTTTTTTTTTGTCTAGTATACTTTTTTGCATCCCGAGTCTCGTGTTTAAACTATCCGAAATTATACGCATGCAGATCTTCAATTGCCGTTCATGCATTCTCGATGAAGAGTGCAGTAATGAGTTGCTCGAGCTGCTAAAATTTACTTTTTAAATGCTTTAACAGTATATGTATTTTTATAGCTTCGCCCTTCGTAGTGCTTTTTAAGCTATGCGAACAATCACAACTTAAACCAAGGTGTTCTTCTCGTAATGCACATCAGCACCAGGTTTCCATTGAAAAGTGAAAACTTGTGTCGATAATGTTGTTTGGGGGTGTACGGGAAGAAGACTTTGTCATAGCTGCTTCTTCCTTATCTTTGAAGCTGCTTTGTTTTTTACCATCTATTGTTTAAGCTGGACATGACAATTCCAAGAATGAGATTATGACAACGAAGTGGTTAGACAATAAAGATATAGATTCAAATCTACCTTGGGATTAATGATTTACCTTTGCTATTTGTTTTTCTTCTAAACCCACTATCCAAACTATGAATTAGCAGAACCACGACCGCCAGCACCAGAAACAATGAGGTCTAACGTCTCTTGGCTCAACTCCACTTCTGGTAACTGCTTGCCTTCATTAGAAGGGGCTGGCAAAAAGCCAATCTTTATCAAATAACTGATGTAGACACCCATAATACCCTCGTCGATTCCCTTGCCTCCGCTAACATCCTCACCGGTGTACTTTTCATCTGCAGCCAAAGACTTTGCTGCGTTCGTGTCATCTAACTCTGGGGCCTTTGTGTCCTGTGGCAAATTGTCCAACACGAAGTGAAGTAATGGAAACAAAGCGGAGCTTTGCGACTCCTCAACAACAAATCTCTCCAACGAACTTCTCCATTCGGGGTAGTCTTTACGCTCCACAGAATAACCATATGTCTTTAAGCTTCCTGCAAACTCATTGAATGTAATTCTCGGATGGCCTGTAACTTGAGCAATTGCTAATACGTCTTCTTGAGGAGGATGCAAAGCAGTGGCCACGACCACGCGTGCCACGTGGTCAACTGGTACCATGTTGATAGTGTTTGTAATATCGGGGTATTGGGTCAATTCAGCACACCCTTTTAGGAACCGGAGTAAAAAGTCATCTGTGTTTGAGGCACCTGTCTTCGAAAACCCAGTCACATAACCTGGACGCGTGATGCAGCCCTTCAACCCTCTCTCTCCGGCTCTTCTTGCTAAATACTCCCCAACCCATTTACTTTGTCCATATCCGGTTCCCAATCCGGTAGATGAACCCATCAAGTCATCGGATTCTGGAATACCAGCAAGACCGCGTGCAGTTAACTCATCAGAAACATTCACAAAATGGTCGGTGTCAAGAGCAGAAGTGGACGACACAAAAGAGAAAAACTTAGGCTTGCCTGTGCCACACAAGTTCATCACATTGATCGAACCAATCACATTTGCATCACGCAATGTAGCGTAAGGATACACCCAGTGCACCAACGCTCCGTTATGGATGACCACATCAATGGTTTCAGCTAAGATCTTCCATTCTGCATCATCCATACCAAACTGTGGCTTCGTCAAGTCACCTATGACTACCTCGATACTTTTGGTCCATTTCTCGTTCCAAATTCCAAACGTTTTTCCCGTCTTACGCAATCTTTCGAGTCCTGCTTCTGCAGAGGAAGCTCTCACATGGGCAAATATTTTGAAATCGCAATGAGGACGGCACTCCAAGAGGTCACGAAGAATGAACGATCCGAGAAATCCCGTGACACCGGTCACAAAAACGTTAATAGTTTTCGAGAAGTCTAATTTACCCAAAGAAGGATACTTAGAACACAAAGATGACTCGGTGAGTTCCTTGGCATCATCAAAATAAGAAGCGGAAATCTCCACTTCGGGCTCTTCTGCGTTGTTCGTCCCGTCGGCCAACTCCGCAACGTCGCCTTTGACGAATTTGCCAACTTCCTTAGCAAAGGACTCAACTGTAGGATTCTTGAAAATCGCACCAAGAGGAATGTCGACATTCAATTGCTTTCTCAACTCGAAGATCATTCTCGTACCCAAAATTGAGTGCCCACCCAAGTCAAAGAACGAGTCATCCTTCGAGATTGCAGCAGGTTTATGTGGCAACACCTGGAGCCACAATTCACAAATTTGGCGCTCCAACTCATTGAAAGCCTGGTTGCTAGCCGCATCACCAACCTTTGATGCAGTCAATTTCGCTACTGCCTCCAATTGTGCTGTGTCAGGGAATGGCAACTTCGGCTTGTCAACCTTTCCGTTCGGGTTCAACGGCAACTTAACAAGAGGAACAATAATGGTAGGGATTGCATACGAAGCAAGGCGCTTTTTCAAATATTTCTTGATATCACGGATTAATGGACCATAGGCTGCCAATCCGTTGATGATAGGATCATCCTGCTCTTCCACTTCGTTCTTCAATTCGTGTAACGCTTCGCACTCTCTAGGGACTATGTATGAGATTAAAGTCTGCTCCTCATTCTTGTCTCTGCGCACGAGAGTGATGTTCTCTCTTACCAATGGGTGCTGTGACAAATGGGTGTCAATTTCTCCCAACTCGATCCGGAATCCTCTGATTTTGACTTGGTCATCAGCCCTTCCGCAACACTCCACGTTTCCGTCAGGCAAATACCTGCCCAAGTCACCGGTTCTGTAAAGCCTATCGCGGGGACCAAACCAAGCCGCCTCTCTCCACGCAGCCTGCTCAGGGTTTTCTGCTTTCGTAAGCTCATCCTGTGCTTTCCAGTGTTCAGGATCCACGTACCAGTTGGTAACAAATTTTTCTTTGTTAAGATCTGGCAATCCGCGATAGCCCTCTGCTAAACCAGCAGCTCTCACATAAATCTCTCCAATTTCACCGACGCCACACGTTTGGGAACGGTAGTTGCGATTCACCACCAATAATTGTACGTTGTACATGCCTGTTCCTGCGGGCATCACATCCTTAAGGTTCCTCAAGTAGTTGGCATTTGTACTTCTGCTGGCGATTTCGAAGTACGACACAGCTCGTTGGGTCTCAGTTGTACCGTACATGTTGACAATAAAAACGTTCTCTGCCAATGTCTGCAACCGAAGACAGTCTCTCTTGGTCAATACATCACCTACAAAGAACGCATGATGCAAAGTGGGTATAGCAGTAGTGGCCTGTGCACTCAACAACTGACCCATAGCAGGCGTCAAGTGCGTCACTGTAGCACCATATTCGGCCATCCAGTCCGCCAACTTTCCTGGGGTACCTATGTCGTCCGCTGTAGGCACTAGTAACTGGGCTCCTAAGAACAACGGTGTAAACATATCTCTTTGAATAGGGTCATGCGCAATACCTGACAACATCGTGAACTTGTCGTTCGATGACAACCCAAACATCTTGGCCATCCATGGGAAATAGTACGCCAAAGAGTAATGGCGGCCCAAAACACCCTTGGGCACACCTTCCGATCCCGATGTGAACGAAAGTGTTGGGTTGTTATCGGGGCCCACAACAACACCGGTAGGTTGGTCTTTGTACTGCTGGTATGGGGCCAAACAATCAGAGCCCGACTTCTCGTCCGTACCTCCGATAACAGATCCATCATCCTGAAGTTTTAACTGCGGTATACGGGTGATCACGTTCAACTCCTTAGCAATGTAGTCTTCCACAAGCAGGTCAAGTACACCGGCTTTTTCTAACCCAATCAAACCCTGGGGACGGGCCACGGAAAAGTAGATATTTTGGCGGGCTGGAGGGTAGGCGGGATCAATAACAGAGAAAGTGGCACCAGCCTTCAACACACCCATTACAGCTACCATCAAGTCCACGCCTCGATATGCGTATATCATGACAATATCACCTTTCTTGATGCCTGTCTCCTTCAAGTAGTTTCCTACAACATTGGATGCTTGATTGATGTGTTTGTAAGAGAATTCACGAGTTTTAGATGCTGGGTCCAGGAAGGACTTAGTCTCCACCACGCACGTACGGTCTGGATGGTCCAATGCATTTTTCATGAAAATGTCCTGAATGGCTCCACGAAAACCGGCCCAGTCTAAGTCAATAGTAGGGTCGGGCAAAGCCGCTCTTTGGCTTGCAGTGGTCAATGGCACGGCAGTAATGACAGAGTCGGGGTTCTCCGAGATACTGGTAAAGAATTGGGCGAATTGCTCAGCAAAGATATCGATGCGCTCGTGTCGGTAGAGCAAGGAATTATAGAAAATGGACATTTTGCCAGAATCTGGCGATATGAAGATTGCCATATCCCGTACAGAGCCCTCAACGGACGTCTCCAACTTCTGCGACTCCCTAGCATGTTGGTACGACACTCGAAAAAGAGCAGGAACGGCATCAAGCTGCTTGTTTTGCCTCATGGCACGAGCCACATCGCTCAAACTATTGTAATCCACCTTCTCTCTGTTGATCTTGTATTCAGCACGCACCTTCTGCACTAACTGGGCGAAGCTCATTTTGGGGTCTACCGATACTCGGACCACGAACGGCTCGGTCGAAGTTGCGGTGTCGGTAGCAATCACCACATCATCATCTCCCGAGAGCCGAAACACCAAAGCCGCAAAGATGGCCAAGCCGGTCAAAAAGTCCGTTGCCTCTGGAATGGTGACGGTCTTGGTCGCTTCTACCGACCGACTGTTCGAAGGCTTCAAGAAGTCATGAGGTAACACCGACAACGTCGGATTATCCAAGTATTTCAACCAAAAATCCAGCATTGTAGTTATTCGGTGCAATTTTAGTTTTGCGGCTCCTCTAGGATTTCAGAGCAAATTTTGCAAATTCAATGTGAGCCAGCTATTTGAAAGGTTGGCCTATTCTTTTTTTCATGTTCTCCAGGTTCAGCTTTTCCAGTGCGAAAAAAAAATACCCCAATGACTCACCTCACGTGGCGATAAGCAGTGCGAGCTCATCTGGAGATACCTGGTTGGGAAATAATTTAGAGTATCTAATAACTAACAACGTTGGAATACAATTCGAAAAAAAAAAAGAAAAAAACAATCGAGCTCAAAATATCTTCTATCTTGAAGTGCTGACGCGGAGTAAATAGCATATTTCTTTTGTTGTGTATTTTTTGCAGTGGTTTTTCTTATAGTTACATTTCGCAGTATACGTTAATTCATGAACAAAAATTGAAGATCGTCCGGGGTTAACCGATTCACAGCAGCATCATCATGGTTGATAGTAGCATGGATCATATTGGCCTTTTTATCTTGTAGTTCGATGATTTTCAGCTCAATGCTATCTTCAATACAGAAACGGGTGATTCTAATCGGTCTTTTCTGACCGATCCGGTGCACTCTGTCCATCGATTGCCACTCCACACTTGGATTCCACCAAGGATCCATCAAAAACACTTGTGACGCCTCACACAAATTCAAAGCAACTCCACCTGCCTTTAATGATACGAGAAAAATCTCCACCAGCGCGTTCTCCATAAAATACTTAATGGTGTTGTCTCGCTGTTGCGGTGTCATTGAGCCCTGGAGCTTAACGGTTTCGAAGCCGGCCTTTTTCAATCGCCACTCAATCAAATCAAGCATCGATGTGAATTGCGAGAACACAATCGATTTGATAGTGTGCTTGTCCGAACGGAGCTTGTAAAGCTCCTCGACGAGGGCCTCGATCTTGGTTGAAGATCTCCACCCACCTCCGTGCGTGCCCAATTTAATACGGTTGACTATTGAGCCTTTGGTAAAGAGTTCCTCATCCACTTCCAAGGCGGGCTGCTGCAACTCAATTGAGAGGCCAATGTGACACACCGGACAGCGGAGGTTTTTTTCGTCGCCCAGAAAACTCTCCATGTACTCGCGTATGCACATGCGGCAGAACCGATGGTGGCACTTGGACTCGATAGGCTCCTCAGCTTCGTCATCGCACAACTGGCACATAATCAACCCATCAACCTCTTGCGACACTGAGTTGGAACCTATCCGTTTTAACACTAAATCCGGGTGGTCTGCAAGCTGCCGCATACGCGTGATCAATGTGAAGATATTGGCGTAGTTGTTTAATACAACACCCTCAGCCACGTAAGCATTGAACTTTCTCTTGGAGTCACTATAGAGCGACAGATACAAATCCTTCTCCTCTTCGTTAAATACATCTCGGCGGATCTCCACCACCCGCGGCGGAAGGCCAAGGTCGTCGGCCCTTTCGATCTTGGTGCGCCGCAACATAACGTTGTTGAGAAGAAGACGGATATGCTGAAATGAAGTGAGCCCATCGCCCTCAATGCCGTACTTTTGGATGTTCTTCAACATAAAATGGTTGAAGAAATTAGTGTGCAACATTGGCGTATGATCACATATGTCACAGTGGCGCCAGTCGGAAAACCGCCATTCTGCTGACGAGCAATCGCATTTAGTACAGTAGTATTTGTAGAAAGGATCAAGCTTCAAGAACCGGATCAACGAATACATCTCCCCGATACGGTTCTGGAGTGGCGTACCAGTCAAGCACCATCGCTTCTGGCATTTTAAATCGTTGGCGGCCTTTGCAGTCCCGCTCGTACGGTCTTTGATGTTGTGGGCCTCGTCTAAGATCACCCGGTAGAAGTCTACCGCGTGCAAGGGCGACTTCTGCTTGACAACACCGTCCTTGCGCTTGAACCCGTACTTCTCTTTCCTGTAGACACTTTCTAGCACTGAGTAGGAGGTGAGTATGACGTCGTACTCCTCGAGCTCCTTGCGTGTGGTGGCGCGATTGGCTCCATGAAACAAAAGTACTTTAAGCTTGCCCTCCTTGGTGTTGTTTTCGATTTCGTGTTTCCACTGCATGAGTGCTACCGTGGGACCCACTACCAAGTTGGGTCGCAAGGTCAAATCTTGCATGAACAATGCAATAGTTTGGATGGTCTTCCCCATTCCCATCTCGTCGGCCAATACGCCGCCGCCAAATTCTCCGTCCTCCTGCTTCATGAGCCAGTTTAAGCCCTCGAGCTGGAACGGAAGCAATTTCACGTTCATATCCGGGGGTTGTGGCGCACGCTCGACCTTGATCTTATCAACTGATTGAAGGTAAGGAAATACGTCTTTGAGCTCAGGATGCTGTTCGTACAATTTGTTGGTGACTCGCGTAAAGTAGGGCACTTTCACCTTGCGCTCCTTCTTCTTTCTCGGGGCTGCTCTCTTTTTCTTAGTGGGCGGCTCCGCAGAAAGCTCCTGCTCCAGATCCAGGCCAGAGAGCAAGATGGCCTGTTGTGTAGACGAGCCGTCGTTACGCCGTTTGCTATGACCTACCATCACTACATCTTCATCCGCGTCCTGATTTTCGTCTTCGCCATCATCCTGGTAGTCTGCATCTCCGTCGTTCTCGCTGACAAGCTCACGCAGCCGTACGCCAGCGCCATTTTTTATACCGTTCGTGCTCCTCGTGCCTCTAGTGCTCCTAGTGGATCGCCCACTTTTGCCCTTGGCCCGCGTCGCTCTTGCCGCAACGCGTTCCATCTTCACTAATGGCACTTCGTCGCCATCACCATCATAATGTAGGGTCCCAAGAACGTCCTCGTTATAAGACGTGACGTTTTTGGCCTGACGACGCTTGCGCTTTCCTTTCCGATTGGGATCATCGACGATGAATCCTCCGGCCCCAAGATCATCGCTGCTGTCGTTCGTCTTGAGCTCTCCGGAATTATGGGTGGCCCTTCCGTACCCGTCGGGGCTCCCGTGGTCCTCCAGGCTCCCTGTATGCAGAGGAGGTTTCCTGGTCATGTTATTCCAGCTATTTTTCGGGCACTTTGAGCGGTGTTTCCTGGGTGAAAAATGGTAATGCACTGATAAGCGATTGCGAAAAGACATCAGGCATGTTGCCAACTTGCGCATCGAGCAGGAATTCCGAGCACCAGAGGCAAATTTAAGGTTATAGAAAAAGCGTAAAACATAGGTTAGAAAAAATAAAAAGAAACGAAGAGCTGGGTGCTTTTATTCTAAATTGCTCGAAGACAAAAGAGTGTTCCGGCGCATACACTGTACTTCTAGAACACTACTCTCACTCCACGTCCAGACATGTGACTTGGGGCCGTAAAAGGTAGAACCTACACCAACATATGGTAAACGTAAATTAATTACATGAGTAGTGAAACAAGCCAGATGCCAAGCAGCACATAAACTTAACGACCACGGGAAGTGGTCTTGGTGTGCTGGCCTCTGACCTTCAAACCCCAGAAGTGTCTGATACCTCTGTGGGCTCTGATCTTCTTCAATCTCTCCAAGTCATCTCTCAACTTAGACTCCAAGTTGTTGGCCAAAACGTGGTAGTCCTTGCCGTCGACCTGGTCTTTTTGTCTGTTCAAGAACCACGCTGGGATCTTGTATTGGGTTGGGTTTTGCATGATGGTCACCACTCTCTCCAACTCTTCTTGGGTCAACTCACCGGCACGCTTGTTCAAGTCAATGTCTGCCTTCTTGCACACCAAGTTGGAGTATCTTCTACCGACACCTCTGATCTTGGTCAAGGCGTACATAATCTTGATTCTACCGTCGATGTTGGTGTTCAACAAACTGCAGGTTAGTATTTTTGCCTTAAGTTACTATAGTGAGCGTGCCTGTGCCCGTCTTTTGGGACTGATGTTTCTGGCTTCAAATTTGACTCTTCAATTGGGCTTTGGCTGGTGAGAGTCCTTCAACGATCGCTACATTGTACGACAAAGCGAACCGCCCCATACACACAAGATCGATATAGGAATGATGGATCTAGCACATTAGGTGAGAACAGCCCTAGTGATCATACCAAGTTTCGCTGGGATGCCCTGGACGACACGAAGCTCTTTATGGAAACGCCGGAGCGGCAAAGGCAACACGCCTGAAGGTTTAAACATACCGCAAAATGTGTTGGAACGAGCCGTCTTCTTGAACAACTAAGGACATTTTGGTATGGAGTAGTTGGAGTACGATTGGAGTGAAAGAATTTTTTCTTCGGCCTCGCAAATGCTCGCGGGGCCCTGTGCCGGAAAAAGACCGCGTAACCAAGAAGACAGTCACGTGACACAGGGCTGCAGCCCCAAGCCCGCCGGCCCGCTCCGTGTCTGACTTAGGACTATCCCTAGGCAAGCAGCAGGTGGCGCCGTAGCCGCTCCCTCGCGGCCCGTGTTGTGCTCCGCGTTCACTATGGTGTTGTTTCTAGTGTAGCTTGTTCTCTAGTGTAGCTTGTTCTCTTTGACTATGTACATTCTCACTCATGAGCCGTATCTACCTACAAACCAGTTCAAGGCAGCCTCTTCGATGAAAATCCGCTTTGCCTTTAACAAGTCTCTCACCTCCACAGCTTCCTTCACCAACACGTCGCACTTCGTACCCAAGCCTTCAGCGGCACGCAAGAGGTTGACTCTTTGGTCGTTGGTGATGAACACCAAGTGTAAGCCCTCTAGGTCGTGATGAGCCACAAACTGGCGCATCTGCTCTGGGTGATCGTAGTGGAAATCTGCAAAGGTCAACTCGGGGCTGGGCTCGCCATCTGCTCCAGACTCTGCTGCTCCAGGTCCGCCAATGACGAAAAGACGTCCATTTCTGTACTGGTCGCTCAACGCCGTCTGGACCGCGCGGCCATAAATCTTAGCAGGCAACTTCGTCGACCAGTCGTGAGGCGCCTTGATACCATGGGCCTTGATGCCGTTGTCACGAATAGGCGAGTTTGCGTCACCCACTCTGGCTCTTCCAGTACCTTTCTGCGGATGCAATTTCCGGTTGGAGAACCATTTGTCCGACTTCGTGGGCACATATCCAGCACCCACACGAGCCTTGTCAGCCTCGTAAACAACAGCACTCCAAAGTAAGTCTCGTCTTAGCGGGTAGTCTAGAAACGTGGTGGGGTATGCGGCCATGCTATGCGGCTCCAATGAAGGGAAGCTTCTGAGCGAGGCTAACGTGTACTTTGGGGGCAAGCCGACCGAGAGGGCCGAGGATGCGAGGCTTCTTGCCGATTGCTTGAACATCGAGTTGTGTTGTGTGGCCCTTTACTCAATGTGACCAGCCAATGTGTGGGAAATTTTTCGACTTGGAGTGCCGGTGCGAAGACGGCTCATGTTGTGTCACGTGCGCGCCCAAACAAGTGCACCTCTAGGTTGGTTGATGGCAGACTGAATTTGCTTTTTGGTTTACTCAAAGTTTGTTACTGCATTTGAAAACAAATGGAGATGAAGCCTTCGAAGTTCATGATGACTTTGAACGTACAATGCTGTTGATTCTGTCACATACTATTGAAACCTTAGTTCTATTTTCGAACTCCTTCTTCAATCAATAGTGTAATCTTAGTTAAGATCATCATACTCTTGTAAAACCTGCAAACTCGCCATAATGGGTCTTCGTAAAGAAAAAAAAAATCCATTAAGCTCCCCCCGACATCAGAACTCACATACCCCTGTGATGTCCCTTGCTACTCTGTTTACCTTAGTTCGTTGGACTCTTCGTCATCACTTCCAATGATGAAATCGTCTTGTTCCGGAAGGCCCTCTCTCATCTCAATATCAGAGTTCACGCGCTCGTATTTGCCCTGCAGATCGGGAGTTTTGAATTTACTGAAGGCTTTTGAAAAGATTGACGAATCGGGTCCATGTGCATCACCTGAATCCTGTACCTCCTCCTCCAATTGATCTGCCCACAGCACATTCTTCTTGCGAACAAGCGACTTTGTTTTGATGATAGACGTTGGCTTGGACTGATACGACATGTAGAGCGCACATACACCCCAAATAAGCACCACTATCACTGCAAGCTGGATCACACGTACCATGCGGCTGGTGTGCTGTTGGCCAGTTTCCAGTTCGCTGCTGGCACCTGTGGCATTGGAATGCGCAGCACTGCTGACACTATTGGAAGCCGCTGAGGCGCTAGAGACACCAGCCGCACTCTCGTCCTCAGTTCCGCTGGCTGCTGGCCCCTTCTGGCCAAGAGGATAAGTACGGATTTCCGGCTTGTCATTCTTGCCCGTGGCAACATCGTAACGTTTATAGATGATGTCTACAAGCGCACGCGATTCCTCGGGCTTGTCGAAAGGGACCATGTGAGAAGCCTCGAACACGTTAATGAAGGTTAAATTACGTTCCGATTTGACGTAACCAGCCACAGTGCCGTTGTGACGCCAGTCGTAGACCAAAGCATCTCCGGAAAAGCCAGTCAGGCCACCCCACTTGAGTTTTTTGATCATTGCCTCGGTACCAAGATAGTTGCAAATAATATCTCTATTACCGTTGAACAACACGATCTCGAGCTCCTGCAAGAGTCCCGGGAGAAGCTTGATGGAGGGGTATGACTTTTTTGCCTTGAGGTGCGAGCCCACTGGGCCTGAGCATTCCTTCCAGTGCTTGTGGAACACTAAGTTCAAGTCTACCATAACCTGGTCGTTGGCCAAAAAAGGCGAGACATTGGCCAAATCTGGAGGCCAGTTCATGCCGCACGACGGGTACGAGTCCTTAAGCGTATAGTCGTACATGTTATAACATTGTTGATCTCGCGGAGCCAGCGGATCCTTGGTGAACAGCAAGAGCTGGGCTAGCACTCTGTCGCATGTGCTATCCACCACAGAGTACGCGTGCACGGTGTCAGCAGCCACAGCAGAATCTACCGCTTTCTGACACTCTTCATGGGCACGTAGGAGTTCCTGCCAATGAGGATGGTTGGTATCAATCATTCCGGCCTGCACTGCAAATGGCACGAACGAGAGGCCCTGCTCGTTAGGCGCAATGTACCCGTTACCAATCAAAAGGCCACGCAAGTTGTATTCAGCAGCAGTAGACGCAGTGTCACGAGAGATACGTGCATTGCGATCCAAAATCGCCCGGGCAATGTAAGGAATATACTGCCCTGCGTAGCTCTCGCCTGCGAGCAAAATCTCGTTTGTGAGGTCCTCGGGGAACACAGCAAAGTACTTTTGCAAGAAGGTCAAGAAATGCCACAGCACTTCGTCAAGTTCGGCATCGAACTCGGCACTGTAGCTGAAACCGGTTCCGGCCGGCTGGTCGACAAACACAATGTCGCCCATGCGATGCCATGAACCGTTGTTCTGAACGACTTTTCCCTTGTCGTTCACACGGAGGGGACCCGCCTCCATAAGCGCACCGTCCATCGACAGACACCCCGGACCGCCGTTTAACCAAAAGATGGTCTTGTTCTGCGCCTCGGGCTGCTTTTGCTGGTCGACGAATTTCCAGAAGAAATAATGTGTGTTGTTGTTGTGGTAGAGTTCCAACTGGCCCGCGTACATGAGGGGCACCTCGTCTGCGGCGAAGTTCTCGTGGAGACCAGGGAGTTTCGACACAAGAAAGTCATCCTGGGTTACGCCCCGCTTATGTGAAAAGATGTTCTTGGCCCGTTTGATTGGATTGGCCGCCACTAACGTGGCGTAGAGCACGACGGTGAGGAAGACAAACATTCTGCCTCAACTTCGAGCCGGAGAAAAAACAGGCGGCAAAAGGGGCGTCTTACAACAGTTTTGTCTAAGTGTGAGTAGTCGCCGAAGTTGATGTTCACGTGCTGAGACTCTTCCAGCGTTAGTTCCCGAGTTGGCCGTGGAGAAGCCTGTCAATCGTCTTGATGTGGCTCGGGATGTACTGCGGTCTTGTAGATCCGCGCCTTGCACTCCGTTGGATAATTCTTAATTACCCGTAAAGCACGCGAAAGAAATTCCGCTGGTGCTATTTTTATCTGGCTTTTTCAAAAGACATCACGGTTGAACTGAGGATGAATGACTGGCTTCAGCGAGGACTCGGGACATTCGTACTGGATGTTCTAGCTCCTGGTCGTGCACTGCCTTGTAGTCTCTGCACTGCCTTGTAGTCTCTTAACCTGTACCTCCCTATATCTGGCATAGCTGATAATAATTAGTTCTTACTGTAGCCAGTATAATAATATTTTATCTTTATTTGTGTATATTTATTATATTTCCAATCTATTATAAATGTATAAGATATCAAAAAGATAAAATCAATAGGTTTTAAATATCAAAATGTTGAACATATGAATTAATTTATGAATATCTTATAATTAGTAGATCTGGTTCTTTTTCGCACCCACCATTTAGTTGCACATACCACTGGGATATATGTCAATTTACTTTTCGTTAGCTGTTCCATTTTAGCAGATTTTCTTCTGCCACGTTGTTTCCAACGCACGACAAAGCTGGTACGAGATATTTGACCAAGAAACCCCAGATCTGAGCTTCTGTCGGCACAAACAATTGTCCAAAGAACGTGCTAAGAGCAGTCTTTCTCTTCTTAGAAGCTGCAAGCGTTTGCCAAACGAAGCAAAGAAAAGACAATTTGGACAAATTCGACTATTCATACATTTAGGTTTCTCTTCATTTTTTCGTTTTCTTTTCTTTTCTTTTCTCTTCTTTTCTCTTCTTTTCTCTTCTTTTCTTTTCAGCTATAGCATATATTAGGATCTACTTATGAAAGGACCTAAAACAAACAAAAAGGCAAACGAAAGGTAGACAGGGCTCCACCCGATCTAACGTTCTAAAACGCTAACGCGCTCCATGGCGATTAGTGAATTGGGTCGACATTCCACACATTATCAGCGTATTCGTCAATGCACCGGTCTGAACTGAAAAAGCCCATGTTGGCCACAGACAACACTGACTTCTTGACCCACCGATTCAAGTGGTCTGGGTCTGAAGAGTCACCGCCACGGTGTCCATAAACCTTTTCCAACCGCTCTTGGCACTCGAGCATCAACTCGAAGTCGTCTGTCACAAGGTAGTAGTCCCCGTGCTTGGTGATGGAGTCAATCAACGTGGTGTATTCTCCAGCATCACCAAACTTACCAGATCTAATCACCTCGAACACCTTCTGCAACTTCTCAGGCACTGAAACGCCATTGTAGATATGCTTGTGTTTGAGTTCCTCCACGGACTCCGCCAAATTTCCAAACAAAAAGATGTTGTCTTCCCCAATCTCACGGGTGATCTCTACATTGGCGCCATCCACAGTTCCGATGATCAATCCACCATTCAAAGCGAACTTCATATTGGACGTTCCAGAAGCTTCCGTGCCCGCAGTAGAAATATGGTTAGACAAGTCAGATCCGGGACAAATGATCTCCGCCTTCGAAACGTTGTAGTCTGGAATAAACACCACTTTCAACAAGTTGTCGATCTCTGTGTCGTTGTTCACCACCTCGGCTACTTTACAGATCAAATGGATGATGGTCTTAGCCATGTAGTACCCAGGTGCAGCCTTACCACCGAAGATGCTGGCCTTGGAAATGTAGTGCTTAGTCTTGATCTCTTCGATAGACACACCAGACGCAAGAAGCTCCTTAATACGTAAGTACCGGTAGATAACAGCGAAGATGTTCAACTGTTGCCTCTTGTATTCGTGGATTCTCTTCACTTGGATGTCAAACATAACAGTAGGGTCAAGCTCGATTCCAGTTTCGGCTCTAACCAATTCGGCTAACCTAACCTTGTTGCGAAATTTGATTTCGTCCCAACGGGTCAAGAAGCTCTTGTCATCAACAAATTTCTCAAGCTTTTTCAAGTTCCCTAAGTTTGTCAAATATTCATAGTTAGGGTCCTTGAGGGCCTCAGCTATGAACGCAGCCAACTCCGGGTTGGCCTGCTTTAACCACCTTCTTGGCGTAATACCATTAGTGACATTGGTGAACTTTTGCGGACCGTAGATTTCGACAAAGTCCTTGAAAATTGTGGTCTTAAGCAACTCGGAATGCAATTCGGCTACACCATTGACAGTGTGAGAGCCAATGATTGCCAAGTAGGCCATGCGCACGGACTTGTTGTCACTCTCTTCAATCACCGAGACCCGTCTCAACAAGTCTCTGTCGTCAGGGTGAGACTTCTCCACACTCTTCAAGAAAAAGTAGTTGATGTCGTAGATGATCTCCAAATGTCTTGGAAGCAAATTTCCCACAAGCTGAACGGGCCACTTCTCCAAGGCCTCCGACATCACGGTGTGGTTGGTGTAGGCGAAGGTGGCAGTGACAACGCTCCAGGCGGTCTCCCACGACAAGCCCTCTAAGTCGACCAAGATTCTCTGGAGCTCGACAATGGCCAAAGTAGGATGGGTGTCATTCAATTGGATTGCGACTTTCTCGGGGAACAAGCCCCAGTCGGTCTTGTGCTGTTTCTTGAAACGACGCACAATGTCGTGCAAGGAGGCAGCGACCCAGAAGTACTGCTGCTTCAAACGCAACTCCTTACCGTTGTAGAAATTATCGTTAGGGTACAAAACCGCAGTGATCGACTCAGCGTGCTGCTGGGCAGCCACCGAGGACTGGTAGTCGCCCGCATTGAACTTGTTGAAGTCAAACTCGTTGGTGGGCTTTGCGTTCCACAAACGCAAGTTGTTGGTGTTCTCGGTATTGAAGCCAGGAATGGGGAAGTCAGCAGCCACAGCCAACACACGCTCGGAACCGTTCCAGACCTTCTTGACGGTTTTCGTCTCCTCGTCGTAGACGTCGTCAACCAGGCCGTAGAAGTCCACGGGAATCTGAATCTCGTGGCGGTCGATTTCCCAGGGATTGGAGTACTTCAACCAGTAGTCGGGGGTTTCGACCTGGTAGCCATCAATGATCATCTGCTTGAAAATACCGTACTGGTAGTTGAGGCCGTAGCCCCAGCCACTGTAGTTCTTGGAGGACAAGGAGTCGACAAAGCATGCGGCCAAGCGGCCCAAACCACCGTTTCCTAGGCCGGCATCGGGCTCCTGGTCAAGCACGTCCTCCAAGTTGAAGCCCAACTTGAGCAAAGTGGCGTCCACGACTTTGCGGGCCTTGAGGTTGATCAAGGCGTTGTCCATGGCACGGCCCATCAAGAACTCCAACGACAAGTAGTAGACACGCTTGCCGTCGTGGATGGTCTGCTTCTGCTGGGAGTTTCCCCAGTCCACGAGGACAGAATCACGGATGGCACGGGCACCAGCCTGGTAGGCGGCCAAGTCGTCGCAATTGTACATGTTGCGGGCCAAGGTGAACTCCACGTGCTCAACAAACACCCGTTCGAACTTCTCCTCGGTCATGGCCAGCAGCGAAGATTCCTTGTGCAAGTCGCCGGTGGCCTTCAAGTTGGAATACTTCTTCCAGATGATCTTGGCCGCCTCGGAGATTTGGGCATCGTAGGCGATGATTTGGTTGGGGGTGAAGCCGGTGTTGGTGCGCTTCAACTTGGGTTGCGGCATCCGCGATGGCGTCATGTAGTCTCCCATGGTGAAGGAAGCAGTGAACGAGAGAGGGGCGGAACAGGAACTCGGGGCCACACAATGGCTAGAAAGAAAAGCAAAAGGAACTCCGATTGCAACTGGCTAAGGCGGTAGTAAAGCGAGCAGAATAGCGGGCACAAATAGGCGGAGGCCGGAGAAGATAAAGCGGATGCGGATGCGGTTGCGGTTGCGGTGGGGAGTGATGTGGTGGAATTGCGGGTGGAATTGAGTGTGGGCCAATAACCTCGTAATCCTTCCAACGGTAGATAGGAGTGGATTGGCCCGTGGTCCGAGCCCCATGTTCGTTCGGACCCGTGCGGATGTCTGCAGGGGATGGAAGAAATGGTGCAGCTCGAGACTGCAAGCTACGATAGATCACAGGGCTTCAAATGTGGAATAACACGCCACTTTCTGTGGGAGGAAGGGCGGAGCTGGTCGGGAGGAGGAGGGCAAGAGGGGAGGCCAAGAGAGGAAGAAAGCACCGGCCCAAACAGCCACGGAGAGAGCAACGAGCAGGCAGGTACAGGCTGGCAAGAAAAGACAGTAATAAGGAATAGAAGTTCCCCGGCCTGCGCGGCCCAGGCTGGTCTTCCGGGGCCGGTGCGACTTGGTACGTGCGACATAGTTCTGGAAGCTGAGCGAGCCGGCAGCAAACGAGAATGGGAGCAAAAGGGCGAGAGAATAGAGCAAAAGGGCGAGAAAAAGGGCGAGAAAAAGAGCAAGAAAAAGAGCAAGAAAAAGTAGGATACGTCGTAACGGAACGAGGGAAGGCGCTGGCATGGGTAGAGAGTTAAACCAGTAAATGGCCTCCACCACCGAGACAGAGCTGGCGTAGCACCAATAGCGCATGGCCAGAAGCCAGTGAGTTTCGAGCAAGTGGTCGGAAGAATGCACAGAAAACGGCGTTCCAGCGGCTCCGTTAGGAAAGAAAAGGCCGTGGGCCGAGCCCTGGAACCGCATGCTGGGCAACACTAGCCGGAGCGGATGTATGCGCTAGCTGGGCTGAGGGTATGGGGACTTGTGCTTGTCTCGCTTTCTCTTCGCTCTGTTTCTTTTTTGTCTTTTTTAACTTTTTGTCTTTTTGTCTTTTTGTCTTTTTGTCTTTTTGTCTTTTTGTCTTTTTGTCTTTTTGTCTTTTTGTCTTTTTGTCTTTTTGTCTTTTTTGTCTTTTTATCTTTTCTCGTCTTTTTTGTTTTTCTCGTCTTTTTTTTTTTTTTTCTCTTTCTCTTTTCTCTTCCTTTGTCTTTCTTTGTCTTTCTCTCCCTCTCTTTCTCTCCCTCTCTACTTAACCTTTTGCTCGACCGCGCACCGCCAGAGCGAATAGCCTCCGTCTCATGCTCTCTGCCTTTAGCCCAATCCTGGATTCGTTCGTCGCTGTAGGAACAACCGACTCCACAATCGAACTTGTACGGTTTCCATCGCCATCGTCCGTGGAGGCGCTCTCGCGTAGTAACTCCCAGGGCCTTCTACCCAACCTCGCCGGTGAGTTTCTCCTCCCGATACAAGCCCACTCTCTAGGAAAATGTTCCCACAAGCCCGTCGAAGCAATCGCCCATAATAGCCTCAGCCCGGCCCATGCTGCTGCTGCCTCTGCCGCCACCGTTTCCCACTGGGATTTGGTCAAGGGCCTGCGTGCACGGCTCTGGACCTCGCCGGATCACTGCTCTACTTGCAACTACGTCGGCGAGCTGCTCGTGGCTGCGGCGGGCCGCGGGTGCCTGTTGCATTTGTTCGACATTCGTTCGGCGCTGCCGCTGCCGGCATGGACAGCCAAGCTCGCCTCAGACAACTTATACACTCTGGCGGTGGATGGCTGCTCGGTTTTTGTCGCTGGCGCCGATGGCTCCATCTACGCCGTGGATCTTCGCGCACAGAGCAAGGCTCAGTGGGTTTTGCAGCCTACCGCTACACAAGCGGCCGCTCGGGCCACAGACCCAATGGCAAGCTCTACAATGTTTATGGCGCCAAGCACGTCCACAAACCCAACGGCACGCTCTAAGATGTTTGCGGGGCCAAGCAAGTCCGTGGATGCCGTTTTGGATTTGCGCGTGCTTGGCGGGAACATCTACTTCACGCGAGAGTCTGGTGTGCTTTGTGGGCTCCCGCGGGATTTCGCACAGAACCCTGGAGCTGGAGCTGGAGCTGGAGCCGCAGCCGCAGCCGGAGCTGGACTTGGACTTGGACCCGGACCTGGCGTTGGCCAAAAACCTTCCACTGCCGGCGACTTTTTGTTCACTTGTCGCTACCTGTCTCTGCCCTTCACCGCCAAAGTTGGCTGCGATGCGTTGCGCTCCGAACACCATGTTCGCTTGGCCGCCGGCTCCGAAAACGGCAAGATCTACTACTGGGAATACAACTTGATGTCCGGGGCCATCTCGCACCTGGCCGATTGTGCCGTCGCCGCGCTGACTGTATTTGGCGTGCGGTGGGCGCCGTTGGGGCTCTATGTTTGTACTGCGGCCGGCGTGCGGTTGCTTCCCTTCAGGTCCGCGAGCTGAGGCTGTTGAGAGCCTAAGCGTGCTACGGCCTCGCGCTGCGTCTCGCCCTACGCTACCTCCTTCGCGGGGGCTCCCTGGGCCCAACGGTTTCGCACTGGTGCCCCTACAGGCGTACACAGTGAGCTTCCAGCGCGCTTCCAGCAACCCGCGTGCAGTAGCGCGGGGGCCCAACCAGCTACCCACGCTGGTTTCGCGAGGGCCTACTAAACCGCACGCGCTACAATCTCGAACTGCCCATCTAAAATGCAAAATCTGCCGGCCGACTCCGACATAACGCTGCCAAACCTTGACGCGGCGGCCCCAGGCGCCACGTCAGAGAACGCATCCATTTCTCCACCAACCCATGCGCCCGGCTCCTCGGCCGTCCCAGACACTGCTGACTTGCAGAAACATTTGCACCTTGAACCCACTGCGATAGTGCTAGCGAAGGTGAAAGGCTACCGGGCATGGCCAGCCATGGTGCTAGACGAAGACATCTTACCTGAAAATATCCGCAAGTTGAAGCCCAAGTCCATCAAGCTCTCCAAGAAGCCGTCTGCTCCTGTTATTGTCATCCCCGTGCGCTTTTTCAGCGACGATACTTACATCTGGATCAAGTCGTGCGACTTGAAATTATTGTCACCAGACGAAATTGACAACTACCTCTCTAAGCGGGGCAACTCCAAGAAACGAGACATGTTAACCGACGCATACTATCTAGCAAAGCATCCCCCAGACATGTTGGAGTTCAACACGTGGGGCTCGCTGGGGCCGCCTGCTATTCCTGATACTCTTGAAGACCTCGATGACGAAGACGGTCAACCCAAGAAGAAGTTGAAGCTCAGTATCAAGCTCAAAAAACCACGCAAAGGTGCTGCCACTAAAGCAAGCTCAAGTTCCAATGCAGACAAACTGGCGTCGAAAAAGAAGTCCAACAAGAGCAAGAGCAAAAAGGCAGCTAGAAAGTCCAATGCTGCTGACGCAGGTGATGCAAATGCCGATGAAGACGATGGCAGCGACTACTCTGATACTGACAGCCAAGACGGATACGACTCGGACTGGGGCCTCGACGAACTACACTACAATTTCGACAATGGTGACTACATCTTCGCCAACCAGTCGGAGCAAAACCAGTTTGAGCACGAGTTTCCACGAGCCTCTGAGCTAGCTCACAGCCTTGACCAGACGCAGAGAAAACTATCCAAGATCCACAACGCCTTAACACCAGTCCTTCTCCAGGAGACCATCCCCGACGACCGCGAGCTAATGCCACATCTACGTGAGCTTGAAAAGGTGGTTGCCCTGCTAGACACGCCACTTGTGGCATTCTTGAAATCACCATTGTTCAGGGTGTTACTTCTAGTGCTACACAAGCCGCAGCAGCGTTTTCCCTACAAAGAGCTCCGCAGAGCCATCCAGCGCATCTTACGCCACGTCAACCTTGAGCCGTGCCGCCTAATCGAGGAGGATTTGGATATTTCTTCCAAATCTACAGAGAATACTCCCGCCTCGGAAGTGAAGGACGACAGCGTTAGCGAAAACGGTGAAAATCCACCCGAATCGACTGGGGTTGAGATTGCGGTGTAAATCTTCGCATGATATATGGGCCGCGCGCGAATGAATTGACGCAAGCGCTAACCACCTGGAACAATACCTCAAATTACCATGTTGAGGTGGCGCTCCAAAAATAGCGCAAGCAAAACAAACAAATTCAAAATAGTCAACTTCACAGTCTCAGACTCACACAACAAGATGGCGGGCAGAAACAGAACCAAGTGCAACCCTTCCACCACGCCCATTGTATGTGATAGCTCCGGCAGAACGAATGACAGAGCACTGCCTGCAGGAACACCAGGCACATAACGAAGAAAAAACCCAGAACACACGTGCGCGAACCAAATCCCCAAAAGGGGATTAAAATCTCAAGCCTTCCACTTGTTTTGATTTTGATAGCAGTTTCGTCCAGCGTCCAACTCATCAAACAAGTTCAGGTATGTAACAAAAGACCAGGAGATGCGGCGCCCACTTTCCAAGCTCCAAGCCAATTATCAGATTCGCTATTTATCAGCCGTGGCTTTCTACCGACCCCACCATGACCGCTTTGAGAACTCGTTGCCCAATTAGGTACGCCAAGTTTCCTATTAGGGATGTTGCATCCCAAGCCGTTGATCAAGTAGCTGAACACAGTTCTGTGTTTTAACCAAAGTGTCCTTTTTTGTCTGCTACTTTTCCACCATAATCCGGTATTATTTTTTTCGTCTGTGCTCCTTGTTGCCACCTGTTCGAGCTAACAATGACGAGTTGCAAAGAAGGACAGCGCAAAGCAGAAAGAGAGAAAGACTTCGAGACCAACAGGGGCGGAAAACAACAGTGAAGCTGAACAAAGCAGGCAAGAAGAAAGAACGAATCCATAACACCGTCTTCGACAAGTTCAGTTTTATACAAAGGGCCAAGGGTACAAAGGTGCTGATTAGCGTTGGTAAAATCCCGCACAATGCGTAACGGTGAATGAAAAGTGCACGGCGCAATAAAGCTCTGATGAATACAAGCATTCTTACTAACATCATAGACATGTCGGAAGTTACGAACCCCAGCAAAATAGAAGGTAACGAAGATGTCATTGGAGGCACTTCGGGGACACAATTTAGTCGTGGATCCGTTAGCGGAGTTACCGGTGACGATGACGACGACGACGAGGCTACGGGAGGTAAACAACAGAAGGAAAGACGCAAGATTGAAATCAAGTTCATCCAGGATAAGTCCAGAAGGCACATCACGTTTTCAAAAAGAAAAGCTGGTATTATGAAGAAGGCGTATGAGTTGTCAGTGTTGACTGGTACACAGGTTTTGTTGCTTGTGGTTAGTGAAACTGGGCTTGTGTACACTTTCACCACTCCCAAGTTGCAGCCTCTTGTGACCAAGAGTGAAGGTAAGAATTTGATTCAAGCCTGCTTGAATGCTCCGGAGGAAGGATTGGGCGATGACCAAGGCGACCAGAGTGACGGAATCTCACCAGACTCACCAGAGCAGAGTCCTGCTCCTCCACAACATCACCAGGCGGTGCCTAACCCTGCCCACCAACCTCCTGTTGGCCCCGTCGGCCACCCACAACAGATGCCTCCACACTTGCCACCAGGAATGCCCTACCAGGCACAGGGCCATCATCAGCAAGGTTTACCCATGCCGCAGGCAGGCGGGTACAATGATCCATACCAGTATTATGGCAATATGGGCAACGGTAACATTCCTAACCAGCAACAGTACCAGTGAGAGCTGTATAATACCTATGGTGCATGGGTATCATGGCCTACGAGGGGAAGAACAGCAACGTTATCTCCGGGCTCATAGCTAGCAGGTTTACTTTGCGCAGATGGTTGAATAGACGCTTATGATGCAGTGAGGCAAAGAGAAAATCGGAGTGAAAACAAAACCAAGTATATCAAAATAAGGCATTTAAGGTAAAGTGAGATGGAAGAGAAGAAGATGGTTAATTAGCCTCAGTTTGAGGATGTTCAAATTTACTTCGTTACTAATCAAAAGGCGTTGTAGCCGAATTGTATGTAGAAACAAGAATTAGGATTTGTTTTAATTGTTTAAGAATTCTAAATTCGGTTCATTTTCTTTGTTCAACTATTTGCTTGATTCTTGATTCTTTGCTTTATCTTTACTCTATTTCACTTTCTTCTTTTTTTAGCTAGTTCTGCGTTCTACTTTTTTTTTTAATTCCATTGGTGCTAAACTGCCAAATAACCACAGTAAGCTTGGGAAAACCGATAAAAGTTCAACAATAAGCGACGTCGTTTCACTCAGGCAGAACAGCTTCCACGAACAATGGGCAAAGTGTTACCTTCCAAACTAAAGAGCAAAAAAAAAAATTAAGAAGAAAGTTTAAAAAAGAGAAAAAGCAAATGGAATACAAAAAATTCAAGATTGCAAATGCAGGCGAGCGTGTTAAGATTAACTCGCCGATTGTTGTGGTCGATCGCAGACACATCAATTTGGACGACAGCCCAAACCCAGACCCAGGGATGTTTTCGCGAAGAAGCATGGTTGCTCGTAAATGTGTATGCAGAGTCTAATTAGTGCACCTGGACCAAAGGTAGACTGCGTTTAGCCGTGTGTAATGAAAAAATGGGTAAGAAAAAGACAGAAAACAACTCGAAAACGAAAGTCAAATTCAGAAAGGGCAATTTCATCTCAGAAGAAACTCAAGGCGCAAATTGATCGGGTCAATAGTGCTATGAGGTCATCGACAATCTGCTGCGCAGACTCAGCTCTAGCGTGGTAGGTGAGATCTTCCCATGTTTTCTCACCGAGCGAGTGGTCTGGTATCGCCCGCAGACGTCTCACTCACTCGCGGTAGGCGGTCCTTCGATTGAACACACCTCTAAAAATAGCGCGCTCTCCGCATAGAAAGTCGAAATTGATCAGAGACGAGCGTCAATCTTCAAACACCAAAACCTAGCCGGCAAATGAAAATCGGCCAACATACCAGCCCATACACATCTTGGATGTGAGGCAACACAAAGTTCAAATGCGCCATGTGGACAAAGGAACAGACGCAACTAAGCCAATCCAGCGCCGATTTAAGCTTTTTTTTATGCTGAGTAAATCTAGAAGGATTATATAGCAACGCTCTATTCTTGCAGGTAAGTGGCGTGATTGGGGGGGTTCACACTAGACGCAAGGAATGTACAGGCGCGTGGTCATCGATCTCCATGATGTACGCCGCTAACGCATATATACATACACCCTGCTTTTAGTTTCTAACTTTTCCATCGTCAGCTTTCTTCCACCCTAACCGATCAGTTCCATTGGAGATAAATACGCCTGAAAAGCACACTTCTGTTCCACGTGGTACCACTTGCTTTCCGTTGTATATCTCCTACGTCCACCGAGGCTCCTAACTGCCTGGTTTATTTTTTCAGACCCTTACATAACATACCCATACCGATTTCCCCCGCTCTGCCACCCCTGGATGGAATTGGAGCAAATCTTGAACACACAAAAACACTACTAAAAGACAAAAACCCCCCAAAAAACATCAAAAACGAAACTGATCCCTGAACCCCTTCTTATAGAAAAAAGCTAAAAAATAATGTACATGCCTTCAAACAATTCTGAAACACACGCAGCCGGCTCACCTGACCGCAGGAAAAGTTTACCGTACGAGTCTAGTATTTGGGCCCCAGCACATCCACAGTTCCAGCGCCATTTCTCATTGGACTCCAATCTCCTGATGCTCGAAGAGCAAACTGCAACGCCCGGCGATAGTTCGTCACCCCCGGTTCTGAGCATGATGTCTCCCCCATTTTCCTGCTTCGGCAATAGCCCTTCTCAAACTGTCGCGGACCACTTTGACTACTCGTTAATGAGAGGCTCCGACGACCACACATTGAGTGATGGGTTTATGAACGGGTACAATTACCTGAATTTTCAGAGAGACGGCAAGAGGATGCAATTTGAGGAGGAAGTGAGATTCAGAAATCAAAATAGTTTTGGCTTTGGAAACACTATGTTTGATTCGGGCCTTGGCCCAGGGTCCACAGGACTGATGCAGCCGGGCCATTTGGTGCAAAACTTTGCTGGTGTTTCGCCAACTTCCCAAATACAGGCTATGAATTTTTTTGCCGGCACTCTGGGTGCAAATCAGTACCCGAACCCTGTCTATAACCAAGCCTCAGTTTCGTCAGCGGTATCGCTGTCGAATGCTATGATGTTTCCTTATTGCAACAGCAAGGCGCACAGCATTTCAGCCCCAAGCACCACAAAGGATTTTTCCGCTATGGGTCACGGCAGTTGGATGAAGTCTCCCGAGAGATCGTTCTCCGATCTTCATGGCATTGGTATGAGGAACACGGCTGCCCATTTTGGCCGGATCTCGCCCACTTCTTTTGCTGATCCTCGTTTCCAGGTTAAGATTCATTCCCAAGACTCGGGCATTCCTCAGGACGCTTCCGACCTTCGAAGATATTCGCACAGCGATGCAAGCCGTGTAGGTCATTTTACTGGAGCTTTACAGAGTTCGCAGTCCAAAGACAAAAAACGTGAAGAGCGAGCAGCCTCGCAACAATTGTCTAAAGTGGATGGGTATTTTGTTGATGATGTGCACCAGAGAGTTTCCATTACATTAGAATATTTAGAGAAGCGAATGGCCGAAGAGGGCGTCTACTTGAGTGCACTGGGAGCACTTCCACGGTTCCCTCAGGAAGAGAGCTTGTACGAGAAGCATCTTGTGCTAGTGGCATTCAAGGCTGGTCGCTTGGATGTTTTTACTCTTTCTAAAGATGGATTGCAGTTGGCTGGTCTCCAGCTGGGCGATTTGGTTATTGTGGAGGCCGACCGTGGCCGGGATTTGGGCAAAGTAATGAAGATTGGTATCTCAGTCGATGAGGCAAAAGTTTTGAAAATGTTGCAATGTTTGGAACAACAGGCTGCGCTCACGGAAAAATCAGTGAATGATTTGTCATTGAAAAGCTTCTGCATAGGTTCCCATCATAGTGCAGGCGCGCCTGGGACAGACTCAGGCTCGTTGAATTTGCACTGCCCCAAGGAAATTGTTCTGTTGGCACAAGAAAGCGAAGTTAATCAAATTTTGACCAAGAGACAGGACGAAGAAAAGGCTTGCAGGCTCAGTTTAGGGAAAATATCCTCGATGGCATGCGGCAGCCATGAGGACGATGACGCAGGCGGTTCTCCGTGCAAGCAAATGGAGTTAGTTGATGCCGAGTATCAATTCGATCGCAAGAAGCTTATTTTCTATTACTCAACCAACCGGCGCAGAGATTTCCGGGAATTGGTACGCGACCTCTTCCGGATTTACAAGACAAGAATCTGGATGTGTGCTGTGAGCGGGATTCCCTATAATGCGGGAAACCCCAAAAGACGGTCTCGATCTTCCAGACAGCTGCTGAGAGATGATTTGCATTCGCGAGGCGAACGGAAAAATAGTAATGCGCTGGGATCGGGCAGCGTAGCAAACGTGCAAAGGCGGGCTTCTAACTTCGATGCTGCTAGTCACTCAGTTGATGTAATGCAAGCATTCGCCAATGGCAATCCTTGGCGGTCGGATGTTCCACGCAAGTTCCAGAGTATTGATGCTGGAGATAATTTTGATTTTAGAGAGAACGGAGAGAATTTTGTGTTGAAATCGTTGGTGGAAAGCATCAACCATTGACGACAACAAATTCCTCTAGAGATTTTAGAAGAAGATCCTTATGACTACAAAGATAAGAAGCGCAAAACACACGTGAAGATAATACTAGGAAATATTTACATTGTGATTCAAGTTCAAGTTGGATGGTTAAGTACAGGGACATATGAAACAGAAACAGTGGAAATCCAGGGAAAATCAAAAACAAACAAACAAAAAAGAAAGAAAGAAAAGCGAAGATGGGAAGTACAAAAAGGCGGTACATGAATGAATTGGATTTGGTGTTAGGTTCACTACAAATAAGGTTAGATAGCAATAGAGATACACTCCCAACTCCAAGTAGTCTACGAACCACACCAACGCACGCCCACCAGCGCTTCTGGAAGCAGCACCACCAAAACGCGCGGCTGGACGGGCAAACACCCGTGCACCAAAAACAACAAAATGCACGGGTGTATGTGTCGGCGGCGGCCGAGAGCGGCGCCCGGGTCGGATGACTAATGTGCAAATTTTTTCCCGCGCCTACCTAATTTATACGCCCAACCATCTTCACAGGAGCGCTTACAGTCCGATTGTATCCCACAAAGACGCCACAATAACGAGAGTGCTACCGCTCAAAAATTCCAATCAGGATCCTTGGCCCCAGTTTCAGCCAAGACAACAGCAGCAGCCCGTAACTAGTCGTCGGCCCCCCAAACAATCGCAACCACACCTCACAAAGCAACCATAACCGCCGAGATGAACTTTCAGCCAACGGACTACTTGGCAAACTTGAACCTTGTTCTCGAGGGCTCGGACGTGTCGCCCATGGAGGAGCCTATCAGCAATCCGGACTTGGACGTGTTTTCACAGGCCGAGTTCTTTGACTTTGATGTCTTTCTGGACGACTTCAGTTCGGGCAAGGACAAATTGGGACCACATGTGTTTCGTGACAGTATCAAGCAGGAATTGGGCAACTCGGTTGCAGGTACGCCCTCGGTGGATATGCCGGGCGAAGACAATCTCAGCGAGATCAAGAGGAAAAGAAACACAGCAGCCAGCGCACGCTTCCGGGTGAAGAAGAAATTGAAGGAGAAGCAGATGGTTCAGCAGACAAGACAACTTGAAGAGAGATTGCATGCTCTCGAGAAGAAGTTGATGACAGTCGAGATGGAGAACAAGTGCTTGAAGCAATTGATTCTGGCGAGAAACGAGCAGAAGAACTGCGACTTGCTAGACAGTATCAAGAAGAGATCGCTTGGTGGCAGCGAGGGGGGATTGGCGCCAGCAGACGCCAGTTCATTGCCGTTTCTGTTTACCAACTAGGGGCGCCTTATACGCATTGATTAAAATCCAACTTTTAACGACTTTACGACCAATTTTGCTGGGCAGATCCAACTCTGTTTCCTGGCCACACCGCTCACTTGCTGGCGGTGCTTTCAGTTCTGGCAGTGGCTGCGATATGCCACTTGTGCAGCGAGGGTCTCATAGCAGCCCTCGTTACTTATAACTAGGTATTTGGATTCAATTTGTTACGTTTCACGTGAAAGCCCATTTTGAATAAACAGAAGAAGACAGAAGAAGACAGAAGAAGACTAAGCAACAGAAGACTAAGCAACAGAAGACTAAACAATCGATACTAGTAATCGATACTAACAATCGATACCAATAATCGACTGTTAGCATCGATACTAGTTCCGCCTTCACATACTAGTTCCGGTATCGCTACGATGTGGAACATTAGCGTGAGTAATCCGTAGTTCGTCGCGCACCAGAACATCTCAAAACTGCGTGGCTCCAACTTACACCGCTCTCCCCAGACGGCCTAGATCCTTCTCCACACCTCAATCCGCCAGCGCCAGCGTACTGTTTTCAGGGCATTGGACTTGGAAATCTCTTCTTCAACCTCGGCCTCACTTACTGTACGGGCTAGCGTTTGCCTCAAACGTCTTCTCCTGTTTTTCGGCCTGTGTTTCCCACCTCTATCACACCGCCCCACCAACCCCAATAGCCTTGGCCAACATCCCAGTTCACGCTTCATGTATATGACGCACACACTCTACACTTTGTTCGTTGGCTCAGCGTGATATTGCTATCACCAAACCACGTTTCTCCGACGGTTTTCCTTCGATTGTACCCCCCTTTTGTGTCTACCAGCCGCCGCAATCTCCACATGAAGGAAATCATCAAAAACATCTTCCACAATCCAAACTACCACGGCCACGAAAACCTGTCACGCACTGGCCTGGAACACTCCCTCTCGCCCTGTGAAACGCCAACCTCTCTGCGTGCGAGGTCGCCGCTTTGCGTTGAGCTGACCCCGCCCCCGGTGCATGTGTCTGTAGAGGATCCCACCGCACAATTGGCCGAACAAAAGACCCCCGCCGGTGTTCAGCTGTACAAACATGGTCAAAACGATGGGGCACTGGATACTCCGTCTGCCTCTGCAGACATTGCGCTTGGTCTATCAGGGGCCAAGGGCGTGACAGAAAACCTACTGAGCGATTCGGATGTGCTGTTCTTCAGTCCTGAACAAGAAAAGCTTGATCTACGACTCGCCACATCCGAAATTCCTACTGTGGTGATGGAGTTGGACTTGGACTGCAACCTCCGCTATATGAGCAAGAGCTGGGAGCAGCTCGTGGGGACTTCGACAAAAAAACTTCTTCACAAGCCCATTTCCAACATTTTGATCGGCTCCACGGACGCCGATTTGAACATCTTCCATGATGCTGTATCGCGGATGATCGCTGACAATGCTTCGTACAAGGTCAAATTTGTCACCGCCACAAATGACGTAGAAATCTCCCTGGATACTGCCAGTAGGGGCTCTGACCAACAAACTGCATCTGAAGACACGTCCTCTACCACGAGCTCGAAGGTATCCAACAATGGCGGTGTTATTGAGCTTGAGGCACAGGGGATACTAATTTTCTCCCCAACCACGCACTTGCCCACCCACTCTATCTGGACCATTCGGCCGTTTATACCCATTGAAATGGACCTTACGATCCCCAGTGCCTTGGTGGATTTGCTTGGCTTTGGTGCAGAAATCTTTGAGGGCTACTTGATTAGTTTGCAAGAGGCTGCAATCTCTGACGAGAACTTTGTTCCAGAACCCAAGCTGGTTATTTGTCGTGTTTGTGAGACTTCGTTTCCCGCGTGGTTTATCGAAAAACACAATGATTTGTGCGTGCTCGAGCACAAGGTAGCGGACGACTTGCAGTTCTGCAACGAGTCTCTTGAAGATCATCGCAATCTCATACTACGCATCTCGGAGTACTTGTGGAATCACCAACATGATTCTCCCTGCGGGACGTCCACACCTATTTCCACATCTAGCTCGGTTTCATCGTCGTCCACTTTGATTCGCGATTACAAGGGCATTTCTCTCCCCTCTGTAGCTGGTTCAGAACATGGCTCTGCACTTCGGACATCTCCATCTTCCCTGTCCCCCAAGCAACAAGCATCGATGATGCCGTTCCGTGGCTCGCTCAAATTTCCTTTCGGCATCTTGCAAAGCTTGGTGGATTATTGTGATGAGGCGCTCTCTATGAATCCAGCAGAAAAACTGGATACTAATAATCAGTTTGCATACTCGCCCAACACTGAAAGTGCTGTGAAATCTGTGATGAATTGGCCCCACATTGAGTCCTCGGACTCTGCTATCCGTGCCATGATTGACGACACCAATGCTTTGGTGAAGGACAAGCTTGACTACATGACCGAACTTGCGTCAATTTTGCAGTATTCCGAACTCATCAAGCGCGAAATTGATGAGCTTGTGCTCAAGGCGGTCAAGGAGACAGTATCCATGATTCGGCAGAAGACTCATGAGCGCGAGCACTCTTCAGGTAGCCAGAGATCTCTGCTCTATGCGATGGGACGCTCCCGAGCTGACTCAGCAGCAAAATCTCAAATCCAGGACAGCGGATCCGCTACTTCTCAGTTGCAATACCTGTCACTAGCTCACATATCGCCTCCGGAGCATCCTGAACCGCAATTTCCACTGTCACCTAGCATTCATTCACCTCGCCCAGAGAGACTTCGCAGTCCTGCTAGTACCATTTTGGATAACGGTGGCTCTAAGGTACAACTACAGTCATTTACACCTAAAGATCTTTTGAGTGACACTTCTGCTTTACACAGTCGTGGGACATCCTTATCGCCCAACACACTATCGAAGAACCTTCCCGTTAAAGCTTTGACGGATTCAATGGAGGCATTGGTGATAACTAATCGGTCTTCGGAAAATGCTTCCGTTTCCTCATCCATACCTTCTCCCAGACACCGCTTGTCACCTGCACCTTATGTTGAGAAACAGGGCTATTCACTGTTACAGAGAAACAGCAACACCTTTGCACGACTGGAGTCATCTCCAAGGGCTACCCCTAGTGACCGAAGTGATCCTGGCTCCATAAAGCGAATGAGCTCACCTTCAAGTTTGATACTTCCCGCTGCAATGAACCCCATCAATTCTATGAACACTGCGACCTCAATCAGCAATAGCCCCTCAACATATTCTGCTGGTCAAAGAAACTCGTTTTCATCAGGCAAACCTCCATTATCCCCATTGCTCGTGTCGCAACCCTCAAATCACAAGCCTTCAACAGGTGGGATCAAAGATTACGAAATTCTCAAGGCTATCAGTAAAGGCGCTTATGGCTCTGTGTTCTTGGCTAAGCAAAGACTAACGGGGGACTATGTTGCCATCAAGTGCTTAAAAAAGAGAGACATGATTGCAAAGAATCAGGTGTTGAACGTAAGGGCTGAAAGAGCCGTGATGATTAAGCAAACAGATTCTCCATACGTGGCACAACTCTACAGCAGTTTTCAAACCAAGGATTATCTTTACTTGGTGATGGAATACATGAACGGAGGCGATTGTGCGACACTATTAAAGATGTTAGGCACCTTGGGCGATAAGTGGGCGAAGAGGTATATTGCTGAAGTGATAGTGGGTGTTGACGACTTGCACAAGCGAAATATCATACACAGAGACCTCAAACCTGACAATCTCCTAATAGACAGTAAGGGCCACTTAAAGTTGACTGATTTTGGCCTTTCGAGAGTCGGTGTTGTTGGACGTCATACTGTTCGCCACAGAAAGAGCAGCTCGTCCGAACAGGGTATTGAAATCTTCAGAAAAAGCATACTTGGAAACCCTTTGGCGCAAAGTCCGTTGGCAAACACCACAGCTATAGACTCGCCAGAGTTGTTGCCCAACCAACTGAAACGCCATCTGTCAGTCACGCCTTTCTTATTGTCTCCGGTCTCTGATCTGCAAAGTAAATTTAACGCCGCAGCACATGGACACCTGGGATCTGTATCATCTCATGAATCCTCGGCTGCAATCAATTCCGCTCTAAACGCCCCCGGAGTATCTTCAACTGCTACCAAAAAGAAATCGATATCCCATTTTCGTTCTCCAAGCACCAGGTCCAATTCGGCTAGCAGTGGGTTGGAATCGCCTAATTTGAAGCCAATGAGTGCAGGTTCACCATCTGAGACTTTTGATTACGTGGATGATGAGTTTTCGATGAGCCCGGGTCAAAATGTTGAAGCTATCAATTCATATACCTTATTCGATCCCAATCAGGATGCTAGCGAATTGAAGCGTTTTGTTGGGACTCCCGATTACTTAGCTCCCGAAACCATTACTGGTGAGGGACAAGGTGAATATTCGGATTGGTGGTCTATTGGATGCATTCTTTTTGAGTTTTTGTACGGGTATCCTCCATTTCACGCGAATACGCCAGAAAAGGTATTTAATAACATCTTGAAAGGAGTGATCGATTGGCCGCAACTTTCAGAAGAGGAGGATAAAGAAATCTGTCCACCTTTGGCTAAGGATTTAATCAAGAAGCTACTCACCTTAGACTTTGAACAACGATTGGGCTACAATGGTGCAGATGAAATCAAGCAACATCCTTATTTCAAAGACATCAAATGGGACACGCTTTACCTGGAAGAGCCAGAATCATTCATTCCAACACTTGAGGGCCCAGAGTCTACAGACTACTTTGATTTGAGGGGAGCTGATATTTCGCAATTTCCTAAGGAAGACACAGAGATGGCAATTTCAAGCGAGGGTGACGGTGGTGATGTGTCAACTCCCGGCAGCGGCATTTCTCCAGGTGCTTTTTTGTCATTGCCTGGAACGCCTTCTGCAGGAAAAAAGGAGAGACGTGGAAGCAAATTGGTGGATAGTGGTGAATTTGGATCCTTCAACTTTAGAAATATTAACGTGCTAGAGAAAGCCAACAAAGATGTGATTAATAGGTTGAAGTCGGAGCATCGAGAACATCGAAGCAGCTTCTCTTCCTCTTCGTCTGACTCTTTTACTCCGGGACACAAGTCTCGTGGACTGTCGATATCCTCCAACATCGTCAACCTTGGGAGCCCATTTAAGCGACCAGTGTCCCCAGCACCAAGTATACCAAGCTCACCAGCAAAAGATAAATTGCCCTTGCGGTTGAACAAGAAGTGGGATGGATCAGGCTCAAGCTCCAGTGCAGGCGAAAGCCGGACGCGGTCGATGGCACCGTCTCTTTCTCGGCAGTTGTTGCTGAGAGGAAACACAGACATGTCGTATTCATCAAGCTCCGATACAGAGGAAAGTTCATTAGCGCTAGACAGACTTCGCAAGAGAAGACAAAGTTTGCGACACACGAACAGTTCGGAGAGTGGGTCGTCGCAGAGCACCCAGTCATTTCAAGGAGAAAACATGTCAACGCCAAGCTTCCGCAATGACTTGGATGTGTTGTACTGTGAACCCATACCCATTGTTCGGCATACAGTGACAAAACTATTGGAGAAGAACGGGTGTATTGTGCTTGCAATTTGTGATGGGGACGAGTTAATCCGTCGTGCTTCAAGCAAAGTGAGATTCGATGTGATTTTTACAGCACTACGTTTGCCAAAAGTCGAAGCCATTGACGCAGTGAAATTGATTAAATGCACCAGTGGGGTCAATACATTCACGCCCATCATCGCAGTCACCGCATTTGCAAAAGAGGCAAGCGAGCTGGGTGTATTTGATGATGTGCTTGAGAAGCCCGTGGACAGCACCGCAATTCAGAGCGTATTGAGCCGTGTTAAGAACCTGACTGTGGCGGTCGAGTCAGACCCTGAAGAATAAATAATGGAAGCGATTTATAGTAATTTATTGCATTGACGAACAGAGAAAACAAGCCCAGCCTGGCGAAGCCCTCTCGCCTCAATTCGTTGCAGCTTTATTGTGGAGCCCGAGTGTCAAGCAGGGGAGCAGTTTCTTCCGGTTCTTCCAGTTGGCGAGTCTCACCACTGTCATCATCAGCAGAAGCCTTTGATTTTTTGAGAGGAGGCTGTACAACATCATCATCGCGTTCTGAGGCAAGAGCGCTCGGCACATCACTTCGCAAGTAATGTTCCATGTACCATTTCAACTGGGCAATGCTCTCCAAAATGTCAGATCTAGCGGTGTGTGCCGCCTTCTTCCTAGGACACAACTTCATGAGTGCAGGGTTGTGACGGAAGCCGACTTCCATGATTGAGGACACATCCACCAAGCGATAGTGCAAATGGTCAATCACCTTGGGGAACTCCTTCATCATGAAGAACTTGTCCATGTGAATGGAGTTTCCCGCCAAGAGCGAGGAACGCGGATCGGGAACATGGCTCTGAATGTACTCCAATAGTTCCCTCTCCACTTTGGCCAACGTTTGCTGAGGGTGGGCCAAGACCTTGGCCGTGAGGCCCGATGTGCCATGGTGAGCCACGCACCACTCGTCCATACCATCCAAGACCTTCTTGGGTACATACACGGTGCTCTCGTAGCCCGTTTCGTCGACGATGTTGAGGCTGCCGTCAGTGATAATGCAGCAGATCTCAATGATGTGGTCCTTGGAAATGTCCAAGCCCGTCATTTCGCAGTCGATCCACACCAACGGTTTGCTGATGGTGTTGAGTTTTCTTTTCATCGACTTTGCCGGCTCGACAATGCCAGGCGGCCGGCGTCTGAGCCAGCGGTTTACCAAAGAGTGGAACATTGTCAGATGTGCTCTGCTCCGTTTGACCGTTTTACCTTTCTGTGATGCAGTGACGGAAGGTGCTGAGCGATGGAGCGCGCGATTTTCCCCAGAGCCATAGGCCGTGCTCCAACTAACGATAACGAGAAAAAAGCAGGTACAGCATGAACAAAAGAGATAGGTTTTACTTCTGGTACTTCATCGTGCACATCCCCGTAACCGTGCTCGTGGACTCTAGTCTAGTGATTCCCTCACAGCACCGGCTGTGGATACAGGAGCTCTTGGTGAGGAAGCACATCGAGTGGAACCACGATTTCCTCTTGCAGAACCCTCCTCTTTGGCTTGTGTACTTCGGGGTGTTTGAGCTTCTCTTCCAGCTTCCGCTTTTTGTCCTAGGCGCCTACCGCTTGTACTGTGGCTGTCGAAAGATATACGTGCTTTTGGCACTCTACGGCTTCAATGCTTTCTTCACTACTGGGGTCTGTTTGACCTACGTGTGTGCGCGTGGGCCGGAGCACGGTCTTTCGGGCTCTGAGGTGTCCAACTTGCTTGCCTTGTACGTGCCGTACTTATTGATTCCGGGGTTCATGATGTGTGACTGCGTGGGCCGGAGCATGACACTAATTGGAGAGGGTGGAGCCCGGGCTAAGCTTGACTAGCGCCAACAAGCACGGAGAGAAGAGGACATACGAAGAAGTAAGACCACATAAATCAATAAAAGATACAAGTATACAAGTATAGAAGAATACAAGTATACAAGTATACAAGAATACAAGTATACAAGAATACAAGAATACAAGTATACTTGTGTATCAGCATGTTCTTAAGCAACACCTCCATGCGGAAGTGCGCCTGTACATCGCCGGTTGGTCTAGCATCGCTTGAGAAGCCTAGGAAGAGTACTTGCTGGTCAATTCGTCCGCCAAAGCAATGTACTGGGCTTCTGCATCCTCCTGCGAGGTGCCCTTCAAGTCCTCCCAAGCTTGCCATTTGTACTTGCCCTTCAAGTCGAAAATGCCTGGCTTGGCGGTAGTGTTGTCACCAACGGTGGCCTGTTTGTACAAGCCGTACAACTTCAACAACTCGTCGTCTGTGGGGCGCTTTGGCAACTTGTTAACTGCTTCGGCCTGCGTGTTAGTAGAGCACTAGAAACCCGGCTTGGCGGGCGCACGCCGCTGCTGTTGCACGTACTTTTGCTGTGAATTCTGCGGAAACCATTGTAAAGAAAGGTGGTACTGTGAAGAAAGGTGGTACTGTGGGGTGAAGTGAAACAGCAAGGCCCGCCCACAACGTGTAAGGTTGGGCTCGTCTGCGCACGTGACCGTCTCCACGTGGTGGTGTCCACCGTTGCCGCGAGCCCGCTGGGCCAGAGGACATGCACGTGACTCGCGGTTTGTAGTTCAATGGCTCGGTTTGGTTAACATCCGCGGCGGTTGCCCGAACGAGCTTCCTCCGTTTGATTAGTGAGCGGACCCGCGGCGGCGATACCCCTAAACAGAATACGCCGCTTCTGCCGCACCACCTGGCCAAGTTTATCCGGCGCTTCCTGCAGGCCTCCCTTCGCTCCGCGCTTTCCGTTTCCCAGAAAGCGTTGAACCCGTGCCGGCTCCGTGCTAACTTCCGTTCCTCGGGCTCCGTTGCCACATACCTGCGCGGTTTAGTAAGCCTGGCTGCGAAGCCTCACATCACCAAATAGTATAAAGCTACCGGAGCAGCCGTGCACGTTTTGTTTGTTTTTGGTGTCCTTTAACTGCACCACTCGTGTTTGTGGAAGTTGGCAACTTTTATTTTCCTTGTTCTCCTTTCTTGCTAATAAAAAAGTGCCGTCAAAAACAACTGCAATTGAAATCGCAACTGCAACTGAAATCACACCTGCTACCATTTCCTGAAAACATGTCCACCACAAACGTTCACCCAAACTGGACAACGGAGTTCGACCCCATTTTGAATCAGGTATACTACGTGAATATCGAGGACGGGTCGGTCACGTTCGACTTGCCTTGTGAGGTCCACAACGTGCCCAAGCGCAAGACAGTCCAGAGCTTCCTCAACAAGCTCTCTTCCAAGTGGGCGTTGAAAACATGCCCTAGCCGGTGTTTTCCTGTGCGGTCGAACAAGCGCACCTCCGATGTGTCTGGCCGAGAGCAGAGCCAGCTTCGCAGTATGCAAACAGTGCCCTCGTTGACCGCGTCGCTGTCGTACACTAAGGACGTTTCCATAGCCACCCCTCGAAGCTTTTCGGAGCCAGGCGCAGTGCTTATGCTAACCCGGGACACGCTCATGACCGAGCCTCTGTTTGACTTGTACAGAAATCAAGACGACGACGTCTCGTCGTTGTCGTCTGCGGATTCGATTCAATCGTTCTATTCCGAGCTTCCCAGCACTGACATTGAGTACGAGTACGCAAGTTCCTTCACTTCGGAGAATGACTCCAGGCCTGCTCTTGATCTCGATAAAGAAATCGAGAGACTAGAGCTTCGCCAACAGATCTTGAAGGAATTGTATTGAACCTGTACGAATTTCTCCGTATGCCGGTCGAGTCGGCCTCATCTTTTTCCCATTGCCGGACACTGGTTTATTTTTGCATGTCGGGGTGACGGTTCACCTCATTGTATATATTTATTAATTTTCACTGACATCGAGTGTTCTGGCCCTTTTCAACCGTAGTAAACTGTGGTATGCTCTCACAACTGGGGAGTGAAGTCCACGTCTACCAGCGCAATGAGCTTGTCAAAATTGCCCAACACCCGGTATGTGGAAGAGGCGATTTTGGCCTCCTGTTCACTCTTCTCTGCAATCATGGTGTCAAAATTGGCCCGAGCATCCTGCAATGCTCGACGGTTTTCCTCGTTCACCAAATCCTGATAAAACACACGTGTAGCGGTCTTCAAACGCATGAATGGATCGCCATCGGACAGATCGGTGGTTTTCCGCAATATCGACGACTTGACCTCTGCTCGACGGATGTTGGCTTGGTTTAGTTTCCTGTTCCGCTCGTTGACCTTGGACATGCTGGTGGACGAGCTTTGCGACGTACGCTCGTTATCCTTGTACAAAACCTGCTCCAACTTGCGCAACTGTTCCGAGAGCTCAGCAACTCGCTCGGCGTTGTTTTCCTGTCGAGCAACCTTCAACTCGTCCATGACCTTAGATTTCTGGTAGACCGCATCGTATGCGTAGATACCCGTTTGTAATTTCTGCTTGCGCGACACCATCTCGTCGATGTCTTTATTGGAGAGCCCGCTGTTCATCAACCGGTGGAGCTGCTGCGCTTTCTCGTTGACGTCGTCTACATATGGCACCTCTTCATTTGTCTTGGCCAACTCGCCCACATACCGACCAAACTCTTCCGCTGAGATGTCTGCGTCACTAAAGAGGTTGAGTGGGAACTCTTTGGTTTGCGTGCGGTTTTGGCTGACCAACAAGTACATGTCAGTTTTGGCCTCGCCCATGCGGTATTGTTTGTGTGGATGGTGAACCACCTCCTCGATCTGTACCGCTCGATACAACGGACGGCGGCTGCGGCGGTCCATTCCAACATTGATCTTTCCAAATGTCTTGCACACACACTCGCTGAAGTCCCGATAATACAAGTACTTTCCGAGAAAACTGCGTCCAATGCGGATCTTGTTGATGTCCCCAACCGTGGCCTTGGTGAAACTCTTTGGCCGGAACCGGGACTTTCCACTACCCCAAGCTACCGAGTCACCATCCCTGTAGTCGTCAAGCTCATCCATATCGTTGTCCTGATCGATGTCGTCGTCGTCGTCGTCTTCGTCTTCGTCGCCCATGTCTTCGTCCTCGTCATAGTCGGGCTCTCGCCGCCGTGTCTTCTGCTCACGTTGCTTACGCAATTCACTGAGTTTATCCAGTTTGGCTGTATTGCTTGCCGCCGTGCCCGTCTTGCGGCTTGAGGAGCGGGTTTTCTTCTCCACTCCTTGAAGCTTTTGCTGCCGCATCCTCTGCTGCAAGTATTTCTTTTCATTGAACCGGTCCATTTCTTGCTCACGCTCAAAAAGCATCTGTTCACGCTCAATTTCGTCCATACTCAAGAGAAGTTCTCGGTCTGCTTCGTCTTTGTACTTACCTTCCAACGGGTAAGGGTTTACAAGCCCCTCGTCTTCAGCGTCCTCGTCGTCTTCATCGTCATTGTCGACTTCGTCTGCGCCAGTTCGGCCGCCAAACTGCACATCGTATTCTGGATCAAAGTCATCTTCACCTTCTTCGGCGCCATCGCCGCTTTCACCACCACTCTCTTCCGACTGGTCACTGGAAGTCTTGGCCCTTTTGCGGCCCGGCGGCGCCGGCCTGGCTCTCTTCAACGGCACGTCCAGCATTTCGGCCTCGGACCCCGTGTCGGCTCCTGCAAGAGCCAATAAGTCGTCGTCTAAGTCAGACATGATCGTGTGCTGCTGGTTTACTATGGCATTTACCGTGGTGCCCAGCGGTTTTTCTGAGATAGGTAGAACACCCGTACACCAGGACGTAGCTGGAGCTCCAGAGGTTAGAGTTTCAGAGAGTTCCGAAGAGAGCATTCTATTGCGTATTTCATGGTCCATTCTTCAAGTGCTGTGTGAACGGTAAGTTGTGCCTCCAGTGTATGGGCGTAAATGTGGCCCGATCTGACATGGCACGCTGGCTTCTAGAGCGCTCGGTTCGGGCACTTGTTGCCAACAGACAAACCTGTACCCACTGAAAGTACCCCGTCTACAAAGAGTTCGATTTAATGTGTATTATGACATTGTAACAGCCGTGTCGGTGCATGGATGAATCCCCACGGCACAGCGGACAGCGCTAGATGTACAGATGAAGGAATAAAGAGAATAGGCTCGCTTAACGCAATCTTCTGGCCTCACGCTCAGACTCCATCAAGCACAAGATGTCGTTTTCTCTGACTGGGCCCTTGACGTTTCTGACAATGGTTCTGGAAGCGTCTTCCAAGAACTCAACTCTGACTTGGGTAACACCACCTCTGGATCCGGTTCTGCCCAAAACCTTGATAACTTTAGCAAGAGTGACTGGAGTCTTAGTGTCCTGATGTGTTAGTAGGCTGTACCTTGGCGGTTGAGTTGGCTTCGTATTGTACAAGACATGCAAGTGGTTTAACCTCCGAAAAATGACATCGACTTGGTTCCGAAAAACGATACCGACTTGGTTCCACACTAACGCCCAGCATCCAGAGCGACTTTCTCTGGCTGGATCCACCCGGGCTCTGCGATTTGCTTTTCATTCGTTCGCTATTCTGAATGTCCTTATTTCCACGGAAGATCAACTCTCAGGCGGGCGTACGGGGTAGAGACTGTGAAACTTGGACCGATAGGACTATGTTCTAATTTTTCAAGCGCTCAGAGAATCCCAGAGCATGGCTGGCTGCTTCAAAGCGGTTCAGTTTACATACCATTTTTGAATGTGAATGTGGTGGTCAGGAAGGGTTGTGGAGAAAAATTTTCGTGAAAAACCGCACTGGTCCAGGCAGAACGTTTTGGCACGCACACGACCAGCTTTGATGTTTTCGCAAGAAGGTCGTGCAGGCGCAAATAGCAATCACGTGGAATATTTGGTTTCGTTTGTGCGAGCCTGGCACGGCGGCAGATACTGCTGTTTATGTACTTCTGACCGGTGAGCATTTGCCACAGGAGCTGCTCTCCGCGGTGGTTTCATCGGTGTTTCACTGGTGTTTCATCTTGCCCCGCAGGGCCCCTTATATTCCGTATTTGTGTGTGGCACATGAAGATTGGTGGGGTTCGTCCTTTTTGCAGCACTCATGGCCAAGTTATAAATATGTAGGGCCTCGCGTTATCAGGTTGCGGGTTGGCCCTAGTTTTTGTAGCGCGGCCTCAGTGCGGAAGTAACCTGCTTTGGGCCATTTGGTGGCGCTGGAACTTGGCGCCGTATCTAACATGTGCGAGTTTTCGGCGAGCTGCGGCTGCGGCTGCTACTTATATGGCGATGCTTGCACCACTGTAGATCAACGGCAAACAGCAGTTAAAAAGCGCTCCTCTTGAGCCTTTGCCTTAACCTCCCATTACTTCCTCTCATTTGGTATATCAAGAGTGCCAAGTTGGGTCTTGTTTAGAATAGCATACTGTCCGTCGGAGATACCGTCAATCATTATCAGGCCACCATCAAGCCAGCGCATCCCGACTTTCTCTCGATCTGCCCTTCAACGCGGAGTCCGGTTTCCAAACCGTACAAACGGTTCTAATCCAGTATTTCTGTCTATAAAATACTCCACTATTGCGAATTCCCCGCCTTCGAGAATGGCCACGTCCGAGTCCAGCGAAACCGTACAGAAAGTAAACGAGTTCAATGACGGGAGGAAAGTTCCACCTTATGAGTGGAAAACGTCCATCTACGACTGGTGGAAACACTCTCGCCTTGGCGGCTACTCTGACTCCTCTGTTGAAACTCATCTCTTGTCCTTTTTGCCATTTTTCCCGAAATCAGATGGTCGACGCTCGGCAAAACTCATAGATACAGATATCGGCAACGGCCAATATATTCATGAGTTTTACATCGAGAACACCGAGAAGCCTGCCACTACGCAGGAGTTGCTGCAGTCTTCTCCCGTCAGAGATATAGTACTTGTTCACGGCTATGCAGCGTCGCTCGGCTTGTTTTTTGATAACTATGATCGGTTGTCTTCCATACCGGGCGTCCGTGTGCATGCAATAGATATGTTAGGGTTTGGATTTTCTTCCCGACCCAAGTACCCCAAAATTGGATGCGAGAGTGTTGCTGATATTCAGAAGAATGAAGATTGGTTCATTGACTCGTTGGAAGAGTGGAGGAAACGTCGTGGAATCGAAAAGTTTGTTTTGATTGGCCACTCTTTTGGTGGATATCTCAGCTGTGCATATGCCATGAAGTACAACCATAGGATAGGCAACGGAAAACAAAATATGATTCAGAAGTTGATTCTTCTTAGTCCAGTTGGAGTCGAGAGACATGTCCACTCGCTTTTGAAAGGCGCGGATACTCCCTCTACCCAAGTTTCCAAAACTGAACGTTCAACCGAAAATAACGAGGATCCAGAATTGGCCATTGCTCGTGAGCTTACGAGTAACCAAGAGGATATTGTTACGGGGAATGAAGCAAGGCAGAAAATCAGACTGCCTGCCTCTAATTCTGAGCCCAAGTCATTCGGTTCGAAGGTACTCCACTATCTCTGGGAACACCATACCTCGCCATTCAGTATTGTGCGCCGGTCAGGGCCCTTTAGATCGAAAATGATTTCGCGTTGGACCACTCACAGATTCTCTCACATATACTACACAGATCCCGAGAAGTTTCAAAGTATCCACGACTACTTTTACCGCATCTTCAACGCCTCGGGCAGTGGCGAATACGCCATCACCAGGATTTTGGCTCCCGGTGCGCTAGCCAGAACGCCTTTGCTAGACAGATGCCCAAAGCCATTCGTAGAGATGAAGCTCCCCACATTGTGGGCCTACGGAGATAAAGACTGGATGAACCGTGAGGCTGGACAGGAGATGGTGGCGGAAATTAATGAGTTGAGTCGGTCGACAAACGGTCCAAATCTCGCGTCATTCAAAGTGCTTAAAAATGCCGGCCATCATTTATACTTGGACAATCCGGAAGACTTCGGTACGATGGTTCTAGATTTCTTGAGGGCCTAAAAATGAAATCAATATACTCCAATGCTCACGTCCGATAAGGCTGCAAAAGGCTTTCGAACGTCGCAAGCCAGCCAAAGTGCGATGGTGCGGTAGCAAACAGGAAAGGACTAGGGCGAGAGATAACACAGACTAAATTAAAGACATTCATGTCGCTCGCTCTTGATAGCATACCAGAATTTATACACATAAATTCCCTTTGCGCCCAGTTCTGGTCTCTCTTTTTTTTCTTCTACAGCCTAACAGTTTTTTCTCGTTCATTTCCTCTTTTCTGTTTTTGTTTGGGGTTCTTCCCATCAAAAGCCGTTCCTGCGTACACTCTCATCTCAGTGAGCATTCGAAGCTCGATTTGCAAGGGTTTTGCACAGAAAATCATCAATACTTGGAACATTAGCATTCATACGTAGCAACAATGGCGGGCGAAGACGATTTGGTGGGCCGCTTCACCAAGATTGGCTTGGCGGACAAAAAGGCCGTGGATTTGACGAAAAACAAAAAGGTTTGCGAAAGCTTCATCGACATACTCAACGAGGGGTCGGTGGAGCCAGGCTCTGCAGATGAGAAGCAATTGAATTTGTTGCAAGGTTTGGCTGTCGACAGCAAGAACGTGACCCTGGATGAGCAGCTCGTGCTGCGTAGATTGGTCACGCTTGCCATTCTTGACGGCCGCTTGAAGACGCCGTTGCAAGTGTCTGAAGCTTTCAAGTATGTGCGTGAGCACACGAACTCAGCAAATGAGGAGGCCATGAACGCTGCCGCAGGCGTGGGTATTGAATTGACACGTGATGACGTTAAGCAAGCAATTTGGAAGTACATCAACGGCCACAGATCGGCCGTGGAGGCCAAGCGTTACGCTGGAGTGCCTGCTCTTTTGGGCGAGACAAAGAAACTTGACAGCTTGAAATGGGCAGCACCTGGGATGTTCAAGCCCATCATCGACGAAATTGCCCTTGAACTTTTCGGCCCCAAAGACGAGAGGGATGTGGTCAAGAAAGAGAAGAAGAGCAAGAAAACGCCAGCAAAGACAGGTGGCGAAGCTGGTGGTGCTGGTGCTTCCGCTGGAATCAAAGCATCGTCGGAAACGCCTCTTGAGCCGGAGCGCTCGATGTACTCGGAAGGGTTTTTGGGCGATTTGCACAAGCCTGGCGAGAATCCACAAGCGTTCCCTGAGTTGATGAAAGAACACTTGGCATTTACTAAAGGTAAGACGTTTACGCGGTTCCCACCTGAGCCTAACGGGTTTTTGCACATTGGACACTCTAAGGCAATCATGGTCAATTTTGGGTACGCTAAATACCATGGCGGCTGCTGTTACTTGCGCTATGATGACACCAACCCTGAGGCCGAGGAGGAGGTGTACTTCAACAGCATTCGCAACATGGTGGAGTGGCTAGGCTTCGAGCCATGGAAGATCACTTATTCGTCAGATTACTTTGACCGTTTGTACGAGTTGGCCGAGAAGTTAATCACGGTGGGTAAGGCCTACGTGTGTTTCTGCACGGCTGAGCAAGTGAAGGCACAACGAGGCATGAAACCTGATGGTACGCTCGGTGGAGAGAGGTACGCTTGTCCTCATCGCAGCAAGAGCGTTGAACAGAACTTGGCAGAATTCCGAAAAATGAAGGACGGAGTTTACAAGCCTAGTGAAGCCACTCTTCGTATGAAACAGGACCTTGAGTCGCCGTCGCCGCAAATGTGGGACTTGGTAGCATACCGAGTGCTTGATGCGCCGCACCACCGCACAGGCGACAAGTGGAAGATCTACCCAACGTACGACTTCACGCACTGTTTGGTGGATTCCTTCGAGAACATATCGCACTCGTTATGTACCACTGAGTTCCGCCTTTCGAGAGAGAGTTATGAGTGGCTTTGTGATGCCTTGCACGTCTACAGACCGGCGCAGCGTGAGTATGGCAGGCTCAATATCACCGGGACCATCATGTCGAAGCGTAAGATCGCTAAGTTGGTAACTGACGGGTACGTCCGTGGTTGGGATGACCCACGGTTGTATACGTTGGAGTCCATTAAGCGCCGAGGCGTTCCACCTGGAGCGATTTTGTCTTTCATTAACACATTGGGTGTGACTACGTCTACGACCAATATCCAAGTGATCCGCTTTGAGAGTGCAGTCAGACTGTACTTAGATCTGACCACGCCTCGGTTGATGCTTGTGTTGGACCCGGTGTTGTGTGAGTTGGAGAATGTACCAGAGGACTTTGAGGAGGTGGTGGAAATGTCATACAAGCCAGGTGAAGATGCCAAGTTTGGCACGCGGAAGTTAGTCTTGACCAAGCGGTTCTACATCGACCGCAGTGATTACAGAGATACTGTGGACAAGGAGTATTTCCGGTTGGCCCCGGGCCAGGCTGTGGGGTTGATGAAGGTGCCGTACAATGTCAGTGTCAAAGAGGTGATCAAGGATGTAGCAGGGAAAGTACAGAAGATCGTTGTGCACTACGACAATGACGTCAAGAAGAAGCCCAAGACATACATCCAGTGGGTTGGAGAGAGCAATGCGCAAGCCGTTAAGGAAGTCCGAATCTACAACCAGTTGTTCAAGAGCGAAAACCCCAGCGCGCACCCTGATGGTTACTTGAAGGATATCAACGATGATTCCGAGGAGGTGGTGCCGAACGCAGTGATTGAAAGCGCTGGCTTCAAGGAGATCCAAGAGAAATCACCACTCAACGTAGGAATCGAGGGCTCCAAGTTCAACATCAAGGAGAAGGCGGGCCCCCAGACAGTGCGGTTCCAAGCATTGAGGATAGGCTACTTCTGCATGGATAAGGACAGCGGCGACAAAGACGTGGTGTTGAACCGCATAGTTACGTTGAAGGAGGATTCACTGAAGAACTAAGAGCGTCCGCCTACAAAGAAGGGAGCAGTCGAAAATGCAAGAGGCGAAATGCAAGAGGCACGCGCATGATCAGAGAATGTGACAGGTTTGTTTTGCGATTAAACTTTGCAATCCTGTAGGTCCCTTTTGCTTCGACCTAGCGGATGTCAGAGCTCGTCATGTTGAGTCGCGCAAGAGCGCTGGGCACAGCGCACATAACTGCGAGCAACTTGGGAGTTAGATAATGCATGACAAACACGAATAACTAAAGGGCACAGCATATGTGATAGTGGGATGTTCCGAGCTTGTTCCGAGCTTGTTCCAAGCTTGCTTCAAGCTTGTCAAGGCTTGCTTAGGAATCTGTTATGAAACACCAAAAACAGTTGCAGCTGGATTTAACTGCTTTGGACGGCCATTACAGTATGCCTACAGTATGCGTACAGTAATACAGTGTTATTCTACAGTTATAGTGTTTGCCTACAGTTCTATTTACCTTTCGTGGGCTCCCTATTTTCCCGCCCCATTTTCATTCCGTCCGCCTTCGCCATCTTGCCCGGCATTCCGACTTCTGGCCGGCGTTTTGTCCTGATGATTCTGTATATTTTTAGCCCTTGGTCGCAGTGCCAAGAGCGAAAGCCAAAAAATGTGAGCAAGTGCGCTATTTTAGCTCCAGTAAATTTTGGCCCTCGCTCTTTCCCCGTATTCCGCCTGGTTCGCGTTTTCCCCATCTTTTTTTCCCCTTGCCATTTTGTTCCGCTTCTGAATCTCGCTCCTTTATACCAGTTCGATTGCCGAGATCTGCCCTTCAACATCCGCCAAAACAAAACACTCTTTTTTTCAAACTCCCCTGGAGACTTCTCCACTATTGCCACAAACACCAGACCATTCAGAACCACGGCACCGCTCTGCTTGTTTACCGCCAGTCCTAAGTTACTTTTCACTCTCCAATCTGATCATCCCTCCACCATGGATCTCCCACATTTTCCCAAGGGCCCCAGCAAAATCTCCAGCAACCAAGAATCAGAACACGGCTCCACGTCTGAGCTGCTACCCGGCGACTGGGTGGCCAATCCGGAGAAAGAAAAACCCCTCACCAATCACGCTGCTCCTGCTGCCGCTCCAGCTTCTCAGCCTTCCTCGGCACACCACGACGTAGCCACCTCTTCTGTTCGTCCTGCCACTGCCGGTGGCCCTGTGTTGCACCAGAAGCCGCTATTATCCCACATGACCTCAATTCCACTGCACCTACTTGATGAAAGTCTATCGTCAATGCATGATTTCGCCGCGGGCCACGGCCATAGGCTGCCGGCTAATCTCGAGCCTCTCCTGCCACAGTCCAGCCATGTGCAACACCCACCACACCCCACCAGCGCCTCGACTGGACTTGCTGCTACTGCTGCGCCTTCCGTGAGCCAGCGACTGGCACAAAACCAACAGCGAGACCCCACGCATCCATCGGCTCCGTCGTGTCTCCTTCCGACGCCTATACGGCCCTCGAACTCCGTTCTTCCCACGGATGGCCGGACACGCGGCCAGTCGGTGTCGTTTTGTGACCCCGATGGTGCGGAAAAGAGCCGCAGATTCACCATTTCGGCCCAGCCTCTGGCTGTCAACTTAGCTTCCGGCTCAAGGCAAGGGTCCCAGGTGGCGCTACCCCAAAGGAAAGCATCCACTAGCGATCATTTGCCCAGTGCAAGTCGCAACGGCTCTGTGGTAGCCATCAACAGCGTATCACGCCCCGATACGACAAGTCCCTCTGTAGCCTCTAGTCGAGTGGAGAGCCCGGTGAGCACTGAACAGCCTCCCAATCACTCTTTCCATGTTTTGAATAGCCGCCTTTCGCCGTCACCTCCTCCCGTCAGAAGCACCTACTCTTCAAGTGCTATCCCGTCGAAGTCGTCTCCTAAATCAGTTAGCCACTCGACATTTTCTGTTGACATTCCTGGCTCTGCATCGTCTAGGCGTAGTTCTCGGCAAGGCTCAGATGTGGGAACCAATCCGATTTCTATCCTGAGGAAGAACTCTCAGACTAAAAAGTCAAACAAGACCTTGGTGGCCTCGCCGGTGGGACCTCCTGTGCCTTTCCAGCAATACTTGTTGAAAGAAGATGACAAGAAAGTGCATGTTTTGCTTGCGTGTACCGGCAGTGTAGCTACGATAAAAGTGCCCATGATCATTGACAAGCTTTTCCAGATCTTCGGCGCAAACAAGATTTCTGTTCAGTTGGTGGTCACCAAGGCTGCCGACCATTTCTTGAAGGGGTTGAAAATCCAGAAGGACGTGAAAATATGGAGGGACGAAGACGAGTGGGCCAACTTTACTGAATGGAATTTGAATGCTTCCGCCCCAACAACCACCACGCCCTCCACCAGTGAGCTGAAGAAGCAGAAGAACCCTTGGGAGAGGATGATTTTGCACAACGAGTTGCGCAAATGGGCAGACCTAATGCTTCTTGCTCCATTAAGTGCAAACACTCTAGCTAAGATCGCAAATGGTATTTCCGACAATTTACTTACGTCGATCATCAGGGGGTGGGGTTCTCTGAGTGCTCACAGCGGTCACGCAGCTCAAAAGAAACCCATTTTTGTTGCACCGGCCATGAATACTTTGATGTATACTCATCCATTGACAAGCAAGCAACTTAAGATATTGTCTCTGAACGAAGAAGGTTTCGGCATGGAGGTTTTAAAACCGGTTGAAAAGGTTTTGGTTTGCGGCGACATTGGAATGGGCGGCATGCGTGAGTGGCAGGACATTGTTGAAACCGTGAGAAAAAGAATAAAGGTAATTTTCGCTGCAAGAAGCTCAGAAGCTGGTGAAATGGCTTTGGATGAGGATGATGAGGATGAGGACGATGAGGATGAGGACGCTGATGGAAACGATGGCGCTGATGATGATGATGATGATGATGAAGATGATGATGAAGATGATGATGAAGATGATGAAGACGACGAGGAGGAGGATGAGGAAGGTGATGAGATTGATAATGATGGAGGCAAAAACGACGAAGTGGCCAATGTCATTGGTGCCGGTGGGTCAAATTCGGGTTTCCAGAGAGGGATTTTCGGATTTTCTGAAGACGAGTCTCAAGAGCGACATGGGGATAAAAAGAGCAAAGCAAGAAACGGACTCGCATCATTGTTGACGGAAGGGAAACCCGTCACGGCTGATGGAAAGGAAAAGCAACGCAAGAGCGGGTCGATCGATGACTTTGAGCGGACAGTGAGTCCTTGTAGCGAGGAAGCGAAATCCATTCTATAATATGCATTTGACAAGATAACTCGATGGTGATATGTATATACATTTGATGCTACAGATGGGGGGCAATTTGTACTTGTGCCGACAGTAATAGAGGGTCGAGATACTTGAGGTGTTCAGCATCCCACTTTGCTAGCAAGTCAGGGATAGTGTCGTAGCCGTTTTTTTCTATGACACACATGAGCTCGCTGTGGCGGTGTAGTTGCTTTGCGATAGTGATGTTGTAGAGGAGACTATCAACCAAGTCGTCTATTTTCAACTTGTCATTGTGAATACCCAAAGCCAGTTTTAACACGGCATTTTTGCGAGATAGTCGAAGCGAATCAAAATCTGGAGGTAGGGTAGTGATAGTTGACAAGTCAAATGGAGCTTTATCTGGGTGTTGCAACCAGCCATACAAGAGATTGGTACGAAGCTTCTTGGACAATGCAGAGGACATTTTGTTCTGTTTTGGCAAGAACCGCGAGAGCCAAAAATTGACCATTTTGTTTGAATTCATCGGAATCACCACCGTGTTGGCGAGAGCGGTGTGTTGGGCCTGGCGTGCAGCAAAAGCGGCATAGAGCATGTGCTCTAGAGTGAAGTTAAGAAGCACGTTCGGCAAGGTGATTTTGTTCGAGTTGGAGCGAGTCCGTTGATTCTCAATGGTGATGACGCTCGGCAGCCACAGCAGGGAAAGGAAGATCGAGTCGACCACACAGACAGCTAATTTGGCCATGTAAGCTTTGGAATCGACCAAAGAAGTCGGCTCCGGGTGGTGCGGGGAGCCGAAGTTTTCATGGAGGTTCACGACCGTCCAACAATCGACGGTTGGGCGTGAGCCGAAATATTTTGTTTTACAATAGGAAAAATGCTTGATGCCCACATCCACAGAGAGCACGTTAAGGTGGTTTTCGGGAGCATGGGCCAAGATTTGGCGGAATAGCCGGACAGACAGCTCGATGGCATTTATACGTGCGGCTTTGGTAGTGTCGGCTCTGTAGCCACAGTGAAGAGCCAATTTCTGGAGAGAGGCCACGGTGAGCTTGTTCATGAGAACCGGCGTCGGCACACAAGGCAGGTCCGTGCAAGATAGCAGCAAGGAAAAGGCCGACGGAGAAGAGGCGTCACGTGCCCACGAACACGGTTGGGTTTTGTTGTGATGGAGGTGGAGCTGAGGTGTAGCGCGAGTGCAGAGGTGCACGGCAGAAACGCGCAGGAAAGAATTAGAGTGTCCGGCAGGACGCGGTGTGCCTTTTTGACAGGCAGCAAGGCAAGAACGACGGCGCCACAAGCGTGGCTACGGGTGTGGCCAGCTGGAAAGCGTTAGCGATGCTACTAGAAGCTCTACCGAGGAGAAGCTCTACCGAGAACATAAGAAGCAGCAGCCAGTACAAATGTACGTTGGTAGCTACAGCAAAAACTTAGAGTTAAGACTTGCAAAGCGAGAATGGCCCACGCGAGCAGACAACAGCGCGACCGGTGGACACGGGTTCAGCCGACAAGCTTCACTTTCTACTTCTATTTCTGCTTCTATTTCTACTTCTATTTCTACTTCTATTTCTGCTTCTATTTCTACTTCTATTTCTACTTCTATTTCTACCTCTATTTCTGCTTCTATTTCTACTTCTATTTCTGCTTCTATTTCTACCTCTATTTCTGCTTCTATTTCTGCTTCTATTTCTGCTTCTATTTCTGCTTCTATTTCTGCTTCTAGTTCTGCTTCTATTTCTACCTCTATTTCTACCTCTAGTTCTACCTCTAGTTCTACCTCTAGTTCTACCTCTAGTTCTACCTCTAGTTCTCGTCTTTAGGCAATCTCCGCGACGAGCAATGCGTTGTGCAGTTTACGAGCCTTAACTGCGAGCGTAGAATAGAAACAAAACAGGACAAGAAAGCACCACGTCCAGAACGGCAACTGGAGCTGGAAACAGCATCGAAAAACGCATGTCACAGCGAGCTTGCAAAACGGCACGCTCAAGCGCACGCATCTCTGATTTATTTTTAGTTCTTAATATTCTTGGGCCGGCCGCTCGTGGACTTTGATGGTGTTTATCTGGACGGCAAAGGCTGGCAGCCGGCCCGAGTCACACTGCATAGGCGGGCCAGTGACTCCATCAAGTCGCAGGATGAGGTCCGATAGCCAAGCTAAGCCTCGCGCAGAGAAGCAACACCTGTTTTGGTGAGCAATGCCCTGATAAGGAAAAGGAGACGGAGGAGCTCAACTCGCAGACAGAGGGCCAGAAAAAAAGCGACGAGCGAAGCGGGAAAGGAAACACGAAGCGTACCGTAAAACACGTACCGAAAAGTAAATGCGCTGAAGCCACACAAGAAAATGACGGGGAGCAAAAAAAGGAACACGTTTCCGAGAGCAGAAAACTTAACAAATCAAGAATCCACACGGACCTGACCACAAAAGAAAACAAACCATCCCACACGTAATGTACGGCCGTAATTAGCAAAGCACGCAAGCACAATTAGTCTCTGCTGGATTTCCACGGCCCGTGCCGAAGCTAAATATGGACTACGTGGGGGAAATGATACGATCCACAGTTGGTCCAAACCCGCAGACTGCTTTCGTAGCTGGGCCCCAGGCTGCGGCCCAATTGGTCAAGCACCTTGAATAGGAAGTCCACTATACAAAAAATGAAAGAAATGAAAGAAGACGAAAAATGAAAGACGAAAATGAGAGACGAAAAATGAGAGAATAAAAATGAAAGAATAAAAATGAAAGACGAAAAATCAAAGAAAAATCAAAGAAAAATGAAAGAAAAATGAAAGAACCGGCAGCACAACAAAGAAAACAACTATCAAACCAGCACAGCGCAGATCCAGCCGGCTACCTCTCAAACATGCCCCGGCACCAACCGTCTACCGCTACTTTGGGCAAGCGACCTTGACGGGTAGCACCCGCCCGCAATAGGAAGGTTTACGCCCAAGAGTGCTCTGCCAGTGCACACGCATTTTCTTCCGAATTGAGACGTGAAGTGGTGCAGGCAGGGCGTCCTCTGGTTGCATGCCGCGCTGTGTGGCGGAACCGGAAAAAGCGCGCAGAGAGAAAAACCGCTGCCAGCCTATAAAGGCCGGCCCTCGCTCCCGGGCCTCTCTGGTGTTTTTTTCTTCCACCATCTCCCTCCGCTTCGTTACAATGCAATTCAAGTCTGTGGTTCTTGCTTTGACCGCCGTGTCTGCCGTTTCTGCTGCAAACTCCAGCAACTCCTCCAACTCCTCCAACGGTTCTTCCTCGTCATCGGCCGACAGCGGTGCTTCGCAGCTCGTGAACGCTGGTGTTTTTGGTGCCGTTGCTGCTGCTGGTGTTGCCATGTTGTTGTGATTGCGTTAGAGTTGCCCATTTGTACGATTTATTTATTAATACTAAGTTTTTTGCAAATGCTTTTTCTGTAGTTGGGGCACTGGCTCCATGCCTTTGTTTTAGTATTGGACTTGTCTGTCTTCTGTCTTAGCCAAGGACTTCGTTCGTTCCTGGCGCCTTCGTCTACCATCACATAGAATGGTTGTTTAGATATTGAGTGATTATCATAATTGTTAATAATCTTCAAAGGGAGTCGATTTGGTCTGTTTCTTGAACCCGCAACTGCTATTTATAGACATTCACTATAAACATCAACACCTGTACCCGATTGCTGTCCCACTCTCTTTTGTTGCCCTTTTGTTGCCTCTGCTTTACTTCTGAGATGGCCGAGCCTTGGGTCCCCAGTCTTTGGTGGGGTTCTCCTGGTATCGAACCATCTTGAGTTTCCGCAACCGACTGATGGTGGTGCTTTGCTCGTTACTGGTGCTGAAATCAACCTTGTCATTTGCACTTACGGTCTCCAAAATCCGGAATCCCACCATGCCACTGCTCAAGTTTGGATTTGTTTTTGTGTTTTTTGCAAGCTTGTCCATCTTCTCCTGGAGCTTGAGCTTCTTACCCTCATCTTCCTCCTGCTGTAGTTTCCCTTGCCATTCCTTCAAGAGTTTGTCGTTACTCCGTGCCAACCATGCAATAATGATTTGTAAAACATTCTCCCAAGGTGCGTCTGTCTTGACACAGTTCTTCTTTGCATGCGTCAACGACACTCGGAACCCCAAATTTCCCACTGCTCGAGTGAATTCGTCGATGGCAATAGGTGGTGCTCGCATAAAGCTCGAGAGCTGGTTCAAGTTGATGTAGAACGGCGTATCCAACTCATTCTTGGCCAAAGTAAGCATGCCCTTGATCCTCTCTCGCGTACCGTACACTTCGTTCGAGCACCGACTGTTGATGTCAAGCACCTCATCGATGAAATCGGAGTCATGTAGCTGTCCTCCCCACATCGGTCCGGCAAGGTGGTAAGGCCGGTCGCAATATGAGCAAGTTTCGCCCGCGATGCGAGCTATTCTTGGTGTCTGAAACCGTTTGTCTGTCACCCGGCCCAACCGTTGGTCGATGGTGTCTCCACAGCCAACGCAGTGATACGCCAACATGGTTTGTGACGCCAATTGCTTTACTTGCATTGGGCTGGTGGTGACACGCACAAACACCCGGAAGTAGTAGTCGATGCTCAAGCTTAATATCGGCTCGATGCTCTTCTTGTATCGGGCAGCTGCCGCTGCAATTGTCCCCAAAATGAGTCGGAGACCTGCTTCGTGATTCAGTTCCAGCCCCATCGGCGTATTGCCGAAGTTGTTGCCCCCATAGAGTGCAAAACACTTTTCGGGGTACCCGTTGCCAGCCAACACTCCGGCGTCTGTGCATGTGACTAAAAGCAATCCGTTGTCTCTCACCAGCTGAACTGCACTGTCGATGAAGGGTGCTGCCGTTCCGTACGGATCTAAGTCCACAATGTGGAATTTTTCCCCTTCGCCCAAAGACCCCATGTACTTTATTGCATCTCCCTGGTGACCCACGACCTTCTCTTGTAGACCGTTGAACGCTGAACTTCGGTTGATTGAGCGCACCGCCTCAGCCAATAAATCGTTGGCTACAACTCGTGACACTTGGGGCACTTCGTGTCCATATCTTACTGCGCGGAGCCCCGTTGCCGAAAGCGCCTCGAGAATACGCACAAACGGGATCGAGTCTTCGTTTTTCACGCTCTCCGTTGGATTTTCGGTGTTCGATTTGGCATCCTCTGCACTAGCGGTGGGGGCATGTGGAGTTTCTGCGGTATCACCGCTCAGAGCCGCTTTTTCCAGCCGCAAGTCCACACCACTCGCAGGTCTCGCTGCTTTTTCGAGCTTTCTTCTCTTTGCACGGAGCTCCCTTGTTCCTTCTTTCGAGCCTTTGTATTTGTTCAACCATGCTTGAATGGCCATCACCGACAAGTCTCTATTGAACTGCTGGATATGGTTGTAAAACACCTTGTCTTCCTTGGGCGCCAATATAGTGGCCATCCCCTCTTTTACGACATTATAATCATCGACGTTGATCGCCAGCATTCGACTGAGGTTACGAGTTCTCTTGAGGCAAGTGCTGATTCTGGTGAGCATAGATGCCTTGAAAATCGCGATGGCCTGCGCGCCCCGATCTGCCGTGAGAGAAGCTCAAAACCGGTGTATTTATACCTTTGACGCCGCTTGCAACTCGGGCAGGAGGTGGTCCAGGCTGGATTTCTATGTATTTTTTTTTTTGCTATTTTCTCTGTGCTTTAAGGGCTCTGGCACCGAAAATGTTCGCAAATCCAGTCTCGTCTAATCGACTTCACCACCGCAGCCAAAACGCTAGTCACGTGTCTTGGTGGGTCCCTCAACCAACGGCCAGCATAGTACAACTTCCAAAGCCTGCTACACTGAGCCTGGTCCACGTCATTGCTGGAGATCATGGCGTTTCCGCTGGTATACGAGCTCAACCAAGTGGAGGAGTCGCTGGAGGATGAAGCCGGTACGAACTACTATTCTGAGAGCGATACCGACTACGAGATCTCAGCACAGGAACAATGGGAAGAGAGTCTTCGGCAAATCACGGGCCTAGTGCACTTTGTGCTTTTTCCTCTTATAGGGAAGTTTCTAGGCCGGAGAACAGCGCATATCTGCTGGCGCCGTTTTGCCAACTGGTGGTTTTAGGTGGTATAAATTTGGTGTACAGTTCAATACTCATTCGATTCGGGCTATCTTCGCCTGTAGTGCTTCATAGTGCAAAGTACATCCTTTACGTCAACAAAGCTCTCCAGCAAAACAAGGCTAGGATCGTTTCTGCTAGAGTCCTCCTGCTCGGAATGCTGAGAAGACTCCGTTCGGTGGTTTCTATATCGGGCTACTCTCTCAAAGATAAACGTAGAATTCAAACAATACTCCTCTATCGAGAGGGATCCCTGAGTCGCCTTTTAGTGTTTTTCTTTTCTCTTCTCTCTTCTCTCTTCTCTCTTCTCTCTTCTCTCTTCTCTCTACTCTCTACTCTCTTCTCTCTTTTCTCTTTTCTCTTCTCTCCTCTCTCCTCTCTCTCCTCTCCTCTAAATCGTATTCACGAGGTCCTGGAAGCCACCTAGAACTGAGGGCTTGACCACTTCTTCCTTCAATAAGTTGAGAAACGGATTCACAACACCACCGTTGATTCTCCTGACGGTTTCCAGAACAAACTTCGCGTAGTCTTCCATGCTGCAGATGGAATCAAAGCCAGTCGATGCGGCTGACATTGAGGAGAAGATGGAGGATATTTCCGACAGAGGACGTATCACAGGTGCATCCTCTTCAGACCATGGGTAGTTGCTCAACAGCTCTAAAAGGATTCCAAGAATGTTCTGTAGAAGCCTGAGAGTCATTTTCATTGTGAAAAGCGCATCAAGGTTGATGTTGATTTCCAACTTCTCGATGAGCAACTGGCGAGAATTAAGTCGAATTGGAGAGTTGACTAGGTTCCCCGCACTGGTCTGAGACCCACTGGCTGATGCTGTATCATTGTCATTAGTGCTTCCCCTAGATACATGCGAAGAACGAGATACTTGTGTTCCTGGAATAGAGCCATTGCCCTGGCTGTTGCCTTGGTTGAGGGCCGTAGAGCCCACATCAAAGTTCTTTAGAATAAGATAAAGATTCTTGGCGAAGCTTAAGTAGTACGGAGGCACAGGTAGCACTGTGGGTGTGGTGAAGCTATCCTTGAAAGGGTCAATTGACTGAGGCACGATGTTCACAGGACGCTCCCTGGCTTGCCTGGCTTCGTATTGTGCCCGCTCGTGCAGAAACGTCTTAACAAGATTACCGAACGATATTGCGAGCTTCAAAAGTTTATTTACGGCGAGAAGCTGGAACAGATCCCACGTTTTTTCTGAGGCACCCAAATGGCGGATTTCTGGGAAAGTTAGCTTGTAGATGTCCAAGAAAAATGTGGAGGGTTCAGCACCAGGCCCGAAGGGCACTGTGTCTAGGATGTGTTGAACATTTGCAAGCTCCTCTTGCACGAGCGGCACTGGGTTCATTGGGTATTGAAAATGTCTGGGCCAGTGTAGCAGCGAAGCCTTTGAGCGTACACGGAAGTAATGTAAGCTGGGCTTTGTCTAGTTACTAGAGCGGGCCAATTCTGGCGACAATATGGCTTGTGTTGTTTGATTGGTGTTCCAGCCGTGCAAGGAAACAATAGGAGCCCCGGATTTCGCCGCGTGTGCTATTTGTTGTATTTGGTATTTGTCAAATGATGAAGAACGTAGTTTTTTCGCAGTGCACTCTAATGCGCCCGAGTTGTTCTTGCCGGCTCGCTTATCTGTCCTATTTCTACTTCGAGACATCGGGCCAAAAGAACTGCCAGTGTGTAATAACAGCGTGTGGCCCACTCGATGGGAGAAGCTTTTATTGCAAAAGCGTTGGCAGACGAATGTGCTTTTCTGTCCAAGCTTCCGGTGGTATTTTCGTTTTCTCTTGTTCCATGTGGCCCTAATTAGGCCCTCATTGATCCCGGCCCTATTGTGCTAAATGGCGCTACGCTTCGCACCGCACAGCGCACGTCCAACGCGCACATGGGCCCAAACTTGCACCCACCAGAGGCTTCTCGTCACCCAATGGTCATTTTGCTATGCTTGCTTTTGGTTCTTCTATTTCTTGTGGTGGTTCTCGTCTTTGGTGACTTGCCCAGCTGCAGGAATACAGCACTTAAGAAGTTGCATACACGGCTTCTTCGCGTGAACTCCACCGTTATTCGCCATGTCACCAGCAACAATAGGCTCTACTCCGCTGTGCTATGGGCCATACCGTCATTCTATTGCATAATCGTCTCAGTGTGTGTGTATGAGTTCTTCAAATATGTTTATCCTCAATTGGCAGCCGTTCGCCTGACTCCGAGTCACACAGTATGGATTGTGGTGACTCTAGCGGCGGTGGTCGTTTTCGGCGAGCTTGTCACCTTTTCAGACCCGGGATTTGCTACCAGCGACAATATCGATGCTGCTCTACTTCGTTACCCTGAGAACGGGGTGATTTTCTTCAAGAAATCTTGCCGGACCTGCCACCTACAACGGCCCGCAAGGTCCAAGCACTGCTCTGTCTGCAACCGGTGTGTTTATCTCTATGATCACCACTGCCCCTTTGTTAACAACTGTGTGGGCCACAACAATTACCGATGGTTCCTAGCGTTTTTGGTGGCAAATGTCAACCTTATGGTGTATGGCGGCTATTTGTGCTGGAAGCTTTTGAGCACGCAGAAGTGGCCCGAAGGCTTGTGGTCCGTCATCACTGGAACTACCCTCAACAACAAGGTAGCTGGTATATTGATGATTTTGGGGACAATATTTTCGGTTGTGGTGACAGCGTTCTTGTTGTTGCATATTCGCTACATGTACTTGGGCGTCACCACGAATGAGGCCGACAAATGGGGCGAGATTGAACACTTGGTGTCGATCGGAGCATTATATTATGTGGACGATTTGGGAATCTATGTTGAAAAAGCCTCGATGAAGGATTCACTGGGCAACTACACCCCAGCATACATCGCCCTAGAAGACGAGCACATTGTGTTTGAGGGTGTTGACGAAACCAAGCATGTTTTGAGGAAGATCGTACTGATGGAGGATGATTTAGACAACATATACGACAAAGGGTTTGTCGAGAATGTTAGAGACCGGTTGCGTCTAGGCTGATCGAGACTAATTTGATATTTACATGAACTATTAAACTCATTCTCGCTTGGTTATCGAGGAAGCGCGTTCCATATGCGCTTTGGGATGTGAATTTGCTCCACACGCTTCAATACGGGGTGGTTCCCATTTTCGATTGCATCACGAATAGCACCCAGGTTGTCTGCAAGCGCAGGGCTGTGTGCAATGGCGTCAGGAGCAACACTCCCGCCAGTCTCGGACAATATGTGGCGCTGGACATCTCGCTGGGTGAGTAACAGTCGAAATACTTCAGTCTTCAGTCCATTTTCATGCCAGTGGACGCCTTGGTTGTATGAGACCGCGTAGAGAAAAAGTCGAAAACTACAGTTCTCCTCTGCGGACGAGAACAAGCGGTGAAGATCAAGTTTTTCGTATGCTTTGAGCAAAGCCCGTGCCTGGGGTGCTGAGTTAGCGAGGGACTTGAGCGGAGTCTCTTGTTCCGCATCTACGGCTTCAGTCACAACGGGCAAATCTTCGTCAGCGACCGGAGGGGCATATGGAACATCCGTCGCACTTGAGAGTGTAGCCCGTTTTGTCTCCCACAGACCCAAGCGGTCTTCGACTTGCTTTACTTTCTTAGAGAGGAGCACACGAGGCTGGTGATCGGCATGGACATAGTCGGAATCGTCAAGAAAGCTCAACTTGACCAGCAGGTTCTTCTTCTTCCGTCGCTTTGCGTCCAGCACGAGAGCCCGATCAGAGTCATCCTGTATATCCGTCAAATCAATGCTCCGTTTAGGGCCCATCCATGGGTTCTCTTGCAAGGTAAGATGGGGCCTTGGTTCGCGAGCGCAGCCTGGAGGAATGTGCAGATCCCAGGCCAATTGTGTGCACACACAGAACGGAGAAATGAAATGAAATGAAATTAAAAAAGCAGAGAGAGAGAATTGGAAAAAGTTCTGGACGCTATCCCCAATTAAGAGGCAATGCTGTTCATATTTCAGCTGTCACGTGTTGCACAATCTTAGCTTGCCGAGTGCTTTTCTAAACTTCGTGCTAATGTATAGATGGAGCTGGCCTGCGCAGAAGCAGCTCTCTGGCGGAGAAGGCTTCAGATCGCCGGGCCACGCAGGAATTCATGCCTCTCACCAAAACAATTCGTGGGAGAGCTGCTGTTATTTCGGCCACCTTTTGTCCCTAATTACTTGTTTTTTCAAGGCCGAACCCCCGGAACTCCGCCCGTCGCAGCCACTAGCGTCCACTAGCGTCCACTAACATTTTTGCTCTTGTCCTCTGCTCCCAGTTCTGCGTCTATCTATCTCGCTAAGCTTAACCTTCGCACTGTAGCTCGCGCTCTGCTCTCCCTCAGGGCTGCCCTTCCATGCACACCGTTCAACTCGTGCTATCTTTTCCAGTGCTGAGACCATCAACAAGTCTTAACGTACCGTTGCTCCAATTTCTCGTGACCTTCTTTCTGCTGCTGCTCTGCTACTTGTTCTTCCTCAAAGCGTCCCTTTTCACCGAATTCACGGTTTTGGAGACCCCGATATTCCGAAAAATCGCACCCCCATTGAAGATCTCCTACCATGAGTTTGAACGGGGAAAGAGACGTTGGCCCAAGCATGACCGGCCCGCAGAGCACTCACCAAGGCCCGCAAAACCCCCAAAATGGCTTGGATAACTTTCCTGCTGTCCTCGTGCAAGCCAATCTGGCCATGCCCGAAACAAGTCACTCGCAGTCACATGCCCTTACCAGCCTAGATCTGTTCAAGAACGAAGACCCTTCGGCAAATCCGTCCAGTCAGTATTACGATTGGGCCTCCCAGTTTTTCGTTGATGGTAGCCAAGACCTTCTTGAGAACTTCGACTTCAGTGCTGCGCCACTGCAAAATAATCATATCATGCAGAAGATCCAGTATCAGAATAATGTCCATGATCAACCGGACAAGCAAGGGCCTCAGACGCAGTCGAGCCATCAGCAGCAGCCAGATGCACAGCATCAGCCGCCGCCTGCTCAACATAGGACGCCAGCGCAGGATCTGGCCGATGCCGAGAACCCGGCCACCAAGAATACTAAGCCCAAGACGAAGCGACCCTGCGACAACTGCCGTCGTCGTAAAATGAAGTGCGTGGTCATTCCGGGCACGAACAACTGTGCTCAGTGTGAAAGCCGATCGTTGACTTGTACCTTCACCACACAGGCCCTGGGGTATGTGGATGGAAACGGTGCTAAGCGTCTCAAAGCGGGCCTCAATGCCTCCACTGACCACATGGATCCTACTTCGAGTTCCATCGACGCAAACGCCTACGAAGTGGCGCCGCCTAACGTTCCCATTCGGACGGTTGCACCGGTGCATGATTACTCAGTCATGAACAACTCGCTACTAAAGAAGACACTTTCCCTCCAGTATCCGCGGTCGTCGCTCTACGTGGGCCCCACTTCCTACTTATTTGACACGAATCTTTTAGAGGTGATAATCGCCTCCCAAAACAAGATACGACCTGGTAATGGTCAAGGCTCAGGTCGTCCAGGGACGCTCAACAAAATTGAGCAGGTAAATTTGAGCGATTCGATCTCCCTACGCAAGGTTGACAACAAAACGCAGTTCATCTTGAAGGATGACCAGTCCAAGCTGTCTTTCCAGACCATGTCGAACGATGTGGATGCGATTGAGAAGTTCATTGCGCCTCATGGCCAAATTCTCATTGATCTCTATTTCCGCATTATCCATCCTTCGTACCCGATCTTGCACAAGAAAGTGTTTTTGGAAAAGTATTCCCGGACCCACCGCGAGTTCAGTGCCCCACTTTTAGGTGCTGTGTACGTGCTTGCCATCCAATGGTGGGATTACGATCCCCAGCTCAATCGCTTTGCCAAACCCAATGTCGAGATGATCTTGAAGATAGCATTTCGCAACTACATCCTCGAGATTCTCAAACGGCCTAAGTTAAGTGCTGTGCAGGCGGGCCTATTGCTCTTACAATGTAAACACATCTTCCGAGACGCGGGCGCCTCGCTGACTTACACTGGGCCCCATGACCTGGCCTCGGCATCTCTATCCTCGTCTTTCAGCGATTCCGACTATAATGACTGGGTTTTATGCTCACAGGTTGTCGCTGTGGCTGAGGAGTTGGGCCTTGGTCTAGATTGTGATACTTGGAAGTTGCCCAAATGGGAACGTGGTTTGCGCAAGCGCCTTGCGTGGGCTGTTTTTTTGGAGGATAAGTGGCTATCGTTGAAAAACTCTCGTCCATCGCACATCAACGATCTCAACTGGGTGGTCCTGGACTTAGCTGAAGAGGACTTCCCGGAAAAACATGGTGATGGTGATCTCAAAGAAGGCTCTTCCGACATCAACAATGGCAAGAATAACTTCATCAATTTGATTAATCTTTCACGCATTGTGGGTGAGATATTGAACACGCTTTTCTCCATGAGGGCAATGAAGGACATTACTGACATTAACGAGGTATTGAGGATAGCCAAGCCCATCCAGTTGAAACTCCGCACCTGGTACCACTCATTGCCGGTGGAGCTCCAAATGAACTCTGTACAGCCCCGCAAGTTGTGTTCTAATGGCTATTTGCAACTTGCGTATTTTGCGGCTGAACTCACGCTCCATCGAAAAATTATCACGACATTGTACCAACAAAGCACAAGAGTACCTGACGAGCTTCTCAACGTGTGTCGTTCTGCTGCCAAGACCAGACTCCAAGCTTCGATAGGGTTTGTGCGAGACTTAAAACCGGAACACATACATTCTTTTTGGCACTCTTCTTCGGCATCTAACTTTACATTAATAGGCACGTTTGCTGCACTTCTTTTCATATCTGCCACGTCTAAAGAAGAGGCGGATTCTCTCAAAGAGCAGATTTTCAACTACCGTTGGATTCTAAAAATATCATCTAAAGGGTTTGTTCAAGTTGGTGATGCGCTAAACAAACTTGACTTGGTATTGAGTCACATTCCGGGTCTACTTAACGATAGTGCTGAGCAGCCCATGATGGTGCCCAACGTTCCCACTGTTGATTACAGCAAGATCTACCCTCAACTGCAGATGCCTCGGCTGCAACAGGTTTCAAGACAGCTGCCGCTTCTGTACCAGCTGCCGCAAATGGGACCACAGCGTCAGTTTTCTGGAGAGGGATACCGTTCTAGCTCTTACCAGCAGAACAATGCACTGCAAGATGGGCAAGGACGCAACTTAGGACAACAGCCACGTGAATCCTTGGAGGCGATGCCAAGTCCCGTCCAGCGCTCCCATTCTGCTGCATCCCTGGCCATGCAAGGCCACGACTCACCCCACACCACCAATAGCCACTCGCCACACGAAAATATGCGACAGCTGAAGTCTAACATGGTCAATAACTCTCAGAGTAGGTATGGCTCAAATGCAAGTACTCCTCAGCAAATGGGCGAGGGCCATGGCAGGACCAACTCTGCGTCAGTAAAAGGCAGTCCGGTCCTCATAAAATCTCCGCTTGGACAGCCACACAATCAGAGGACAGAAGAGAATACCGCACAGTGAAACGGCGGAAAAGAGAAAGACAAGTAGAAAAAGAGAATAAGAGACACGAAAGAAGAAGTCTTATTACACTGTGTACTCCAGAATGATCTGATACTTTTTCGCATTCGAATATCTAAACACTTGGAGAATTTTTTGTCTTTTCGCTCTCAAACCTTTGCTCGAATTATATAGCCAGCTCAATCGAACGGAGTCAAGTACGCCTCAGCAATAACTCTGGCCCTTGCGTTCAAGAACAATTTCATTTCACTGATTTCCTTGTCGACCTCCTCCATAAACTCAATGATAAAGTCAACCAACTTGTCCTTCAACATCTGCTCTGTGTGGAAGTTCGTAATCAAAAACGAAATGTCGTAACCTTTCACTGGTACCCTTCTCAAAATGAAAAAGCTCTCTGCTCTCTGAGTTAAGAAACGGGTAAATTGACGTACCAAGATTTGCTCGATTTCGTCTGCCTGTTTTATGCAAATAGATATTCTCACCGAATTGATGGACGGCTCGATGAATATCTTCTCGTGCTCATTTCTGGCAATTACCACTGTGTTCAAGAGAAGCTCGGGGTTATGTGAGTTGTCCACTTCTACCTCAGGTCTGTTATGTCTTTCTACCAACTGCGAAGAAAAGTCCTCCAAACATATTGCTGCTGTTAACGACGTCCTTACAGCGGTCAAGTATGGCTTTAATGATTGCGACTGAAAGTTAGTATTCCATTTTTCTTTTGCTCCAATTGATCATTCCCGGCGGTCCCATACTGGGGTGTATCTTCAGTGTGAGGAGCAAGAAGGAAGAATATGTGCACACTTTAGGAAGCAGCCGCCCTTTGCCTTGAGGTGGAGTACCGTGGTCTCAATTATCACGGTTCGGATACTTTGCTGATGTTTTGACAGGAATTACATACCATAGTTGACAGTTGCCTGGGATATAAATGGGGCTTACAGAATTATGGAGACACTGAAAGTTGGCTGGTGTGCAGGCGCGGATTGGAGTCGCGGCTCTCTCTGGCTCCAACTGGCCCGTGCGATCAACTTAGCCTTGAGCAGAATGAAGCTTAGCTAACACCGGCTGGTCCTAAAACGAGAGCTACTTAAGCGTTGAGCGTCTCCATTTGACCATGTACCGGAAGAAGTCTTCACATGATAAAATTAGGTAGATTTGCTAGAAAAATAGCATGTTTGCACCAGGTAAGGTGGTGCGGCACAAGTGTGGCTAGGAACTATTAGGAGCAAACGAAAATCAGCAAAAAAAACTAAATAAAGCAAAGAAAACATGGTCTCAGCACTATGCGGTGCTCCAATTAGTATAGGTAAATAACTTGAGAAAAAAATCCCCTATAGGAATCTTCAGTCGGTGTGTCTTTTCTTGTATGGATGTTCATACCTTTTGAATATTCCACGAATAATCAGATGTCTATTTACATATGAAACCATGACTAATGTTTGGGTTCATAATATATTATGTGATTCTCCCTTATAAGATCTTTAATTTTCGTCCCTCGTTAGTGCACAGTTAGTAGTTCATCAGGATGGGTTTCTTAGGCTCCATACGGCTTCGTTTTACCTCCACCGGTGCAGCTTCGACAGTCCGTTTCCGGGAAAGTTGACTTGAGAGCTGCGTTGCGATTTGGGTGATACATTCGACAATGGCCTCCGCTAGTCTCTTTTCCGCTTTTTCCGTATCCTTTTTATAGTAGCGATCCACAAGCGCAGAAAGTCTCTGAAATGCCTCGATTCCTTTGAAACTTTCTCTCCAGGTTGCAGTATCAACATTCAACTCTGCAACTGTAGCATGCCTTTCAAAGATATGTATGATACTTTTGGAAGAATTCCCCGTGGCTGTGTCGCTGGTCTCGCCTATTTTCAGGTTTTTGCTTGTATGCTTTGCATCTTGGTCAGAGCCTCTTAACGGTTCATTTTGGATTTCTCTGGTATGGCCCTCCACTGTTGCAGCCTTTCGTTCAAATCGTAGAACTGGTACATCCAACTTATCAGAAGACTGCACGAGCCAGTCTGCCAAAGCCATAATATGTGTCTTCAAGGATTTCTCATACGCGATTTGATCATGCTGCTCTTGTAGCTGAAGATCACTCTTCAAAGTATCGAAAATAACATTCACTTCCCTGATGCCTTCTTCGGAGTCCAAATTGAAATTTGCAAGTGCTTCACTTCTCATACAGCGCACTGCGTCCCAGAAGGTTTCTTGTGATTCGAAGAAATCCTTGTAGTTCATTGTCGCTCCTTCTTGATCCGCTGAATCACGGAGGCCATGTTCGATGAGATCTTTCTTGACCTTGAGAAGCTGTTTCTTTTCTTCGACAATATCCCAGAACAATTTAATTGGTGACGAGCCGTTGCGCCCACACAACTCAATAAACACGTCCTCATTTTCCAAGTCTGGAAGAATCTGCAGAAACTCCGTGTTAGCATCGATCTGCTTGCTTTTTAGCAATCTTTTGAAGGCATCTCTTGCTTTGCGGTCAGCCCTGTAGTTAATCTTCTCGACCGCCGTAATTCGAGCCCGAATTTTCCCCACCACTGCTGGATAGATCTCCGAGTGGTAAAGTTCCAAAATATCTAGTTTCAGAAGCACCTGAAAATGCTTGTTGGCTTTAAAACGGGGGTCATTTTGTAAATTTTCATACAAGGAATCCCATCCTTGAGCTTCGTTTCCGTCTCCAGTTGTAATTTGAAGTAGATATCCTTCTAACTCTCTGAGAGCCTGTGTCTTCTGTTCCTGTACGTCAGCTTTTTCTTTTGCTACGATGTTGGAAACGTAGGTGGTATATAACTTTTCTAGTTCCGAATCCGGAAGAATGGAATGCTCAAATATCGGGTTGTTGTTTCTGATCATCAGGCTCTTTACGGATATCCATCTCGTCTTCGTGTTGGCTTGTTTCAGAGCAAAATACTTCTCGATCTCGCCGACAAAATCTTGTTTAAATCTTTCTATTGTTTCTGTTTTGTTGGCCGACTCCAGTTGCACTTTGTTGATCAAGTAGTCCTCATACAACGTGCGTCGCCTAATCGCGTCATCGATAGTCCAATATATCGGGTTTTGGATGAAGTTCTGGATCACTTTTTCGAAAGACCATGTTGAATCCACTCCGCCTTCCTTTAGCATGTTCTTGAAATTCTCCTCCGCCTCTTCAAGAGAAACGGATGGCTTGTCCTTCAGCAACTCGCTCACTCTCACTGGCTCCTCCGCCAATTTCTGATCTTCTTGTGACAACGGTGGGGGCTGGGAATTATCAGAGATGGCTTCTTGTGGAAGGTTTAGATCCTTAGCATTACTCGTAGTCTCATTGACCTGTGTGTCTGTTTGGAGTTCTGCTGGCTTTTCCCAGGTAGTTTCTCCTGTGCTTTCGTTGTAGTAGTATTCCTTGCCATCTTCTGTCGTGTACGTTTTCCAAGCGTGGGCCTCAGTTTCTGGGTTGCTCCAGCTGGTTTCCTGTGTGCTTGCATTATAGTAGTAAAGCCTCCCCTGCTCGTCCTTGACTTCTTGCCAGATTGGCATGGCGATGAGGACTCTGGAAAACTTGGTGCTTGTAACTTTCGCTGAGGGAATTCGCGGGGCCATTCACTATGGGGCCGGGGCCAGAAGATCGCGCCCTGAGTCCTGAACTGCCAGGGCCGCGAAAGTAGGTAATTCGCAACCATTTAAATACTTTTGTTAAAAATTAATATTTTACGAGCAAGCAGATGAAACGAAGACGTTGAGCAAAACATACTCTTGTTATCTTTCAGCGGAAAGATTACGACATAGTTGAAGTGCTTTGTGTTCCAAAAAAATTTCGCTTTTCGACGTCGATCAGTAGTCCGAAGGTCCACGAAGAAAAAGCACTTCTCACTCTGCTACTTGTCTAGAGATAGGGCAAATATATGGACGTCACGGAATACAGTGTCACGTAGATAATCTGTTGTTAACAGACCTCTAGAGAGCTAGGAGAGATATAGCTAGAGAGTATATCTTTACGATTCACATGCTCTGTATTAATCCATATGAGCAAATACCTGTGACTCAGTACAGGTTAGTTAATTGTGATATTTCAGAGATAGTTCTGTTTTCAACTTCATTAGGCAAGTCAATTATGAACTATGTTATGTGCCGCAATCATGGAGAATACAATACTCTTATACTATTATTCTTGGCTTTCTTCCTCCAAGTGCCCATACTTATCACATTTTCATCTCTCAGTGCTATTACCTTGTCACAGTTTGTTTCTTTTTTGTTTTTTGCCGTTTTCCTGTTTTCATAATATCCAATACCTCTCTAACCTCAGCACTCTTTGTACCTCTGATGAAGGTAGAAATGACATACATAGAAATGTTAATGGGTAGTTAGTAAGATAATAGATCTCTAGATATCTCTAGGAAGTAACTTAGGTCTTGGATGTAATACACTTGTTCTTGTATTGATCAATATAATACTCATTATTCTTTGAAAGTTACTTGACTCCTTATCAAGGCTTGCTTCCTCTGAAACTCCTCCGATTCGTTAAAGGGTTCTTATCAGTTCTTATCAATCCCTTGATTGTTATCTTGGTCACTCCGCTACTCCATTAGGAAATTGTTATCAATCCCTTATCAACTTCTTGATTGCTATCTCGGTCATTTCATTTCCGAGGTACGGGAATCATCCAACCTGAAATAGATTGGATGATATCTTGACATGTATAGCTATCCACTGACGGTACCATAAGTTACGGCAACTTGTCCGAGCGGTTAAGGAGAAAGACTTGAAATCTTTTGGGTTTTGCCCGCGCAGGTTCGAATCCTGCAGTTGTCGTCAATTTTTTTCTGTTGATGTGTGTTTGACCCCTCACGTCCGTAATGATATTAGAGAAGCCAAATTTGCTGCTGTCTGAATCGAGAGAACTGGTGCTCTAGTAGGAGTTTAAGCGTTGAATATTGCGCTGAAACTTCATCAGTCGAAAATTAAGAACGCGCAATGGAAGACGTGAACTTTTTTGCAATGCGAGCCTCTTTTTCCCCTTTTATTGTTAATTGGCCCAAGACGTAATCTGTTACTTTTTCCGGTTGAGATGGGTCTATGAATAGATATCTTGGGTTTACAAGAGTTTGTTAGATAAACGTTGTTTGTAGAATGAAAGACCTCTAGATGTTTCAGGAAAGTAATATGCTCTCCGGACGTATATAATACTTGTTCTTGCATTTATCGATATGACTTGTGATTCGGTGTAAGTTACTTGGCTTCTCAATCAGAGGATTCAAGGCCATCTTCTATAGTGTTGAATTCCGAGGCATTTAACCGAGCCGATCGATAACTCCTCTTTGGAGTGAGACGTCATCTACTTATTATAAAATCTCATGTTGTGTAAGAGGTATAGCCAATGCGCTAACGCAGAGTGTCTCGGCAACTTGTCCGAGCGGTCAAGGAGAAAGACTTGAAATCTTTTGGGTTTTACCCGCGTAGGTTCGAATCCTGCAGTTGTCGTTTTTTTGTTTTTTGCATCTTTTCTATTTCATGGTTTTCTTAGGTTTTATTTGCTTCACGCGCAAAGTCAAGCAAAACCAAGTTCCCTATCAATCTGTTCGGAAAGCCTTTTCTCGCGCCTTGGTATTTGTTGACTGTATGTAACTGAGCACTATGGCAGTGCGCTACAGTATAGATATGGTGAGCGTTGGCAGCACAGGCACCGTTTTCGCGGCGCACTCTGCTTCATCTTTTTGCACCCACATTCTTTTTGCAATGAAGCAAACCTACACCCAAGCCCAACTTCTCTGCTTACGCCACGAGTGCCAAGTGCCACTGGTAGCCTCATACTTTTCCAGTCTCAAGCCCTGCTGGTCCTCGTCCCATTCTCAGCCTAATTTTCAAACTGCGCCCGGTGTTCACAACGAACCAGGTTACTTTGCAATTGGCGCTGCACAACGTGTTCTGTCCTTCCACCCGTACGTTGAAATGAACAAGATGCCACAGGAAGGGCGTGTGTCTGGCAAACATGGATTCAAAAAGTCCTACGACTTGATCCAGCTTCCTGCGAACTTTGCCGATTTACCGCCGGGGTCTAAGATTGTCAAGGCTCAGCCTGGAGTTCCCATGCCGGCCAATGCCATACCAATCTCTATCAGCGAGCCGCTGTATTGCGACAGCCGCGGTTATCGAACAGTGACGTTGCTGCCTATTGAAAGCGCGAGAAATAATTGGACTCCCTTATGTGTCGAGGGCTACAAGGGCTATTGTGATGATGTGGAAAATATCAGCATGTCTGCGGCGGGAGGAAAAAGCTGCCCCCTCGACAAATGGAACCAGAACGAAGCAATGGAGGCAAAGCACATGCCCCCGTACAATTACGCCCAGTTCTTCGAGCCATACATGCGAAAGCCTCTGCATGCCGCTAACAGCGACGGCGCCGTGGATATGAGCATGTCTCCTGTGATCAGGGCCAAGACGAGCACGCTTGACCCGTCGTGCGATTCTCAATCAACAGCCAGTTATTCCAGCGACAGCTCCAACATCCAGATCCAGCTTCCCAATTGACTGCTTGTCGCACGAAGATGTTCTGTTCTTTGTACTGCCTCCTTGCGGGCATTAGGAGTTGTCTTTTTTGTGTTTCTTCTTTGGGCTTCACCCACTCATTCTGCTGCTCAATTCGCGGCCGTTCTGTTGTCTTGCGCTGTGCTCTGCCTTACTATATTCCTGTATGATACGGGATGAGATCACCTGGACTCAACAAGGTGCTCCACCGAAGGTTTTCTTCCGCCAAAGGCTACCCTAACTGCCCCTTGGTTTTGTCATTCCGCAATTTCTGAAGGCATGTCTGATTGGTACTACCTCCGGCTTCATCTGTGCGTATCTTGATTGCCTACTGTATGTTTCGATTTCGCGACCAATACTAACTCTGACAGAGCCACAGATCCAAGACTTGGACAAGAGCAATCCGAACTATACAACAGCATCGACATCGACTTGCTCACGTGGCACAGCATTATATGCCGTGCTCTCTTTGACTGGCATGGCATTGCCGGCGAAGCTCGCCACTTTGACATTTTGGTCAAGCAGCGAAGCACGCCCGCACTAGACACCATCGTGCGCATCCAAAAGCCTGATCTCGATATATTTCTTACAAGCCTATCGAACTTCACTTTCGGTTTGAGCGAATACTTGGGAAATAACTACGGTTTCGGTGCCTACATCCAAGTTATTGATTACGTACAGAGCTTGGGTCTATTGGCCGATCAATCCTTGGTAGTTAGCTGAGTCCACACCATGCTCGGCCCGCAAGACATAGGGCATGCCAGTTTGAGTCACTGTCAAGATTGATTCATAGCACTAAAAATTATACATTTATTGAGTACATGAACGTTACTTTTGTGTTCTCTTCGAGTCCTTTGCTGTGTTTGGGATTTGTTTGGTTCTTTATATGTCTGTGCATTGTTTTATGAAATACGACTGCGTGCCCTCTAATTCAGCGACCTCTCACTTGTCATCTTACTACCGACCTGCATAATATCTACTTTCTGCTGGCCTGGAGGTTGGCTAAGCCAAACCGCAATAATCTCCACACTGGACCATATAACATCAGGAGTCGATTATACTTAAGTGTCTGAAACTCTAAGAGCAGTTGGACGGTTGTATCACATCTTCAAAGACTTTGTGCTCGATTGCCTCTCCCTGCACCAATTGCCCGGCATGCATTTGCACCAGCTTCGGGTCTTCCCGACTCTTCTTGGGCTCGTGGTTCTTTGTCTTTTCCAGCTAGCTTCCGCTGCTGACTACTCTCCCAAAGTGAAAACGACCGCCCTAGATTCAACGTGGGCCAAGTTGTTTTCTTTCAAGCATTCTACCAACGTCTTGGCTATTAATGGTAAATCTATTAGTGTGTCTTCTGACGATGGGCTGACCTGGGCCAAGGTACCTGAGTTTGAGGGTCTTACTCCAATTCTTGTGGAAATAGACCCCAATTTTCCGGCGAGAGCTATTGTTTTTCTGAATGGTGCCACCCACTGTGTAACCAACGATGGAGGCAAGACCTGGAAACGGTTCGAGATCAAACACAAGGGGTCGCCATTATCAGATTGGTCATATCTACTGGTAAGCTTTAACAGTGCAAAAGAAGACTTGGTTATCATCAATTTCAATATCTGTGCGAGCTTCGCCACCGCCTGCAAAACTGAGAGTTACCTCACTGAAGATGGCTTCAAATCTGATCCAACTTTAATTCATGATAGCTCTTCGAAATGCTTGTTTCCTCGCTCAAACCCTTTTTTTGACCCACTGGTCAAAGCCGAAACTATTGTTTGCTCTCGGAATGAGCTCAACTCATTTGGCTTTGTGGTGAAATCTTATCTTGTCAAATCTGAGGATTTCTTCAAAACATTGGAAATTGTCGAAAGTGTGAACTCCAATAACGGTGTGATTACTGACATCAAAATTGAAACCTCATTCTTGATTGTAATTGTACAAAAAGATAAATTCACCGAATCTGAAGTATTCTTGATTGTATCCAAGGATGCAACGGAGTTTGACCATTCTAATATTGATTTCGAAATCAAATTTGGGGCGATTTTCTTCCTCAAGTCAACTCCTCTGTCCTTGCGGTTAGCAGTATTTTATCAAGGGCGTGAAGTCCAGGATGAAATTATCTACTTTTCAGACTCGACAGGATTGAACTTTGAAAAGGTGGCAGATGCCGGTGTTCTCTCAACTACATACCCAGCCAATTTAGATGGTGTGTGGTTTGCTGATGTGAAGCTCTCTAAGGACAAGCAAACGTTCCCAACAAGGTTCTCATTTGACGACTGTAAAACTTGGGAATTACTCCGTGTTGAAGGTGATGATGAATGTGTGGCTCTGAAAGGTTGTGGCTTCAATTTCATTCCTGCAAATCGGGGTGGCATTATGGCCCCCTTCTTATCTACTCCAAATATTCTTGTTGGAGTTGGATCCAAGGGGTCATATTTTACTCCCAATGAGAAAATAAGTACTTATGTCAGTCGTGATGGGGGTGCATCCTGGACTTTTGCCTTGGATGGTCCAATGAAAATTGCATATGCTGACCAAGGCAATATACTTGTGGCAATGACAGATCCGCTCGTTATTAACGAGCGGAAAAAGCAAGTATTCTTTTCGTTGGATCAAGGCAAACTGTGGTCCTCTTTTGAGCTTGAAGAATCAATAATTCCAATCGAACTACACAGTATCGGAGATCTTTCTAGCACGAAAGTTATCATTATAGGTAGAGGTAAGGAGAAGCTGTACCTGTTCTCGGTGGATTTTAGTAACGCATTTGATGGTAAAAAATGTGTAAAAGATGATATGGAGGTGGTACTGGCTAGAGTCTCCCCAGAAATTGACGGACCAACGTGCATTCGTGGACACAAGGATTCCTTCATACGCAGAAAGCAAGATGCAAAATGTCTTGTCCTAGCAGATAACACAGAAGTTGAGGTGAAGCAAGACAAATGCGAGTGTTCTGCTTTTGATTTCGAATGTTCTCCATATTTCAAGTTGTCTCAAAAAGGTGTGTGTGTTCCTAAAATGCTGAGTATTGCAGCATTATGTCGTAAGGAAAAAAAGAAGAAAGTGAAGCTTTCTCACCAGCAGCTTATCTCAGGTCATGATTGTATTTTCAACAAGAAAAAAGAGTCTGACTTTGTTGCTGAGACCGAATTTGATTGCAAAAAATTGATGGAAGGAGGTGACGAGCTAAGTGATGTTCCAATCGTTGTCAAATCATCAACTCTTAGAGGTTTGGTTAATCAGTACTCCTATGTCAAAAGCAGCAATTTCTCTAGCAATATTTTGATTCATACCAATGAAAATGTGATTTTTGCTTCCAATGATGGAGGTGTTTCATTTGTTGAGGTTCCTGTTGATGAAAGGCTTCTCTTTTTCTTTCTTGGTGAGGTACCACAAACAGCCATTATGGTGTCCGTTGACCACTTGTACTATTCTAAAAACGGTGGAAATACTTTTGAAAAGTTGAAATCCCCTGGAATTCCTATTTCATTCGCTCTTCCTGTTGTTTTTGATCCCCTTGATGCGAATAAATTTATTTTTCTCGTGTCTGATGAGAATGGTGAAGCGGGAATCCCATTTTATACAGAAAATGGTGGAGAGTCATTTCACAAAATGCCCGTAAGTGCCATAAATTGTGGCTATATTGACAAAGCCGTTGGAGGTCTGCTGAATTTGATATATTGTGTCACTAAAAACAAAGATAAGAGGGAGATTATTGCGTCCACCGATTACTTTAAAACTTCTGAAACACTTTTTGATGATGCAATCACGTTCGCAATCAAACCAGGTTTTGTTTTGGTGGCAACGATTGTTGACTCCAAGAATTTGCAACTCAAAATCACTACGGATGGTTCGACATTTGCCAATGCAGACTTTCCCAGCGATTTTGATGTTGAGGCACACTCAACATATACAGTTCTTGATTCCCACAAATACTCTGTACTTGTTCACTTGACTACTGACCACCTTGAGGGGCAAGAAAGAGGTGCAATCCTCAAATCAAACTCAAACGGTACTTCCTATGTATTGACTTTGGATGACGTTAATCGGGATTCACATGGCTATGTTGACTATGACCGAATTGATTCTCTAGAAGGTGTTATGATTGCTAATACCGTGACGAATCCAGGTACTGGAAATTCTAAGAAGCTAAAGACTCAAATTTCGTTCAACGACGGTAGTCAGTGGTCGTATTTAGCTCCTCCATCAGTTGACTCAGAAGGAAAGAAGTATAGTTGTGCTGGTAGCTCACTTGTCAAATGCTCTCTCAATTTACATGGTTTCACTGAACGACCAGACTATAGAGACACATTTTCTTCATCTTCGGCAATTGGATTTTTAATTGGCGTGGGAAATGTTGGTGAGACTCTCACTTCTTACAAGGATGCCTCAACATTCATGTCTGCTGATGGTGGTGCCACCTGGAAGGAAATCACAAAGGGTGTCTACATGTGGGAGTATGGCGATCGAGGTACCATTTTGTTATTGGTCAAGGCGGAGGGAGCTACGGATGAAATTTTGTATTCTACAGATGATGGAAACAACTGGAAGACTTTTAAATTTACGGATAAACCAGTTCATGTGAAGGACTTAGCGACTGTGCCCGAGGATACTTCAAGGAAATTCATCATCTTTGCTTCCGGCAGTGATTTAGGGTCTACATTAGTCTACTCCTTGGACTTTACCAATTTCTACACAAGACAGTGTCAAATAGATTTGGACCATCCATTAGATGACGATTTTGAGTATTGGACACCACACCATCCTGAATCACAAGATGGCTGCCTTTTTGGCCATGAAGCGCGTTACTTGCGGCGTGCGGCAGGTCATTATAATTGCTTCATTGGTGCTGCGCCGTTAGATCTCGGTATGCAAATCGTGAAAAACTGCTCTTGCACAAGAAGAGACTATGAGTGTGACTACAATTACTACAGGGATACTGATGGAACATGCAAATTGGTGAAAGGCTTAACTCCTCAAGACCATAAGGAGCAAATGTGTAGTAAGCCTGGAACTTTCCAGTACTTTGAGCCTACAGGGTACAGAAAAATTCCAATATCCACTTGTGTGGGGGGAAAATCGTTTGACGCCTGGAATCCGCGTCCTTGCCCTGGTCATGAGAAGGAATTCAACAAGCAATACGGCCGGGATATAGGGTTTGGCAAACTATTGGTTATTCTCATATTACCTGCGCTCGTCTTTGTTGGTGTCACTGCTTTTGTTTACGAGAAAGGTATAAAAAGAAATGGTGGTTTCAAGAAATTTGGCCAAATTCGCTTGAACGATGACAATGATCTTGATCTTATCGAGGAAAATGCCACCGATGTGGTTGTTAATCTGATTATCCGAGGAGGGATTTCTGTCTTGGCGGGAGTTGTTGCCACGTTTAAGACAATTAGAAAGGTGGATCGAAAAGTGCTTGAAAATATTGCTCGAGTTGCGTTTGGTCGTCGTCCAGGGAGAAGAGACTATGTGCGTGTTCCCGATGATGAGGATGAACTCTTCGGTAATTTTGATGATAATTACGAAGACGATTTAGAAAACGCCGCGGATGTCAATTTCGAAGTGGATAACGAGCCAGAGGAATTCGATGACTACACTAGTAATAATGCTGGTGAGGCGGATGCTCGACTCTTCGACATCGACGACGAAGAGTCGCGAGGAAACCCTGAGGAAAATGAAGATGATCATTGATGGAAGTTTGCATAGGTGAGAAGAAATACAACAATAAACAGAAACAATTTTTTATATTTGTAGAACTGATATTGAAGAAGATAATATAATATAATATAAAAAAATAGAAAATGACACGGGCAGGAATCGAACCTGCAACCTTTTGATTTGGAATCAAAAGCTCTACCATTGAGCCACCGCATCTTCTCAGTGATACAGTAAAAATACTCTGTCACTCTCATCTAATTTGAAGTAACTAGATTCAAGTCATTCTGTCTCCTGGCGAGTTCGCTACAATGATGTAGCTTGGAAGTAGATCGCAGAACTATTCAAAGAAATAGCTGGAGAAAAAGCTGTAATTATTGATTACGCCTCTGGAGCTAATTCGATAAGCTTCTTTCAGACATAGGTGGTATCTTGGAAACCGAGAAGGAAAAGAAAGGAGCACCTTTTTCAATTTACAAAGTTAAACGATGTCGGGTGGAAAGAAAATGTAGCCAAAGACCTGTGGCTTGAGGGCATAAAAGTGATATGGCGTCCTTTTGTGGCTGTCATCTTCGATCTCTCAATATCCTTTAACGGGTGAGCATTTCAACACGAATACGGATCTTTTGCATCCTCTAGAATTGTTACTTAAGACTTGTCAGTTTGGTCAAATGTACTATCAAAAACCTGCAAGCTTTAGAGAAATAGTAGGACATTATTGCATGTTCAGATTTGATATTACTGAATTGAGTCTATAGAGTGAGTTTATTAACTCTATATCATTAACATCTAATATACATTGGTGACGAACAGACGACCTGCGTTCAGTACCTCCTTTGCGCATCCATCTCGTGGAGCAAGTCTTCCGGATTGACAGCATTCATCATTTCGTCTTCGTAAATTCGCTGATTAACCTTTTCTTCTTTCTTGGATTCCCGCATCAAGAATAATAATGGAATGACATACAAAAGGCCAAGGAGCGCTGTAGAACCAATGGCACAGGCGAGAGAAACACCGACTATCTGACCAGCCGACATTCCAGTGCTCAGTGTCTTAATATCGCTGGAGGACTGGGACTTATAGATCTCTTCAAGTAGAAGTGAATAAACAAGACCCATCAGAGAATTGTACAGCGAGAAAATATATGGTATCCATTTAGCACCATCATATAAGGCAACATTGAGCGTGCCATAGTCTGTAAGATTGAATAGCCCACTCAAAAGCAAAGCTTTGTCACTGTCGAAATAAGTTTGGTTCTGGTTATTTGAATTCTTCAGAGTCAATTGGACTAGCCTTAAATCTGTTAATTCTGTTTCTGTGGAGTACTCAATTTCATTATCGAGTCTGCTCCAAGAATTGCCGTCATACCCTATTACAAAATTCGTCCCTAAAGCTGACATTCTTTTGTTAAGCAGTCCATCTGATTTATCATTCATCGTGTATTTGGAAATGATCCCGCTGACCCCCGTATCATTTATGCCACTACCAGCGGATGTGAACTCACCTTGCGAAAAATCGTAAATGACAAAACTAGTGCTGCTCTCATTGAATGTTAAATTTCCACTGATCAAAACAGTATCCGATCCAATGAACTTTGCATCGGTAACTTCACCAGAAATAGACGACAGAGAGCTGGAAACTGGGTTAATCCAACGAGTATTTTCAATGTCGTATATGCAAACAGACTGGCAACTCAAAGATCCAGCATTATCGAAATTTCCACCAACAAGAAGACGCGAACTTTCATCGTAGAGTGCTAATGCATTCACTGCAATCGAAGAGCCATCTGATTTCGAGAGGTCAGGAGGTTGTACGGTGCTGAAAGACTCGTTGTTTAAGTTGTACACAAGCAAACCAGTGACATTCGAATTTGCAACTGTAGCTGAACCATTTGTGCCAATAAACAATGTTCCGTCATCTTTGTCAATGTAGATAGTTGTAACAAAAACGTCATCCGCCATTTCGGGTTGATCTTGAAGTGGGGAGCCAACAAAATTATGAATCAATGCTAAATTGGTTATTGAATCGTTAGCAGTGAATTTCCCACCCACGATGCAGTAAGAAGAGTTGAGATAATATGACGTGGTAATACTTCCACTTGTAATATTTAACCCCATGCTGTCAAAACCATTATTATTTTTGAAGTAGCCTTGGTCATTTTCGTAATAATCCATGATCCCGAATGATGATCCACCGATGACTTGTTGATCTCTTTCTTCTAGGTTAACCGCTGAAGTAATATCCAATTTATCATTACTGGAAGACCAAATTTGATTGGTGTTATCCCATGTGAGGTACGTACCACTCTCAGTGGCAAAGACAAAGTACTCTATTCCATCGAGCTCGATACTAGTAAACAGTGAAAAATCTTGATCATAGTATGAATTGCCAAAAGAGTACCACTGGTTATTGGAATATAAAAGGAAGTTGTTAGCTGTTGATGTGGTGTCATTACTGTCGGCCAAATTACTGATACTATCACCGCTGGCACTAAATGCACCTAAAAGCACAATACCGCCATCAATGCTCTGCAATTTTGTGATGGTATCATTGAATGTTATATTGAGAATAGTCAGCTCTTCTCTTTTATTCAATCGTTTAGCAATTGATGACACTTCAGTATCATTTGCGGTTGTGTTGTATCCCTCAACAGAAAGTGTGAGAAGCTCATTATTCAGTAATGTAATATTGGAAGACGCAAAATCACCATTAAGAAGTAGTTTCTTGCTGTCGGAGGAGTACACCATCTGACTGATGGTTGAAGAATCTGATAAATTTCCACTCAATACATTGATGGATGAATTTCCAACAAAGGTGTTAGTCTTCTTGATGATCGTTCTATTGTCAATTTCTTCGTAAACAAGATTCTCGTCAAAAGAGGAGAAGTTGGCCAAAGAAAACTCGAACAAACCGTTTAATGACATGGTAGTAATGTAACTTTTAGTCGAATTATGCGAGTCAGTTGAATTGCTTGAATTTGACATGCTGTAATTATCCAAGGAGACAATATTTGCAACTACCTTATCTACCACCACCCATGGATCGGAAACTGAGGATTCGATCGCCAGAATGTATTCAATTTTCACTTTTGTTTGGCCATCGACAGTAGAAGACCCATTGAGATGTCCATAGAACAAGTAGTCGAATTTATCGTCAAGGTTATTTTGATAGATGACAGAATCTGACACAATATCACCGTAAACATCGGTAACAGTAACATTCACACGAGATCTCTTTGAACAGGAACCATCTGCAGAACATCCGGGAGTATAAAAGAGAATGGAATAATAGCCTGAGTAAGAAATGTTTGGGTACAAAGTTATTGAAGAGGTCTCATCAACAACAGAAACCAAGTAATTGTCGTCAGTTAATGAATCTGTAAGACTCAATACTGATTGCCAAGTGCCGTCATCTATCAGAGCAGAATTCATGTCTTCTGATGATTCCAGCGCACAATTTGGCTCATTTAGAGTTTCATTTCCATAGACAGTAATGCTGTTCAGATATAGCTCAAAGGCAGAGAATTCAGCCCTTGATCCATACCAAGAGATTGTCGTCAAACCAATCTTATTAATCTCAATGTCATTTACAAGGGCAAACTCTTGATAATCACGGCCATAACCCAAGTTCTTCGACTTTGTAGAACTATCATAATACATGGTAAACGAGCCATTTTCGTCAATGAACACTGAATCATCGTCTTCATACGCCTCTGCATCATCGATGTTGGAAGTAAGAGCTTCCAGCAAAGTCGATGCTAGCTGTAGGGGACAAGAAGCATCACAATAAGCCAAAGCGTTAGTTGAAGGATCAACGTAAGTCAAGTTCATGATTCCATTGTTGGGATAGGTATAAATTCTGAAATCCTTGATCCCGTTCAGCGAGTTAGCTGGTACATAAATTCTGACTTTGGTTGGAGTAATACCTCTCATTTCAAGAGGTAACTCCGCCGCCCACTGACCACCGCTCGAACTTTCCAATGCCCAAGTATAGTCATTTGTTGGGCAGATGACCTCACTGTTGTCATTGGAGGAAATTCCATTTACACTGCTGAATGTAGCGTGCTTGAGTGATATAACTTGCTCTGCGGATATCAAAGTTGTGTTGGTAGAGTTTGAAGAATTTGACGATGACGAAGTGGATGATATATTGTGCAAGAGAAGCTCCGGGAGACCGAGAGTGTTGAATGAACCACCAAAGATGATCGAGGCATCGAGATCATCGGAAGGATACTTCGTGATTGCGTTCACGGAAGAGTTTTCGCCAAAACCTTTGAAAGGTAGTGAGTACATTTCTTTTGAAGTAGAATTGTAAACTGCAGCACCGTAGGTGTTGTTGAACTCGAAATCCCCGCCTAGGTAGACAAGATCGCCGTCAACAAAAGTGGTCAATACCAGGCCAGAAATGGAATTATCTCTCTTTGAGGACTGGGTGAACAATGCGGAGGTGTCGCCAGAGGTGACATTGAGAATAAAGGGCGGCAGTATATCGTCGTCGTTGACAGAGGTGAAGGATCCGAATACAAGCACCGTGTCATCACTCAATTGCAGAAGCTGAGAGATTGAACCCCCGGCGACGGTAGCGATTACCGAGCTTGATCCGGAGGTGGTGTTTCTCACATAAAGAGACAGGGAGTTCGCCTCAGCCATTGCAAGGAAGGACGAGGCGCCGTCTGTGTCGTAGAAGGACAAGCCATCGAAGTGTCCCAACACGGCAATGTCGCCGCCGATCAGATCAAAGTTTATGCCCGGGAGTGCAATCAGCAGGGAGCTATTCTGGGCATACGCTAGCGAACAGCAGAACCATATTAGCTGTAGTAGGCGCTGTAGTAGTGAATATGACGACATAAGTAGGGCAACGAATAGTTGTGTGAAGCAGGAAGTGGGCGATATTTCCGTTGTGTAGATTTGTGTGGGAGCGTAGATCAGCGGATGTTTGGGGCTGGAGCCACGAGGAAAAAATAGAACAAAAGTCAAAAATGGATATTGCTCGATCTCCAGCGAAAAGACCAGGGAGGGCAGATGGAGAAGCCAGAGATTGGAGAAAAGGAACGAGAGTGTCTGGCAAAAACAATCCAGCCCGATTGGCGAAGCTAGTCGAGAACGGAGAAGATCAGGATAAAAAGTGGAATAGCTAAAAAATGTGAGGCTGCCGAACGACTACTTTTGTTTACCGCAGGCGACATGCACAGTGGGCAACACAGCAGTAGACGAAAGCCTCGCATAAAAAATGGCCTCTGTGCGCGGCGCAGGACAGCAGTTCGTAGAGAGAAGGTCCACCGCAGGGAGCCGAGAACATAGAGGGCCCATTTTGGATGAGAGGGCCACGGCACAAAAAGGATGGCAGGGGAAAGTGTGTGAGCAGCAAAAATCAGACGGTGGTGCTTCAGCGTTGGAAAGCCGCCGGCCAAAAAAACAGGGTGGCCTGGGTTAGGTGGAACTAGGGCCGAATAGGGCCGATCGTAGGACCTACAGGGGAGAAAGGAAAGGGGGATTTGAGAACATGCCTAGAAAGGCACCGAGGGCAAGAAGGTGGGGTACAGGTTTGGGAGGTACGGGTTTGGGGAAGGGTTGAGGACGAGAGAAGAAAAAGGAAATTCACACCACCAAATTAGTGTGAAAAGCGGGCCAGTCCATGGAAGACTAGCGTTTTTTCTTTAGAAAATGCTGCGAAAAGCTGCGCACATCTGCTGCAGTTGCAATTGACTTTCGTACGTAGCGTTTCAAAGCGCGAAGCTAGCATACAGTGCGAATCTGACATATCTGCGTGCAGTCTGAAAATGGAGTGCCCTTGTTGGGCTGAAATGTAAATACATGGGTGTCGGTAGACATGTTCGGAAGGATAGCGGCGTGAGTTTTGCAGTCCGGAGCCCAGGTCTATTGGCTCTCTATGGCTCTCCTTACTTTGATTTTTCTTGTTTGTTTTTTGGTGGTTTTTTGGTCGTTTTTCGTTTTTCGCTTTTCGTCGTTTTTCGTCTTGTATCGCTGCCCTAAACTTTCATTTCTCTCGTTCTGTCAGCACCTCGCAGTCTTCCTCAACTGTCAGCCAGAGCTCGGTGCCCCGAAGACAGAACGACCTTAGCACTCGCTGAACACCTGAGAAAATTATGGGGAGAAGCACGTGGCTGTACAACCGCTAATTGAAGCCGGCTATGTGCCGCTTTTGTTCATTTTCCTCAGGTTCGATTTTTTGTGCTTTGTTACTGCTTTTTTTTGCACTGCGTACTTCTCTTTTTTTTTGCCAAACTGCTCATGTCTCGCCAAACCACGAAGTCCAGTGAGCAGCGAAACTTCATACAAAATTAGGAGAAGAAAATATTGGATCAGAAAACACACTGTAACAAATTCATAGATGTGATCTACACGGGTCCAACCTTCTTTTTTTTTTCAACTCGATCCCTCTACTGATTTGGAAACTCACCCTCCAACTGTCTTTATCGTCCTTCCGCTTCTCTGCGCGCATCCCCATACTAGTCCCCACGCTTTCCCTTCTATCTGCACCAGGCACCATCGAAATACCCTTGATTATGTCCGCAGGCAGCACGGACTCTACAGTCATCAGACAAATCTTGCTCCAGAATGCGCTCCTGCCACTCGTATCTGTGCTGTCGACACACAATGCAGACGTCTTGCTCCAGAACGAAACAAAGAACCCACTGGTGTCTGCGCTAGTGGTACTCAAACCGTACGGTAACAACGTCAAGCACGGCTATTCCCACCAGTCATACAAAATAACAAGCTCCCTGTTGATCACCAAGACCTATGCACTGTTTCCCGTGCGTTTCGAGCCCTCTTTGTCCGAGTTGCTCACAGTACATAACCCAGTCGAAGACAATAAGCTTAATGCCCTCTTCAAGATCTCGTCCTTGGAGCTTCTCATGGACAAGATCGCCCGGTCCGCGTCCCTGCTGCCCTCTTCAGAGCTAAATTTGTTTTCCAGCATGTTCCGTCGCATCGTCACCTCCAACCGTGTGGTGCTGTTCGATACCCTCAACCATCCCGTGGCCCAAATCTTTATTGTCGACCACGAAAATGATACAATTGACAAAATCCGCCAGATGGTCGTTGAGTTCCGGAATTACGCGTTTCCCAAATACTTCCAAAACTCTGACATCTTGATCCACGTCTTCATCTTGTACAGACCTCTGCTGGTTCTGGAGCCTGACATCCAGAAGTTTCAGTCTAGCCTACGAAAAGAGCTATCTATCTTATCAACTATCATTCCTCTTACCGAACACGGGCTGGAGGACTCTGACTATGTCTTTCTAGACGAATCTGAAAGCCCTACAATAGACCAAGAAATACAAACTATGTCGTTCCAGTCAACGATAGAAGGTTCCAATTCATTAAAAGTGCCCACGGAGCTTGATTTGGCGCTTAGAGCCAAAGTATTCGAATTCATATCGCGGCATTTAATTCCTCATATGGAGCGCAAAATAAGGAACTGGGATGACTCCGTTTTGTCACCAAAAAAGTCCATCACTGGTCGGTTTTTCTCCGTTTCCCGCAAGCTTTTCAACAACAACAGCAACAATGCCGGCCAGGGCTTGGGTGATACCTCAACTAGTACCACAGCAACCGGGACTTTCAACCACAACGGCAATTATTACCATCGCTCTGCACCCGAACAGGTGATCAGGAAGCTTGCAGACTGGTCCCTCATGCTTAAAGACTTCAAATACGCCTACTCTACGTACGAGTTCATCAAGAAAGACTACACCAATGACAAGGCATGGATCTACGTGGCATCAACTCAAGAAATGTGCATCGTATCGCTTTTGCTTGCACAGACGCAGCCTCTCGCCTCTGATACAATGCCACAACGGCCCGACAAGAATACCCTACGGAAAATTCGCCACGACATAATTGAGCCATATGTAGACAATCTATCCTATACATACAAGCTGCGCTTCAACGTGAAGACGTATGCCATACGAAGCTACTTGGTAGTGGCCGAGCTTCTTCTCAACATGAGCATAATGTTCAACATTCCATGGTGGTGGAGTGATCTCATCGATGGATACCTCATGAAAGCTGAACGGGAGTTTGAGACTCACTTGGCAGGCTTGAGCACTGGTCCCAAAGCGATCAAAGCAATTTTATTTGAGAGGCTTGGTCATGTGAAGCTAAATAGCTTTTTCATTCCGAACGGCCACATAAACACTATCAACGAGATTTTTGCACACGGTGTGGTTGAAGCGTCTACAAAGGAGGTAGAAGAGGGGTTTTATGTGAACCATGCAAAGCTCATGCCACAGAATGACACTGCACTCAAGGGTCTCACAAGATTCCGTAAAAGCAGCTTTTGGTACATAATGTCAATGAGAGAATGGATGCTTCTCGAAAACCCTTCCCAGATCCGTGCTTTGATGCATCATGTTACCGCAAGGTATACGAGGACTGAGTCAGGAACTGAGTGGTATGAACGAGAAGATTTGGTATTGGCCAAAGTTAGACAGACAGTGGAAGAATAAGCACAGATAGAAATGGCGGCAGCAGGAACCAGCTACGAAGAATACTTGTGTTTTGAAATGTGAAAGAAGAAATAAATCCTTCTTGTTACACCAACTACCGATAACTTTAGCATAAGCTGAGGTCCACAAGAGTGTTACCAAAAAGTAGTTACCTGAATGATAGTCTCTTCTGGAGAGCAGGAATGAAATACCGCGCACTCAGATTTTCGGGCTTTCTGGAGGACCTTCGCACCTTGATAGACAGGTGATCGATCTCACATCCCCTTCAATACTTGACATATCTAGGAAGTCGATAAGGCATATGTTTTTGCACGTTGCTACTCGAAGATGGTATTCAACGATTAAGCCTAAAAGAACGCCTACATTTCGAGATTTGTTTCGAACTCCCGTTTTTAAATCCCTTCTCATGACGTTGATCTTCGGTTCTGCCGTGGTTGAAGCGACTAAAAACAGAAAAGAACTAGAAGCCTTAAGAGCTACCTATAACGCAAAGTTCCAGGTGCTCAGAAACATCACAGAGCGTGTCAATAACAAGGAGCCCGTTGATGTTGCTGCAGAGCTTAAGCTTGCCAACGCTTTGACAAGAAATAGATACAACTCTGTCACTGACGTGGAGATGGACCACCAGCTAGAGGCTTTTCTCAAAATGGCCGACGAAGAACCCACTGACCTATTTGTGCGTGAAAAAGGGAACTCAGAATCAAGCTCCGCACATGCGATTCAGCACGAAGAACCCTCTAGGAATAGCTCTCAGTTCCTTTAATGGGTGACACTCACTATTTTCTACAAGCACAACTCAGAAACATACCTATAATACATATACAAGGTAGCCATAGAGTACCAAAACCACAATAGATATTCTTTCAAACAAAAGCAACCTTCTTAAGTACTCTGCGGTGTAACTCACCAGACTCCTGGAGCTTTCCCTCCGCCACCAAACGACGAATACTCTCATTGAGTTCATGATTCTCCACCCTCACGCTCAGCTTTTCATTGATTTTCGTCATCAAATCTGTAAATCTCACGCCAACATTATTATCGAGAAGTGCAAGAACCTCGTGGTCCAAGTCCTCACGCATTCTCCTTTGCGCTGACGTTGTACCTGTTTGCACCATATCCATGTCAATTCTACCTGTAATTGGGTCTGTAGCATAGTCCTTAATTGCAGACTTGATCAAACGAACTGCTTCTTTTACATCGATAAGCTCAACTTGCTGACTTAAACGCATCTTGGCATGTGCCTCCGCCAATCTGATCATAGACTCCAATTGTCTTGTAGTCGCAGTAATGCGTTTCTCAGAGGACCGCACGTCATCTCCGAGCTTTCTCATATCAACGTATGCGTGCACCAACTCGGCTTTACTTTCCTCAGTAATCACAGGATTGATGTTCTCTTTGGCAAACTGAATGTAATTACTCAAGAGGTCAACTGGTAGAATCGCGTGAGCGGAGACCAGATTAGGCACGTCTTCCAAGTACATGTCTGTAATATGGCTGGCCAATTGTCTGTCAATTGTTTCGTCCACTTTGTCTAAAATCAAGTACACAAGATCAAACCGTGACAATAATGGAGGAGGAAGGTCGATGTTCGATGTAACGGGAAGATTTGGATCGTACCTGGAGTTTATTGGGTTTGCCGAAGCCAAAATTGAAGTCCTAGCATTCAATGTTGTGATTATACCTGCTTTAGCGATGGAGATAGTTTGCTGCTCCATGACCTCATGCAAAACTGAACGTGTACTGTCGCTCATCTTGTCAAATTCATCAATACAACAAACTCCTCCATCGGACAATACTAAAGCACCTGATTCCAAAACAAGTTGTTTCGTATCTATATCACGAGTAATATAAGCTGTCAACCCGACTGCAGAGGAACCTTTTCCTGAAGTGTAAATACCCCTAGGAGCAATTTTGTGCACATACTGCAAAATCTGAGACTTAGAAGTAGATGGATCACCACAAAGTAAAATATTGATATCGCCTCTGTATCGGCCGCCTTTTCTGAATTGCTTATTGGCACCGCCAAACAACTGGAGCAAAATTCCTTTCTTGACATCGTCCATTTCATAAACTGAAGGTGCTAAGGAACGAGCTAGAACCTCATACAAATCATCTCTCTGAGCGACTTCTTTCACTCTGTCAATTTGTTCGGGAGTAAGCTTACGTACATGCTCCACCTCTTGGTTTGCACTTGACTGTACATCCAAAGTTGATGCATCGGCTCCAAGCTTTTTTGCATCTATCTTCATTATGTGAACCACGTCCAAGTATGTCTTATACAAATTTTTCATAGCTCTTTGACGGGCATTAACCCTTACTGGCATCGACCTGAAGATTCCGCACACTTCAATGCGATCACCTGCTCTACAGGTATCCACCAATTCATCATAAACACACAAATTTACTGAGTGTGGGGTTTGTCCATCCGGCACTAAGTCAGGAGTTTCTTGCAACTTGATCACTTGTTTATCAGCAAATGAAGAACGATTATGAACAATAACCATCGTGTTAGATTGTGAACAAACCTGCCTGGGGCATTTGGTTGGCTCAGATATGATTCCCCGGTCTATTTCGACAGCAATAGTATGATCACATGCACTGCACTTGAAGAATGCCACCTTCATATCGGGAATAATTGCACTTGCACGCAAAACGAGGCCTTTAACACTGACTAATTTGTCGATATCATTAGGGTTCAACTCTCTCATGCCTCTGCGAACTGCATTGAGATTATAAGGACGAATAGTATAGATGTTTGTCTCAATTTCATCGATAGAGGACTGAGTAGCCGATTGATCCGAGTAAAGGGAGACCAAGCAGTCTTTCACAGTTTGATCCATGATGGGAATAACTTCCTGAGGGTAGTTAATGAGCTGGTAGTATAACTTTCTGGTGGCAGAGTAGGCCAATAAGTTAGCAGCATCCAAATTCAAATTGGTGATACCTAACTCCTTCATGGCATTGAGTTGGCCAACATAAAACAACTCCAGATCTTCTGGGTCAACGGGTTCATTGTCCATCACCTTGCGATACTTCATTTTGAACAGCATCAAGAAATCACGGAACGCGTTACTACAGTCCTGAATTGAGACGTTAGTGCCCCAAATCACACGTACTGGCTCACCGGAGTCAAAAACATCCGAGCCAGGTTGCGAGCTATCCAGACGCGGAGCACCAGGCTGCCCTGAGGATGAAGACGGATGTCTGTCGTCAAACATGCGTCTCCTCATTGGAGACGACAGAGCATCGGTGTTCAAATCCGAACGGCCAGACCGGCGCACAATCCGGTCAACATCAGACGTTACACCGTCCGAGCGGTGTCTTGACAGGATGTCAGACGTATGGTGACGACTGGAAGATGTGTAACGAAGCGGAGAGGAGATCTCCCTGCGCTGTGACGATGTATGATTATCAGAGCCAGGATTCGATGAGCTCGACGCAAAGAAAAGTGGCGATGACGGCACAGGATTTTGTGACTGGGATTGTGATTGTGACTGGCTGTTGGAAGAGTTTGCATTGTGCAGCCCCGTGTTTTGTTCCAGGCTTCTGGCTGGCGACAGTGACATGATTTGTATTATTTGGAGGGCGTTGCAGGGTGAAAAACGAACGGAGTAGCAAGATCGTTTTAACTAAAAAGAATCCAATTGAAAGAAAAAGAATCCACTGAAAGAATGCCAAGACACACGAATCAACTAAAAGCCTTTTGATTCACCAATGCTGAGCACGGGTTAACAAATGGAGGTGAGAAAAAGGACCAGAAAAAGAGCCGTCTTTGAAAGCGCGTAATTACTTTTCTCGATTTGGTACGCGGCGAGGCTCTTGGTACTGTATGCAGGCGCACAATATTTCACGAACTGCTGACTGGCAAGATACAACGGAATGCAAAGCAAAGAGGAGAAGGGAACGGAAGTTCACAGCCGGAGCTTTACACCAGACATATCGCGTACGGAGCGGTAACCGATACATCACGTACCTCGTGCTAACCTCTCGATAACATCCACCGCACAACGCGTAGTCCTGCAGATTAAGCTCAGCAGTACCGAAGGTATCACAGTGATCGGGCTTTCCAACCCCACAAAAGAGAGCAAACAGACACCATTTCATGAGCAATCCGCCAGAGAAGGTGCTGGTGTCTAAATTGATGAGCACAGTAACATCAGGCGGAATTAAAGATACAGAAGTCCCGGGGCTCAAGCCTGCAGCGGAGATATCAGTCGATGTACGGTCATCGCCCGTGTTAATGTCATCCAGAATATCACACTCTCCAGCACAGTCGCCTGTGCGGCGGTCTGGATCGCCTGTGCGTAGACAGAGGATCCATGAGCTCGAGACGTATAGTGAAAAGCGCCAGAAAATAACGAAATTCGCTGCAACTCTCGATGCATCAGGCAGTGCTGCGGCGAAGGGTAGTTCGAGAGACGCCGACGATCTGGAACGGCTAACGGATGCACTAGAGCGGATCTCCAGCGCTTTGGAAACAACAGCCACTTCATTGCGGGACGTCAAGGACACCCAGAGGGTGATTTTGACTGAACTTGCGCTGCTCAAAACCGCAGTGCGTGAGCTTCAAGAAAGTACCGACAAAGCCACGGAGAAGTGACAGCCAAAAAACTAAACGGCGTTATTGCTAAAAGTCCACTGGCTGGGACGCTTGATTTGTCTCTTCGGTGTCGTCAACGGGGATGCCCCATTCCTCAATCTCGAACTTCTTGCGCCCGTTCTTGAAGGCATATTCGGCATGCGTCACCATCATCATGCCGCGATCCGAGAGCAATGGCACCTTATAGACGTTGACCAAACCTTGCTGGATCTTGGCAGGTTCGTTTTTGTAGGCACGTTCGATCATCGCAGCCATATCTGGATTGAACGGTTGCAAGTTCACAACGCCGTCCACAAGTGTTTCCACAATGTGAGTGATAAGACCCTCGCGTGGGTACAAGTCAAGTGCTAGCGAAAGCATCATTACTGCGGTTGGCTGCTGCGATAGAAGACCGCGGAGCCCATGGATAAGCGGTACAACGTACTTTGGCGAAGAGCAAGTCGGTGGATAGATGGACGGATTAAGAAACCCAGGCACCACTATACGCACAACCTTACCGTGTTTGGTGTGCAACTGGGTAAGACGTGATACTTGTTCAATAACCGAGTTAAACGATGTGGAAACAGGTACAAATGAGATCTCCTGTGCACTGGCACCAGGCACTAGCGGTTTTGTTATGTCGAGCTGAGTCACGTAGTTGTCTGCACCGGTGTCGGCAGGCGCTATATCGTCGATAGGTCTGCCACCCTTGGCACCTTGACCATTGATTCCGTAACGCCATGCAATTTTCAAGTCACGTTCCGCCATATTGGACACGCTTACTTGCGATGAATCCTGGGCGATCTTGGCCCTTTTTTGGTCCTTAGACGTTCCCTTGTACTCGCTTGGTAAGTCTTTTGCCCATGAAGACGGCGGCCCCACCACAATAACATGGCAATTGAGCTTTCCCTTTTCGAGTCTGTTGTGCATAACACCCTGAGCGGCAAATGCACGGAGAAGAACTGAAGCAAAGTCGGTGGTTCCAGATTCTTCGATGAGGAGTGAGTTGGAGAGCGGAAGCCCCTGGTGAATCAACACTCGGTCCAAATCTGCACACCCAGTGGACACTGTCGGAAGCGAAGACACCGAGGACGGTCTCACTCCAACCATTGGTGGAGGCGAGTTTTCCTTTTCACGGGCATTGGAGGGAATTGTAGGATGAGGGTGTGCTCCAGCCAAAGGGACCCGGTGTGACGGCGATATTTTCTGTGCTGAACCTGCTCTCGCACTCCCAGCAGTCCTGAAATCAACCAGAGGCCTCAAGCCAGCGCCCGACTGAGCACGAGGCCCCGAAAGAGGCTCATTCCTTTTTCTGAACGACATAGCTCTGGCACTGTGAATGGAGCCTAACGTCTGGATGAGATGTCACTGGTGTACGGGTGCACGGCGAGTGTGGCCGAACTAGGCAGCGGTGAAGCGAACAATAAAAAGGAAGAAAGAGGGAAAACGGAAGAAAGCGATAGCGAAGTTACTCTTCAGTGAACTGGTTTAAAGGAATGTGCCGTGGTCCTTCTGCCCGTAGCTTTAACTTGCGTGTGGCACGAGTAGTCTAGGGCCGTCTTATGTGCACCACTCGCCAGTGGTTTGCACTATCTCTAGTCCTCACTAGACCATACGTACAAAAATATTAAACTCTTGGAAAGGACAAGCACCCACAGGAGGCCAAATCCAAATCCACAGCATCTGCTCCGAAGTCTAAGTATTAGGCCCACTCACCAGCGGAGAGAAGTTCCAATCGAAAGAAGACCACGATTGAACTAAGCAACGGAGGAAACTCAATAGAACAGATTGAAACCAAATTGCGGCATACAAGCTAGTCAAACTCCAAGAAAACTAACACAATGGGTGCTCTAGTGTCGCTCCCAATGGGCGGCGCTAACTGGATAGCTTCGTGCTTTGGAGCTGCTGCATGCTCAGCTTTTTGCTCATCAATTGGAGGGACATTCCAGTCGGCCACCATAACCCGAATTTCGTACGCGATACTCTTGCTTGTGAACTCCATCCTATCGTGGATAGCGCTTTCTCCATTTATCATCCACAGACTTGAGAGAATCAGTTTTGGCTTCATCAACAACCACTGTGGTCCCGATGGCAAGGAGTGTATCAGCTTCACCTCAGTGCACAGAATCAACTTGGCATTGGGTGTGCTCCATTTAGTGTTGGCCGGGCTACTTGTCAACGTCAAGAGTACTGCTAACCCGCGTAATGTGATCCAGAACGGCTGCTGGAAGTTGAAGATCTTCGCCTGGCTAGCGCTCATTGCAATTAACTTCGTGGCTATTCCCGACAACTTCTTCGTTTTTTACGGCAACAACATTGCTATTGTTTTCTCCACACTCTTCTTGGGCATCGGGCTAATTCTTTTGGTCGACTTTGCCCATGCGTGGGCAGAAAAATGTCTAGAAAAAATCGAATTGGAGGAGTTGACTGGCGAGGATGAATACAGCGCCGGTTTCTGGAAGAAACTTCTCGTGGGAGGCACTTTGGCCATGTATGTGGCCAGTATAGCTTTGATCGTGGTGATGTACGTTTTCTTCGCCGGAAAAGGGTGTGGCATGAATCAAGCGGCCATCACAATCAATGCGGTCCTCTCGGTAGTCATTTCGGTGATATCCGTCAACCAGAGTGTACAAGAGGCCAACCCCAACGCTGGATTAGCCCAGGCATCCATGGTGGTCTTCTACTGTACGTACCTTGTTCTCAGTGCCGTTGTATCAGAGCCAGACGACAAAATGTGCAACCCTCTTGTTCGGTCTAGAGGCACAAGGACTCTTTCGGTAATATTGGGTGCGTTCTTCACTTTCGTGGCTTTGGCTTACACCACGACACGAGCCGCTAACTCCACTTTCTTCGACTCTGAGTCCGTGACCCACGCGCCGGCCGTATCGTCGCAACCCAGTGAGCGTAGCCAGATGCGGTATGAGGCCATTAAACAGGCTGTGGATGAGGGCTCGTTGCCCGAAAGTGCACTCCGGCAATTTGATTTGTACGACGACGAAGACAACTACGGAGCAGGAAACGAGCGCCTGAAGGTTTCTTACAACTACACGTTGTTCCACATCATCTTCTTTTTGGCAACTCAGTACATTTCTACGCTTCTCACCATCAACGTCACCCAGGACAATGTGGGAGACTTCATTCCGGTTGGCAGGACATATTTTTCCAGCTGGGTCAAAATCATTAGTTCGTGGTTCTGTTTTCTTTTATACGGCTGGAGCTTGCTTGCGCCCATGCTTTGGCCCGATCGTTTCAATTCTCTACTGCTCTAGGTTGTCATGTGCGGGCAGTCCGCGACATTCCCCGGGCGAAGGTCGGAAGGGCCTCTGAACTAACTGAACTGAGGCGCGCGCAGTAGAGCGAACATCTTGATCCATAATCACACCAGACTACCTCGGAAAATGCCGAGAGAAACCATGTTAAAACTAGTTTCGTTGTTTCTTTGGAGATTTCTTGCAACTAAAACACCTCAGGCTATTCGCGCTGTTACTTTCTTATTTTGCGATCATTTGTTGACTTTATCCCTTCTCGGGAGCATTTAATGGTTCTTTAGGCTAGATTAGTCTGTGGTCCTGCAGACGCATAAAATGGTGAAGTCGATTGGTCAAGAGGAAAAATCGCATTTTCTCGGTTGGAAAATCAACCCGACCAAACCTTCTTCCAAATCCCACAACATCATGTCTGCCATCATCACTAAGGCCAACGGTCTTCTTAACAGCGCTGTGGCCAAGTCAACACAGCTCGCTCAGTGCGCTGTCTATTGGGGCAAAGTTGGAGCTGAGCTTGGAAAGGCGGTCTACAAGGCTGAAGGCTTGGCTCCTCCATCTCAGGCACAATTCAAGCTGGCTTACGAGTCTTGTTTGAAGTTCTTGAAGTCCCCCTCCGACCAAAAGGCTTTTGCCAAGAAGGTTTCCTCTTTGCCATTAAACTCTGAAACCGCATCAAAGGCTGCCATTTACGGGATCCAGGGCTTAGCCTTTTTCTCTGTAGGTGAGATCATTGGAAGAAGACACATCTTCGGCTACCCGTCTGTTGGCCATGCTGAGCACCACTAACCGTGGGATTCCATCATTGTATACATATTACCGCTCTCTTGCCATCTTGCAGCTCACTCGGCTGTGTTGTGATCAATACACATTCAAAAGTTTAACTGTGCGAATGTAGGATACATGTTTCTGTTTCGATCTTCTTGTAGTAAAGATGAACTCGCTATAACCGGGTTTCTTTTATATTCTATGTTCACTCCTCATGCGCCTCTCTTTCTTTTCTTCGCTTGGAGGCCTCAATCATCTCCAGTCGTTGTTTGCGTTTCTGCCTCACTACTTTGGGCACTGTGCTTATCTGTTTTCTGTCTGCCTCTCGCCTCTTAATCTTCTTCTTCTCTTGGAATGACAACTTACTCATATTTTCCATCCACTCGCTGTAACCATTCGATCCAGACTGCTTCATCACGTTGATAATGGGCTTGACTGCTAAATTGTCCTCCTTCGTGAAAAACGTCACCGCCTTGCCTGCCTTACCACCTCTTCCTGTTCTTCCAATTCTGTGCACATACGCTTGGGCCGTCTGAGGAACATCGTAGTTTATCACAAGATTGACACCCTTAAAATCAACACCTCGCGCGAGAACATCGGTGGTGATAAGTACCCAAATGTCTCCATTCTTGAACCGTTTAATAACTTCGTCTCTTTGCTTTGGAGTCCTCTCGGCATGAATCACGTCAACGTTGAGTTTGTCGTAAAGTAGTTCATGAAACAAGGCTTTTGCACGAGTAATGGATTGTAAGAAGATAATTACTGGAGGCTTGAACTCGCCTTGCTGGATCATTTGCCGGATTGCCACTAGCTTTCCGTCTTCGCTTCCTGTAAATATCAATTTCTGGTCAATTGTGGATGAGGCTGCCTCTTTATGACCAACAATAACTCTCACGGGATCCTTCATTATTGAGTTTGCTAATTCCTCTACACCGGCAGGGATCGTGGCAGAAAAGATCAGTTTGCGCAATTTTGCATGAGTCAATTCAGACAAGATAGCATCTGTCTGCTCGACAAACCCACGATCAAATAACCGATCAGCTTCATCTATTACAAGCTCTTCCACCGTGGAAAGATCTATGTGGCCCAGCTTCACAACATCAATGAGCCTCAAAGGCGTGGAAACTATAATGCCATACTTGTTGGCTTTCACGATATCATTCAGGAGTCTGGTGGCCAATTGCCGAGATAGCACAGCACTTGGAAGACTCTTGTGTCCCTTAGACAATATTTGAAGCTGCGCATGAATTTGTGATGCTAATTCGTTTGTAGGGGCAATAATAAGCCCACGTACTGCAGTGTTCTTGACCGGGGCGTTTTCAAGAAGCGTCTGGATCATTGGGATCAAAAACGCCAATGTTTTACCCGAACCCGTAGGTGCACAAGCGATTACATCACGGTGACTGAGAGTGATTGGTATTGCCTCACATTGTATGGGAGTTGGCTCTATGAATTCCGCATCTAGAAGATTGTGACGGAGCCGTTGGTTTAGGGCAAAGCGTGAAACCAAGTCTTGGAAAGACGCAATAGGAAGAGGTACATCATGGCCTGATACTTTGCTGCGGCACTTTTTCCTGAATTGCTGAGCTTCGAACTCATTGGAAATCACTGTATACTCATCCTCGTCTTGGTCATGCGATGAAGCAGGCTCCTGTTGCACATGTTGATCCTTCCGAGAGGCCCCAGCTGCAGAGGCTTTGCTAGCTGTGGTTTTGGAGTCAGCCTGCGACAGGAGGCTATGTGTATTCGAGCGAGTTCTAAAAAAATCCGTTTCTTTCGCAACCTCGTCCTCAAGAGATTTCAGGTTGGGTTTAGTTTCTATTTTCGCGAGCGAAAAGTCCAGCGTGGCTTTCTTGCTCAGCTTGATCGCAGCGCCTCTTGATAGGATCCTGAAAATGTCCATTTTTTTGCGGTAGGAAATGTCAAAATCGCCAACAATGAACCAAGGTTTATGCCTTCTCATCGCTCCCAGCTTCTCTCATCGCTAGCGGTGAGGTGATTTTCCTGCAGGCGGCACACCTTCCTTCGGTGAAAATTTGAGAAATGGTCAAGGTGAACGTTCGAGACGAGCACAATCTGAGTGATAAAGCGGCCCTTCCGGTGACAAAAGCACTACTTCAGCAGCGAGATTTTCCGTCAAGGTTTGAATTTTTTTTTGCCTCTCATCTAGCATAGGGCCATTTGCAACAAAGGATTGATACAAGCAAATCCCGGAACAGTAGCGTTGCATTTTCTCCGAAGCACAACATGAGTTTCAGACCGCTCTTTAGATCATGCAAAAGAACAATCTACATGCAAAAACGGACCGGGTTACGCAAGAATGCAGAAGAGGTTCTTCAGACGAATTCGGGCCACAGATATGAGCACTCGGATACGAATTTGCAGCATGTGAAGTCGTTCCTCTCGACGAAGTACGCTATTCCGGATGAAATGGCATTACAAGTGCTCACGCACAAATCGTTTGCAAACGGCATAAAGCCATACAACGAAAAATTGAGTGTGATGGGCTCGAAGTTGATCAGCTTGCTATTGGGTAAGTATTTGACGGCCAGCTCGGTCCACGACGATATGGCGGTGAACGGCAGAAACTTGGATGTGTTTGGAACGCCCATGGCGAGGGAAATCGGTGGCCGTATGGCGCTAGGCGTTTTTGCACAGAAATCGAATTTGAACAACGTGATGTTCTGGAAGTCGTACAACCACCTGTTGAGCTTCGAGGCCAGCGGCGAATTGAAGGTCAGCGCACAAATGATGTATGCTTTGATTGGAGCCGTTGCGTTTGTCCACGGAAAAAAAGAGGCGGAGAATTTCATTCTTGAGAAGTTGATGGGTAGTGGCGACTCGATCGAAAGTATCGCTGCCAGTTACCTTGAGCAGGCTTGAGCGACTAGGAATAAGCGCTCAGGCCACTAACCCGATCATGCATGTATATATAATGTGAAATCTCTTCAATGTGTCGTATAATGTAGGGACCGGCAAACCTGTGGTGGAGAGGGAGAGAGAGGGAGAGAGAGAGAGAGAGAGAGAGAGAGAGAGAGAGAGAGAGGGAGAGAGGGAGAGAGAGAGAGGGAGAGGGAGAGAAGTAGAGCGGAAATCGCCACACTTAAATATTGGTGGTTTTGTACCACATTTGTGTCAATCTTCACTTGGCTGCAAAAAACAGTATACACTTTTGACGCTGTATAAGTAGCAGGCTTTTCCTGCGATTCTCTATAGCCCGCATGTCTTTTTCTTCTGCGACGCGTTTGGCTGGCTTCCCCATACTTCGCGGTTCCCCACTCGAAAGCACATGCCAATCTAGCACTAGTCCACGGATGCGCACTAAACAATTAAAGGCTCTTTCTACTTTCGAATCAGAAACTACACGAGATCAGAATCGACCCTGGCGATCAATACCGTCCTGATCCATTGAAGCGTATCGTTTGCTGCGTGCTTAGCTTCAAACCACCTGCCCCTGTTCTTTCAAACGTGTTCGTCAACCAATAAACCCTTCCTCCCAATGTCCTCAGACAACGAGCTTGCCCACGCCATTGCCGGAGCTGGCGGAGGGGCGCTATCAATGATTGTGACTTATCCCTTGGTCACGTTATCGACGCTAGCGCAGACCACCAAAAGAAAGAAGGCGGAGAAAGAGGGAAAGAGTGAGGCTGCAGAGAAATTAGCTACCAGCAAAGAGTTGAAGCGGGTTCTCACGAAGAAGGGCGTCGTTGGACTTTACTCCGGGTTAGAGAGTGCCTTATACGGAATCACCTTGTCGAATTTTGTCTACTACTATTTCTACGAATTCACATCCAACGTGTTTTTACGGGCAAATGCCAAGAGCAAGCGAAGAGGGTTGTCAACAGTTCAATCAATCATTACCGGTGCCATTGCGGGTGCAATCACGGTTGTTGGCACAAATCCGTTCTGGGTTGCCAACACGCGGATGATGACCAAGGCTAAGGAGGACGGGCAAAAGAGCCACTCGACCATCAAAACCATTTTGGAGATTGTCGAGAACGATGGGTTGGCGACTCTTTTCGCCGGTGTTTTGCCTGCATTGGTGTTGGTTATTAATCCTATCATTCAGTACACAATCTTTGAGCAGGTGAAGAACGTCATTATTGCAACTAACGGCGCCCAAGGATTCAATGCCATAAAGGCGTTCTTCATTGGTGCTTTTGGGAAGTTGGTGGCCACCACCCTCACTTATCCATATATCACTCTCAAGTCTCGGATGCACGTAAAGAAAAAGAACATTTCCGACAAGTCAAACAAGTCTACGGGTGAGGTCAATCTCTCCATGTACCAAGAGATTCGCAAGATAGTCTCCGAGGAGGGCTTAGAGGGATTGTACCGTGGGTTGGCCATCAAGTTGTTCCAGTCGATCATGACCGCCGCCTTCTTATTCTACTTCAAGGAGGAGTTGTTAGCTGGAAGCTTAACACTAGTAGGAATTCTCCGCGGCCGCAGGTTGAAGAAGGTGTTAGCGTAAGTACTAATTACAAGGTAAGAATATGGTTTTGCTAAAAATCGAACTTCAAAGAAGCGTGAAGAAGGAGGCTAGTCAAATGGAAAAGGCATATGGAAAAGAAGAGATACGCAAAACACGCCAGGCGACATCGGAAAGCCACCCAATAAGGAAGAATCTTGTCAAGTACGAAAGAAAAAACCGAAGTGCAAAAGACCCCCCACACAATCCTGGATCTAAGCTGCGCGTCAGGGCACGCATCGGGCGCCGGGAACGTATGGATCCCCCCCGCGCTATTTTTGTCTCAGCCTCCGGCATTTGCGCTTAGTGGAATGCCGTAATACTCGGCTTCTCACTTCGGCCTGTATATCAAGTCTCACTACCTTTTTTTATCGTTCACTCACATACGACATTTCCAGTCATCTTAACCTAGTCTCCACCTTGCACGACTAATAGTATCTCACGAAAACGCTGTGGCTACTTGCATGGCAGGCCATTCCTCCCACCGACCCTCCTGCCCCAAGATCCACTCGTCACGATTTACCTTTGAAAACGTCCACTGAACGTCGATCAACAACTACTCGCACGGCTATAACGGACATTAATGCACACCAACTTCCCGCAAACTGGGGGAAACTACGATGCTACGGCCCCAGGTGCCTCGGAAAACGGCCGTTTTGTGCCAAAGGAGCCCGACGGAGGTGCGGCGGACGCTTCAGGCATGGCTGAACCGACAGCAAACAACAGGACTCCGCTTCCAAGCTCACGTAGCGATGTGAATTCGTCGATCGCAGGCAGGCGGCTCGTGGCTCGCCGGGCATGTCTTTCTTGCCGTGAAAAGAAGATCAAATGTGATGGTGAGGCGCTTCAGCAGAGCTCCAAGGATGCAGTGTCGGAGTGCTCCAACTGCAAGTTCTTGGGTATCGAGTGCGTGTTTGTTCAGAGCATGCGAGGAGGGCGCCGCAGAAAAAGAGTCAACCCAGCTATGCCTGGCGAGGGCCAGTCGAAGCAGATGAAGTTTAAGTCTCGGCTGATGCTCCTGAGCCTGACGCGCCGGGAGCAAGGCATGGACTCGTCCAACACCCGGCTGGAGTCCACTCAAGACCCTCTGGTGGGATCCGTGCCCGAATCAGTGGTTCCGCCTTCCACCTACTCTCACCGTTCTTCTTTTGGCGACCCATTACGTATGAAGCTCCCGTCGCCAACCTTGCTGTACGCATCCACTCCATATTTGGACAACCAGTCCACTGCCAGCACGCCCATGCTGTTTGGCTCAGACTCTGACCGTCCCTTTTACCGAGGTGATCGTCAGCACTATGACAGTGAACATGGCTATAGCCGCCGGCGTCGTGCTAAAGATTTTGGCCCATGGGGCCCTTTTGCGCCGCCCTTTGACAGGAAATACCGCCACTATGGTCCCCACGGTCCCCACGGGCACTTTCCCCCACCGCCAATCCACCACCACCCTGGCTTCTACCCTCCACCTTTACCACCCTTTCCACCTTACTTTCTGGGCTTGCCCCCACCACCCCCACCACCTCTCCCGCCACCACCGCTGTCGTCCATGCCTTCTCTGCTGATGTATCCATTTTACCCCCATCCGCACTCACTTGGGCATTATGGCCACCCTCCTGGTCCTCAAGGTGAACAGGACTCTAGTGAATCTCCACCTCCTCAAGAGAACCACCCACATGCTTCACTTCCACACGGCCCTCACCCACACGGCCCTCCTCTACACGGCCTACATCCATTTGGCGGCCCTAAACCACTCCGTCCTCTCCATCACGGTAAGTCGGACGCACACAGCACATACGGCCGGCCAGAAGACATGCGGCCCCGTGACTACTCAGCGCTGGAGACCACCGAGAAGCAATCTGATGCTCGTGGCTTGCGCGATTCTGCCTCTCGCGACCCATATAACCAGCACCCTCCCTCTCACGGATCGTGGGATCGCCAATCAAGTCGGCGTCCTAACGAAAAGGGAGGTGCCTCGATGGCCAGAAAGTCTTCAATCAGCGACACCACCATGTCCTCTCCCAGTCAAAGATCAAGGCAACCATGGCCCAATTCAAACCCCGATAGTATCAGGTCTGAGCGTCGTGACAATGTTGCCTCACGGTCGACCTCTCAATCACCGACACGGAGATTTAACGACACGAAAAAGGGCTCGACTCAGACGTCCCCGCATGACGGACCAGAGAAAACTACGTCCTTGCAGTTCAACAGTGAAGATCTCAGGGAAAATGAGTTGCCTGCGGAAAGCGTTTTGCAGGAGGTCCTCGATTTCTACTACAAATACCTCCACACCAATCATCTCTTTTTGCCCCCAAAGCAGTACTTTCTCAAGTGGTTTCCTCCTAGCTCAGAGTCCTCGATCTATCATGCAATCATTGCCATGGTATGCGGTAAAAACACCCTTAAGCTTGAGCGCTCCGAAGAGTTCTGGATTCGAAAAATGAACAAATTCTGGGACAATCTCAATGATTTTGGAATGCTTCTTTGCTACTCCATATTGGGACAAACATACACTGTAAGGAATAATTTACAGCTTCTGATGGAGAACAACAGCAAAATTTCTGACATAATCAGCAGCAATTTCTATCTCGAGAAGCTTAAAACTGTTACGAGGTCGAATGCAAGAAAGATGTATGAACAGGAAGCAACTCTCCGTATGGTATGGGATCTTTGGCTTCGGTTTGCTGTACAACGGTTAAGGAGTGGGCATCCCTATTCGAGATCGTTGTGGGGTATCGGGTCAAGCAATATCACTGATTTGAGCTTCAGTGAAATTTCTTCCAAGATTCCGCCTCCATTGTCTGGTTACAGCTTCATAAAATTAGACGACTCTAATCGCATGAGTTGGGATATGTTCCAACAGAATGAACTTGATGATTATTCATGTGTACTCAAAGCCACAAAGATTTTATGCAATGTTCTTGATAAGATTTCTCTTGGGGAATTGACTATTGAGACCCTCGTGATGGACCCGCCATTTGAAGAATTCATGGAAAGGAATAGTTATCATATGGAAAGCGGGGTAATGTTACTCAATCCGTACCACTTAAGAGCCAACTTAACATTGAGATGTGCGTACATCATTCAATATCTTCACTTTATCAAAGACGTGACGCTTTTTGAATTTTTGATGAACATGAGTAGAGGTTCGGGGGTAACAACCTTCGGTTTGGCCCAGTCGTTTTCGGGAAGCAACCTTATGGAAATAGAGCAGTTGAGCAGTCATATTGCACAGATGAGCGAGTTCCAGTGGAAGTGTTTGATTTCGGTGATGGAGAACTGCAAGAAATTGTTCGGTTTGATGGGGCTTTATCTTGGAGTCGAGCCACATGACTCAACATCTACCCACCCCGTGTACTACGATGTGGATAATGTAAAGGAAAGGAGCTGGCCACCAGACCATTATCTGTACACGCATTGCGAAGAGACTACGCTCAAGACATGTTGCATCTTTGACTACTGTGCTACTCTTTTGGCATGTGTGATGCCCAGCATGACAGTGTTGCGGTCGTTCATCAAACTTAATCGGATGGAACATGGAGTGGAGATTGTACGGGTAAAGGACTCAACAAGACAGATGATTTTGACAATTGATGTACCGGATGACATCTTAGAGATCTTCGAGCAGCGCTGGCTCTCGACCCACTTTGAGAAGGCAGCCGTTTTCCTTCGATTCTCGCTCCAGAATGAGACCGGTGAAGGTGCAAAGATTGACACTTTCACCAATATCAACAAGATCGGTCACTATGCGGAGGAAATTGTTCAGAGCCTCAAGTAGAATGGGGACCCATGGTTTCCTTTCTATGTGAGACCTTTCCTAGCGCCATAGTTGGATGCGAAGGTAGTCGATCTTCAACACTAATATTATTCATGACAAGTATATCTATTACTGCCAAGGATAGAGTTACTGCTAACTACTTGTAGGGACAAACGTTGATGTTGTCTCGTGGATCCCCGCACATGCATCATTAGTAAGAATGACTCAGGGCCGGGCATTCCTCTACGTAATTCCTGTCGTAGAAGGGCAGCATTGAGGTGTACGTTCCGTAAGGTTACGGGCTTCACATTTACCCGCAATCACAGATTGTTCTGGTTATTTCTTGTCTCTGGAGAATCTGGGACATCTACACCCGTACACCAAGTATTAAACCCGTACACCAAGCACAACTCACGTGCTCAATGATGTGCCAGGAAGACAGGAAACGACAAGTATCGAGTTTCGGGATGAAATCTGCCTTGTTCACAGAATCCGAGACTCCCGACGCAGCGAATGGCCAGCAGAAACAAGGCCACAAAGACACATTAGGAAATAAATAGAAGTGTACAGTCCAACGATGATCAATGTGTTCCGGCCCGTCAACACTTGCCCAGTGGAGAACTTCGACATCGAATCTCTCAACAGAGACGTCCATTTGAAGCCCATACACTCCCACAATGACTACTGGAGAAAGCGGCCGTTATTCGACGCTCTTCTGTATGGATGCACTAGTATCGAAGCCGATATCTGGAAGTTTCCGAAGGACTATACGGTCACCGACACTACAGCCAAAAGTACCGCCCAATTCAAGGCCAACCAGATCTATGTGGGCCACAACCAGGTGCACTTGAAAACAACAAACACGCTAGACACCATGTATTTGGACCCGTTGTATAGGCTTTTGGGCAGCGCCAACAAGAGATTTTCGCAACCGATGGTGGACTCGCAGTCAAGTAAATTTGGGGTGTATTTCAATTCGCCCGAGCTGACGGTGAATCTCTGGCTCGATTTGAAGACCGACGGCCGCGAGACCTATAGCGCATTGAAGAAAAGCTTGCGGCGCTTTATGGCCGCGGATTACCTTTCATACTTCGACCACGAGCTGGGCGACAGAGTGGACGGCCCTCTCACGGTGACCTTGACGGGAAACGTGCCATGGGACATGCTTGAGAGCGAGGATGACGCCGGTGTGCAACGGTACGTTTTTGCCGACTGCCCCTTGCACAAATTAAAGGATGCCGACGAGACGGAGAGGCGCAAGTACGCACGAATGTGCGTGTTTGCTAGTGGATCTCTCAAACAAATGGTAGGGCCAGATGAGTACAGCACAAGCACACGGTTCGGGCTCCAAAGTCGAGCACGGAACGTACTAAGCACCGCTTTCAATGCAGCACACGAGTTGGGTATCCGCACAAGAATATGGGGAGGCGTTGACTGGCCCTTGAGCATCAGGGATGGACACTGGAGGATTCTCTGGGAGATGGGCTGCGATTTGATCAACACAGATGACTTGCAAGCTGCAAGCGACCGTTTCTAGCGACAGCCTAGAACGTCGCCTTAAGATAGTCGTACGTGAAGAAGATCACAGCATTGGCCGGGATGGAACGCAACAACGTGACGGATAGACCATTGTACAAGCTTGCGAGGCCCCGAGGACGACTAACCAACGAACGTAGCACCCCCAAGAATGTCTGGTCCGCGCCGGCACGGCCAGAAACGTGCGCTGTCTGAATGTACGACTTGACGGTGTCCACCGGGTAGATGGACAAGTTGAACAAGAAGCCAGCGGTGGCGCCGCTCAATAGCGAGTTTGTGTTTTTACGGGCAGGCCACCAGTGGCCATACAACGCCAACGATTGCTCGTACGATGCAAACCACACCGCCGTGCCAGCCATCTCGCGAATGAGTGTGGACGACAACCCCAGCCAGAGGCCCGCAAGACCCTGCTTCCGAACAATCTGCGTCACAATGGAGCCGTACGACTCGTGGCGTGTATGCGGCAGCAAGTTTGCAACCTGAAGATTGCATTTGACCAACTCCACAGGAGTGAGGACGAACGAAGCAGCGAAGCCGGAGAACGCTCCACTGGAACACACCGCCAGCAACGACGACGCTGGCACCGCCGTGTGCACCGAGAACACATTCTGGGCGTATTCGTATGCAGAGAATAGCACGGCACTCTCGACACAGGCGCCAGCGAGCGGCGCCTTGAGGCCTTTGTAAAAGCCGTTGAAGAGTCCGTCGGTGCGAAGGATTTGGCGGATCACGGCGACGGTGGAAGTGGTCCCGTGCGACGACTGGAGCCGGACTTTTACCGTGTCGAAAGGGAACTCGATGAACTTGCCAAGGCAGCCCGCAATGGCCCCGTAGGCAATTTCCCGTGCTGGGTCGACCATGGAGATGAGTTGGTGATGTAGACAGGATGAAAAAGTGCTGAGCAAGAGCACGGTGCAGAACCGATGAACCGAAAGAAGAGGAAAATGGGAGAGAGGGAGGGAGAGGCGGAGTTCCAAAAGAGAACAGACGGAATCCGAGTGATTTCAGGAAAGAGCAAGAAACTGCAAGCGAACCAGAAACCGTGTAGAAAGTTCATTCATAGACTAGTTCCACGGAAAAGAAACCCACGACAAGGAAACGAAGGAGTTAACTGGAAAAAACACCATGACAGAGCAAGTCCTACACTTTTTTCGTAGCAATGATTACTTATATATTTATGACACGAGCATGTCAACTTATCTCAAAGGCATGAATCTGGAAGATGCATTTCCGGCTCTTCCGTGTCTGACAGGGGTGTAGGTGATTGAGAACTCACCCAAGTAGTGGCCGACCATCTCAGGCTTGATCTCAACGGTGTTGAAAACCTTTCCGTTGTAGACACCAATGACAGAGCCAATCATCTCAGGAACAACAACCATGTTTCTCAAGTGTGTCTTGACAATAGCTGGCTTCTCGTCAGCAGGAGCGGCCAACTTGGCAGCTCTCAACTTGGCAATCAAACCCATTGGCTTGGAACCCAAACCTCTGGAGAATCTTCTTCTGACTCTGGCACTGCAGAGCTTAGTGAACTCCTCAACTTCCATCTCCACCAAATTGGTGAGATCGACGCCCTTGAACGAGAAGGTCTTGAATGTTCTTTTCCTCTTTTCAACTAGATGTTAGTATTTGGAATCAAACGACGTCTGACGCACCTGGGGAAACACGGCTGGAGCAAGCACCGGTAACTATAAACAAGGAAACGTAGGAGACTCAACACTCAAAGGAGACTGCAATGTCTGGAGGAGGGGGTGCGGTGCTGCTAAGTTGGGCGGATGAACAGCGCACAGCTTTTTGCTTGTGGATGACACTCTTGATTCGATTATCCGGTTTCGCTCGCTCTACAAGAACAAAACGGCTATTTGCTCTCCTCTCAGTAGCTTGGGTGCTGAAGTAAACTCGTCCAATACATCTCAACGGGGCATGGTAGAGGCCACGGATTAGCTTCGTCCACATTCGTTTCCACCGCTCACGTGGTTCCCACTGCGTCATCAATATTGTCTGTTTGCAAGGTTTCACATACCAGTCTCGGCCATTTTGTCTAATGATGGTTTCAAAAAGATCAGTATCGAGAAGTTTGTAGCTATGAAAATTTTGCCGTGGGCTAGTGCAGGCTCGCGCGGCGTGCACACAGCCCGTCACCTCGTTCGCACTCAATTCGTGCGCGCATACCCCCAATCGCAGCCACGTGAGGCCGTGACTGCGACACCGTCGCCCACCCGGTAGAACACGTGCAACGCGCACGTGACGTATTGGTTCCGATGGGTTGTCGTTGTAGCGATATTCATCGGGCTCCAGACTCGCTGTGTAGGGCAGAGCGTCAAGCGTGATACGGCGGTAATGCGCTGTGCCAGGACTTGTTTCGCTACCACCTGCTGTGCTCCTTGCTGCCAGTCTCTACCGATAGTGCAGTAACGGCTGGGGCACCTGAGCATAGATCCGTGCATCCCGGGGTCGCGGTGGTGGTGCTCTGGAACAAAAAAATTTTCAGGCATCAACTCGTCACAACCACATAAAGGATAGTCTGCTCTTTCCGCTTAAACTGATTATTCTAAGATGAAGTACTTGGCCGCTTACTTGTTATTGCTCCAAGGAGGAAACTCTTCTCCTTCTGCTTCCGACATCTCGTCGTTGTTGAGCACCGTCGGAATCGACGCTGAGGAGTCCAGAATCTCCGCTTTGTTGTCCGACTTGGAGGGCAAATCCGTCGAGGAGTTGGTTGCTGAGGGTAACACCAAGTTGGCCTCTGTCCCAACTGGCGGTGCTGCTACTTCTTCTGCTTCTGGTGCTGCTGCTGGTGGTGCTGCCGCTGAGGAGGCTGCTGAGGAGAAGGAAGAGGAAGCCAAGGAGGAGTCTGACGACGACATGGGCTTCGGTTTGTTTGACTAAGCATGTTGCGTCCGTTAGCATAGTTATAGTAATACATCCCTTCCATCTTAGTTTTGTGAATGGCATTTTTGAATCTTTTTCTATGTTGCCTTGTTTGCGGGCTCTGAGAGTGCGTAGTCAAGTTTCTCCACAAGCACACCAAACCGGTTGACTTGTGCCCTGAGCTCTGTGGCGTGGTTCTGTGGCAAGGGTACCGCATTCGTGTGGTGTCCAATGGCCCCTGGTGGACTCGTTTGTGGTTTGTCCCGTGGATCACGTTCGTCGTGGAGCCCGGTGGAGCTGTGTACGGGCGGCGATGCAGTGAATATCTGCAATTTGCGGCTCAAGGTCTGGAGGTACTCCAACTTTTGCATTTTGTACACCAACTCCTCATTAACCCGCTGGAGACTGGACCGTAGCTCTATGTACTGTTGCTCGAGCGCAATTCGCTTTTGGCGTGACGTGCCGACCTGGCTATCGATTTCTGCCCGTACAGCTTGCGAACACCGCCTCAGCAGAGGCTCACCTAGCTGCACATTACTCGTGCCCGGGGCCACCGCATTTGGCGGCGGCGATTTCTTCACAGGTTCGTCTTGCTCATTTTTCTGCCCATCATCGTCGGGGACTGTCCCGCCAGCTTCAGCATCGGCTGGATTCGCGACGTCGTCCGTATTCTTGCTTTCTTGGTCACGTCCTTCATCGTCACTCGCCTCATGTTGTCCCTCGCGGCTATACACTGCAAACAAGTGCCGGCTTTCGGGCAACACATCGACAAACTGGTTCAACAACGCCACGCGGCTCTCCAACGTTCCACTTTCACCAAATAGGCCCATGCCCACCGGCCGGGAGAGGCGACCAACGCTGGCCAATGCGTCGTGGACTTGTAGCATGCGTGCGTGCTCAGCCGTTACGACCTGCTGCGCTATTCGGTGTACCGCCTGTTTGTTGAAGCGGGCGCGGTTGTTGCGCTTGATAAGAAGATTGCACTTGAACAAAACGCTTCTGATTTGCGCCTCAGATACATTGTGCCGCAGTGCAAACCCACGGAGTTCGTCGTCTAAGCGCAACGGTGTGTTGAGGAGTTTGATCTGCTCGTCGAGATGCCGCTTGACCTGCAAGTAGCTCATTTCTCGCTGCCTCTTCCCCGCAAATGGCCGTGAGGATACTTTTTGAAGTGCCTGTCAAGTTGAGCTTGTAGATGTGGAGCACACCGGTGTTTAACTGCGCAGTAGAGAACCTGGGGAGATGATGTTTGGAGCCATCACCAGCCGCGCGTGCGCCGCGCGGCCGGGCCCAGCTGGTATCATGGCTCCGCAAGACGAGAATAGGCCAGCCACAAAAGCAACCCGGCCGTTCATTTCACGTTATTTCCTCGCCCTTTTATCTTGTATCCTTGTTTCATCTTGGTTTCATCTTTTTTCTTTCTTTCTTTCTTTTTCTTGTTTGACTCCATTTTTTTGGCCCACGGCTTTGGCTCCGGCTGTTGGCTCTGGCTCGGCGCGCTTCCGATACTGCGCTGTCCGTCGCACCATAACCATCTTACACTAGCACCACCATCGCATTATTGCCGTATCGCTACACAAACCCAGAAAAGTGCTAGGCCATGGCCCTGTTTGTGCCGCTGTCCAATGGCTCGCGGCCGATCTACGACCCCATCGGCAACGGATACCGCCAGGGCGCCCGAATCGCTAGGGCCCAGATTCTAATTGCGCTCTTTCTCGGTGTATCGGCCTTCGTGCTGTTCTGCCTTCTCCGCAAGCGATACCCTCGTATCTACGTGGCCAACTTCAACCAGCTCAACTACGTCCACAGCTTTTCCCGCCAGAGCCTTCCACGCTTGCCACGCTCTCTCTTTGGGTGGGTCCCCGTTGTCTACAAGATAACCGAGGATCAGGTTTTGGAGCACGCTGGCCTCGATGCCGTGGTGTTTCTCGGCTTCTTCAAAATGTGCATCCGGGCGTTGGCCGTGTGCGTTTTGTTTGCCATCACCGTGATCTCCCCCGTGCGGTACTCTTTCACGGGCCGTGTGGACTTCCCCGATCCGGGTGATGATGATGGCGATGACGCTTCTTCCAACTCTGGCCCAGTCCACCGGGGCTCGTTGTCTGGACAAAACGCTGGCTTACTACTCGCCCGCTTCTTTGCTAGGGGCTCGCTGGAGCTGTATGAGTCCTTTTTGTGGATGTACACCGTGTTCACCTATGTGTTCACATTCGTGCTAGTGTACTTTCTACATCGGCAAACAGTGAAGATCATCGATATGCGTCAGCAGTACTTGGGGAAGCAGTGCTCCATTACCGACCGAACAATCAAGATCCTGGGAATCCCTCCCTACTTGCGAGAGGAAGAGGCTCTTCGAAGACACATCAACTCGCTAGGTGTGGGCGAAGTCGATTCCGTGTGTATTGTCAAGGAATGGAATACGCTTAACGACCTATTCAAACGGCGCTCGAGAGTCATCCGCAAGCTTGAGATCGTATGGGTCAAGTACTTCAATAAGGTCAGCATCACCACCCTTGCGGATGTGACTACTTCGCGTCTCCATCCATCATTTGGTAGCTCGTACAGCTTGCGTCACGATACTTTCCACGACGACTCCCTGGATGCACACGCGGAGGGCCATATTGATGTGCCAGAAAGATCCACATCTCCTCAAACACTATCGTCTGGCGTCTCTAACTCTTCGGAAAGATCCGCAGCTGCTGCCTCCTCTGTTTCGCTTTTGGACCGCATATCCGTCCACTTGGAAGACTACACCAGCCAGCAAGAGAGCGAGAATAACTTCCTTGTATTGAACGAGGTTGACCAAGAGCGTCCAACGCTCAGAAAGGGCCTTTGTGGCATGTGTGGACCCCAAGTTGACGCGATAAATTACTACAATAACCAGTTGGAACTGATTGACAAGGAAATCAAACGCAACCGCCGTAGAGAGTTTCCCCCGAGCTCCTCTGCCTTCATCACAATGAGGTCTGTTGCGCAGGCACAGATGTTGGCCCAGGCAGTGCTAGATCCCAAAATCAACCATCTTATCACGAGTTTAGCGCCTTCTCCGCACGACATCATCTGGGAAAACATGTGCTTGACTCGAAGAGAGCGTAATACGAGAATCTTCATTGTGATGGTATTCATTGGTCTTCTATCCGTGTTGTTGGTATTGCCCGTGAGGTTCTTGTCCAACTTCTTGAATACAAAATCCATCTCTAGAGTTGCCCCAAAGCTCGCGAAGTTCTTGAAGTCCCACCCATGGGCGGAATATCTTATTACCGGCATTCTTCCTCCCTATGTGTTCACGATCTTCAATATTGTTATGCCTTACTTCTACATTTGGATCACCAAGAGACAAGGTTACACCTCGCGGGGCGATGAGGAACTCTCGTCAGTGTCAAAAAACTTCTTCTACATTTTTGTGAACTTATTTTTGGTGTTCACCCTCTTTGGAACTGCCATTTTGACTGATACAGCGCAACTAGCATATCAGTTGGCTGACTCCCTAAAAAATCTCAGTTTATTCTACGTCGACTTGATTATCCTTCAAGGAATCGGTATTTTTCCATACAAACTTCTCCTATTGGGGAATCTCTTGAAATACTCGATCAAGAACTTCTTCTGGAGCAAAACTCCCAGGAATTACCTTGGGTTGTATAAGCCGCCAGTTTTCAACTTTGGTTTACAGCTCCCGCAGCCTATACTTATTCTAATCATAACGGTGACGTATTCTGTCATTTCTACAAAAATCTTGACCGCTGGGCTAATATACTTCATAATAGGCTATTTTGTCTTCAAATACCAGCTCTTGTACGCGTGTGTCCACCCGCCACATAATACAGGCAAGGTGTGGCCATTGGTTGTGAGACGAGTCATGATGGGACTCATAATTTTTCATACAATGATGTTTGGCACACTAGCTTCTGAGAAAGCTGTTGTATGTGCTTCGTTCATTGTCCCGTTACCAATATTGACAATGTTTCTCCTTTGGTATTTCCACAAGCATTACATACCTCTTTCAAGTTTCATTGCTCTAAGATCTATTGAAAACAACGAGCTTCCTTTTCATGGCGATGAGATGGAGGCACTAGTGGAAACACCAACTAACTCTACCGGAAGAGCTCAAACCTTGGATGAAAGAAGAGAAGTCGATCAGATATACGAATACCCAAATCTAGTGTGTGACATTGACGGTCCACTCATTGCGGTTGACGAACACGAAGTCCTTTATATGGGACCGGATGGGCCTGTCAGAAAACCCATTCCTCTTTTTCTGTAAAATAGCGATTTTGAGGCTATCATCTTTGCAGTAGGCAAAATATCTGCAATAAAATGGTTGTACTCATCCTTGATTAGCTGGGCAGGTGCCACTTCGCCAGAGAAGTAGGCAACCAAAACAGATGTTGTCATTTGTTTCACACAAATCAGCACAATGGAAGCAAATGCCACATACAAGGATATTTTAAAATACGAGCGGTTGGTGTTGATTCGCAATGCCTCAACTGTGTTAAAGACACCCAACACATCGACAACCACAGAAGCCACCGCCGCATTGTCATACGGCCATATAAGCATGAGAATCGGCAAGGATCTAACCGCCAAAGACATAAGAAGTGTCAGAACGAACACACACGAAAAGTACGCCGGTGCGAGACTCGGGTCCAAATTTTTGTTGTGTCCTTGACCCCAACCTGCGACTTTCATGAAGAGAAATAGCATGATCCCAAAGAACGTCAACTTTTCCACAAGCTGTTGGGCAACAAAGAAACTGTACTGCCACACAGGCGAGGCAGAAAGAACCAAAGATTTGAGCAAACTGTGGACTTCAGTTTTCTCCTCGTATGCCCATTTGAGATAAACCTCAAAGAGAGTGGAGAGGATGAAGTACCTCATGATCTGCCGGTATTTTTTGAAGAAGTTCGCCGAACCATAGTTTGGTTGTTTGAAGATAGACTCCTCGACAACGTTGAACGCAACATGGCGATATGCTTGCGGGCGCAAAAGCATGAGATCTAGAAAGAGAATGACTTGGTCATACTCCACGTAACTGTCAGCAAATTTGCCGCATTTCGGACAGACCGTCAATTGGACGTACTTACTCTTGAATTCAGAGAAAAGACATTCGATTTCGGGGTTGGTGCACTCCACACAGATCATTCATGCTCTGAGCTTTTGGAGTAAGTTACGGTTGAAGAGCATTCCATGAAAGCCATTCGATGAATAGTAATGGAACGGCCGACTGTGTGCAGTCCAAACACGGTGCAATAGTTAAGTGATCCAAATAACCGTGCATTTTAATTCCATCTCTACATAATGTATGACGTTTTCTTATAATGCTAATATGATGCGAGAAATAAATTTAGGGGCAGTTCAGTTTCTGCAATACACTGGCGGAGGCGGCGTTTCAGGGATTTTTCCGAGTTCAAAATGAGCTGCCAAAAAAGCCTTTTTCACCTCCTCTGCAAGATCTTCCACACTTGATCCATTCTGCGCACCCTGGCCTGTAGATGAAGGCTTACTTGATGCGTTTAGGGATGTAGGATCTCGGCCCTGCGAGGTAGATGCTTTAAAAGTTGTCTTTTGTCCTTCCACTTCGAGGGGAGTGGGAGCTTTTGAATTAAGAGCATGACCGAATGAAGAAGTTGCATCAGGCGAAGCAGCCAGTCCGAATGGTGAGTTTGCCCCGCCATGATTCGCATTGCTTGCACCAAAGCCTGAAATAGGTGGGCTGAGGACTGTCCCGCCTGAACTCCCAAATGCTGACGAGTTTCCAAGTTTACCAGCTGTGTTGTTGGCTTGTGATGTATTTGATGCACCAAAACCTGATGCACCAAATGCCGAGGACCCAAAACCAGAGATGTTAGGGCCAGAAGCGGATGAACTTGAATTCCCAAACCCAGATGACTTAACTTCCATATTCTTGGCAATTGAAGCCCCCGTATTACTCAGAGCAAAACCCGTTGAACCAAAACCAGATGAACTGAGGCTTTGTGTACCAAGGGCCGTGGATCCAAAGCCTGACGTGCCGGCGCCTGTTGAGCCAAAGCCCGAATTCCCCGATAATACAGGAGCTGTACTTTGGGTGGCATTAAATGACGATGACCCAAATGCACCAGAGCTCGCAGATTGAGAGGCACCAAAAGCGTTTCCGAAAGCACTTTGTGAACTTTTATTTGTCGAGGTTTGACCAAATGAAGAGCCAAAAGCCCCGTTCGAAGCACCAAACGGAGTTGACACTGTAGAAGTATTGTCGGCTAACGAGCTTTTGGCAAATCCCACGGTTCCAAAACCAGATCCAGATCCGCTTGCAGTTGGCTGTTGCGAGGAGCTAAAAGCATTTCGGTTCCCTGTATCTCCAAAGCCAGTTGTACCGAACCCAGATGTCTTACTATTCGAACCAGCTCCTCCAAAACCTGTAGATACAAACCCACCTGATCCCCCAGTCAGAGAACCGAACGGACTTGGGGAAATTGCATTTGTACCAAAACTTGCCTTTCCAAATGCCTCCGAGCTGTTACTTTGATTTGAGGCGGTACCGCTAAAAGGGTTGCCAGAACCAAAAGGGTTTGAGGCCAGAGAGCTGCCAAAAGCACCAGTTGAATTCAGATTTCCAAATGCGTTTGATTGACTGAACAAATTATTAGTTGTGAACCCGGTACCAAGGTCTCGAAGACTCTCGTCCAAAGACTTTTTGACGAACGGCTTTACATTCGAGTTGTTTTGGACACTTATTTGCAGATATCGAGCTGCTAACGGTGCTTTCGAAGTGATCTCTGAAATACAGTATTCCATGTCCCGTTTTCGTAATTCTATATTACGATTGTATTGATCAAGTGTGTTGTTCGCAACTGCCTCCATATACTGTAGCCGAAGTTCTTCCGGAGAAACGTCACGGCCACTAATCAAGTTGGTAGATGGATATGGACTGACACCGTACGATGTGAAGGCAGGATTGAGAGAAATTCGCTTTAACCCATCCAAGTCTTTTTTTATAGTCACTCCTAGTTGGTCCGGAGGCTTTCTCAAAAAGTCAGCCTTTGATTGTAGAACCACAGCATCACAAGCATCGGCGTCAGGACGAACGTGCAAAAACTTGCACCTATTGCCAAACTTGCAAGTTCCTTTTGCGAAGAAAGTGCAAATTTGCCTCTGCTGCATCAATAAGAAAAGTAGCCAAAAAACACTAGATGTCTATAGCAGAGTTTGTTCAAAGGGTAATCCATACACTGAGACACTACCGTCTGCGATGCAAAAGACCCGTACACCACAGCACTATAAGTTTCAAAAAGTGCCAGCATCCAATTGACGGTTTGTCTCCATGAATTTGTCGATTAGCACGCGGCTTTTTTGATTACTTTCAAGAAATGCTTCTTTGTAGAGTGGAAGTAGTTGGTTAATAACATCCTGTCGAGCAGTCTCGCCACGAGAGATCTTCTGGAGAAAACCCTCTAATGCGCGGCGTAGAAATGGCTTGGAGAGCGAGATTCGGTCTATCAAGATGGCGTCGAAGGCTTGGATGAGAGAAATCCCCAAAGTAGTTGGAATGAAAAACTCTGACGATCCTGACTTATGGCGGACGATGTAGTTTCGTTGGGTGATTTTGTCAATATGCTCTGCAATGGTGGCATCGGTGCCAATTCCATTTGCATCCATGAGAGCAATGAGTTCTGTTTCGGTCATGTAATTCGGGGCTGTGGTTTTGCCATCCTTGAGTTTTGCACTGTGAATTTGAACCTCCTGATCCACGGAAAAATCGGGGAGTGTAGCGGACGATTTCCAATTGGTGTATGGGTAAACATCCAAAAAATTGCGTTCCTTTACTTGGAGCCCACTTGCTGTAAACGTTTCAGAGCACCACTTCAAATCGATCTTAGTCTGTGAGCCGCGTGCATCATCCGAGCAGCAGGCTAGAAAACGACGCACTATGAACTCGTACACTTTTTTCTGGAGGCCAGTTAGTGTATTTGGATTTGCGTATTTCACTGGATAAATGGGTGGATGTGCTTTGTCATCGTGCTTGCCACCACGAGGTAGGCGGAAAGAATCAGAGGAGACAAGCTGCTGTGCGTAAGATCCCCACGCCGAATCTTGCGTTTGTTTAGAGATGTAGGAACGTAGATCCATCTTTTCTGGAAACCGGTCTGTCTCGGTACGCGGGTAGGATATGAAACCGGCAGTGTACAACAGTTCTGCGGCATCCAATGCCTGTTTGGCCGAAATCTTGAAGAAGCGTGAACAGCACTTTTGTAGTTCCACCGTGGTCAACGGAAACGGCCGATAGTGGGACGTTGGCTTTGTAGTGACGGAGGTGATCCTCGCTCCGTTGGGGTTGCGAAGAAGCAGCTCGTAGATGACTGAAACAAAAGCACGGTCGAAAAGGTGGCCTCGCAGCCACGTAAAGGGCACGTTTTGGGCAGCAGTTTTCACCAGAACATCAATGTACCAGAAGGGCTCCGGCGTAAAGTGGCGTACACGGACATAGCGATCCACTACGAAACTGAGGGTCGGAAACTGGCAGGTGCCATAGGAAACAACCTCTTTTTCACCAACCAAGCTTCGACTCTTGTAAACGTTGGTCAAGAACCGCGTGAAGGACGTGCCCACCCGGAGATCGAACTCTTTTCTGCACTCGACCGCCTCGACCAACTTCATATCTAGCTGGTGCGGACTGGCACTAGCGGCAATAATGTGAGCAGGCTCCAAGTGGGAGAACTGGGCACGCCAGGTGTTGGCAAGCGTGAGACGGCGGTTCTTTTCCTGAGCTATTTGAAGAATCTCCCAGCCTATATATTCGCCTTCGCGGTCACAATCGGTCCAGATCATAAGCCGGTCAGCGTTGCGCGCCTCTTTGGTGATATTGTCGTGGATTAGCTGACCACGCTTGTCCGAATCTTGGGTGACTCTTGTGAAAAACGGAGCGTCAAACAAGCGGCCTGGAGGGCATTTGCCCCATGCGTATTCAGGGCCGAAGTCTGTGCCCAAGATGTGGCCCGACACCGCAGTCATGGTGACATCGCAGGCGCCCAAGCCGGGGAAGTTGTAGGAAAAGTCGTAGTTGCGGACGTACTTCCAGGGCGAACGTCGCGACAGCATTCTCCCCCCGGAGAGGATGCCCGCCACCTCCTTTGCGATGGAGTTTTTCTCTGCCACACAGAGAATTCTCATGGTTATGGTGGGAGCCGAGTAGGATTTGGATCTGTTGGAGCTGCGCGCGCGTTGTAGTTAGAGACGCGGTGGGCTGCGGCACTAGAAGCAAAAATCCATGGACGCTTCCCAGCGAGGAATATTCGCAGGGAGGTCCGGGAGCACAATGAGACTTGGAGCAGGATGGGGAAACCCTCCTATTTATAGTTTTCGAAACGTGGCTGCAAAAAACGGCCCACGTGTTTTGAGTGCATGTTTTGAGTGCAATTGGTTGGTTCGGGTGGGTGCAAAAGGTCTGTACTGCGCGCCCGCAGGGCGTTAGATAAAGCTACGGCGGGCTGGTGAAGAGCAAACTAAACCCCAGACGAAGAAAACAAAACAAAAACCAGCTGAGCAATGGAAAAAAGAAATTGGAAGCCTGAAACAGTGTCACAAAAAGGAACGAGTTTGTTGCGTAGAGACACGGGTCCGGAGACGCTCATGCCTTGGTTTTGGTGGGGGCCTCATTCGGCCCCCAGCGAGTTGGGGCCTATCTTCGCACCGAAAATCTACCCCAGAAACCGGCTCATCGAGCCCTCGCAGAAACCCCATCAGATCTCCTTCTGCCTCAATAGGCTAGTTGATCCCATTCTTTCCCTTGACCCATTTTCGAGTCCCTTTCTCCTTTTGCCGCGGAATGAAGTTTGTTGACTCAAAAGTCAAGAGTCTTGTCGCGTGGATGGAAGACGGGCCCTTAAACGGCTCCGCCAATGCCCCATTCACCGAGAAGTCCCAGGAATCCTCCACAGGCACCAAAGCAGTGATCTCGCCCAAACTAGAAGTCAAAGACAATGCTTCTTCTGGGCGTGGCCTCTACGCATGTGCCGCTATTGCTGCAAACGAGAACATTATCCACATTCCTCCCTCATACCTCTTGAACTTCTCCACTGCTGTTGCACATATAGCCAAGCACAACGCATCAGCTACACTTCCAAGTTCGGTTTCCCACAACATACATGTTCCCAGTGCCAGATTCGATGCTGTTGGGGACTTTTACTCGCACCTCTCGCTCGAGAGCTTGATGGCTCTAACCTCGTTCCAGATTTTGTCGTTGTATTTGGTGCTCGAAAAGCACCGTGGTCCAGACTCATTCTGGGCCCCGTTTATGAACCTGCTTCCTGATATCGAGGAGCTACGAGCCTGTCCGTTGATCTGGAAAGTTCTCATGCATCCCGATGCAGACAAGCTCTGGTCGTTGCTTCCAAGGTCCACCCGAAAACACTCGGAAAGCGTGTTGGCTCGCTACGAAAAAGACTACAATGTGGTTTCGTCCATATTACAGGGCACGCTGTACTTTTCTACCGAGACTTTCCTTTGGGCATGGATGTGTATAAACTCGCGTTGTTTATACATGGAGATACCCCAGGCAAAAGATTCGACTGACAATTTCACGTTGGCTCCGTATGTCGATTTTCTAAACCACCTGAGCGACGATCAGTGCGGTATCAAAGTTGATCTGCATGGCTTTCGTGTTTTCACCTCTTCGAGCTACCTGTGTGGAGATGAGCTCTACTTCAGCTATGGTCCTCATTCAAATGAGTTTCTTTTGTGTGAGTATGGTTTTACACTCCCTCACAATAAGTGGAATTATATTGACATTTCCGACTATATCAATCTACTATTTTCACCAAAACAGACACAATTTCTCAAGGATAACGGCTATTATAGCGAATATACCGTCAACTCAGACGGAATGTCGTTCCGATGTGAAATTGCGTTGGCCACGCTTCAGGAAGCGGACCCACAACATTCCAAACGACTTTTGGCGTTCATTGATGGAATTAGTGATGGGTCATTCTATGAAGAAAAATCTCAGCGAGTGCTAGGACGTATTCTCACAAAGTTGTTGAAGGATAGTGAGTTGAAGCTCGACCGGGAATATTCTGTGGATACACTCTCGATGTACCCCTTAAGGCGCATCTTAGACTTATATTCTGATGTAAAGAATATTTGCGAGAAAGTTTTGAATGCTTAGGTGAAGTTGAACACCGCGTTTTCTTTAGATCTTTCGATTGCAAACTTGCAATTGATTAAGTCGCATAGCATTCTATTTGATGGAGTAGGGATTTCGTTCTTGCGTCCCAACTGAACAATGTACCCATTTATAGCATCAATTTCTGTAACATTTAACCGGCGCACATCTTCTCTCATTGAGGAACTGTTCTGTGCCGTAGATTGGCATATCGAGAGAACGGTCGTTAAGAGTCTATCACGGGAAAGAATGGTACCGGCATCGGGGCTGATAGTATTCAAGTCAAACTCCTTCTCAAAACAGCTCACGCATTCATTGATTACCTTTCTGAATATGGAAACTACATTCAGGGCATAAAGTAAGTCGCCATTGAGGCAATCTAGAACTGCTGTGAGAGGGTTGATGCAAGCATTGACAACCAATTTTTCCATCTGCTTCGGTAGAAACTGCGAATATGGAATATATGATGCATTTAGCTGGGAACAACCTAATAGGTTCGTGATGATTTGCGGGAGTTCTGCTTCAGACTCTGCCGGATCCTTCGCATCCTGATGTGCTGGAACCTCTGAAAGCAAGAGTGATCCGAACCCGACGTGATGAACGACATTTAGTGATGATTTGTAAGCTCCGTGCGTGCTGATGGCTTGGAAGAGGCGCGGCGAGGCGTCCACGCTGGGCCAGAAAGCAGACCTAAGGTGGGGCACAACACCCATTCCATTTTGCACCAATACGATATTGGTAGCTGAGGTAATGAATGGTACGTATGGCTTGAGAGCGTCGAGGGTGTTGTGAGTTTTCGTTGCCACAATCAAATTTTGCATCTGGGGCAAGTGCAACTCATCGGCACCGCTAATAGCATTGATTTTGACCGGGTCCTGTGTCGTATCTTGCTTTGACAGACGAACCACCGATACGGCCCCTCCGTTAGCAGTATAAACATTGTGGGTAAGCTTGGACTTGAGCAAGAGCGTGGGCACGCTTCTGGCTGCCACAGCCAATTCATGTGCCACCAACGAGCCCATAGCTCCTGCACCAAGCACATATGTGGACATTATAGATGGAAAATCGGCGATTGAGTATCACAATTTGGTGAACTTCTCCCACGATGAGAAACTTATGTGCAGCACCACAAACCCACTCTACAGTGTTCACGCACTTCCCCAGGTTTCATTACCAATTAGTCCAACTGCCCAATGCTCGTGATTGGACTCACTGGAGGTATTGCCACGGGAAAATCAACGGTGTCGAAAGAGCTCGCTCGCCATGGATTACCTGTTATAGACGCGGACATCATTGCGCGTGAGGTGGTGGCACCAGGCACCAAGGGCCACAAGCAAATCGTGGAAGCATTCCAGGCCGACGTTCCAGATTTGCTCCAGGCCGACGGGGGCCTCAACAGGCCTGCGCTTGGAAAGCACGTGTTCGGAAACAAAGAACGGTTAGGTGTCCTAAACAAAATTGTGCATGGGGCAGTGAGACGTGAGATCTTTCGACAGTTGTTCTGGTACTACTTGTCAGGCAAAAGCATGGTTGTGCTAGATGTGCCCCTTTTGTTCGAGTCAGGTCTCAACAAAATCTGTGGCACAACTATCGTTGTCTCTACCAGCGAGGATACACAACTCAAACGGCTCCTAGAAAGGAACCCGGAGTTGACTCAGGAAGATGCGAAGAAGAGGATCCTGAGCCAGATGGCAACGGAAGAAAGAAATGCCCGGGGTGACAAGGTCATGGACAATGACAGTACCATAGAACTGCTTCAGCAGCAAGTGGTTTCGGCGATTGAAGGTCTCGCTCCTAGCAAGATCTGGACTGTTTTAGACTTGTTCCCACCGTTTGGGCTCCTTAGTGCTGCAATCACACTCTCAGTGAATGCCGTACGAGATATTGTTAAAGCCAAACTGCGTAGGAAACAAGACTAAGCTCTCCAATACTGAGCTAAACTGTGTAGCGTGTCAATTACCACAGGCAAAAATGCATTCACACTATCAATTATGAGATTTTGGAAATGCAATATTGCTTCTTCTTCCGACATTTCGAGGTTAAACTTGTCCTGAACTTTTTCAATCGCCCGCTTGGGGTCGATCTGGATGTCGGGAATATTTGCATTGAGCATCAACTGGAAAAGGTTAAGGATCAAGTTGCTGTTTCGTCTAAGAGTCGAGTAAGTGATAAAACAGTAGCTTTTGAACACATTGAAGTTCTCGTGATTCATCCCCCCCATTCCATCAATAACCTGAATAGGGAGCTTCATGAGAGGGGGGAATGGCTTGGGATCTCTCCCCAAGATATATCCGAAATCTGCATGCCAGAATTTTCCGTCTGGAGAAAGAAGCAAGTTGTCCAAGTGTCGATCACCGACCCCCAAGATGTATGTAATCACACAATATCCTGCGCATGACTTGACGTAGTTGTCCATGACAATACTGGAAACTCCTAAATCCGTTACAACCGGTGCCTGCTGGGAGTTGGAGTTTGATCGGCCCTTCCAAGCACCCAAAATGCTCCTTTCGTCAGACTCCTCCTTCCGAGATTGGCGGCTGCTGCGCTGAAGGTATGTTAGTATCCCATTTTTGGGGGCCGAACCTTCACTTGTAGTACGGTTTGCAGGGCCCGATTCTGGATTCAAATTTCCAGTGTCTGTAACCGGCTTACCAAGTACCGCGTCCAAGGTTTCGTTGGGAATGAATTGTATCATTCCGGCAACCGGACTTGTAGCCAAAATTTTATATGGAGTAAGCTTCAAATCCAAATTTTCCTTCTTCAAAAGTTGGTCCATCAAATTGATAATCTGTATAACCAATTGGTCCTGACGAAGATCGTCGCCAATTTTGAACATAAGTGCGTACTTGCTGTACTCGTTCTTCTTGTTTCCAAAAATGGACGAGGATGCTGAACTTCCATTACCGTAATTGACGAAAGTTTTGAACGTAATCTTGAGAGGAGCCATAGAGCTTTTAAACACTGAACTCTCCGCAGGGTAACATCCGCAGACCATCACGGAGGGATCCAAAGGAAGCGGAAATGGCTCTGAAAATTTGAGCATGCCGTTAGACGAGTCTGCTAAGTAATCTTGAAGAAACTGCACTTTCTTGCCAGTAGCATCGTTTTTGCGGAAAGAAGAACGCATAAGTTCCACAATACTTGTTAGTTTCTTGATGAAGGCAATTTGTGCCTTCAAGTGTTTGTACTGAGGCAGCTTGGTCGTTTGAGAGTGGGATTTGAGTCTTTCAATGTACAAGTTCAAAACAATGTGATAGATTGAATTCGTTGCTCCGTTAACACTGGATGCCGCAAGCGGCTTGGCCATGGCCCTGTTGAGTTGATCCTCATTTTCCACCTTAACGTACCAATAGAAGTAATTCCCAAGAATGGCATTCTTGACGGCCTTGTCAATCAAAAACTTAGCCAACGGCGCTTCACCAAGCAGATCATTCTTGCGCAGAAGAGGTTCGTACTTTAGTGCTTGTACTAGCTGTAGCAAATAGAGAAGTAGCTCATTTTCACTTGCCAATCTGAGCCTGTCAACGGCAAACACGCGCAATGTTTTTGTGTATCTGAAGATTTTTTCAATCTTTTGCTCCTCTGCGGTATTGAATTCCTTCGAATTGGCGCCCGTGGTGGCGATCAAGCGACGGCGAAGAGAAGCGGTCAATGTTTGTGGATTGAAGTTATTGCTCAAGAGCTCTAAGGCATCACCAATGTCAATTTTGTCCACACTCCAGTAGGGAAGGATTTCCTTGAAAGCGTGATCGAGCTCGTGTTCATTTTCCCAATTGAAACACTTGAGAAACTTGGTGAAAAACTGCTTGGTAGAATGCAGCTGCGCAGGCGACGTTCCCAGATCATCGGAGAGGGAATTACGCGAGAAATAGTAGCGGAATTTCCAGAGAAGCTTCTTCTCGTGGTCGCTGAGTACCGCACTGGAAGGCCGCTGTAGGATTCTCCAAAGCTCGTCCCTCATGTGTGGCGAAGGCTTCACCTCCTTGTCAAGAAGTGAGGTGTTGTTGATGTTGATGGCCAATTTTTGGAATTTCAGATCGATTGGGTTGGTTTTCCATGTCATATCTGAGTCGAGAGAGGCATCAGATCCACCAGCAAGTTGTTCTTCACGAGCGCTGTTGAAGCTTTGCACCGTAAGATTGTAGAAGTCCGGATCGTACAACTTTGGCAATCCAGCCACGCTGGATGTAGGGATGTCCACTGAGGAAACAACCATGGCAACATTGGGAGTCGGCTCAGTGCCTGAAACTTCGTCAATTAAGGTGGTCAGAGGTCGCACGTGAGGGTAGTGGTAGGTAATGTCCAGAAACACCACAGGCACCAGAAAATTTGGGAGTTCTAGGAAAAGGAAATGGGTCGCAGAGTTTGTTTCCTCGTGTTGCGAGCCGGAGGAAAGGTTTCCACCGCCGTGGGAAGGGCCATTCTCCTGCTTCTCAATGATAGCCATAGCCCAGCGATCTAGCCACGATAAGCGAGGAAACTCGCCGTTTTCGTACTTGAACAACTTTCGTTCCATGTCGTTCGCAGCATGCGAGTCTCCGTAGTCAATCTGGCGAGCACCGGTATCATGAGGCATCGCAATGGCAACCTTGAACGAGCCCTTTCGGAGCGAGCTGTTCGTGTGGTTGAAGAGCGACAACGAACCCTGCCCGAACATCACTCTCTGTGTATTGACAATCTCATAAACTGTGAATATGAGATACGAGTCGTAGCTGACCTGGGAGTAGTTTATTGGAAGCTTGACAAAGCAATCCCAGACCCGCTTGTTGCTGGAGAAAGCACGGTATGGTGTCTGTAGCTCACTTGTGAGCGGGTTATGGTTGCCATCGAAGACGCGGATCGCAACAAAAAGCTCTGAGTTTGCTGATATATCTGATAACCTCTGGAACACCTGAGCAGACTTGTATTTTTGCGAGCTAGGCACAAGATGGGGCGGTTCAACCGCAAGAAGATGGTGGATTCGGACTGAGATGGGGATCGAGAGGTTTTTGGAGAGACCAATGTTAACAGCACCAGTCTGCACCTTATTTATCTGGTGATGTATAGGGTTGTCCTGAGACATCTATCCTTGTATGTGAGTTTGCTCGAATGTTCCTGTTCTCTTTCCAGAGTCCTTACCAACTTTGATATGTTTAGTGGGTTTACCTGCACGCAGCGATTCACTTGGACAGGCTCGCCAGAATGTGGAGAAGACAAACTACCAACTTTGGGCTTCGAAAGTCTTTTTCTCCGTTTGAATGGTGTTGTGCTCGTTCTACTTGTGATGCTTCATTTATAGCCTAACGTATTTGTGTTTGTACTTTTTCCTTTATAAACCTTCCCCTTTCTCTTGCCTCGCTCAACGAATCTATTGAGTCTGCGCGAGTGATAAATATAATGCTGTCGAACACACAGGTTCTTTCTATTTAAAGCCCCACCTGTTCCTGGTTAGAAGCAACAGGGATGAGTATTAGTTATGTTTCACGTTCTGGCCAAACCACACGTACTTGCCATCGTCCTGCTCGTCCAGCGAATCATCACTAGACTCTGAGGGTGAGTTCAAGTTGAACAATGTCGCCTGCTTCTCCTTCTTCTTGTCCAGGCGGCCATTGTTGTAAGTAAGCACGGACGGGATAAACTTGACAGAGCTGGATCTTCTCGGACGCGTGTTGAAAGTCGAAATTGGCGTGCTTTCCTTCGAAAGCAACGGTGGTCGCTCCGGTTGCGGTTGCTGAGGCACAGCTTGAGCGAATTGCAAAGAGAACCTTTTGTCAGCGTCCTCCAACAGCGGGGTGTCCTGTTCCGAGATGATACCAAATTTGGGGGTAGTGTTTTGCGGGCGGCGCTTCTGAAGCGACCGCACACGCGCAAGTCTCGAGATTACCTCGTTCATGTTTGGCGACAGCTCCACATCCAGAGGTTGATCCACAGGAGACGCCAGCCCGCCGGAGAATGAGCCGGAGAAATAGCTTAATTGCATACCCTTCATATTGTCTCCAGACGAGTTGGAAGACGCCATTCGCTGAAGATGGCTTAAACTTACGTGCGAGTTGACCTTGGAGTTCAAGTGTTGAACGGGGATGTCGGACGCCAGCGAGTAGCGCAACTTCAAGGGGTGGTAGATTTCCTCATTGGACGCAAGCTTGGAAAGATCCACGGCGGAGTTGATTCTGCTGGGCTCCGAATTGGGCGACACCTCAGGTGAGATAGGTTGGCGCGGATGCTTGGACAAATCAAAGGCCTTCTTGAAAGCCTCATCGTTCATGACCTTCAAGCGGAATTCGGATTGCATCTTGTACTTGGCCGAGGAGTTGGGGTTCCAGTCTTTGGCCGAGGGACACAAGGGGTTTCTGTTGGCTGGGGCAAGGGCATTGTTCTCGCTCTTCAGCTCCAAGCGGAAGGACGGGCGGGGATTCAAGTTCTCGGGGCCTTTCAAGCCGCCAAAGCCCATGGCCGGAAACAGGCGCTGGTCGTCCGCGTCTGTGCGCTTGACGAAGTTCGTTTTGTAGTAGACAATGTCGCTGTCTAAGTTCAACGTGGGGTCGATGTCGGGATTCCTCACGAGGATGTTCAAGCAGTCGTGAACCAACAGCCACACTCCGTCGATTTTGCGCACAAAGTTGACGCCAAGCTCGGGGATCTCCTCGAAAATGGGCTGGCTGATGAAGTGCGAGAGCATGTTGGACACCACATAGCCGTGACTGACGACAATGATCAAGTCGTTGTCGCTGGCAGGGCGATCGTAGGTGGCAAGAAGCTTCTCGAAGTACTCCTTGCACCGCTCCTGAAACGCCTTGTAGGAAAGATCCGGCTCATTCCACGGCCCAAGCTTGGTGGTGGGGCGGAAGTTGGACACGAGCTTCTTGTTGGCCATAGTTTGGATGTTGGGGGTGTACATCTGGTACGCCTCGTTGGAGTCGAAGAACGGCGGCTTGTTGCGCATCTTGTCGTGAATCCACTCCGACAACGCAAAGTCTCCCAAGAGCTGGAGCTTGACCGGCAAACCCGGATGGGCCTCCTCGAGCTGCCGCAGCAACTGGGTCGCCAAAAGGTCGGCGGTCTCGCAGCACCGAAGGTACGGCGAGAAGTGCACGTATATGTTCTTCTTCTGGTTATCGGGAAACGACGCGAGACGCAGGATCTGTGTCGCCACGCCGGCGACTAGCTCCGACGTGGCGGTGGTCACCAGCGGGTCGTACACCTTGTAGGGCGAATGCAAGGGCTCCTCGTTGGCATGGGAGTGGTCGGCCCGGGGGCCATGGCGCAAGAAAGCTAGCTCTGGCATGACGTCATGGGGTTACGGAGGAATCCCAGCGTTTCGGGGCACGTGGCGAATTGGGAAGACGCTTGGCAGTGGCCGCTTGTGCTGGAGAAGATGGTTTTTGGGAAGAAAACGGCGGAGAATGTGGCGATGTGGCCGGCTCACAAATGGTAGGAGATGCTAATACGGTATCTGCAGACGATGGGACGCTAGTTGAAACCACCTGTCTGAAAACGGTGCGCACGCACGTGACGGGCTTCGAGCACGGGCCGCGGCCCACGAGACAAGGACGCGCGCCGGCGTGCTGGTGTACGGGTGTGCGCCCATGATCAGTGGACGTTGGTCAACCTGCTGGTGCTTCAACCTGCTAGTGCTCCAGCCATGCAAGACCCCATTTCTCCCGCTGACATCCAGAGCTTGGCTGCCGAGGCTTGTGCAGGTACGTGGATCGGTATGACGGGGCTGTTCACGTGAGAGCCGCCGGTTCTTCCGGCTCGTGTGGCCCTGGTCGTTACAGTTGCCAGGGTTGAGGCTGTTTTCGTCCTCGCTATCTGGCCCGGGCCCATACTAACTTTCAGCGCGCGAGCTTGCCTACTGCCCTTATTCAGAATTCCGGTATGTGCTGTAATACGTGGAAAGCTGGGGCAAGGCGAAGCCGCTAGGCTCCTTCGTCTAAATGCTGTTCCTGCTTTGCCATCTTCAATCGCCTCTGGCTCTACTAACGTCTAGCGTGGGATGTGCAGTGCTCACCGCCTCAGGCAGAATCATTGCTGGCGCGAACGTGGAAAACGCTTCCTACGGCGCGGGCATCTGCGCAGAGCGGTGCGCCATTTCTAGGGCCATCATGGAGGGCGAGCGCCGCTTCACCGCCATTGCCATCAGCAGTGACCAAGAGGACCCCATCAGCCCCTGTGGAATCTGCCGCCAGTTTATCCGGGAGTTTGCTCCCGACATTCCAATATACATGTGTTCTGCAGATAGTCGTACCGTGGTGTCCCTTACATTGGCGGAGCTTTTGCCCATGAGCTTTGGCCCCGAGAATTTGGGGAAGCACACCAGTGTATAGTAATAAGCAGATCGGACCACGTAATGTAAGAAGCGAAGATGGGCCACGTAAATGTAGAAGCGAAGATTGGGCCACGTAATGTAGAAGCGAAAGTGGAAAAGCAGAAACGAGTTCCGACGTAGTTGAGATGAACATATCATTAATAAATATTTCATCGGAGATATTTATGATCCGACACTCTCAAAGCAGGGCCAGAAACAGCAGGCAACGCTTGTCGCGGGCCAATTTCCTGACTCGCGCCACGAGGCCCCGGCCATTTTCATGCTTGGGCCAACCTTGGGGCCAAAGCCACATCGCGGCATCGGGCCAAAAAAAAAAAAATGGCAGGAACCCGTCGTAGCTTCTCCATCTACAAGTATCCACCACAACAGCGAAACATCCTTCATGACGATCTGTGCCTCACCTCAGTGTGGCAAAGAAACCGACTCCTCGTTGAAGTGCCCCGTGTGCTTGAAATCGGGTGTAGAGTCTGTCTTTTGCAACCAGGTCTGCTTTAAGGGCAGCTGGCTGATGCACAAGGCCATCCACCCAGCCGAGGACAAGAAACCATTTGATCCCTTCCCGAACTTTCCGTACACCGGGAAGTTGCGGGCATCGTACCCACTCAGCCCTCGGCGGCCGGTGGGCCAGCAAATCAAGCGGCCAGACTACGCTCAGGACGGCCGGCCATATAGCGAAATCAAGCAAGACCGTGCCGGCAAAATCACCATTTTGACGGAGCCGGAGATCAAGAAAATCCGGAAGGTTGCTCTTGCGTCCCGGAAGATTTTGGATAAGGTGGCAGCACACGTGAAGCCGGGCGTCACCACCGACCAGCTCGACGCCATATTGCACAAGGAATGTATGGCCTACAATGCATACCCATCGCCGCTCAACTACTACAACTACCCCAAGTCTTTCTGCACCTCGGTCAACGAAGTCATATGCCACGGCATTCCCGACAATACCGTTTTGAACGACGGCGATATTGTCAACTTGGACGTATCTATATACATGTACGGGTTTCACTCTGATTTGAATGAGACATACTACGTGGGTGAAAAGGCTTCTTCAGACCCCGACATCGTGCGTTTGGTGGAAACCACGCGCGAGTGCCTCGATTTGGCCATCAACATGGTTAAACCGGGCTTGGTGTTCCGTGAACTTGGCAATGTCATCGAGCTGCATGCACAGAAAAATGGCTGTTCAGTTGTGCGGTCCTACTGTGGCCACGGCACCAACACGTTATTCCACTGCCCGCCGAACGTTCCACACTATGCTAAGAACAAGGCTGTCGGTATCGCCAAGCCAGGAATGGTCTTTACCATTGAGCCTATGATCTGCTTAGGAACGCATCAGGATGTCACCTGGCCGGACAACTGGACCGCTGCAACCAAGGACGGAAAGTACTCGGCGCAGTTTGAGCATATGATGGTGGTGACGGAGACTGGATGTGAAGTGTTGACTGCTCGGTTAGACAATTCTCCCGGTGGGCCTGTAGCACGCATTTAAACGGTAAGCTTGAAATCTCCCTGTGGCTGTTCAAGGCTAGACGTTGTGAAGGATGAACTGTTTCCAACACACGTATTGGTGGGGTTTTTGTTTTGTTGACTGTGTACTCTTGACACCAGAGTGATTTACCGAGAAACTGTATGGCTATGACAGTCGACGGAAGCTTAAATAGTACGACTTTATAAACTTGGATTCCTGATCAATACATTAAATTCGTTCTTTATAGCTTTTTGCCCATGCTGGTTTTAATTTTTGTTTTGAGGCTAATTAAACGGCTTGAAGACCCAAACGAGCGCAAAATGTAAATTACGGAACTAACGGAGCGCACTTGGAGACTTCAACACTCCTCTTATGAAACCTGATACCCATGGAAATAAAGAATGAGAAAAGCTCTTCGTGACAAAGGTAATGATTCCATGTGCTAATTCAAAAAGGCAACCACTATAGATAATGTTTCTATACTTTTTTGTTTTCGCTTGAATGATTCATTCCTTTGAAAGTCGTTCCAGGAGACATGCCAATAAAATAGTACAAAATCGATTCACAAGAAGATCATCATCTAGAAGAAGACTATCAAGATATAGACTATGTGGTACAGTTTCTGATGTGGGCAAAGGCTGTTTGGAATTTGTATACATCATGCAAGTATACCGACAATAACTGAAGCTACCAGCTGGGAGGCTCTGTCCAACCAGAAGTGAACTGGGTGCAACCTCACGTAATTTTTTTGTATGATGGTAGAGTATTACACTTCCATACTGAACGAAGACTAATGAAGCCAAGCTCACAGAAGAAGTCTCAAAATCGCCACTCGTCGGTGAACCCAACCAGTCTTCTCAGCAACGGCTTTCGATGGCCTCCAACATCCATCTTCAATATGAAGAAATACATAAATAACCTGGACATGAAATCAAGCACCAAGAGGCACTCAATTATTAAGTGGGAACACTGTTAGGGTACCAGATCAATCAAGCATGTACTTGATAACTTGTAGAAAGAGAGAATGAGCAGAAAAATATGCGATAAGTCGAGTATGATGTGCTGAACAACATTTCAACACCTTAGTACATACTCGCTGTCCTACCTATTTTTGATAAAAATATGTTATTAAGTTCTAAACATTTTAATTATGTAAATTTTAGAAAAGCTATATTTCTATCTTTAAATTTAGTAGAGAACTTGGGTTCAATGGCATAAGCACCGAAAAAGATGGTTGAGAAGAATGGTCGAAGTGAATCGGGATTATTGTACCAGAAAATGTTCCTACCCAGCTTTTTGCTAGCTCGAACTTCCAATATCCCCACCTCTCTAGAGAGAACTCAAAAGATTACTGGTGTACTGTAGTGTCTCTCAAGTTTCAGATTATCAACCAGTATGACGGATTTCTTCAAAGCGATAGTGAAAGATCAGAGAGCTTATCTAGTATTACGCACTTCCTCATTACCAGGTGCGGGCCGCAACAGAAGCATTGCCAGTTTGGTTGCAAAATGCATCGAGGCTGTGACTGACAAGCCTCTCTCGATATCGTCCACGAGATTTTACGAAACGAGGCAATTTTGCATTTATGCGAATGTACCATTGAACTTAAGCAAACTGCAAATTAGCACATCATGCTTGACACCCTCCACGACTTAATATCCACTTCCTGAAAGGTATGCAATAGCTCATTATGTGAACTTCTAGGAATGCCAATAAAGGGCCCTCCCAGTTAGGCACTTGGTGGAAAGCTGATGGCGGAAACCACTCACGTCCTATGCCATCTTGCTGCACAAGCTACTGTTTCTTGGGCAGTTTTTCCGAACTCTTTTACAGACGATTATAGCTTTTTCACTGTTTTACTGAGTGCCTTTCATCCACCAACAGAGTCCAGAGCACAGGTTTAAGTCTGACTACTTATAGCTTCTGACAACGCTTAACTATTTTCAGAAATTGGCGTCTCTCCACCTAAATTACACCGATTAGATAGCTTTCTCAGCCTATCGAAGGGCAAATCGGGATTCCTGCAATCAAGTAATCAACGTAATAAAGATTCTCTATAAGTGCAATCAGCAGTTAAAGAAATATAAGGAGTTTTAATACCACCAGTTAATCTATTAGTTAGTTTCATGATAAGAAGCACATAATAAAACAGATAAAGTAGCAATAGCACCTAAAATAGGAGATCTATTGTCATTTTACTACTTATTTTAATCTTTTAGCGTAGGACTAATTATTCCATAATTCTCATGAGTGAGGAATGACAAGTATCTTGCTTTTTCCGAAGAAGCATTCCCTTGGACCATTTGCAAGTACCGAATGTGGATTTGATAATACCGCCAGATAGTCTACCAATTACCGCTAGTAGATGCTAGCGATGCAACATTGTTCTAAAATATGCAGGGCTAAGAAGATAAGGCACATGTTGCCGGGCCGCAAGTGCGGCGCTTCACGTCGCATGGAAACGCACTTCCGCACCGCGCGCAACTGGGAATTGCATTTCCTCTTTGATAAGCTGTCAAAAGCTGCCGCTTTTGACAGATAATTGCGCCTGCTTCAAGCGTGAACGCGGCTGGGACCCTGAATCTCACAGCAGAAATCTCCGCACGCACTCTTGTGAAATGAGCATTTGTCAGATTTCTCCCCCAATCCAACCGCATTCCCTATTCGGGAATAACCCCACACCAAGTGGCGGACTCCTGTTATTAGTCGTGCGCTATTTTGCATTCCTCTCATTACGTGGGGCAAATATCGAAAGTGGCTTTTCCGCATCTATATCCAGGTTGCTGCGCATACACCTAGATAATCTTTATTCCGCTTCGGAATCGATAAACGGTGCGGTAGTTAAAAGTATATAATGGAGTATAAAATCCAGTCGGAGGACTTGAACAGAGCAAGCTTCCACCAATTTCGCAAAGGCATAAATCTGGCAAGATGACAAGCGACTCTTCCCTAAATAAAGAAGTGAATGAGAAGAACATTCACCACATCACTCTGGTGATTTCAGAAGAGAACGGTATCACGACATTCGTGTCGCCCAACACAGGAAAGGCCGTCCGTATCACCGAAGATGGCGACGAAGCTGCTGCGTATGCTGCTCACGACGGGGAGGAAATCACGTTAACGCCAGAGGAGGACAGGAAGTTGTTGCGCAAGATCGACTTCTACTTGTTGCCGTTAATCTGTGTGCTTTACTGCGTGCAATTCATGGACAAGCAGACAATTTCCTATGCGGCTATTCTCGGGTTAAGAACCGACTTGCACATGCATGGAGACCAGTATTCATGGGCCGGCTCTGTGTTTTACTTTGGTTACCTATTCTACGAGTTCATCGGCTCGTATACTCTTCAGAGGTTTGATCTCTCCACAATGACGGCAATCTACGTAGTTTTGTGGGGAATGGTTCTATGCTTGCACTCGGTGCCGCAGTACGCTGGCTTCGTGGCTTTAAGAGTAATATTGGGTGCTTTGGAGTCGGCCATCACACCAGCGTTCATGATTGTGACTTCGCAATGGTATAAGAAGGAGGAGGTAATGCTCCGGACTGCAATCTGGTTCGCGTGTAACGGTGTTGGAACAATGCTTGGTTCGGGCGCCGTTGCATACAATGTTTACAAGAACGAGGACAGTTACAGCTTGCCTGCTTGGAAGTTGATTTTCATCATCACTGGAGTCATTACCATCGCATTGGGGTTTGCCATCTATTTTCACATTCCCAGTAAGCCAACCGATGCGTGGTTTTTGAGCGAGAGAGAGAAGAAGATGGTTGTGGAGCGCATCAGACAGAACCAGCAGGGATTCGGAAACAAGCATTTCAAAACGGAGCAGTTCGTTGAGGCGTTGACCGATCGCAGAACGTGGGTCTTCTTCTTGTTGGGAGTGGCAGCCAACATTCCGAACGGTGGTCTCACCAACTTTGGTTCGATCTTGTTGGAGGACAAGTTGGGTTACTCGACAGGTAAAACTCTATTGATGAACTTGCCCATGGGCGCAGTGGAATTTGCCGGGCTTATTTTCATTTCATACCTCTACAGATTCATCAAGATCCGGTTGTTCTGGGCATCGATCACGTACTGTATTGTGATCATGGCCACCTGCTTCCTTGCCTTCGCTAGTGACAACACCCTTGCTCTTGCAGGATACTCATTGGTTGATCTTTTGGCTATTTCCTCGATCGTCATCTTGTCACTAATTGCCTCCAACAGTGTTGGTCATACCAAGAAGATTACCACCAACGCCATTTACTTGATTGGATATTGTGTGGGTAATATAATTGGACCGCAGACATTCGTCGATAAGCAGGCCCCCAAGTATACTGGAGCGGTTGCTGCTATGGTGGGCTGCAACTCATTAGTTCTTTTATTTTTACTTTTCCTTTGGGTTGACTACTACTACGACAACAAGAGAAGAGATGCAAAGATGGAGAGTGAGTTGGTGAAGGAGTTTTTGGCTATCGAAAACCACGAGTTTGCTGACTTGACTGACAAGCAAAACCCTTTGTTCAGATACACCTTGTGATGTATTGTTTAGTATTATTTTGACACTTGAGTAAACCAGCGAGTACGTAGACCGAGGAGCACACGTGGCCGCAACCAAAATAAGAAACTAAAGAAACTAAAGAAACTAAAGAAACTAAAGAAACTAAAGAAACTAAAGAAACTAAAGAAACGAAAGAAACGAAGAGAGAAGAAACGAAAGACCGAACTCCCGGCTTTCTGACCGCCCTTTCGAGGCCAACGAAGCCCCAGGTTTGCGGCATCGGGAAAATCATAGCACATAATTCCACTGGATGCACAACGTGCATTCTCGGGGTTGGGGACGCCAGTACCGGGCGACGAAAGCACCCATAAAATCCGTGGAAACTCCAGTAAAGATACGAACGGAAAACTAACTGAAGAGGCGCAGCTGATCATATTTGCAAAGCAAAAAAACCACATGTTCTTTCGAAATCTTTACCTCTAAAAGCAGTATCTACTGCACCCCGCGAAATGCATCACAGGGTGCATGCAAAGTTGTTTTCTACCGGCAAATTTGCCCATCGACTGCCAGTTCTTCAAACGGTTTCCTCTTTTTTACAGAGAGATTTTATAGACAAATGTCAAAGTTAACCATTCAGGGAATCCCAAAAGCAATCCTCCAGTCGAAGGGCGTGTCTGATGCGGGGCCCATACCAGGAACCTCGAATGTGGCCCGTCGACCACTGGTATTCACCAAGTTCTCCAATGACGATGTTACCAACTTACACCATTTAACAGCGGCTGCTCCCGAGACATCAGCGAACGCAAGTATCGACCCCAGTCTTCTCAATTACCCCACAAATTTTCCTCCTCAAACAAACGAGAGGAAGTTGATGACGTCTACGTATCCACCAAAGAACCGGGGCAGGATTTTCGCCAGTTATCTCTGGTGCTTTGCCGCCGGATGCTCGGATGCTGCTCCCGGAGCATTGTTGCCCACTATCGAAGCCCACTACAACATCTCCTACTCGGTGGTGTCGCTCATCTGGATGTCCAATGCCATTGGCTTCATCCTCGTAGCGATCTTTTCCCACAAGATCCAACCATGGTTAGGCAAGGAAAAGTCTATTCCTTTGGGGTGCTCTTTATCTGTGGTGATGTATGCGATGGTGTCCAGTGGCGGTCCTTTCCCCTTGATTGTGGCGGCCTTTTTCTTTGGTGGCATGGGCTTGGCCATTGTGCTTGCACAAGTCAATATATTCCTCAGCAAAATGGACAAAAACTCCAAGTATTTGTCGTTTTTCCACGGAAGCTATGGTGTGGGGGCCACGGTGTCTCCTTTGTTTGCTACCACCATGGTTGAACGAGGCATTGCCTGGAACTACGTCTATCTACTCATGTTGGGGCTAATGTTCATCGATGCCTTGGTGATGTACACCGTCTTCAAGGGGGCGGACGAAGACCTCAGTCAGTGGGACAACGACGAGGAGACTGATAGACTTCTTAACCAAAACGGCACCCGAGCCAATTCCGGGATGCACACTCCGGCAGAGACAGAGGCAGGCGTGGGTCTCCAGGACTTGAGTGCAGACGTGACATCGGCTTTCAATCGAGATGCAAACAAGCAAGCAGACGACACAAAAGTAGCGGTCGTCCCGGCTGAAGACAACACAGAAAGTGCCAACTCCCGCACGGCTACTACCGACTTGAAGCTTGCTTTGCACAACAAGATCACATGGAACATTTCGTTGTTTACTTTATTCTACCAGGGAAGTGAGGTGTCGCTTGGGGGATGGATCGTTACCTACTTGATCGACACCCGTCTTGCTGCCACGTCTTACGGTTATGTGCTGAGCGGATTCTGGGGCGGTTTGACATTTGGACGCTTGGTCTTAACCAGGCCATTGCACAAGGCATTAGGTGCCCGCCTCACCATAAACCTCCTCTTGGTTCTCACCATAATAATGCTAATCTTGACCTGGGTGGTTCCTCGTGCCATCACGCTGAGTATTTTTGCGTCGTTGGCCGGGGTGTTTATTGGTCCCATGTATCCGTTAATGATCGCGAGCGCCTCGTCAATGCTTCCCCGGAAAATCCAGGTCATCAGCTTGACCATCATGACCGCGTTCGGCTCCAGCGGCGGGGCCTTTTTTCCCTTTATTGTTGGGTTAATCTCCCAGACTAGCGGTACCTACGTGGTATTGCCTATTTGCATTGCCGGCTACGCAGTTGTGTTGCTTTTGTGGTTGATGTTGCCTAACAGCGACAAACGAACACAGGCCCCCAAAGGCAGATTGAAGAGGGTGTTTTACATGTTGTGGTAGGATCGGTAGTCCCAAATAAAACAACTAGCCCACGACTGTTTGCATAGCGTGTCACAGCGGGCGTAGTCCACCACATAAACGTGAGATATATCACGTGACTCAACACCTCAGTAAATTTTATTTTTTGCGTGCCCACGGCTAGCCTCCGAGAACATAGCCATGTCGTCGTCAATCCAGCTTTTGAACCCCAAGGCCGAGTCTCTCAGACGGGCCCAGGCGCTCCAGGTTAACATCGCGGCTGCGCAAGGCTTACAGCTGGTTTTAAGCTCCAATTTGGGCCCAAAGGGTACGTTGAAGCTACTCGTGGATGGATCAGGCAACTTGAAGCTCACCAAGGATGGAAAGGTGTTGCTCACTGAAATGCAAATCCAGCACCCGACAGCAGTGATGATTGCCCGTGCCGCTACGGCCCAGGACGAGATTACTGGCGATGGAACAACCACTGTGGTGTTGTTGGTAGGAGAGTTGTTGAAGCAAGCCGAGCGTTTCATTAGCGAAGGAGTCCACCCTCGAGTTTTGGTGGACGGCTTTGAAATGGCACGCGAGGCAGCTCTAGAATACTTAGCCGAGTTCAAGAACACCTCCCAGACTTTCGACCGCGAGTTCTTGCTCCAGGTGGCACGTACTTCGGTGGCTACAAAGGTGACACCCGAAATGACCGATGTGTTGGCTCCGATAGTCACAGATGCTGTGTTGTCCGTGCAAGGCGACGACAAGAAGAACTTGGATTTGCATATGGTGGAGATCATGACCATGCAGCACGGCAGGGCGTCCGACACCAGTTTAGTCAGGGGCTTGGTTTTGGACCACGGCGCCAGACACCCAGACATGCCTCGCCGCGTAGAAAATGCATACGTGCTCACGTTGAATGTATCGTTAGAGTATGAGAAGACGGAGGTGAACTCGGGCTTCTTCTATTCTACTGCAGAACAGAGAGAGAAGTTAGTGGCGTCGGAAAGGAGGTTTGTGGATGAGAAGTTGCGAAAGATCGTTGATTTGAAGAACGAGGTGTGTGGATTGAACAGCAATGCGGGATTTGTTATTGTCAACCAAAAGGGTATTGACCCAATGTCCTTGGACGTTTTGGCCAAGCACAACATTTTGGCGTTGCGTCGCGCTAAGAGAAGAAATATGGAAAGATTGCAGCTAATTACCGGCGGTGAGGCCCAGAACTCCGTTGATGATCTCTCCCCCGAAGTCTTGGGCAGGGCTGGCTTGGTGTACGAAGAAAGCATAGGAGAAGATAAGTTTACTTACATCACGGAGTGCGCAGAGGCACACTCGTCTACCATTCTCATCAAGGGACTGACGAATTACGTTGTTCAGCAAACAAAGGATGCTGTCAGAGATGGGTTGAGGGCTGTGGCTAATGTGATCAAGGATGATGCCATTGTTCCTGGGGGCGGTGCTTTCTACATGAGCTGTCACAATGAACTATTGTCATCCAAGACTCTTAAAGGCCGGAGCAAACCTGGTGTACAGACGTTTGCTGAAGCGCTTCTAGTTGTTCCAAAAACGCTCAGCTCCAATGCTGGCCTAGATGTGTTGGAGACCGTTGCAGCATGTCAGGATGAAATTCTCGACGACCATGTTGTGGGTATAGACTTGGTGTCGGGTGAACCAATGGACCCAACACTAGAGGGCGTATGGGATTCCTACAGAGTGATCAGGAACGCAATTCTGGCTGCCACAGGCATCGCCTCAAACTTACTTCTCTGTGACGAGCTTTTGAAGGCAGGAAAATCTTCGTTGAAAGGTCAAGGACAGGCTCCACAACAAGGCATGCCTCAGGGCATGCCCGGAATGATGTGAGATTGGCACCTGTGATTACGGTTTTCAACGTGACATTTACCAGGATGTAATTCATTATTATTACTCTGGCGCGGAGAGGTTACTTGTGATTATAAATAATACAATTTTGTCTAGCAGCTAGGTGTGATATAGTTTCTTGCATCACCCATCATCTCCAAGTGTTTTCTGCACACGAGATGCACAGAGGAGTAGCGATTTGCAAGTCATTGTGAGTACCTCAAGATAAGAATCTGTTGTCATGGTAAGCGAATTGCATATGCTTGAAGACTATGCATGCGCATACACGTAAAATTATGCACAACGGTCGGCGAGAAAAATAACCAGAATAGGACGTAGCGCTATAAAAAGCATATTCTTCCAAGTCTGCAAAGTGAATTATTTCGAAAATTACACGGCAGCGCGAGCATGATACTCAGAGAGGGACCCGCCCCTCTTTGCTTATTTTGGACTGGTTAGCTTTTGACGCGAGAGAGCCCAATGCACGCTCGCGCATCCACTCTAGTGGTGGTTTCGGCCTGCACTTGCTGTATGTTCTTGGCTTAGCGGGACCTCTCGCTAGAGGATGTCATCTTAGTGACAGGAAAACAAACATTGCTTTTTAAAGGCTTCGTAAGCAATGGGTGTGACTAAGTTGTTTTTGGCGTGCCCAACATCGTAAATAATTCTTCGATGCGCAGAATATCCAACTTCCTTTTTGACTTCAAATGCGATCGATTTCAAGATTGAGGTCCATTTTGAAACAGCATTCCCGACAGAGCTTCTTATCCAGCTTTTCCATTTGTAGCTCTAGAGGGCCATGCTCATAACACTGTTTTTCCCAGAATGGCCGATAGGACGTCCATATCTATCTCATCTGCAGAAAACCTGCAAGCTTGATGCTTCGCTTACCAGACTATGGAAGATATTGCAGAGACAGCTGCATATCGTATATCACTCTGGCGTGCCATTTGTATGGAACGATTTCGGTCAGTATGGCTATTGTGAACATGACGGTACCTGCCGTGGGCTTCGCTTGGATGCAACTTTTCCACGCAATGTTTGCTGCATGCATATAGTAACGCATGTTGCGCTGCTCCTACAGACTGTGAAGGCAGACTAACTGATTTCGTAGTTCAATGTTAACGCGGCCCAGCAGTTGGTACCGAAATACGAAACACGTCTTGTTCCACTTGCAGACTTTCTTTTTCCTTTTTTCTTTTGAGTTCTATTTTACGACCTGAGTCATACCATATTGAAACTTCGGCTTCTGAAATTTCTTTCTGTACTGCTACTGACTGTCAGAAGTGGGCTGGTGCTGAAGATGGCCGATTGCTTTAAGTGCTAGTCATCTTACAGGATCAGGAAGACGTCAAGGCTAAATTACTTGTGCTTTGGAACGACTTTAAGTCGCAGTAAGAATCACCTCTAGCAGAGAATTCAGTAAAGACCGGTTCCTCATTAATGACTAAAGCGTGACTTTTGCAGTTGATTTTCGGCGCAGCTGAGACATTTCGGATCGCCAAAGAAGTTACCCAATGGATTATCAATTAACAAGCACGCAAGCCACAAACCGCACGCGATTCAAAACCAGCTAAATGCAGACAGATTACGATTTTAGCATTCTGGCGTCGAACCGGAACCTTGACATGTTGGATAAGCATGGTAATTACCACCGGCTAATGTACCTTCCGCGACAAAAGTTGATGTCCGCTTTGAGGACGCTTGATGATTGTTGAGTTTCACATTTCTTGCGACCACATATTTTCATAAGAATAGGCGGAGCCCACAACGAAATAGGGTTTGGGTTCTGCAACCGTATTCTGCCGACATTTTTTTGAGAAACAGATTGTCCCGATTGTTGCTAAAGATACGCATCCCTGCAGATATCCAACGTATCATGCAGCCTCATTCGTATTGCGCAGTGGCGTTCCCTGCCCTTCAATGAAGCTTTGCTTCACTGGAGCAATACGTTGGGTAGATATTGCTTCACATAAATCTTGGTGAATTCTGCTTCTTCGAACTACTCTTTTTTTTCGAACTACCCATAATGTCACCAGTAAACCAACTTTGTAGATCGGAGGTGAGAATATTTTGGCAAGTTACAGTAGTTCCGTTCTGTTCCTCTCAACCGCAGTAGAAAACAGGACATCAGAGTCGCACCTGCCAATGCTTACTATGTTCGGAAATTAGATTTTGACCTTATCTCCACCCAGCAGTAAAATCTTACATAGCTGCGCTTATTACTTTAATGCGTAGTTGGAAGCTGTTCCGAATACACACATTTTTGAGCACTAACAAATTCAATGGCCGGGGACAAGCAGTGCAAACATCCAAGCCCAAAGATAACGACAGAAAATACTGTTCCGGGGAAAAGTACGGAAATTCCGCTTAGCAAATAGTGGCAGTTGTGGTGGTGGTATAGGGGAAGCCACCTGGAACGAGAACCAGTGCATGGCGAAGAAGCCAGACTTTGCATGGCAGACTTTCGATGCACAAATGCTTAAGTGTCAGAGGTGCGTTAGAGCGACATACATATAAGCAAGCTCGCCTCGCTTTATCAACAATGCATCTCTCTCATGTGCGGATGCCGTACCCAGCAATCATGCATAGTGTTACTTGCAGTAGTTGTTTGGGTTGACCTTCTAGCAACAAGATGCTGTGATCGTCTGGGTGACTTCTTTATATACCTTGTTTCCAAGCCGACGTGCCCCGGCGTTGTTTTTGTGCTTTCCAGCGTGCAGAAATAGATTTCGTTCAGCTTGATTTTGAGGCTGTTCCCTTCATAAGTACCCTGCTTAGATTGCTCTCCAGTCCTTAGACCTCCATTTTTCTGGTCGTTCCAGCACACATTCCGATTACTTCAATGCATTTCAGTTCACTTTAAGGTATGTTCGACCATCTCAACACCCCGTGTGGTTATCTACTTCAATATCCTTCTGCCTACGGCTTTTCTTTGATATCCGCACGTCGTTTGGCGTTCGTGTATTGAATCACTCGCCAGACCCTGAGGTTTTGCTCTGGCCCTTGTGATCCCCGCCACTTGATTTGCCTTGACTCCGTGATCCATCTCTGATCTGAGCTCTCTGGGCCACGTCGTTGGCGCTTATTCCAAATTGGGCTGTTCATGGTCCTTCCAAGTTGCACTATTGATGAACTGCGCCCAGCCTGAGCCACGGTATAACGCTACAACGCAAAATTTTCATGAGAGAAGCAGACACTTTCAAAGAGACATTGACTAACACCTTCCAGGACCATTCTATAATGAGTAACTGGCAGAATCCGTCCTGGCAGTACGCTCAGCCGCCGTCAGCAGCTAATATTCCAAGTGCACGTCAGGGCAAACTAGACCAATACTCGTTCGCTCTGCCGTCTCAACCATTGCAAGAACAATACTCGGGCACAGCCAACAAGCAAGCGCCTTCACGGCCGCCCGAAACAACCTCCTCGCCTTCAAACGTGGCGCGTGACGGTACCAAGACCGCCCGTCCGGGTGATCGAGCAGCCCTAGTCGGTACACCACTTCATGCGGAACAACCGACGAGAGAAGTTGGCGTGTCAGCAACCAGCTCTGGGCCCATGGCGGTGCATAGTATGCATCATACTCACATTCCTTACACCCAGTTACCTGTGCGCCAACTTCCTTCTGCACATCCAGCACAGGGCCAACAGCAGTCGCAAGCACAACCGAATCAGCCACCTCATGAATATGGTAGCTATGGGAATTTCCAAATGCCCTCGGAACATTGGGACCAATTTGCTTTAGGTGTCCGTCACCCGCAGCCGGGCCAAGTTGACTCGCGCCATACTGCTTCTTTCAATAAGGCTGGTCCGAAAGAGTTACCAGGCGGTGGCCTGCCCCTAGAATCGGAGTCGGGTAGAAATGTTGAACCTTCCCGTTCTCACTCACGCAAACTGTCAGTTGGCAAAGTGACAAAGCGATCGCGGATGGGCTGCCTTACGTGCCGCCAAAGAAAGAAGCGATGTTGCGAGACCAGGCCGAGCTGTACCGAATGCTTGCGGCTCCGGTTAAACTGCGTGTGGCCCAAGCCGGGAACCGAGCACAAGAACAAGCCGAAAGAGGTGAAGAGTCAGGAGAACATGATTGAGCATGACGTATATGGAAAGATCAAGGTACTACGAGGCATTGTTGAATACCGTAATGATTGACTAGCATGTTGATGTCTCTTTTTCCTTCTGAGAAGCGATAACAAAACAAAGAAAAGAGGGAGAGAAACTGTGTAGAAAAGTCGGCAGCAACCGGTCTTGCGCCATCTTTTCGTCAAAGCTATAGTATTATTTTCCCGTTTTGATAATTGGACCTCATCCGATTTTGATAAAAATAACCCAATCCTTGTCCAAGACATTATGCACATTACGAACTAGGAACGAAACAAAAATCATGTGGTTTTATATTTTATGGATCGTACAGAGTTGGAGTCTCTGGGCAATAGAATGAGACCTTATAAGAATGTATTTAACGACCGAGGAAATTGAACCTTTAAAAGAAAGACAGAAAAAAGGAAAAGAAATAAATCAGCCTGCGTATTTTCCAGTAACAAAAATCATCACAGCCAAAGCAAAGAACAGGGCATCTAATTCCTGTGTTTCTGGATGTGCGTTGGAAGCTGTTGTGTGCGGAATTTGGGGCGTCATTTTTCCTTGTGCCCTGCGATCGCAAGCCCCAACTTACGACGCGGGCTCATGCAATCTAGTGCCGCAGGTGCGAGCGATATGCATATACCATTCCGTCTGCAGAAGACTATCTCATTTTGAATACGCACTAAAACTTGTGCTTCTCCGTGTGCAATAATCGAACCTCGGACCCTCTCTGGGACACCCTCAAACCCGTACATCCGTAGATGCCAACATCGGTACACCAACTGCGCACGCCTAACGAGGCGGTTTGATTTCGTGTTAAACCAGCACCGTCTTTCTATAAACATTAAATGTCTTCCAAAACGTCGAGTTTGAGGCAGAGACAAATCAGTATGTTAGTTGAGTGATGCGCAGTCTTGCTTTACCGTGATATTCTCCTGCACATCGGTGCTTGTTCGGTATACTAACATTCTAAGACGCCTTGGAGCGTATGCTCCATCTCAACAAAGACGGAACCACCGATTTAACTTTGGCTTCGAAAAGCGAGGAGATTGTGTGGAAGGTCCTTGTGATGGATCGTAAGTCGCAAGCAGTAATTTCGTCGATTTTGCGCGTCAATGACCTTCTAAGATGTGGTATCACCGTCCACACGCTCATTACTACTCAACGGTCGCCAATCCCAGACGTACCAGTGATCTATTTCGTGGAGCCTAATGTCCAAAATATCACTGCAATCATCCAAGACTTACAGGAAGACAAATATGAGTCATTCTACATAAACTTTACCCTGGCCATAGACAGGGAGCTTTTGGAGGATTTTGCTAAAAAGGTGTCTTTATGTGGAAAGGGCCACAAAATCAAGCAGGTGTATGACCAGTACTTGGATTTCATTGTGACCGAGCCGAATTTGTTTTCTTTTGACTTGAAGCGCATTTTCTCCCGCTTCAACAACCCGACGACGAGCGAGGACGACATCCACAAACTCGCCAACGTCATAGCCGACGGCTTATTAGCCTCCCTCATCACTATGGAATGCGTGCCCATCATCCGGTGCCCCAAAAATGGGCCAGCAGAGCTCGTTGCTACACAATTGGATATGAAGTTGAGGGACCACGTGGCAAACTCGCGTGCTGCTGTCAATCGAACCATTCAACAGCGTCCCGTGTTGATTTTATTGGATAGAAATATTGACATTGCTTCTATGTTGTCGCATTCTTGGATTTATCAGTGCATGGTAAGTGATGTGTTCGAGTTACGCAGAAACACCATTAAGGTTTCCAAGTATCAAGATGGCTCTGAAAAACCGCAGGTGAAAAGCTACGACGTGGACCCTAAGGACTTTTTCTGGAACAAAAACTCTCAGTTACCTTTTCCGGACGTGGTTGAAAATGCCGATGTTGAATTGAATTTGTACAAGAAGGAAGCTCAGGAGCTCACCAACCGAACAGGCATTACATCCCTAAATGATATCGACCCGAATGCGAATACTGACACTTCGCTCATCCAACAAGCCGTAGAGGCATTGCCCGAATTGACAACAAGAAAAGTGACCCTAGACATGCACATGGATGTTCTTGCGTCTTTGTTAAAAGAACTCGAGGCTCGTTCGCTCGACAAGTTTTTTGAAGTGGAACAGAATTTCAGCAATCCTAAAGTGCAGAATGAGTTTTTGGAACTTTTAAAGTCGGATTCTAAAAGAGACAATGCCTCTGACAAACTTAGAACTTTTTTAATCTTGAGCTTACTCACCGATTTGCCTCAAAGTTTTATCAAGGATTGTGAGCAAATTTTTGCATCCAAGTATCCAGAAATTGACATGAGCGCCTTCAAGTACATCGTGAAGTACAAACAAATCATGAAATTGTCAAAGAATGTGACTCTCAGTGACCAGTCCAGCTCAAATAGTCACTCTATTGCAGAAAATAATTCAGCATTGTTTAACGGTTTATCCTCAAAGCTTTACGGGCTCACTGAAGGTAGGATCTCAGAAGGTATCAGCTCGTTGGCCACAGGCTTAAAGAAGTTGTTGCCTGATAAGAAAACGCTCCCGATCACCAATATAGTTGAGGCTATCATGGAACCTAATCATGCATCACACAATTCCATGCAAATCACTGATGATTACTTGTACCTAGACCCGAAGTCTCGGGGTGGTCACTCTAAGCCTCCCAAAAGACAATCATACGAGGGAGCTGTGGTCTTCGTAGTCGGGGGAGGGAACTATTTGGAATATCATAACTTGACTGAGTGGTCGAAGCAGCCTAACAGAGTTCCTAAGAACATAGTATATGGAAGCACAGATCTTGTGACAGCTAAAGAGTTTTTGGAGGAGATTTCAGTTTTGGGCAAACTAGAGAGTTGAACTTTAGATATCATGGAACATAAGAGATGAAGCTTGAATTAGGCGCTGGCATAAATAGATGAGGAAGCAATAAAAGCTACGTAAAAATACAACTCAAGAAAGAGCAAGAGAAAAAGAAAAAGAAAGAGCAGGACGGAAGTAGACATTGAGGTCATCTGGCTTCTTCGTACTTCAAACTTATATTTCTAGAAAAAAAAACCCCCAACTCAGAGGTATCCTTTGGTGGATTCCAAAATGGCCATGGAGCGAGACGAGTCCAAAAACAATGACTCACACTCCTCGATATCAGAAAGAGTGATGTCACTTCTGTTGGCGGTCTTGCTTAAAATACCAGCAGGAGCCAAAAGTTGCAACGCGTACCGCAAGGAACTGTTGACACCATGAGTAGCCAATTTTTGCAATGCTTCGGGAGTTACAATCAAGTTTTCCAAAGCCGCACGCTTTGAAATAATAGTCTTGATCTCATCGTGATCATATGGCAATGTTTTAACAATTAAAAGCCTGTCGATAAGATCAGGAGGACACCCATGTGGGTACTTCGTGTCATCATCGGTACCTCTGATTGTGGTCATGCCCCTATTGGAAGCCAACACAACAATTGGCGCCATAGAACTTTCCAAAGCTCTATTTAAGTAAGTGAAGATTTCAATGTCCAACATGTTTACCTCGTCAATGAACAACACTCCAGGAATCAACTCAGCTACACCCTGGTCAATATATTTAGATACCACTTTGTTGACCTCCGTTCTCAACTTGTCAGTGATTTCAGTTTTCTTAGGCTTCAACAATTGGCCCATCATCGAAAGAACATCTTGTCCGCCTTGAGGCCTTGCATTGGCAACGTCCAAATCGTGCAATGTCACTTCTTGCACGATTTCTTTTTTCTTGTGTACCTCGCCCTTGGGCAAAGGCACGTACTCTTCTGCCTCCAAATCGAATTCCGTGGCATAGGCGTCGGATCTTCCCACCCTCTTTACTGCGCCGGTATTCGCCTCCACATAAATGACGTCCCCAACCACTACACGCTCTTTCTGGATGCTCTCGTATATGCTGGGGTCCAATCGCAAGCTCTTCGTGCCCTTCGCCGTCTTCAAGCCGACAATAACGTGCGATATGGTCTTTCCGTAGCCACCCAAGGGGTTTTCTGCTTCTTCAGGGCTCAACTCAATCACTTCGCCCTCATAAACCTCCTTCGTCTCTTTGATTCGCAAGCCGATGGCCTTTCTGAAGTTTTCCATCAACGCAGCCGTTTTCTTCACTTCTGCGCTGTACAACTCGCTACCAACAATGGGGCAAAAGGGTACCTTTGGACCCAATTCTTGTGAGATCGCCAACGCCAATGCCGTCTTACCTGTACCGGGCGCCCCGGCCAACAAAATAGCTTTTCCGCTCATTTTTTTTGTTTTTATCAAGTCAACTATGATACCGCAGGCCTCTCTGGCTTCTCCCTGGCCCACAAAGCCGCCATCAACTTTCTTCGCAAGCCCATGCTCGTCCAAGCCTAGACCTTTGATATGGGTGTGGGCGGCAGTTCTTGATTCTTTCGTTTGCGAGTCCTTGACTTCGTTTATCTGGACCATGTTGACAGACAGCGAAGAGAGTAGCAGTGGATTTCTTTCGATGAATGCGACCGTATGTAGGACAATGCGACACCACACTTGAACACTGACGGGATGGTGTGCGCACGCAAGCCGCAAACACCATTCAACGCTTTACTCGTGCGAGTTACTCAAATTCTTACTGGGAAAGCACCCTTTTTATACCTGTAGTCTGGTCACATTAGTCGCAGAACAGAAACACCTCTGTTTCAGTTCGGTTTGGGATGGTATAGTCTCCTTCTCCATTGTCCGCTAACTTAGCCACCCTTTTCGTCTGTTTCTAGTTTGGCGTCTGCTTGCGAAGAACCAATCTCATGTTAATCTTACTAAGCCCTCCTCAGCCCGCCGTTAATACAGGTGAGTAAACCTTCAAACTAACTGCATAGAGGTCCATGAACAAATGTCCCATTATGAGCCCATAGAGATTACGAAGCTGCGTGGGTCATCTTATGTCTCGGGACTTCTATTAGCACCGGTCGACAATTGATACCCGCCATGCAACACGCAATAGCCCAGTGTACATCGACGTTGCGCGTCTTGTTGTTGTGTGACTGAAAGTGTGCAGACGGCAAACGTTAAGTGGATTTTGCCTTTTTCAACACACCGAACTGCCATTTCTTGCGATACCACGCGTTACCGAGGAGTACCCCTGATGACCTTAGACAGAGTGGACTCGCTTACAGATTGAGTAGTTCCGTCTACCAGTTAATTTTAGCCACGGTGTTGTAAGCTGCTATCAGCTGGTGCTAATGCGAAGTTGCGTTACTAGGCTTGACTTGCCTTCGTACTCCGATTTACTGCAGAGAACCAAAAAAACTCACCACAAGCCCGGAGAGTTTTCATTCTTTCCTATCTCCGCAAACACCGTAAAATCCTGCGCAATCATTAACCATTGCTGATCCTGCGGAAAAAGACCTACAGAAAGCTACAACTGCAATCATACATTCAAAAAAACTAGAAAGGAAAAGAGCACCTTAAGGCAGAAAGTATTGCAACAAAGAGAAGAAAACAAAAACCTGAGAGAAGAAAACTGAGCCAATTAGAATAAATTGAAAGTTAACAAGCCACCTGCAGAATTCTTTGAAGACACCAGGTGCTGCAATAACGAGCCGTTCGGTGGGCATGTGACAGGGAAAAAAAAAAGCAAAAAAAAAAAAAAAAAATAACGGAATTCCACATCTTGCCTGCTCGTGTTCCTCTCATGCAAACAAATGCAAGAGAATCGCTGTTGATTACGGTCCAGAAATAAAGAACTTTTCACTTCCACGTCTGCAGCTGCAACATGCTCGGCACCAGCCAACTGCAAGCACCATCAAGTATCAGGAAGAAATAAACTAGCACTGACACCTGCTCATTTGCTGTGGCGAGCCAACGGCCCAAGGAGATAAACGTTCGCGAAGCAGTCTGCCTTATGCATCTAACTCGAAGGCTATGTTGTGAGGACTAGGCCTACACATGGAAGATTCCATGCTCTTACTCCTTTCAAATGTTGAAACGTATCAACAGCAAACATAGTCCAGAACACGACAATCCAGAACTTGAAAAATAACTATCGCGACGCTGATCTTTTTACCCCGTCACATTGAGTCAATATCACATTGAGTCAATAGACGATGCCTCCCTGTGTGATCCATTTAAACTTCAGATAGCAAGACTTCAAGAGTGGCGTGGTGGGACTAGTTGCAAGGAACAATGAGATACTGCCTTACCGTTGAAATCATCCATCAGAATTTTTAAGTGTGGCGCTCGATAGACTACCCAGCATAAACAAACATCTTTGACCCAAACTGTTGCCAAAGAAGTTAGCTATGGTTGTCAACTGTCACCTAGAATTTCACCCAGCATCCACGCACAATCTAACAATAAGTTGCTAAGCAAACGCTCTGCATCGAAAGAATGCATGTATGCACATGTACGACATTTCCTGCAGTATGCAAGAATAATGCATACCTTGCATATGGTCCTAATATCTCGCAAAACTGCAGTGATGCTTAAAGCACTAGTCTCAGACACATGTTCCGCCAACCAAGACAATTCTAAGAGGAAGCCATCCTCGAAAGTACATTTTTGTGATATCTTTTTCCTTCCGTCATTTTCTATACCATAACCAATATCAGCATCTGGTTTAATTGGAAAGGGAACCAATGCTCAATTCATAGCATCGTCTGACTTCAATTATGTTCTGATAAAAACACCGATAAAAAGCCATATAATCAAATCAGATTAAACCTGGGCACGAACAATCCTTTTGGAAAGAACAATAAGGCTGGAATACTGTATCAGTGAAAAAGAGCATGATTCATGATACCAAAGCCAGTGCTTCGGTTGTTGGTTCTGTTTTCTTTTCCATAGCTATAATTTTAAGTTGTGTGGCGGAGCTGTCCGTTTCCTATGGATCTATAAAGCTGGACTCAGACGTTAATGCATTTATCTTACTTTAATTTCTTTTCTCTTGGCTTGATTCGATTGCTTTTTGAAAGAAACCATAGCGACATTTTATGAAATATCATTGTTAGAGAGGTGCCACGACTCCCTTCTTAATGTACCATTCCTCACATGGGAGCCCATTTATTGTAGATTGGTGATTTTGCCATAGAGCGTTCAGGCTCTCATAACATTTAATCCTCGTCGTCGAACTCCAAATCGTCCACAGGCTCTTTTGGCTCCTGGCTCTCCGACCATTGTGTGACATCATCAATGTAGCTCAAAATTGTAGCCACAGACGTACTGTCCTTAGAACAATCTAAAGGAAGAAACTGGACCATTCCGAAATCGTCTACCAAATTGGCCACCGCCTTGTTCAAATTAGTAAATCTGGGATTTGTATCGTAACCGGTATCCGATTCCAATACTAAAGGATCTGGATTCAAAAAGCGCTTTAGTTGCTTTTTGGAAATATCAGTCTTGATCAAATCAGTCTTAGAAAGAATGTTAATGTGCGGCAACTCAAGCAAAATCATTGCTGACATAGCACTCAATGCTCCGCTGAAAAACTTGGAACGATCAATCACAAACGGTGCCTCCAACAAATACGTTGCACACAAGTTAAAATTAAGAGACGATTGCAAGTGACGGACGATCGTAGGTAGCACAGGAACATGCGTATACAACTCGATCTGACCCGGGCAATCGAAAATCAAGTACTCGTCATTGTAATCGCCAATCTCCTCATCTAGCCAATCAAGATTATTTAGAAGATATTCGAAACAGTAAACCAATCCACCATTAGGTCCGAGTTCCATCTCTTCCATCACATCTTGAAGCGAGATCAAGTCCTTGATATCCACCTCGAACTCGTACTCGGTGGCCTCTGCAGCAGGATCCAAGTTCACAATATGAGCTCGACGCCCAATCGATTGCATATGTGCAATTATGGAGTTGCAAAACGTCGATTTGCCTGCTCCAGCGGGCCCTAGCACCAAAACACCGACCCTTGACATTCTTTGTAAGCTCCAATGCACCAGGCATCGCCGCACACGAACAAAGAACAATTTGTCAGGTCGTGCGCACAACAAAAAAGCGCACTTCACGGACGGCACCAGCATGGGTCATAGTCGTTCTCCATCTGAATCAAAGCGTCCACTTTATGGCTTTGGAACACACCTTCACACTGTTTTTTCAAATATGACGTGTTTTCTCCTCTATAGACCTGGATGTGGATCGAACCGCATAATTTCTTGTCTCTGTCCCAGAAGCGGGGTGTAGTGAACGACTTGACACCTTTAATTGTAGTGAGATCATTCAACGCTGCCCTGATGGTTGATTCCTTGTTCGTATCCAACTTAAGTAAAAGCGTAGAAGCCGTAGACTGCATGAGGGGAATTGCTGTCAAAAAAATAAGTACTGCTATAACGATCGAGGCCACCGGGTCGAAGCCTTGCCAGCTGAACATCTTGGTGAGAAGCGTCGAGATCACCACGCCAACAGACCCCAAGGTGTCGGCCAAAATGTGCAAGAAGATCCCTCTCATATTATCGTTCATCCCATTCAGTTCTTCTGAGGTGTCGTCGTGCTTTTGCAGATGACCATGGCTGTGCGGATGATCGTGGTCACCTTCATGTTCACTGCCAGACTCCGTGTGAGCGTGGGTATGAGAATGCGAGTGACTATGGGAGTGACCGTGTGAATGTTCATGTGAATGACCGTGAGAGTGAGAGTGGCCGTGGTGACCATGGTTAAAGGCAAAAATGCCCACAATGTTGACCAAAAGCCCCAAGATAGACACCACAATAAGCTCGGTCGTTTGCTGCAAGGGCACCGGATTGAACAAGCGGCCTATGGCCTCAAAAACAATGCTTCCACTAATCCCCACAAGCAAAGTGCCGTTGGCAAAACCAGCTAGAATTTCAAAATTGCGAAGACCAAAGGGATGCTTGCTGTTAGGGTTGACTGGAATTTTCAGCCAGATGCCCGCAACCAAGCCCAAGGCCAAAGATGCGCAATCAAGAGCCATATGCAACGAATCAGAAAGAAGGCCAAGTGACTTTGACCTGAAGGAGTAGAGAAGCTGTACAAACATGAACGCTGTATTGAGCATCAAGAAGTTGAAAATGGCTCTAGTGTCAGAGTGTGACAAGATTTCGGCCAAGAGATTTGATTGTTCGGTAGGTTCTTCAGCCCTGAATGAGAATGATTCGCCAGAGCGTTGAATTCTGATTAGGGCAGGCACCACCACGGATAAGGCAGCATCGACAAACGAATAGGTGGCCAGCTTGAACACAAAACATTCAAGGCCATAGGAGAAAACTGCAACCAATAGGATGTTGATATTGGACGCAAGTAGACCTTCGGAGGCCAGTAAGAGAATGACGGAAGATGTGGCAATGGAAATGACCAAAAACGACAAATGAACATTCTCCAGGTACACCACAGCCAAGAAAAGGAGTGAAATGAACAAGAACATCAACAGTGAGGTTGGCTTGACAGTGGCAGAATGGTGGCCCTTCGCAGCCATCTGCGCAAAGTAGACCGAGGACAAAAGAGCACAGTACCCAAGTACAACCAGACAAATAGCAGCAGAAGAAGCACCAACCGCCAGGTAAATGTCATATACAACCATAAGCGGTGTGTAAAAGTTCCACGGGCTCATGAAGAGGCAGAGGCTCACCACAGCGATCCTGGTGGCCGTGAGAAGCAGCAGGGCCCCAAAGAACAAGAACAACGAAACAGCAAAACCCAAGTGTGAGTGGAAAGCAGGCAACTCCGCTAGCTTGAACTTGGACAGCAAGTGGCCGATGGCCATGACAGCACTAGCTTGGACACACAGCACCGCAGCACGGCCCGGAACCATTTTTGGCGAAGCAGGCTCGAACGACAACGCCAAATCGGTCGCCAACACGGTGAGCGGCAATGAAACCAAAAGCGGCAACGATGTCAAGATCAGGAAATTGCCAGTAGGGGCCACGGCAGCCGCTGGCGGCACATGGGGATGAGAATCAGCCAGCGAAGAGGGCTGTGGAGCGGGCGCAGAAAGAAACGGGTTATGGATATGCGATACGGAAGGAATGGACTGAAGTTTAGGCTGGAACGGCTGTTTGAGATTCAGGGCCGAAAGTGACGGCGGCGGAGTATTCATAGCCATGGCAGCAGCAGAGTCTCCCAACACTGGAATTGGCAAATCTCGGCGTACACGTATGAGAAAGTCCACCAGCCTAACGAGAGCGGGCGGGCAGCTGGGCGCGCGGCTGGGCCCAGGGCCAACTAAGGCCAACGCGCGGCCCAGGACGGGCCCAGCAGGGCGCGCCGAAACAGCGCTGGAGCGAACTTCTCGCCCGGCTCCATGGCGTGGTTCTCGCACACCGGTGGCGCACTGGTTACTCAAGAAACCACCATTCCACGGGAAGAACAGACCCCAGCAAACCAGAAAGTTCACAAAAGCAAAAGGCAGCACAGCAGCAGCAGCAAACACAGCGAATAGATAAAAAGCCCGTGAACCAGAATGGCCACGTTGGAGGAATTGCAGCAAGATGAGCTCCTCGACCAGGAGATCATGTCGTCGTCCACACAGGATATCATAAACCGGACCAAGCTCCTTCATAACGACATCCAGGTGATGTTTTCGGAGTCGCAGCGGTTGACGCACGAGAAGGGCGTGATGACGGAGCGGATCAAGGACAACCAGGAGAAAATCAGCAACAATAAGCAGTTGCCGTACTTGGTGGGCAACGTGGTGGAGATCCTCAATATCGACGCCGAGAAAGAGGCGCTCGAGCAAGGTGCTAACGTCGACGTGGATGCCGCACGTCTGGGGAAGCTGGCGGTTATCAAGACGTCCACCCGGCAAACGATCTTCTTGCCTCTCGTGGGGTTGGTTGACCCCGACACGTTAAAGCCCAACGACTTGATAGGCGTCAACAAGGATTCGTACTTGATTTTAGACACATTGCCCTCGGAATACGACCTGCGTGTCAAAGCCATGGAGGTTGACGAGAAGCCGACCGAGGACTACTCTGACATCGGTGGCTTGGACAAGCAGATTGAGGAACTAATCGAAGCGGTGGTGTTGCCGATGAAGCAGGCCGAAAAGTTTAAGAAGTTGGGCGTGAAGCCACCCAAGGGTGCGTTGATGTATGGTCCACCCGGAACAGGCAAGACGCTTCTTGCGCGTGCCTGTGCTGCGCAGTCGGGTGCCACGTTCTTGAAGTTGGCTGCTCCTCAGTTGGTGCAGATGTTCATTGGTGACGGAGCTAAATTGGTCCGAGATGCGTTCGCCTTGGCCAAGGAGAAGGCGCCGACCATCATATTTATCGACGAGTTGGATGCAATCGGAACCAAGCGTTTTGACTCAGATAAGAGCGGCGACCGTGAGGTGCAGAGAACGATGTTGGAGTTGTTGAACCAGCTCGATGGCTTTGGTTCCGATGACAGGGTGAAGGTGTTGGCTGCCACCAACAGAGTGGACACGTTGGACCCAGCGTTGTTGCGGTCTGGCCGGTTGGACCGTAAGATCGAGTTCCCTTTGCCTTCGGAAGAAGCCCGCGAGTCTGTGTTGAAGATCCATGCCCGCAAGTTGAACTGCGACAGCTCTTCCGTCAACTGGCGTGAGTTGGCCCGCTCCACCGACGAGTTCAACGGTGCTCAGTTGAAGGCTGTGACTGTTGAGGCTGGTATGATTGCATTGAGGAATGGCAAGTCGATTATCCGACACGAGGACTTTGTGGAGGCCATTGGTGAGGTCCAGGCCAGGAAGTCCAAGTCGGTCAACTTCTACGCATAGCGGGTAACTGCTCCGGTAACTGCTTCTCTGTCTTCGTCTTCGTCTTCTTACAGGTACAGGTCTATTTAGGAGAATCTCACTTTCTACTAGTCAGTAGTTGTAGCGCAGCATGAGTCTTGGAACGAACGCCTGCTGTCACGAACACAAACATGCCCCTTGGCCAAAACTACATCTCTAAGGTTCACTGTGACGGCTTGCGTCACTCGTTTATTCTACTATACATTCACTTCTGCGCCTTCTTCAACTCCTCCCGCAACTTCTCTGTAAAGTCGTCGTTGGCATCGTCGTCGTCCCAGTCCTCCTCCCAGAGGATGGCCGAGTTGGCCTTCGCGTTGGGCTCACTGCTCCAGTGAGAGTCCTCGGGAAAATCTTCGAACTCGTCATCCTCCTCGAGGGTCTTGATAATCTTTTCTTCCTTCTTATCAGGCATTGTATTGGGGCTTCTGTGGAAACTACTGTGCGGAAAGGTAGTTCTCTGCTGCCTCCATGTTCACCGCGGCGCCACTATGCCGTCTGAAATCTCGTTTAGTGCGGCCAGCGAAGATCGCAAAGCAGCGAGCACAAGAATTAAATCGGGCTGCAAACACAAAACGAAAAAGACCCGAACGGCGAAAGCACAGTAGGAGTGCGTCAAATACCAGCGCCCCTCGTCTCTGCTCTGCTCTTCAACCACCAACATCACCACGTCGCAGAGTTCACCACTGTCACGTGACCCGCATATCGCCATGGCTCGGTGTTAAAAAAATTGCAGGGCCAGTTCGCCCGGACCAAGCTTTCCATTCATGAAGGAGGCCGTTGTGGACGTAGCTCCCAAGCGCATAAAGGGCCTTGAGTTCGGTGCGCTCTCGGCCAAGGAGATCGTCGCCCAATCCGAGGTCGAGGTCACCACACGGGATTTGTATGACCTAGAGAAAGGAAGAGCGGTCCAGGAAGATGGGGCACTTGATACTCGAATGGGGACTTCGACCAACGCCGTGGAGTGTGCAACCTGCCACGGCAATCTTGCCACCTGCCACGGCCATTTCGGCCACATCCGTCTAGCGCTTCCCGTGTTCCACGTGGGCTACTTTAAGGCAATTGTCCAAGTTCTCCAGTGCATCTGCAAGAACTGTGGTGTTGTCCTCCTTGACGAACAGGCAAAGCGCCAGTTTATTTCTGACTTGCGCAGACCCAACATCGATAACTTGCGGCGCATGAGTATCTTGAAGAAAATTATGGATCAGTGCAAGAAACAGCGCCGGTGTCTTGCGTGTCAACATATCAACGGAGTGGTGAAAAAGGCGGCCTCTGGAGCCGGTCCTGCTGCGCTCAAGATTGTTCATGACACTTTCCGCTACGTCGGCAAGAAGGCGACCCCAGAAAAGGAGGCGTGGGACCGTGAATTCGACGATGTTTTCTCGCGAAACCCCGAACTAGAGAAGTTTGCGAAACGTGCCACCGAGGACTTGAACCCGTTGAAGGTATTGTGTCTTTTCAAGCAGATATCTCCTTCCGACTGTGAACTTCTCGGCATTGACGCTGCACGTGGTGGTAGGCCGGAAACTTACATATGGCGGTACCTACCTGCGCCGCCTGTTTGCATTCGTCCATCTGTTCTGATGGACAACCAATCCAATGAAGATGACTTGACGGTGAAGCTCACAGAAATTGTGTGGACCTCGTCCTTGATCAAGGCCGGCATTGAAAAGGGAATCTCCATCAACAACATGATGGAGCAATGGGATTATTTACAGCTTTCTGTGGCCATGTACATCAACTCTGACTCCGCTAACCCTGCACTTCTTCCCGGTGGAATGGGTTCCGGCGGCGGGTCGAAAAGCTCCAAGCCCATTAGAGGCTTTTGCCAGAGATTGAAAGGGAAACAAGGTCGTTTCCGGGGAAACCTTTCCGGAAAAAGAGTGGATTTCTCTGGACGTACTGTCATTTCACCTGATCCCAACTTGAAGATAGACGAGGTGGCTGTACCTGATCGAGTTGCCAAAGTTTTGACGTATCCAGAGAAATGTACACGATACAACCGCCAAAAACTTCAGAAACTCATATTGAATGGTCCTAACGTGCACCCAGGTGCCAATTATGTTCTTAAGCAGAACGAGGCTGCCAAAAGAAATTTGAAATTTGGCAATAGAGTTAAACTAGCAAAAACATTACACATTGGTGATATTGTCGAAAGGCACATCGAGGATGGTGATGTGGTGTTGTTTAACAGACAACCATCTTTGCATAGGCTTTCCATCTTGTCACATTACGCGAAGATCAGACCCTGGAGAACCTTCCGCTTGAACGAGTGTGTTTGTACTCCGTATAATGCCGATTTTGACGGTGACGAAATGAATTTACACGTTCCTCAGACCGAGGAAGCTCGAGCAGAGGCCATCAACTTGATGGGCGTAAAAAACAACTTGTTAACTCCAAAATCTGGTGAACCCATCATTGCAGCAACCCAGGACTTTATAACTGGCTCTTATCTAATTTCTCATAAAGATTCATTCTTCGACAGAGCCACATTAGTTCAACTCCTAAGCATGATGTCTGATGCCGATTTACAGTTTGATTTGCCTCCACCTTCTATTTTCAAACCTGTGATGCTCTGGACAGGAAAGCAGGTTTTTTCCATGTTAATCAAGCCAAACAAAAAGTCTAAAGTTGTTATTAACTTGGACGCCAAGAACAAAGCATTCAATCCTCCTCGCTCCGGCTGGCCAAATGAGATGTCCCCTAATGACGGATTTGTGGTCATTAGAGGCTCCCAAATTTTGAGTGGAGTGATGGATAAGTCCACTCTCGGTGACGGTAAAAAACATTCTGTGTTTTACACTATTTTAAGAGACTATGGACCGGATGAGGCTGCCACTGCTATGAACAGAATGGCTAAGTTGTGTGCGCGTTACCTAGGGAACCGAGGATTTTCTATTGGTATCAATGATGTGACTCCAGGTTCGGACTTAAGGAACAAAAAAGAGATCATGGTAGAACAAGCATATGCCAAGTGTGATGAATTGATCAGCTTGTATAACAGAGGAAAATTAGAGACTCAGCCTGGTTGTAACGAGGAGGAGACTTTGGAGGCCAAGATTGGTGGTTTACTCTCTAAGGTCAGAGAAGAAGTGGGAGAGGTTTGTATTAAAGAATTGGATCCTCTCAACGCACCTTTGATCATGGCAAATTGTGGTTCGAAAGGTTCAACCTTGAACGTCTCCCAGATGGTGGCTGTGGTTGGACAACAAATTATATCAGGGAACCGTGTCCCCGATGGTTTTCAAGACAGATCTCTACCACATTTTGCGAAAATGTCTAAGTCTCCTCAATCTAAGGGATTCGTTAGAAATTCTTTCTACAGTGGTTTGAGTCCTTCGGAATTCTTATTCCACGCTATTTCAGGAAGAGAAGGATTAGTCGATACTGCTGTTAAAACTGCAGAAACAGGCTATATGTCGAGAAGACTCATGAAATCTCTAGAAGATTTATCTGCGCTGTATGATAATACTGTGCGTAACTCGTCGAATGGTATCGTCCAGTTCACCTATGGTGGCGATGGGTTGGATCCTATGGAAATGGAGGGAGATGCAAAACCTGTTAACTTCAATCGCCAGTGGGATCATGCTGCGAACATTACATTCGACAACAACGATCATGGCCTACTTCCCTATCAAATTCTAGAAATTGTGGACGAAATTTTGTTGCCTTTAGAGAAGAGACTTACAAGATATGATAACCTTGGTAACGTAGTAGATGCAGACTATGGAGACAACGTTGAATTGATTGATCAGATGGATTCTGAAAGATCTTTTTATAACTCCATTCGCGACTATGTCAGAGCGAAGGCAATGGCTCTCGCACGTTTGAGAGAAAGTAGAGGGCTTCGTGCACTCTTAACTCGAGTCGACTTTGGCGATGCGATGGATATTGATGATGATGGAACAAAGATAAAAGCAGTTGATCAGCTTTTGAAGATATCGCTCAAATCGGTTCGCACATTTGTCGAACAGTGCCTCTACAAGTATGTTCGTGCTCATGTAGAGCCTGGTACTGCTGTTGGTGCTATTGGGGCGCACTCTATTGGTGAGCCAGGAACACAGATGACTTTGAAGACATTCCATTTTGCGGGTGTTGCCTCGATGAATGTCACTTTAGGTGTTCCACGTATCAAGGAGATCATCAATGCTGCCAAAGTCATATCAACTCCAATCATCAATTCTGTTCTCGTGAATGATGAAGACGAGCTTGCAGCTCGTGTTGTGAAGGGCAGAATAGAGAAAACGCTTCTTAAGGACGTTGCTTTCTACATCGAAGATGTCTACAAGAATGACATGGCATTCTTGTCTGTGAAAATTGACTTGAAGACGATCGATAAACTACAATTGGAGTTGACGTTGGACAATATCCGTCAAGCGCTTGTCAATGCACCCAAATTGAAGATTTTGAACAGCGAAGTTTCAATTCATGGGAAGGATCGTATCAATGTGTTGGTGGGTTTGCGTGAGCAAAAAGCTTCTGAATCTTTGGCTCGTACAGCTATTTCCGACTACAAGAGCAACTCAGACCGCAACACTTCCCTTTTCTTTAGGATGCAGCATTTGAAGAGAGCATTGCCCGAAGTTGTGATTAAAGGTCTACCAAACATTTCTCGTGCTGTTATCAATATCAGAGACGACAACAAAAAGGAGTTGTTAGTTGAGGGATACGGCTTGAAAGAAGTTATGTGCACTGATGGAGTGGTGGGCACGAAAACAACAACAAACCATGTGCTTGAAATTTATCAAGTCTTGGGAATCGAGGCAGCCAGGTCGTCGATCATTCAGGAGATAGACTACACTATGAGCAAGCACGGAATGAGTGTTGATCCGCGTCATATCCAGTTGTTGGGAGACGTGATGACCTACAAAGGTGAGGTTTTGGGTATTACCAGATTCGGTTTATCGAAGATGCGGGACTCTGTATTGCAGTTGGCCTCTTTTGAGAAAACGACCGACCACTTGTTTGATGCAGCATTCTTCATGAAGAATGACAAGATTGAAGGTGTTTCGGAATGCATTATTCTTGGCCAAACGATGAGTATTGGCACTGGCGCTTTCAAGATGATGAAGAATTCGCATGTTGAAGACAAGTATTTGGAGCCAAAGCCTACGATGTTCGAGAACTTGTGCCAAGTTGCTGCTGGCGCCTAAGGCAAATACCTCCGTAAACCAGTTACTTTCGAGGCCAGATATTGATTTTCTTTGACTACGGTCTTAGAAGGTTTGGTTAGTTACAGCGTGCCTTCACTGGATGTCTGAACAGATCGTCGAGTCCAGCATACAGTAATGTACATAAAAATGAGCGCACGGTAAACTATATTCACATGTTGAGAATAGAACTAGGAACAACAGCACATATATAAAGCAGAAGATATAGAAGGCTTCAACTGTGGAAACAAGAAAGGAATCACACTGATGTCGCTCGACTCCATATACTCTTTTGTGCATTTCTCAAACCACGATCAGGCAAATTACTTGGAGAGTTGGCGGGATTACAAAATTCCGTATGATGACATCGACACGTCACGGCTAGTGGAGGAGACGGCAAATATCTTTCATCTGTTTGTGATGGACGAAGAGGAGGATGGCGCAATCCCTCTCAATTCTTCTACTTTTGGCGCAAAGGTGTACAAGAATCGCAACTTGCTCAAGCAGAAGATCTGGACTGATCTTGATCTAGATGCTTTCCGTAGCGGCTCAGCAGTGAGCAGAATCCCCGATTCCTCGATTTTGACACTGTTGCATTCTTTACCAAACAGAAATGCAGATATCACGCTTTGCGATTTCCTCTCTAACGGCTATAATGCGCCGGAATCCGGGTTCAGTGCAGATATCCTGGCTTCCAGTACCTCCCACGATGATATTTGGCTCAACACCACGTCGGAATTTCTGGCAAATCACACCTTCAGTAACCTCAAGTTGCGTTCAAACAGCGGAAGCCATCCATCAACATTTCATGGGGTGCTGGCACCACCAACACAAACTCCACGGATTGGCAAGACTCGCCAACCATCTCAGGAGAAGTTCCAAACACCGATCACTAGAATCATGCGATAGTTTCGTGAGTAGATGTTTTGGCTCTACGCCTGTTTCACACCTCATTCCCGTTGTATTAAATATCTTTCACAATATACAGCTAACTGCAGTAGTCAGTCTAATTTTCAGCCAACAAGCTGATTTTGTCTCGCTCTATGTCACTGCGTAGCAACGCAAGTTTGGATTTCCTCTCCTTTGCTTTCTCTGAACGTTTCTTGAGGCGGATTGAACTGAGCACAAATGTAGCGAGTGTCTTGAAAGTAAGCTTTTGCTTATTGCCATCACCTTTAACCCTAGAGTAGTCAGGATAGATTCCACACTGGGCCAACTTGACTAAATCGTTCTTGATAGAGCGGTTGGAACTCTTGATAGAATTAACCATAAATGTATTCATCAATGCTAAATCCGAACAACGCATGTTGATTTCAAAAAGCTTGGCTTTGCAGTACTGAAGTTCATTCCGTAGAAGTCGTGTAGTGGAAGGGTTCGTTGTTAGCTTCGACAGAGAAGGATTGAGGCTTGCCTCTGCAAGCTTGGCATTAAGCAGATCCACCTGCGCCTGCAACTGGGCATTTGCTCGCTTACTCTTGACTGTCTCATCGGCAGTCCGGTAGGAGTTCTTGTACTCCTGAAGATCCAATTCGTTGATCTTGCTAGCGAGTTTGGTACAATGCCGAGATGTACGGGCTAATTCCTGTGACAAGTTCTTTGCTCTAACCTCAAGGCGCACCTTTTCTGCCCGAAGGAGTTTGTTGTCGGTCTCCATAGTATCTATAGTATTTTCCAAATTGTTTCTTTCTGCCTGAACCTTGTCAAGTGTCAGTTGGAGGTCTTGAAGTTTAATACGAGTTTCCTCCGCAAGCCGTTCAGAGTAACCAACGTCAGCAACACGAGCCTTTTCGAGTTTTTCTGACAATTCTCGGTTTAAACGGCGGCTTTCGTCGAGCTCACTCTCCAAAAGGGCGACAATTGGCGAATTGGAGCTATTGACTGCCAGAAAGCTTTCCCTCTCCATCATGACCTCCATTTTTGTCTTATAATATTTGATTTCATCTTCGAGTTCTCGTTGAATTCGGTCACTCTCAAGTTGATGTGCTTTAAGTTGAAACTCGTGATCTGATTTGAGTCTTTGTATTTCTTTGCGACTTGTGTCTTCAGCAGAAAAGTTTGTCCGATAATCGTAAGAAACCTCTCGCACGCGTGCCTCCAACGCTTCGATGACAGATTCTTTATCACGAATAGAAGCCTGAAGCTTGCTAACAACTCGCTGTTTCTCCTGGAGCTCGAATTCTTTGTCATCTAAGTCCCGCTGCATTTTGTGCAATTGTGCCGAACTTCTTGGTTGCTCTGGCACCGTAGACAGTAATCTGCGGGCATCCTCAAGTTCCTGCTCGAGTTTTCGTATCTTCTGATTCAAGGCATCCACTTGCAGACTTGTTCTTCGTCTTTCAGTCTCTTCGCGCTTGCGGTGCGCTTCTTCTAGCTCAAATACAGCAGATTCATTGTATTTATACGACCCTGACAACTCAAGGCGTCTGAGCTTTGTCTGAAGCAGCTCAATCTCTGCTTCAAGAGAGTGGGTGTTATCAATAGCACGTTTCTGTTCTGCTTTTAGCATATCCACCTCGCTCTCAGCAGCTTCAAGTGCTTCTTGTGCTAGTCCATATTCCTGCTCGTAAAACTCGAGCCGTTCATTCAATTCTTTGATGTCGTCCCTCAACCTGTTTGACTGGCTGGAGTCAATATTCACAGAATATAACTCGTCCTGCAACCTAGCCACATCATCCTTAAGACCTCGATTTTCTGTGGTAAGATTCCTTTCCTTCTCTCGAAGATCGTCAATTTGTGACTGGTAATTTTTGATAGTGCTCTTGTTATCAAAACCAGAGTCACGCTCGGCAACAAGAGATCTAACCTGCTCACGGAGCGCAAGTACCTCTCGGTCCTTTTCCTCGAGCTCTGCTGTCAAAAAGTTGATTTTATGCTGAGACCTTTGCAAATCAGCATTAATGTCATCAAGCGACAGCGTGTAGTTACGCTCAGCTCTCCGGTTAGCAGCTCGTAAACTCTCAAGCTCGTCGAGAGCCTGCTCAAGTCGCGTATCTTTGTCTGTAGAATGCTTGCTTCTAGTTGCGACCAATTCGTCCTTTGCCCGACGGAGTTGAATGTTCTCAGCCTCATTTTCCTCTATCTGAGCACGCAACTTTTTAGTGGCACTCTGTAAAGCATCCCTCTCTTGCTCAGCTTGCTCCAAATCTTGGTTGAGTGAGCGAGACTTGCGCTGAAGGCTCTCATTCTCATTTCGAAGTCGCTCAAGTTGCTCTGCCGCATCTGAGGGTAGTCTAGAGAGCTCTGAGCGTAGACGATAGAGCTCTGTCTTGAGTTGATTGTTCTCGGTGGTTGTTGCACCCAAGTCGTCGTTTTCAGCCGACAGTGTCTGTTCGAGACGCCGTAAAAGAGTCTGGTTCTCGTTCTGAAGATGCTCCATTTTGTCCAAGAGGTCCTGGGGCACGGCAGGCAGGGCGTTACGCTCAGCTTCGGCAAGTTTTCTCTGTAGACGGCTAATCTCATGCTCGTGTTCCTCCACCATCTCCTTATACAGCTGTCGCAATGCTTTGTTTTGAGCCTCCTTGTGCTGCACTGCCAGTCGATCGGGCGGCGTAGCAGCGGAATTGTTGAGACGGATACGGTCAAGCTCATTTTGAACCTTTAAGAGCTCCTGCTTCAAAGCTACATTCTCATGGGCAAGCTCGCGAGTTTCCTGCGGAGTTTGCTTCAAAAATTTCGTGAGTGTGGCAACTTCGATTTTCAAGTTATAGTTCTCGCTGCTGAGTGCCTTGTTTTCGTCCTGGAGCTCTTGGATTGAATTGCTGCCGCTACTCAAGAGCGGTCGATCACGCCTAAAAATGCCGTCAAACATGCTGTTAGAGTTGCCAGCACTTATACCAGCGTTGCCCGGCCGCTCACTGTCGGCATTCCGCGTCACTTCAGCAGACAGAAGGGTGTCAAAGTCTCTTGCTGTGTTGTCAAAAGTTGAATCCACGAAGCTGTTGTTAACTTTGTCTGCACTTAGTCGAGCTCTCGCCTGTTGTGTTGACGGCGAGTTTCTTTTCTTTTCACTCCCTAGCACACGCTGTCCAATGGGAGTAAACTCGAGACCCTTGGCCTGAGCGTGTGTGTGTGATCCCACAAGCGAAGATAGTGAAAACATGTATACTTAGGGCCAGATTTGTGGAGAAACTGTGTTTGTTTACCGTGCGCGTGGTGATGGTGATGGCTCACGTGAGCCCAGCCAGTGCACTTTGTAGTGTTGTGCGATCTACGGACCCGTTGAGAACTAGAGGGTTCTTTCTCCTAACTTTTTTTTTCGTTTGTTGTATCCTCTTTCTCTTTTTAGCTTTTCACAGGATTCTCTCTCTTTTGTCCACCTAGTCTATAGTGAGCTCAAGCGCCATCTCCTTGTCAGCATCGATATATGAATCGCACATGCACCAAATGGTCAAATTGTGAGCACCAGAAGTAGGCAAAGAAAGCTCCAAGTCCACAGCCTGAGTCTCGTGGGCAACTTGGGTTTTCTTGATTGCATACAACAGCCTTGTAGCAGCATCTCCAATCACCACCCACCACGATTCCGACTTCGGAAAGGGGAATCGCAGTGACTTCACCTCGAGGTCTTCGGGCTCCTCGTCTCGCTCAATTACCACCGTAACCTTGACGGGTTCATCCACATGAACCGCCTTTTCTGCGTCGAGCTCATACCGCACATCTATGTTAGGATATTTGTTGACAAACTCGGCTACATCCTGGAGCGCTGTGCCCTCTAAGCGGAGAACGTCATCGCGCTCTTCGTCTTCGAGCGACATGACATCGTACACCGTCTCCACGTTGTACTGCCGGCACCGCTGCAACATGCCCTCATCCACATGTGGCAATTGCCGCAACGGAGTCTCCCGCGTCCACATGCCCTGGACAATCATTTGCGACAAGTCCATTGCTTGCATTGCGTTCAAGTAGCCTTCGGTCGAAAGTGTATCGACACACGCATGTACGAGTTGAAGCACTGTTTTAAGCACCACCCGCTGGTCGTGGGCCAACTCCACAGGAAGTGCAAGGCGTGAAAGGTGCGCTTGCACTAGTAAGAACGCTTTGACGTGAGGCAGTCCGAAATCAGTGTCCGCTGCCAATTTCAATGGTACCTTGCCAGCCACTCTACGAAGCATCGCCTCATCGGTATAACGCTGGGGCAAATCTTCATACTCCGCTGCCATTGTCACCGCCTCAATTACGTTCCTCAAGCGCGACCTGGCTGTCAATTCTCTGAACTTCTTCATTGATTCGAATCCCACTGTGTAGTGGGCTGCGATGATTGCACCATTTAATGGCACAATACGCTCCTCTGCCTCCTCCTCCTCCTCCTCATTTTCATCCTCATTCTCATCCTCTCCACCTTCAATCTCAATCTCGATCAAGCCTGCTTTTTCAAGATCTTCGACTGTGGTTTCAACGAGTTCAGAAAGGAACTCAGATATGCCAAGGTGACTGACATCTGTAAGTCCATAGAAACTTGGATTTTGTGTCACTCGACGATAAAAAAACGTATATGTGAGCCAGTCGATACAATCTTGTTTGGACTGGAATGTCTTAGCGGCTATTTCTCGCAAGAACACGTCGTGGTTGTGGAAGTGCAAGTTGCTCTCCACGGGCATTGGTTCGTTCAAAAATTCCGAGTAATATGCCACCTTCGGGCCATGCACATAAGCCAACACTTTCCCCAGTTCACAGCACCCTACCATGTTCAAAATGTCATTCAACCCATAATCCGTACTCTGTATTCTCTCGTCATCCTGCGAACCGTACACTATCACGTTCTCTGCATGAGGAGCATACGCATTAGCCTCCTTTGTAGCAATAACAACGCGGATCCGTTTACTGTCAAACAACCTTTCGACGATAAGTTTATCTCGTGCCGACATAGTCTCATGATAAAATCCAACTCCTCTCTCAATAAAGCGTCGAAGCGTGTGGTCCTCGAGCCTCTCTATGAGACCTGTAACATCATCTAGTGATGCAACAAGTGAATTATCACTAGCTTCCAAGATCAGACTCAACAAAGCAAATGCTCTTTTCTTTGTCGAAACAAAAACAAGGTTCTTTTGCTCCTTGTTCTGAGTAATGGTTCTGGCACATTCAATAGCAAGCGACTGAAGAACGGCAACGTCCGAGTACGGTTTGATCTTGATTTCCTGGATAGATCTTGCTCTGTTCTTAGGACTGAAATTGAAAACGTTTCGCTTCGAGCATCCAAGCCATTCAGCCAATTCCCGCCCGTATATAAGCGGATTTCCAAGTGAAACAAGTCTTAATTCAGCTTCAATATGAGCCGTCATTAAGCGGATCCTGGAGAGGACATTCTCATAAACCGCCCCAGTAACACCATTCCCCACATAATGTACATCGTCAGCGATAACAAGATCCAAACTCTGCACAGCTTTTCGCTGACGCCACCGACGTGACACAGCATCGAACTGTTGTGGAGTCGCAAGTACAAGGTGACTCTGTGCCACAATTCTGACATCGGATGCCATATCACCCGTAAGTCTCGCCACGGTCTTTGGTGGATTGGTAAGAGGGCTGTATTTCTTGGACCAAGATCGCCAAAGCAGGTCGATGAGTTCTTGGCATGGCTGAAGGTACACGATTCGCTGCTTATTCTGTCTCCACGCATTGATGATAGCCATTTCTGCCATGGTCGTTTTTCCAGAGCCTCTAGCAAGGCCAATGAAGACATTCTCATTCGTCTTCATGAGAGCATGGAAACATTGTGACTGGAACTTGTTAAAATATGCAAATGAAAACGTATCCTGCAACGATTGGTTCTTCAAAGCAGTTGTCGGCACGCTTTGGACATCTAACACCTCGGTAAGAGAGTGAGGTTCCTTAGGCAAACGAAAGTCAAACATGTTTACAGGCGCTCTCCAAAGTGAATGTAGCCATTTCTCGCTCACCACAGTCAAGTACATGCTTGGAGGCATAGGATCGTTGACTGGCACAACAAAATCGAACGAAAGTACATTATGCGCCATTGCAGGCGTAATTTTAACCTTTTGATCATGAACAATGTATTCACCGTCACAGTCTTCTAAGATCATTAGGAACTGCTCCGAAGAAGCATGAAGCTTGGAATTCCAATCCCATTCAGGAGTTATTTCGGCCAGTATCCGAATCAATGAAGGCGAAATGGGCTGCGCCTGGCAGTCCACTGCAAGCTTAGGGAATTGACGGAGTAAGTCATAGGCAAGCTGACTGCTTCCTTTGAAGTTGATGGCCTCGGCTAACTCAGCAGCGCTCAACTGGAAGTAGCTCATAAAGGGTAAATGTGATGCTTCGGTAGCCCTGATGATGTCTCGTGGTGCTGCATCGCCAAACTGGCGGAACGGAGAGTTGGTGCTCCATATACGCCGCTCAATGTGCTTGCATAACTCCAACGAGCATAGCGCAAGCCCAGCCCACCGGTTCTTTACACAAATCTCATGTATTGCACGTAACAACCGCCCTGCCGATTGCGTGATGTAGATCATGTCGGCCATCAATGCAAACCCTTCCAAGCGGAGGCGCGAGATGTAAGATTGGAGCAACACATTGACTTTAGCATGCGGATCACCTGGAGGCTCCTTTATTGGCACCGGGCAACGGTCTGCGAGCTTTGAAACTTCAAGTCGCTCCTCCTGGCGCACAGGGATGTACTTGAATTCACTAGACATCGTAAAAACTCGGAGTATGTCGATTTCCGTCATCCAAGGCTTAAGTGATGCGTTGTACAACGCAATGCTCTCGTGGCCAATATAGAAATGTGCTGCAATCTTTCCCAACTCCGTATGAGAGACCTTTCCGGACGCAGCATCGTATATCACGAGCCTATCTTGGTGCAAAAGAGTCAAAGCAGAGTGTGCCAAGTCATTCCGCTTCCAGACCAACGCTGTGTCGCCCTCATATTCCGGGCCAACCTGGTACAACCGCGGTGCCCTAAGCATACGAATGTAGAGATACGTCTGAGCCAACCACTCAACAGCATCAGCCCGGGAACGTACTTGTCCGAGAACAACTTCTGCATTGAGGTTGTCTGCTAGGCGACTCATGAACTGAGATTCTATCGGAAGCTGTTGGTTCAAGATCGCCAAGTAGTACTGGAGCTCTTCGTGTGCGGTGATAATCACACCCTCACCCGAAATATCATAACGGGGCCGACCTGCACGCCCAAGCATCTGTAGAATATCTTGTGGCGATAGTTGTATCCACGTTCCCTTCTCGGGGTTATATGTCTCTGTACCTTTGATAATAACTGTGTGTGCGGGCAAATTGACACCCCAGGCTAAAGTGGCTGTAGACACCAATACTGGAACATGGCCCTGTGCAAAAAGAGCCTCCACCACTGCACGATCCTCCTTGTCGAGTCCAGCGTGGTGAATGGCAAAGCCTGTGGGAAGAACCTCAGCCAAGTTTCTGTTGTGAGCATTTTCACTTTCCTGCTTCAAGACCTCTTGCGTCCCTGTGCTAGAAATCATTGAGACCCCATCAACGTGAGCTACCTTGTCGGCGAGCCACTTGGCTGTTTTCACTGTATCCTTCCTGGAATGTACAAATATAATCACCTGGTGACCATTCTTGCGACATTCAACAACTTTGTCGAAGCAGGCCTCATTCATTGCCGCAACCTTCAATATCGCTTTCTTCTCCTTTATTCCAATGAATTCCTGCTCTAACGGGCAGGGCCGGTACAGCGCATCGAAATAAAACAATGACAGAGTTAGGTCCACATTCAAAAACTGCGCCACATCATGATAGTTAGGTAAAGTAGCCGAGAGCGCTACAATTCTCGTGTCTAGGTTCCGCTTCGCACGAACAATGATACTCTCCAAAACCGGGCCACGGTCGTCATGTAAAAGATGCACCTCATCCACAATCAAAAGCTTGACTTGCTTAGTAAACAGGTCTTCCGTAGCCTTTCGCGTGGCCACATCCCATTTCTCAGGTGTGGTCACAAGAATCTGAGTCTCGGCAATTTCTCGTTGACTGAGAGACAGGTCTCCGGTAAACTCGCTAACAAGTATGCCAAACTGCGAGCTCAATCGCCGTGTAAGTTCGCGTGTCTGTTCAGAAACCAACGCCTTAAGAGGCGCTACATACACGGCCTTGAAGCTATCGAGCTCTAGCTTTCCCAGCTCCGCATTGCGGTGATTATTAAGAACCCTTAGCAATGCAAGAATCGCCACATTTGTTTTCCCCGCACCTGTAGGAGCACAGATAAGCAAGTTGTCGTCAGACTCGAAAGCTTTTGGGTAAACCTTCGATTGAATACGATTCAAAGTTGACATTTCTCCCGCAGGGAATGCCACTTGTGCCCATTCTGGCATTTCGTTGATCGAAACGAGTCTTTCCCCCGTCTCCTCAATTGTTGGCGGGCTACTCGGTGCCGGGACAGTAATTGTGTCGTAAAGCTTTTTGTTTTGTTGATATGAGCCCTTCGGGAGCACGATCCTAGCGCTGGCCATAAGCTGCGGCCCTTGGTCAAATACCAACCCATCAAGGTCGACGATCTTTGGCTCTCGCTCAACAGGCGTCCCGTCCGGGGCCACAGGGCCATCATCCTTGGAAATTTTTGACCTCTTGTGCCCGCCCTGTTCGTCCTCGGAAAGGGCCCTTTTCTTATGCGCTACACCCAACTCGGCAAGGAGTGAGGTGAGCCCCGCTTGCTTCATCTCCTCCACAGCATTTTCACGGTTATGGAGAAGTTTAAGTCCGTAGACAATTGTGTTTCTGTTCTGTACACAAAATTTGACGAACTGGAGATGCTGAAACTGCAAAAGCTCCATGAGTCTCGACTCAACCTCTTCGGAGCCTAGCTCTTTATTCGAGAGCACTTTTGACACGGCCTTGCAAGTCTCGATGATGTCTTCACGTGTCTTATCAGGCTCCAATGCAGAGATTCGGTTAAATAGCACATCTCTTTTAATGTCTGCTAGCTTCAAGGGCTTCTCGGTATCATGGCTTTCCGTTTCGGCATACACCACAGCACCTGAATCCTCGATGTTTTCGTGCAACACAGCTTGGACATCGTCCGGAGATCGCTTCTGTTCAGCCGAAAACATTTCTTGGACCATAAGGGGTTCCGACTGGTCCGTTGCCTTTGGGTCGAGTGAGGTAGGGTTATTGTCGACTTCATTATCGTCTTCGAAATCTACCGCAATCGCGCCATCGATTCCCGTCACACCGTTTGATCCATCCAAGACCTCGTCCTCAGCCTGACTGCCATAATCTGTAATACTGTTTGCTAGGCGCACCAACTCGGCCATTTGAGTGTCATTGAGTTTGGTCGAGAGAAGTCTGTCGACCGACGCCCGTTTCTCTTGAATGGAAGTTTCTAGACTCCTGAGCACCTCTAATATGGCGTCTGCGGCGGAGAGAATTACGCTGTGTGATTCGTCCGGGATGTAGTCGCGCACTTGCGTAGTAAGATTTTCGAAATGGGTCTGGTTTTCTAATAATCGTGGCCGGTAAGAAATTTTCTCCAAATTGGCATCTCCGTAGTACGCCGAATTAGAGCCAGCGCTGCTACCAATGCCTCCCAATGCCTCTCCAGTTGCGCCCAGTGGATCTCGATTTATCGCTCTTGTATTTGCGTTCGTAGCCAAAGGCTCTGCCACTCGGCTGCCCATGTCCTTCACTGATATTTGTCCCGCAACTGACTTTGGGTCAAACTCCGAGTTATCACCGTGTCTTCGTAGCATCCCGTTCCTGCCGGATGCATCGCCGTTCATGCTTTAGTACCTTGAAATTAGATTTACACGAATAAGCCCAAGCGTAGACACCGCCATGAGAAGCGATGATGTTGCAGTGGGTGCACACGTGACATTACCACGTGACCTGTGGTCGGCGAGCCTCGTTGTGCTCTTACGATGTAGCCGGTGGTGGAGGGCTTACGGTTTACGGAAAGCTCCTGGAGATAGTAAATGTGTGTATTACATGGGGAGCGCTTCTAAAAGATCACGTTTCCGCAACATATCCCATGGCTGGTGCAGCCAGGCTGTTGTTTGCGCTGTTCTATCACGTTTAATAGACATGGTTGGAGAAATCGTTCTTCTCGAAGTTCCAGGTGTCGTCAGAGATTCTTCCTCTCAATTCAGGCACCTCGGAGCCCTTGGCGTAGACATCCTCGAACAAGATCTCCATCTTGGCTTCTGGTGGAGGGTCGTTCTCGGCCTGTGCGACTTGCTCGTCGACATACTTTCTTGCGGCCTTGTCGTAGGACTTGACCTCGTCCTCGGTGGCAATGTTCAAGTCCAAGAGAGTTGCTTTCAAGCCGGCTATAGGGTCGCTTCTGGACCTCATGTGTTGCACTTCTTCTCTGGTTCTGTAGGTCGTACCTGGGTCAGACATGGAGTGGCCACCGTATCTGTAGGTTTCGTACTCCATGACCAAAGGACCGTTGCCCTCGGCACACCAGTTCTTCGCAAACTTGGAGGCTTGGTAACAAGCCAAAATGTCCATACCGTTCACCTTCAAACCTGGAATGTACTGGCCTCTCTTGTGGTATTCGACCATGGCGGATGACCTGGCAGCAGAGGTACCCATACCATATCTGTTATTCTCACAGGCAAAAACGCATGGCAAGTCCCACAACTTGGCCATGTTGTATGCTTCAAACACCTGACCTTGGTTGGCAGCACCGTCACCGTACAATGTGAAAGTTGCATTCTTGTCACCTCTGTACTTGTGGGCAAAGGCCAAACCAGCACCCAAAGGAACTTGGGCTCCAACAATACCATTTCCTCCGTAGAAGCCAGGAGAGAACATGTGCATGGAGCCACCCTTACCGTAGGAGACACCAGATCTCTTACCCATCAATTCGCCCAACACGCCTCTCACTGGAGCGCCTCTCAAGAAAGCAAAACCGTGACATCTGTAGGAGGTAATGACGGTGTCCTGTGGAGTGATGGCGTGTTCAATGCCCACTGCAACGGCCTCCTGTCCAACAGATAAGTGACAGAAACCTCTGATCTTCTTGGCCTTGTACAATGCATCGGCGGCCATTTCCATTCTTCTCACGATGACCATGTCCTTGTACATCTGCAACAAGGTTTCTTTCTCAGTTTCGAAGCTCAATTCCGGGAGGTCATCCAAGTGGTAACCCTCGAACGAGGATTCGGGCAATTGGATGCTCACCAAGTCGGTGGCAGAGCTAGCCAAGCTTCTCTTAGCGGTCGACGCCAAAGCACGTGGCAATGGATGTGTTACTCCCTGGCGAAGCATTCTGTGATGTTTTGGCAAGGTTCCGGAACGAATTGAAGAAAACCAAGAGTGTTCTGTTTTCTGGCGCATCGGCCGGGTTCAGCGCGGGAGGTAGACACCCGCCGGTGGTATATGTCCGGGTTTTTTAAGCGGCACGGATCTCTCGCTGGGAGCCGGGACCCTCCGTGGGGAATACTTCTCGTCACGTGACTCCCGGGTTGGCTGCTACAACCACTGCTGACTTTGTGGCAGCTGGCGGTAACTGTTTTTTTTCTTTGCCTTTGTTCGGGAGCTGTGACATAGCTGTTTTGGAAGCGTTTAGCCTTTTGGGAGAATGCTGGTTTTCTGCCGCAAATGTAATAATACTGCAATATGCTGTTAGCTTGTCGCTTTAGCATTGCTCCGTGCCCGATCCAATTGGCGCTCTCCGCTGGTTGACAAAGCAGCATTCTTAAGGAGCTTATAAGTATGCGAATGAGTATCACATCAGTTTTAAACTTCATCCAGGGTCGTTTCGGGCGTGTTTCAAAAAGAGTTCAACAGGGTACCGCTAGCATCAATATGCAGTCTAACATGAACATCACCAGAGTCTACTGAGGGAGCCGAACCATCTCAACACATATCAGCGTGCTCTCCGCCATGCATCCACAATTAGATAGGAATCGTTTTGACACGTGCGAAAAGCTCATGGATGCACTAGAGGAGTGTCACCGGGCCGAGTTCTTGAAACAAGCCATGGGCATGTGCAACTTTGAGAAAAATGAGTTGACAAAGTGCTTACACACAACCAGGGTTGAAGACTCAAAGGATCGAATTCGTTTGAGTTTGGCGAAGCAAAAGGCCGATAAAGAGAGGCGCCAAAAGTTGGAAGAGGAAAAGTACGGGAAGAATGGCTACTTGAAGAAAGTGATTCAAATGGAAGCCAGCAAGAGACAAAATTAGTGGGCTAGTTCGAGCAAAGACGAAGAAAGAAAGAAAGAAAGAAAGAAAGAAAGAAAGAAAGAAAGAAAGAAAGAAAGAAAGAAAGAGGACCTTACAGACTCGGAACACCTTGTTGTGCGTTTCAGCCACGCAAATGTATATATGTATTGAATGTGAAGACTACACCTCGCCTAGTCTTGTCGGGTCCGCAAGACTCGCCTGACAACTTTGTCTTTGCTGACCACGTACACCACCGCACCCCAGCCTGACAACGCATCTCTGTCCACTGCATTCAATAGCGCCTGGCTGATAGTTTCGAAGAGATCTTCAGGCTCTAAGTCGGGCTCGTACAACGACTCGCACATTCCGTACAACTGGTCAGACGCTGTTCCGCTCACAATAAAGTCTTTTGCAAAGTCGATGCAGCCAATCAAATCAAATCCACAGATGAACGGCTTGTTTGTCTTGGACTCTAATCCGGCAACGATCGGTCCCACAAAGTATGGGCCAAACCTTTTTTCATACAACGAAGAGCTAACCAAATTGGCCAATGTCTTCGGTTCAATCTCTCGCTCCTCCCGCAATTTGTATAAATTGTGCTTCAAGCGGAAGTCTTCTTTCAACGTAAGCACGTCGGTGGCCAATCCCGTCAAACCCAAGAAAGTCTTGTCTCCAAACTGAAACACCTTTTCAAACGTATTGGCCAACCCGAGCGACTGGTTTCCCAAACGCAAGTCGCAGGCTATTGCTATGCATTCTTTGCCAACCATGGCAACGGCGGCTCCTCCTATGTGTTGTTAGTATTAGTGTTGATGGCTGGCGTGTTCGAACGTTCACATACCATTGATCGAGCTTGGATCCGACATATTTGTTTGCTGTTGATACCGTAAGGCTTATTTGAGCGGCTAATGGTACAATTCAGATGGCTTGGTGAAATTAAAAACGGCGTTTCGCTGGGGTAGACCGCTGCTGTTCAACCTGCTGTTCAACGAGTGGTGGCGTCTCTTTGGTGTGCGGATGCCGTGCACATGACTGATCACGTGCGCGAAATACATCAGTTGCGTTTGACGGTCTCACCTGTTTCTGTTCGTTATTCTTCAGTACTTTTATAGAATGTATACTTTAATAATTATTTTTGCGACTTCTCAGTTGCTCTGATATACCTGCAGAGCACTTTTGTTCAGTCCTCGGGCTCATCTTCTTCACGAATGGTATTCGTGCTGAAGCTCATGATTAACTCCTTTTTTGCAAGATTCAACCCTTGTTCATGATCTGTTTTTGCCATCTTTCCATCCACTGAGAGCAACTGGTTGATGGGGCTGCTCTCGTTTTCTTTGAAGTTGGAGAAGCTAAAAGTCTTGGGCGACTTAACAAGTGGCGCATTCGACGATTCCGTTTGGGTTCCCGTCGACTCTGTATTTAATTTCTTGTCTGTGGAGACTGTTTGGTGCGGAGACTGGGCATTTTCATCTAGAAGTTGTCTCATGGATGAGGAATTTTGTGCCAATTTAGTAATTTCCTTTTTGACTGCCTTCACCAACTCGGATTGTTGGTTGGCCGCTTCTAGGCGCCGTTTCTTTAATTCCTCTGTGATTGCTTCGTCGTCTTTAGTTTCATCCATTCCATTGATTTCCTCTATCCAGGCAGTTTCCTCTTCTTCTTCTTCGAGATCAAACCTGAGCTTCAAGCCGTACCCTAGCATTGCAACGTAACTTTTGTACTTGGTCAATTCTAATTTGTATTCCTCCGAACGAGCTTCGTAATTGCCAACAACTAACTTATAGTTGGAACAGCCGGATAGCTTGCGAAAATGCTTCATGAATTTTATTTTTTGTCTGTTGAAATTATTAAAAACATTCTTCAAATTGTTGTAATATTTCAAAGTCTGAACAAACTGTTTGAGCATGCCCTCATTATTGAATTCTTGCTCGGGGTCCTCCGACGAAATGTAATTGCTGAGATAAACACCTTTTGGAAGAGGCTCCCACTTCGATAGGGACTTGGTCTTCTTGAATGTGTCATCAAGAGAAAGCAAGCTGTCCAAATTGGTCCAACCATATTCTATGGATGACATGCTCTCCTCAAGAGTTGGCACAGCAGTGAGCTTTGAGGCCCAAAAATTACAAGTATTGATAAATTCGCCAGCAACCTCTACCGTCCCTGCTTCGAATAAAAACTTCTTTGCGGGCTTTTTGGATGTCTTTGGAAAAGTCAAAGACCAGGTTACCCTTTTGCTAGGATCTTGTGTACCGGCTATATTTTTCTCCACTTGAGCAAAAGTGGAACACAAGTTGTAGTTGCCAATATTTGCGGCGCTGTTGAGCCAGTTCCCATCTCCAATCTCCTCGGGCTCTTGATCATTCACCTCAGGATAAACATACCGCTGCTTCCTTATTTTCTTGATCTTTTGCTGGTGCTTCTTGATAACCTTTGGATCAAAGGAGTAAAGACGGAGCTCTCCTTTCGATACTACGACAAAATATTCCACCGATTTGCTGCTGAAGACACTGGTATTAACTCCAGTCCCGAGTGCAGTGGTAACAGGTTGATCTTTGTTGTGGCGGAAAAAGGAGAAAAATCCAGACTTCGCAGCACTGACGGAAACATTCAGAGCTGAGGAGCCCAATACATCACTTGCGGCTGTCAGGTCAGCCAAATCATTGTTTAAGATGCGCAATTTAAGTAAACCCTCCTTGAGATACGGAGCGCCTTGCAATTCTAATTTTAAGTCAACGTGGTCCTGGAAGTCATCCACATCAAAGTCGTCGACTTCGTACTGGTTCTGTATACCATCTGCGTCGATACTTAGATGGGGAAGATCTCCGACGGACATAAGAGAAAGTTCATCATCGTTACTTTTAGATGAGAAAGTCGATTCTTTAGTGATCATGGATGCACGTGAAGAACGACGCGTAACGTTGCGCAAATGGTCAGTCGACTTCTGGTTACGCAAAGGATGTGTGTTCGCTCTATGAGCATTGTCTGCAAGTAAAGCACGAGTAAACCCGAAGCGAGAGTTAGCAAGCGAACCATTCCCGTGGACGGTGGCGAATGAGTTGGCAACAGAAGTGGTGGTGGCAGCTGAGGCGCTAGATGACATACGCTTCATAGCTAGTGAAGAACGACGCACGCCATTGTCCCCGTCTACAGACCATTTGGATGTATTGGAAGGCTGGCGCGAGAGATCAATGACGTCTGTGTTTTTCTGGATGGTTGGGGAGCCGTATGTGGAGTCCGGTTCGGCGTTACCAGATACGCTGGAACGGATGGTTTCGACTATGGAATAGCGGTTTGTGTTCGGTTGTTTCTTGGGAGATGGCAGCTCGGACTCGCCACCTTTCAAATACAACTCCTTCTTGGACAAGTCCTCGTAGTAATTGTTGAGCTCACGCTCAATTTGAATCTTCTGCCTCACCGTTAAAGACCGCGACGCCTTCTTGTTCTGCAGAAGAAACGTGGTGAGAGTGTTTCGTATGTAATCAGATTGGGATAGTTTTGATTTCTTGTCAACCTCGGTGTTGTGTAGTGCAGTGTTGAGCAAAATCAAGCTGTACAAAACTATGTAGATCTTTTCAAAGTCCTGGGTGCAGAAAACATTGACGGGGTGTTGCTTGAGATAGGACTTGGTGAACGCCGAGAGGATGCGATCGATCTCTTGGGACTCGCCCTTCAAGTACAATTTCAGGCACAACGAGCGGGTTGCAACCACCAAACTGGGGTCCCACGTGAACATGTCCATGTAGTATTCCCGGATAACAGCGCTATCGGGGTCGTGGGCAGCCAAGAACTGGGTGTATTCCTCCGGCACGATCAGGACAAAGTCTTCGTTGAACAATTTGATGGCTATCTCCTTTAGTTCGCTACGCGGCAGAGAGGGCTGCTTGGCCTTTTTCGCCAGCGGCTGGACGGAGTTCTTGGGCTGGGCCAGCTCACCATCGCGGTGGGGGGCGGATTCGGCCTGGCTCGTGTGGCTCGTGGAGTTCTGCACATCGTTGTCATTCAAAGTCTCTTCGTCGTGCTTTGTTTCTGCGGACTCGGCAGAGCCGGCCGACCCTGTAGAGGCGGCGGCGGAGGTTTTGGCGGCGGCGTCCAGAGGTTCGCCGTCGCTGGCGCGATTGCCCGGGGCGTTGCTGGGGTCGTGAGGTTCTAGATCTTTGGTGGAAGACTCGATTTCGGGACTGGAGGAGCTGACGAGAACTGGGCGTTGGATTCCAAGCATAACTGGTTTCGTCACTGCGGCAGCCATGAAGCGGACGGAGCGGTGAACGCGGAGGTGGAGATAGTCAAAAGGCGGAAGAAAACTGTGGGGGCGTTTGGGGAGGAAAGGAAAGGCAAAGGCACGCGAGGGCGGGATCCAAAAAATGAGAGGACGTGCAAGAATAAAAGAAAATGACAGTAGATAGCCGCCTCGCCCGGAAGATAAGGAAGGGTGTGTAGAGAAAGTCTCGGGATGTGAGTCGAGAGAACAGGGAAAAAAACAGAAGGCCAATTGCCGCATGCAAAAGTGTGGGACGCACAGCGTGAAGTAGCCTCCGCGACGCGGCTAGTGGGCATGGTGCTGCAGGAATCGGGCGGCCGTTCCATAACGAGGAATTCTCGTTTGGTTCTGGGGAGACGAGGCCGGCGGTCCTGTGGGCCTGCTGTGGGCCCTGGTTGCGAGAGCGATGTCGGCTCTGCTTGGCTCTATCGGCGGCGGACCCGTTCTGTTTCACGGGATTGTTTTTGTGGATGTTTGAGAGTGGTTTTGGGCGCGTTTCGGCATTGTGTTTGTGGATGTGGATGTGTGTTTTTGTGTGTTCGTGTGTGTTTTTTTTTTTGTGTTTTTGTCTGTTCTTGTCGTTGTTCTTGTCTGTTATGCCTTCCGTTGGCCTGTTCTCAATTTCCGAAGTAGCTGACGAGAGTCAGTGCGGCTGCCAGTATGTGCCTTCGCGCAGCCGACGCATAGCAGACTGCACGCCTCGTGTATGGCGCGCATGGCCGAAGCCTTGACGGCAAAACCACCAGTTGGCCCCACGGAAACTGGCACAGTTGGCGGCGCAGCTTGGTCGTCAGATTCACTGCAGACTTGCCGGCTAAAATTTGGGCGGAACGTCAATGTCTCTACTTTTCGGGCACGTGCTCGCTCGAAAGCGCGATACCAGAAATAAGACAATCCAAATCTATAGAATAGAAACAAAGTACAATAAATACAATACAATAAATACAACACAATATATACAATACAATAAACACATTAAAAACATCAAATACAAAAAACACAATAAACACAATAAGTATAATGCTCTGGAGCCCATATATAGCTTGGGCCTGAAAATGTGCAAGGAAGAATAGGCACAATTAAACAGAAATCCCAGGCTCCAGCATCGTGGGGCAGAAAAGCGGCCCTAACAATTACCGCAGTGGCGCGAGAAGTTGTTCGCAGTGGCCGAGGCAGATGCCAAACCAGCTGTAGGCGAGATCTGAGCTCTAGATGTATCGATTTTTTTGCCCGGGGCTCCTAGAGTACCTGCCAGAATCTCTGCAAAATTTGAACCATCTTTCAACAAAACGACTTTTGTCAGGCGGGTCCGGCCCTCCTACTTGCTGCTATTGCACTGTTGGTTTATAGTGGCCCGCGCACGAGACCACCGCGATTTTCGATACCATCAGCTTGCGTTAATTGTTTCTTTGGCTTGCATTTAATCGTTTCTTTTGGAGTATTTTCTTTGTTCTTTTCCTGTTTCCGATTTGTTTGGTTTGCTCTTTCGGCTTACCCTTCGTCTGCTAACAAGGAGGTACAGGTTTCTTAGGGAGGTGGAAATACTGCAAAGGGCGTCTGGATTCTGCTTACTTTACTGCGAACTGCTACGGCCCCAATGGCCTGTGTAATATATACCGTGTAGTTCAGGCCACTTAACTAAGCAACTACCAAGGAGACTCGTCCTTCTCTGGATCGTGCAATACCGACAACAGCTAATTCGGCTCGGGTCACACCGGCTTTATAGCACTATTTGTTTTCAACTGCCTGCTTATCTTGTCTCATGGTGATCTCGCGCTTTTTGTCTAATGCCATAATCTCGCTTCTCAGTTGAATTCTCATACTGGTACCAATATTTTCTGAGGCCATGCTTCAAATCCAGAACATCGATCAAGAAACAGAGACCCTCCTCTCTCATCTCCGTGCCCTCTCAAACGGTGAAACTGATGAGGACCCCAATCTCGTATCCGACTTCTTGTTGGGTCTCAACTACCACGACCCCGATCTCTTTTCATTCACAGAAAAGGGTTCGCTTTACAACCCGGTCATCAGCAATTTGGTGCTGTTGCTAATGAGGGTCGTAGGTGCTGCGTCTCTGTCGTACGCTGAACTTTTGGAGGCTCTCGTACGCCGGCTGTCTTTCAAAGAGCTTTGCGTCTACTGTGCACCCGAAACTATCTTATGGGCCATTGAGAACCCGTCGACCAGACGAATAGCTTGCAACATATTGTGCGAAAAGCTTAATGATGGCGACGATACTGATGTGGTTGAGTTTATCCTCAGCAATGATTTGATCGTCTCCTTGTCGAAGATGTTGATCGAATCTCAAGTGCCCAGCTGTTCTAATGATAAGAGTGGGGTGGTGTCCGACTCAGTCTCTGTGGGGAAACTTATTCACATTTTCACAAGTAAGCATCCTTCCTTAATACCCGCAGACAGATGGAACTTTCTTGCAGAATATCCTCGTGACTTTGTCTATGCCAGCAGCTCGACTTACATGGCGTACCTTGATGCTTTGGACAGGCTTGCCAGCATGAACTTCGACCGTTTACCATCGAAGGGCGCTGCCATATTTGAGTTTGATAAGGAACGGTTTCTTCAGCTCCCGGAAGAATTGAGGGGCCTCAACACCAGCATTGTGGTTAATACGTACTGCCATGCAATCCAAGAGCTCCCATTTGCGTGGCTACGCCTGTTTTTCCACGACTTTTGGGACTTAGCTACTTCAGGAACTCAGTCAATTCTGGATGATTACTTTGAGTTGTTCTACAAGCTGGTTAACATGTTGCTTCAGGTTTCCGGCGAGCCACGTGAATTCGTGATGGAGTATCTGAAGAGTCATCCACATGTCAGTGTGTTTTACAACGACGACGCTAGATTCACGCCTTTTTTCTACCACATGCCTTTGGTAGTTATTCCTGATAAGGTGTCTTTTTTCTTTGAACACTTCGGTGAAACTGACCTTTCCAGAACGTCATCGACCGTGTGGAAGAATGCTATGCACCTTATTTCTGATAAAACCTTCTTCCTACTCTTGGCAGACACTGACAAGCTCTGTGCCAAAATAATTATGGCATGGCCCAAAGATGCTCTCTACGAGTTTCTCGTTCATATGGCTTCTTACGACTATTCGGCCCAGTACCTTCTCTCGCAACTTCCTACAGTGGTGCTGTCCTCGCTTTTGGCCGTTGATCGCAGCGTGGTGAACCCTGGTATCTGGGCGAACAAGAAAGATGTGTTACATCGTCTTCTAGAATCGACTCATGTGGATTTAGGCACGTGGAGGCAAGCCATGTCTGACTGCCTTTATGAGATGGAGAATGGCCGTCGCTTGCGAGCAATAGAGCCATATGTTGACGTAAGGAATGTAGCAATGTGAGGGGACTGGTTGAGGTTAGCCACAACATGAAATGGTTGTCTCCTCTAACTTGCATGACCTTTTTCATCGTTTAAGTTTTTACGTTTATTTTTTTTTGTTTATTTTTTTCTTTCTATTTGCTCCTCTTATCATAATTATCTTTCATCCTTTCCCATTGAGTTTCTGCTTGCGCGTAGTACGTGAGATATATAGCAAGATAAAGCACAACGCAATGTTCGTTAACACGATCCAGGCTGCCAACACACCATAATTGCGGCCCAAGGTTCCCTTCCATGTATTGAAGAAAATCACCTTCAACGCCTCGTATGCATTCAACATTGGTATTGCATAGCCATATCTGTAGAATCCTGGCGACAACACAAACGGAGCGAAAGTAGGCGATATGTTGAGCACAATCGTGCCAATGATCCATGGCGGAAGCAAAAACTTCTTGTCCTTGAAGGTTATTAGCGTGCAGACAGCCTCATTGAGCCCACCACTGGCACTGATAAACATGTACATCGTCATCCAAAGAACTAGAAACCCAGATCCGCCAAAAGTGACGCTGGTCGAGACCCGAAAAGCAAGCGTCATGAGTGCATAAACAAGGGATAGTACCATATGATTGACTTGAGAGAATAAGATGCGGTACCACAAGTAATGGCGAAAGCGTAGCCGCTCACGCACAGAGTTGTGAAGATCGACCGAGAAGTTGAACTGGTGGAAAGAGAATATTTGCGCATACACTAACCCAAGCTCTGAAGGGCCTAGAACGACTGTGGACTCAGCAGGGCGCATGTCTGTCAACACGAACAGAGGTAAATACGAAAAAACGGAGCCCCCATTGACTACCGACGTGTTCGACGCCGCTATGACATTGCGTTGTTCCTCCTGCGTCAAAAGGTTCTCGGCAATATATGCATATGACGCAGGGGCAAAGTCCGCAAGCCAAGAGAGTTGAATTGTCCTTAGGTTTTTCGTCACATACTGCGATAGGGCCGAGTAGTGGCGCCCAGATTCGTACACCACATCAATTGCAGACTCGATTTCCGACGCGTACTGCGACAGCACGTTGCCAGATGTCAACAAAAGATAGGCCACCTGAGATGCATTTTGGTTCATATGTATTGCTGCCCAGCACCTCTGTCGATGTACCTCTGACATCAACTCGTCTACCACAGTCACATTTCTTTGTGATGCTCGCTGGTTGTATTCGGTAAGGTTGACACTAACAAAGTCCGCCAATCTTCTGTTGTCCTTGGTTTGAAGTGTGAGTTCTAAGTACGGCCCAAGAATCGCATCCACCGTAGTGGAATTGGCGAGTTCAAAGGAAGAATCCTCAATAGCGACTAGGATCTTCATATTCTTTTCGCGGTCTTCTCGTCGGTAGAGAGCTCCCCAGTACACTGATAAAATACCGAGCCATATGCAAAAAACAAATAGGTACACCTTGGCAAACTTCATGGGCAACAGCCTCCAATCCTCTCGTGTCATTGTGCTTGTGGGAGCTGGCTTTGAGCCGCTAGGCAGTTTCGAAACTGAATCCTTTGCCGTATTGTCTGAGCTACCGGGAGCACTTGATTCATTTTCGGCTGGCGCAGTAGTGTAGCTCGCCACATCGGGGCCGGTCGCTGATGCCCTTGTTTGCGTCGGCAGAAGGTCATCATCATTTGTAGCCATTGCGTGTTGTTGTGATGGCAAGTTGTTGTTGGTTATGTTTTGCGGATAGGCTAGAATATGGTTGCATACAGTCTGTGCATTCGCATAAGTGACAAGAATGCAACATTTGAGATGTTTTGCCCAAATTCCGCTCCTCCCCCAGCTAAAAGCCCCATCCACTAACAACCCCTGCATTCCCCAACATGTCAAGCTCGGAGTCGTCATTGGCAACTTCCCTGGACTCTGAGTCTGAATATGGAGACCCTATTCAACTACACAACGAAAATGTTCCGCAAACGAGGCTACGAAAGCTCTCCAAAACAACAAGTTCGTTGTTTCAAAGGAACATGACTAACTCGCTGAGGATTACTCGTGCATACTCCCTCTCGGGCGTACATGACGAGGGTCTAGGTCTTGAGGACTATACTGGCCTAGAGCCAATTTACAGACTGCTTTCGGAGTACACAATTAACGAAGATAACTCGGTTGGCCGTGCGAACCTGGACGAAGTAGGCGACTTTTATCCGAAGGATTACGCCCAGCTCCAGTCTGATGGCATAGCGAACGAGCCTCTTCGTCGGCGCACTAGTACGGTGACATCGGTATTTCAGAATATCACCCGAAAGCTTGGCTTTTGGGATGATGAGTTTGTTGCGGAACGTGTGCGTATTGTCACCACGTTGTTGAAGAACTATGTTTACTTGCTTCTCGGATTTACATGTGCCTTGTGTCTATATTGGGGCACTTACTACCAACGGACATCACGTTACAAAAACCTCCAGTTTGCCGTGATTATTGGTGATGCCGAAGTTAGCCCTTTAACCCCAGTGTTGGGCGAGTTTGTTTCGGAGTTTTTCCAAGACTCTGCTGTGACGCCTTATGGCGACTTTCATATTTGGAACTACACCCGAATCTCTACCTTGGCAGCCTCGCACAACAATACCCTAGAACAAGAGGCCATCCGCCAGGTGCATCACCAGCATTACTTGGCAGCATTTTTTGTGCACGAGAATGCCACGGCACGGATGTACGAGGCACTACTGACTCACAATTCGTCCTTCGACCCTTCGCTCGATCTTCTTTCTGTTTTCTACGAGACTGGCAGTGACTATAATGCAATGTCGAACTTCGTGCTGACCATTTTACAGACTCTATGCCAATCGTTCATAGAGGCCATGCGAACAGGGCCCTGGTCGCCGTACTGGATGCATGTGTTCCTGGAGGATGAAATCCTTGACATTTTTTCCGATGCTCCTACTTTGTTGACCAGTCTTCCTGGATTTGCATTGATTGATAAGATTCCTGTGCCAGCACAAGTCGTGCAAGCGCCGTTCCAAATCGGTCTCATCTACCTCTGTATTTTCACGTTTTTCCAGTTCATCTTCTCCTTGCCCATTCACTTGCTGGTTGCTCCCAAGTTGAAGGGAATGAAATTTGTAGTGTTCCGGATACTAACGGCACAAGGTGCTTATATTGTGCTTAGCTTGTCGTACGTGACACTCAACACGGCTTTCCAGATGCCCTTCACGCGGACTTTTGGTCACCTGGGCTTTTTGGTCATATGGGCCTTCGGTTACTTAACAATGTCGTCTGTGGGCTCCTTGATCGAGATTCTAGTGTTGTTCTGTGTTGTTCTCAAGCCGGCCATGATTGGCTTGTGTCTTCTCTTGGTTGCCATCTTAAACTTGGCCCCAACAATCAGCCCGATCTATTTGTGTCCGACATTCTACCGGTATGGATATGCCATGCCCGTGTACAACTCATACCACCTTATGATGGTTGCCTATTTCAATTCTTATAAAGGCCATATGGGTCGCCATATTGGCATTTTGGTAGCCTGGGTCTTGGTCACAAACGCTTTCATGCCTTTTGTTTTGAAATGGGTATCCAAGAAAATGCAAGAGCGAGCTGCTGCGGCGGCCGCTGAAAAGGAAGCTGCCTCGGCTGATAAGCTGGACGACCAACAACCACAGCCAAGGATTACTTCGCCTGCTTCTGCTGTTATAGCAGCAGGCAACGAAAAGGTTCAAACCTAGATTATCTCTATTAGCCTCATAGAACTTACAGTTATTCTTCGTTGACCCGTATGATAAATGTGTACTTTTATGTATTAATGGTATTCAGCTAGATGCAATTGACCCATGCGCTCCCACAAATACAGCTGCGTTGAAACACCATTGTCCAAAGCCCAACGTGTGCATGATTATCGTATACTAGAGGATCAGATATAAGTGAGACTGACCGGCACCGCACGCACTTACGGATCTTGTATGTTGAATTGTAGTATTGGCCCATAGGAGTGACTCCGCCAGAGGAAAGTGGGGATTTGCAAGAAATGAAAATCTTGCGCAATGAGTCTATTGCCTCATTTTGTGAATATTGGAGTCGCACATTAGTTGGCTCTGGTAATTTGCGGATCGCTTTGGATAAGCTCTGGTTTCTAGAAGCAACACCTATATCCAACCATAATGTATCATAGAAATAGAGCTCGAAGAGACCAAGGTCTCGGCTGAATACCGATATGTGTTTGTCGACAATGTTAGTGGCAAGCGGAAGGAATTCTTGTGGAATGGACCCACTGCAGAAAAGCTTACGCTCCAAGTGGAGCAAGTTTGCCGGTTCTGGTACTTTTTCAGCGAACTCCTTGGTTATATACCCGTCACAATCACGTAAAAAAGTCTCGAAGCTGTTGAGTTTCAAAGTCAGGGTGTTGCAGGTATTGAAGAAACGCTCAAGAGCTTCCTTCATTGGAGTGAACAATTTGTTACTTTCACTTAGATCTCTGTGGAGTTTCTTCAAGATTTCGTGTGTTCTGCCAATGGAAGAAAGTGCATACATTAGAAAAAGACGCGGCACCTTGCTCAAAATGATGGGTATTGCCAAAGAGTTATACATGGTGACGCGGGAATTATCTGGATTTTGACGGGAAAACGCTAGCTGTAGGAGCTCCTGATTCAAATAAAGAATAACATCGATAAGCCACTTCACGCTTCCCACCAACAGGATGATGCATTCCGCCCTTGCACTCGAATCCTCTAAATTATCCTCCACAGGCTTCTTCTTTGAGATTTGTCTGTAAATGGATGAAAGGGAAAACATGATCCCAAAACTCGTCGAACGTAAATTCAAGACAACCCATGCAATATCTGCAGCAATCTTCCTTTGGCCTAGTTCACTCATAACAAGTTGGAGCGAAAGCAACTTCTGCAATGGAGGATTTGACAATAACTTGTCGACTGACTCTTTCACAAAAGAGCTGAAATGGAAGTTGATGGCAGAGTGTGACTCAAAAATTGTACCCTCAATGAGCCTGTTCCTTGACGCGTCATCCAGAAGCAGGTTATATTCGATTTCAAAAAGTGCCATTACGTCGTCGGAGCAGGTGTTGGAATAGCAAGCGTGAGCGTGAACGTGAGCAAATGTTGAGCAGATAACGTTTAAATCAGGGGACTTTTCTTTCCGCATTACAGAAAGCTTCAACAGCTCATCCGAACCCAAGGGTAAATAAGCAATACACGTCATGTGGGGTGAAACGGCAAAGAGAAAGTCCAGTCCGTCAAGTTCAAGTTGCGGGAATGTATAGCCAGAGTCCAACACAGAGTTGATAACTTCCGGCTTGCTGGAAACTGGTTCTAAGTTCTTTTGCTCAATCTTGACAGAAGTTTTCGCCGTCTCGGTCCAGTTTTGTCTGTTAAGAGCCATAATTGAACCATTCCAGTGAATGAAGAGAACTATCGAGTCCGACAAGCTGGAGCGCACAGCTTTTAGGCGGTTTCCAATGTTTATTCTGCCTTGGAACACCAAGGTTAGAGGCCCGTTTTTGGAGCCTGAGACATCCGTGTTCGAGGTGGAGAACGGCCCGATCAACGTGGCCTGCACGTCCTCTAAACGATATCGAAGCACCGTGTACGAGACAGTATGTTCGTCACGCACAAGTTCATATGATATCAAAATGTCTAGAGCGGGGTCCTGCGCGTAATATGGTGGGACGATGTCTATCAGTGATAAACGGTAGGTTTCAACCGTATTAGAGGCACCAACGTCGGATGCAATCTCGGCAGACCCGTTGGGCAATGGTGCCATTTCATGGAAGAGCTCTACATGCAATGTTGGCGGAGTTTGGGCATCTTGTGGGGTACAATAATGCGGGTTGGACTTTTGTCGTGCCGCCGACTCCACCAAGTAGCCCCAGTTCACGGAAACCGAGTACGATAATATACGCCCCGAGACGGCATCATGGACCGTCACCAAAATCTTTTTGTCTCTTGTGAAGCCGATGGCAGCATGTGTCAAGTACATCGAGTTTTCAGCGCCATTGGGTGCCAAATTTACCGAAAGTTTATGGTATTCAACCTTGTGTTCACCTTGGTGGTAAAGACATAAAGTTCCATTCTGTCTGACAGCCACACATGCCTGCTTAGTTGAAATTGGGTGAGCTAAGAACGATGCCTGGAGCTGCTGTGCCCCGTAACTGTACAGTTGGCCATCTTGCGCTGCTCGTGCGGGCTGACTGATAATTTGCGGCTTGTCAATGCCAAGCCATTCGAATGCCACACATCTGCTATGCACAGAAGCGATTGTTGCATTTGTGACAAGATCTCTGTAGATCATTTCGGCATGATTGTACGAGGTGAGCTCATACGAAGGGCCGTCAGACTCGCCGTCTTGCGTCACGCCACCATTGACATCAGCTTTTGTTCCTGGAGGACCATTGCTACCATTAGCGCCATTGCTGGCTTTCTTAGGTTCCGATTGGGCCGCCTTTTTTCCTCGGAGAAGCCCCACCCCCGCCAAAAGAATGTAAAAGTTGCCATGCTCGTCAAACACCGCCAAATCCGTCAGGAGATTGCTCCACAGAATCCATTGTAAGCTTGGAATGGCGCTGGTTTCCAGTGGCTTCACTGCAAGCTTATTTGGTGCAGCCAATTGCCAGTTCGAGCCATTGTAGTTTTCCAAGAATGTCATCTTTAAGTTGTGGCCCAGAGCTGCCGGCGCAGCGTGGCAAATGAAGCCGTTCTTGGACCACGAAATTGCTCTTGAGCAGGGGTCTAGTAGCTGCTGCCGCTCTGCCTCGTAAACAGAGGCAGCAGAGGACATTGGGCGTTTTTGCAATGCTTTGTTGAAGCGTGCTGCTGCCAGCGCCCAACTCGTAGCCCGGCCGTTGCGTCACGTGACTTGGCACTAGGTTTTCATATTCATGTTTTTCACTTTTGGGTCCATATAGCTACATGGATATCCTATTACTGTATATTAAATGTTTTTGGGTCTTTCCTGTGGTCGGCTTATAAGTCTCCGGGAACAGGAAACTTGCTGGCCCATGCCTGGACCTCTTTGTCCAATGCCTTGACTTCTTCGCTCTCGTCTGCCAACTTCTTGAACGAAGCCAATAACTCCTTCGCAAGTGTGCCCTGCTCCTGTTCTTTTAGGGCAATAGAGATGTCCACAGCTCTCTGGAAGTAGTCAGCAACTTTGGTGAACTCCTCAGGTCCGAATCCACGCGTTGTCATAGCAGGGGTGCCCACTCTCAATCCGCTGGGGAAAAGAGCAGACTTGTCGCCAGGAACGGTGTTTTTGTTGGCTGCAATGTTGGCTCTCTCCAACACGGCCTCCACACGGGCACCATCAATGTTTTTCGAACGCAAGTCCACAAGAATTAAGTGAGTGTCCGTGCCATCAGAAACCAAGTCGAACCCTTTAGCCTTCAAAGCGGCAGCAAACGCCTTTGCGTTGTCAACAACATTCTGCTGGTATTCTTTGTACTCGGGATACATGCATTGCTTCAATGCAACAGCCAACGCAGAAATGGTGTGGTTGTGGGGGCCACCCTGGTGCGCTGGGAATACAGAAAAGTTGATCCTTCTCTCCAAATCATAAGGAATCTCCTTCCCCTTTTTGGTGACTTTTCTGATGCCCTTTCTAAAGAAGATCATAGCACCACGGGGGCCTCTTAAAGACTTGTGCGTGGTAGTGGTAACAATATCGGAGTATGGGAAAGGTGAGTCAGTGACTCCAGCAGAAACCAATCCGGAGATGTGTGCCATGTCCGATAAGAGGTACGCGCCAACCTTGTCGGCAATGGCACGCATTCTCTTATAGTCAATCACCCTAGAGTATGCCGAAGCACCGGCCACAATCACCTTAGGACGGAACAAAACAGCGTTCTTCTCCAACGTGTCGTAGTCGATCAAGCCAGTGGCCTCATCCAAACGGTAGGGCATAGTTTGGAAATACTTGGAAATGTATGAAATTTTAGCTGAGGGTGTCTGGTACCCATGAGACAAGTGACCACCATGAGGCAAATCCAAGCCCATAATACGGTCACCCACCTCCAACACAGCAGAGTAAGCATACAAATTAGCAGGCGCGCCAGAAAGCGGTTGCACGTTAACACCCCATTGGCTGGGATCCAAGCCAAAGGCTTCCAAGGCACGGTTTCTACAGAGAGACTCAGCCTTATCGATAATCTCGTTTCCTCCGTAGTATCTCTCTGCTGGATAGCCTTCCGAGTACTTGTTTTGCATTTCGGAGCCTAACAAGTCCATAACAGCCTTCGAGGTGAAATTCTCGGAAGGAATCAAAGTAATAGAGTTTCTTTGTCTGTCCTTTTCCTGCTGCAAGATCAGGGCCATTTCTGGGTCCACCTCTTGCACCGGCTTGGAAATAAGTGCTTGAGCATTTGCCGAGAGTGCGTAAGCTCTGCTTCTGGCGAGCGAGACTCGGGCCACTCTTCTGAAGGATTTGACTGACCTGTGGTACATGATACGGGCGGGGTGTTTTGTCCGATACGCTCGTGGTGGGGCTTTATAACAGAGCCGAAAAATTTCCGTTGACTCACATTGATGCGGAGGTGGTGCTGCGGTCACGTGCGCGTGGCTAGCTTGGCGATTCTAGTGCCGTTGCCCAAGGTGCGCGCGGGAATATGTTTCCGAGTCAGAATGACCCTACGAGCCTGCTGACTAGACAGTTCGGAGTCTTAACGCGGTTGACTCGGGAGCAGAAGCCGGCCCTAAAAGGCTTGCGTCGGAGCTGGTGTAGTTTCTTTGCCGCTTTCAACTCTTGATGCTTGGCAAGGTGTGCTTGTTTCCGCACCGCTTCTCGTAGCCGCAACAGGCGATTTGCTGGAACTCTTCTCTAAGAAAGAGCTGCTCAGTAGTGTCTCTTTGCTTGGCGTCTACCTGTAGAAGGCCCGCGGCTAATTTGTTGAGCAGCCCTGGAAGCAGATCGAAGGGTGAGCGGCTGGCCAGTGGTTCCAGAGAGCACTTGCTAGGCACGTCTGCGAAGTTCGACACGAAGCCCATAAAGTCCAGATCCAGGCGCAGAGCCTGCTTCCACGGGAACGTGGCGGTGGCCATGTAGACGAGGATGATGCCAAGCGACCATACGTCGGCGCTCGCCCCGTCGTAGGCGATGCTCGACTCCATTTCCGGCGCCATGTACTTGGGAGAGCCGACAATGCCAACTGCATCGGCCGAAGTCAAGGCAGCCGTGGCAAAGTCGATTATCATCACGCGGGGCCACGCCGTGTCACGCCCGAGCACTAGGTTCTCGAGCTTCAAGTCCCGGTGACAGTAGCCCTTCTCGTGAAGGTATCGCACCCCAGAGCACACTTGTCGCCACAAACAGAGCTTCTCTCCCAACGCCATCCGGCTTCCCCACGATTTCATGATCCTGCAAAGGTCCTCGGTGCCTGCCTCCAAGTAGAGCTTGATGTTGTCTCCATTCAAAGAGACGTCGTACTTCAACGCCTCAACGATGTTGGGGTGCGACAACTTGTCGAGGACATGGAACTCGGCCAACACTCGGTCACGGTACTCCTTTCTGTTCTCGTAGGCTTCTCTGCCGTAGTAAGTTTTGACTACGAAGCACGTGCTGCCATCGTCATGGAGTTCGACTTTGCCGGAGACTCCGTGGCCCAATGGGGAAACTGCGGAACGCCGCTTATGCAACCTCTGTAAGAGCTTCATCCCGAATATAAATAGAGCGGCAATCGCCCTTGGTTCTCTGTGGAATTGGGAGCTTTTTGTGCCTAAACATGCAGCATCTGAAACTTTAGCTTCTTGTGTTCCGTTTCTTTTTTTTGCAGTCGGTGCAAAGCTTCGGAAGACGTTGATGAACGCGCACTCCTCCCGTTGGTGGAGGGAAATACGCACTTATCTATCAGAGCCGTTTGCCCAAACGGCCCCGCGGTATCTTTGGCACCGTATCACACTCCTTGCACTGGTCTCGGCCTCCTTGTATTCGGAATACAACTTGGCGATTGGGAGGTACACTCTTTTTTTGCTGTCAAACTTTCTTTTGCTGTCAAACTTTCTTTTGCTGTCAAAATTTCTTTTGCGTTGTCTAATCTGTGACCCCCTTCGGCTAGAAATTGTAGCTCCGTCAAGCAATTGTGAGGCGTGAAGAGCGTTTTGCCATGAAGTTTACTCGATTTGCCACCGCTGCATGCTGTGCTGCCGCTGGAACTAATGCTGCGTTTGTCCCTGAATTGGCCGCCGGGAAACACCTTGAAAACTCCCAGCAGGTCATTGCCAACACTTGGGAGCATATCTCGTCTCTGTACTCCCAAATTGTTGGCGCATTGAACGAGAAGAAAGGTGATCTAGTTTCCAAGATCGCTCAGTATCTTGAGGATCCCTCCAACGGTATTTCAAAAGACATCACCCAATTGTGGCTGGTGCTCTTTCTGGAATATCCCAAACAAGTCTCGCAGTTGGTACTTGAGTCACGCCCAAAGAAGGCGTCTAAGAACCTGGCCTCTTTTGACTTCCATGTGAGTGACGTGAAATTGCCAAACCACAAGTTAAGAGTCAAGTCCACGCCTAAAGACTTGGGCATTGATTCCGTCAAGCAGTACACCGGTTACTTGGACGTGGAGGACGAGGATAAACATTTCTTTTACTGGTTTTTCGAATCAAGGAACGATCCCAAAAAGGACCCCCTCATCTTATGGTTGAATGGTGGACCTGGCTGCTCGTCAATGACTGGCTTGTTTTTCGAATTGGGTCCCTCCTCCATTGGTGAGGATTTACAGCCTGTCTTCAACCCTTACGCCTGGAACAACAATGCGTCTGTTGTTTTCTTGGATCAGCCGGTCAATGTTGGTCTTTCTTACTCTTCCCGTTCTGTCAGTAGCACCGTGGCTGCTGGCAAGGATGTCTACGCTTTCTTGGAGTTGTTCTTCAAGCAGTTCCCTGAGTACAAGGAACGTGACTTCCACATTGCTGGAGAGTCGTACGGAGGCCACTATATCCCTGCTTTTGCATCTGAAATATTAAGTCATGAGGATCGGTCTTTTGACTTGACGTCTGTCTTGATTGGAAACGGCTTCACAGATCCCTTGATCCAGTATGAATATTACCAACCCATGGCCTGTGGTGAAGGCGGTGAACCTTCTGTATTGACGAATGAGGAGTGCGACAATATGATAACCACTCTTCCCAGATGTTTATCGTTGCTTGAAGGCTGTTACAATTCTGGTTCGGTGTTTGCTTGTATACCGGCCTCGATATATTGTACCAACTCACAGACTACTCCATACCAAAACACCGGAAGAAATGTCTATGATATAAGAACCGATTGCAAAGGCTCGGACTTGTGCTACGAAGAATTACTGTACATTGCCAAGTACTTAAACCAACCTGAGGTTTTGGCTAAATTAGGTGCAGAGGTTGAAAGTTATCAGTCATGCAATTCAGATGTAGAACGCAATTTTTTCTTTACGGGAGATGACCTGAAACCTTTCCAATCCATGGTAGCCGAACTTTTGGAAAAGAATGTTCCGGTTCTTATCTATGCTGGAGATAAGGACTTTATCTGCAACTGGTTGGGTAATCAAGGCTGGACCAACAGGTTGCCGTGGTCTGGTCATGACAAGTTCCTAGTTCAGCCTATACGAGAATGGAGGGTCAACAACAAGCCAGCGGGAGAAGTGAAGAATTTCGAACACTTCACGTTCTTGCGTGTTTACGGTGCTGGTCACATGGTCCCCTTTGACCAACCCGAGAACTCGTTGGATATGGTCAATCGGTGGATAAATGGAGATTTTGCTTACTGAGCAAAGTGTGAGTAGTTAACAATACAATCAGAAACTTGCAAAAAAGAAGTAAACCTTTGCGATTTCTGTGGATTGAACACAGGACCTCCAGATCTTCAGTCTGGCGCTCTCCCGACTGAGCTAAAACCGCCGAGAACCCATGCCGGGACTCGAACCCGGAATCTTTTGATTAGAAGTCAAATGCGCTAACCATTACGCCACACAGGCAGATTACGTTTCAGAAAAAATGGGGCTTCACCATGTGTAACGCATGTGATGATTTTGCCAGTGTTCACTCATAGCCATTTCGGCTTCTGAGCAGAAATTTTATGGCTCAAACACTTAGAGGCATAGAGGTCCCCCGGAGCACTTAGAAATCAGGAAATTGGCCTCGGTCGGCTCTCCATGTTGCTTTCCTGGTGTACTGGTGTTCACTGAGCTCATGCCAAACCAACCAGCCCAAAGCAGAGCAATTGTGCTCGTTTTTGTATGGTATGCTTTATCTCATGGAGCCGTTCCTGCAGAAACCCTCGGTGCCACTGTACCTCCGCAGCCAGCCATAAGCGTTGCCTTTCTCATTGGACCTTTTTTCTTTTCTGCACCATACTTCTATTCTCCTTGAATCCCTAAGCCAATATCCTTCGTTAACCAAGCAGGCGATTTCTCTACGCCCGGTTTTTGCAGCCAATTCGCTTATTACAACAATACATATTCCCCCTTATGAAGGTAGCTTCCTTAACCGCTGTGGCCTGTCTTGCCGCCGGCGCCAACGCCGCTATTCTCCCTGATTTTGCCTTCAGCAAGCACCTTGAAAATACCCAGCAAGTTCTCGTGGGCAACTGGGACCGTGTGTCGGCCCAATACTCGCAAATTGTGAATGCATTGGACGAAAAGAAAGGCGACATTTTTGCCAAGATTGCTCAGTACTTGAACGAACCGTTGGATGCTGTTCCCGCGGATGCGTTGAAGTTGTGGCAAGACATGTTCATGGAATTCCCAAAACAGGTGTCGCAAATGTCGTTTAAGACTCCGCCCAAGAAGGCCTCAAAGAACTCCGTCCAGTTCGACTTCCACGTCAAGGACGCCAAGGTACCCAATCACAAGTTGAGAGTCAAGGCTACTCCTGAGGACTTGGGCATTGACTCCGTTAAACAATACACTGGATATTTAGATGTGGAGGACGAGGACAAGCACTTTTTCTACTGGTTTTTCGAGTCGAGGAACGACCCCAAGAAAGACCCTGTGATTTTATGGTTGAATGGTGGACCGGGATGCTCTTCGCTCACTGGCTTGTTCTTCGAGTTGGGTCCCTCGTCGATTTCTGCAAGCTTAAAGCCTGAGTTCAACCCCTACTCATGGAACAACAATGCTTCTGTGATTTTCTTGGACCAGCCTGTTAATGTGGGCTTTTCGTACTCTTCCAGCTCCGTCAGCAACACCGTCGCTGCTGGCAAGGATGTCTATGCCTTCTTGGAGTTGTTCTTCAAGCAGTTCCCTGAGTACAAGGAACGTGACTTCCATATTGCGGGAGAGTCTTACGGAGGCCACTACATCCCAGTGTTCACCTCGGAAATCTTGAGCCACGAAGACCGTTCCTTTGACTTGAAGTCTGCCTTGATTGGAAACGGTTTAACTGACCCATTGACCCAATATGAATATTACCAGCCTATGGCCTGTGGTGAAGGTGGCGAGCCCTCTGTGTTGTCACCTGAAGAATGTGACAACATGGCTGCTTCCCTTCCAAGATGTTTGTCGTTGATTGAAAGCTGCTACAACTCCGGTTCCATTTGGTCTTGTGTGCCAGCTTCAATTTACTGTAACAATGCTCAAATGGGCCCCTACCAGCAGACTGGAAAAAACGTCTACGACATTAGAGCAGAGTGTAAGGGTGGAAACTTGTGCTACGAGGAGTTGCAGTATATTGACGACTACTTGAACTTGCCTGAGGTGAAGGAGAAGTTGGGTGTCGAAGTTGAGGAATATCAATCTTGCAATTTCGACGTGAACAGAAACTTTTTGTTTGCTGGTGACTGGATGAAGCCTTACCACAAGAGTGTAGTCGAGATGTTGGAGTCGGACTTGCCTGTCCTTATCTATGCTGGAGACAAGGACTTTATTTGCAACTGGTTGGGCAACCAGGCTTGGACTGATCGCTTGCCATGGTCTGGTCACGAAAAATTCGAGGCTCAACCTGTGAGAGAGTGGAAGGTCAACAAAAAGGCTGCAGGTGAAGTGAAGAACTACAAGCACTTCACCTTCTTGCGTGTTTTCGGTGCTGGCCACATGGTCCCCTTTGACCAACCCGAGAACTCGTTGGATATGGTGAACAGGTGGATCTCTGGCGACCATGCGTTCTGAGTGCCTTAAGTAGGCACGTATTATTACTAAGCAGCCATTTAAAGAAGAAAAAAATGAACTAAAAAAAAGAACGATGAATAAATTTTTTGCTTGCTTCAATTTTAAAACACTATGGTGACAATTTGTAGATAGCTATTGTATGGAGGGCCATTTGGTATGAGATTTCTGTGGGAGCTCGATATTCTCTCCAACAATTCTGATCTAAAGTAGCTGTTTTGGGAATGCAGATATGCTGGAATACAGATCGAAGAAAAGAAGATAGAGAAATTTTTGTCCAAGTAAACAAGAGCTGGAATTTGTATAAAATCCTTTAAATGGTCTAAACCAAAAACATATTAAATAAGGTCACAAAGTATATCTGAACAATGGGTTTTGTTTGTCGGTCAAATCGGCAAACTTGTGGTTCTGAATTGCCATGATTTCCTTCTCCAACTCACGGTCCCTTTGTGCATCCCTTCTCTCTCTAGATAATAGTCAATCCAGAGTGCCACCAATAAAACCAAAGCCACGCTGTTACAGGCAACCATGGCTACAACAGCTTCTGTATAATCAGGAGCCTGGTTTGAAATAAGGACCAATAATGTTATCCACACAGTAGACAATGATACAATAAGAAAAGGTGGCCCTAAACAACCGAATTTTATGAATTTGTACACGTACGCAAACAAGATGAGGCCAAACTCCACGGCGCCAAGCGGCATGCTCATCAACAAGATCTTTCCAGTTGTGTAACCCAATTTATCGCTCAACAATATTGAACCAAAATTGGTGAGACCACCGTTGGGACACGAAGCAATTCTTATAAGGAAGAAAATCCATGTTCTGCGATCGGCTATAGTCTCCAGTAATTGCGGGATTGAAGTGCCTATTACCGAAACCTTGTTGGTTTTGTTTGATACGTTCGACAACCATCTTCTTCTCTGACATTCAAGAACCAGCTTCCGCAGGCTTGCTGGGAATGTGGAAGTAAAGAGCAACTCCCAATCCAATGGTGATGACACCAGTGATTATAAAGATCTATTTCCAAGCAGCGATGCTGTAACTCTTCATGCTGTAACTCTTCTCGTTGTTGCAGACATTTTAAGCGAAAGCACCAGCTCCAAGAATTGTGCCAGCTCCGTTGAATGCGAGATGGCAGTTCTAAGCAAGACCTCGTCTTTTTTACCATTGAGCACTGATGATAGTGAAGGCGGAGTAATTACTGATTGCAATGCTCCCAATATTACTCTTAAAACCACGAAACCAGAGTATTGTGGCACAGCATGCAAGCATAGAATCATTCCCCACAAAACGACGTAGATTGCGGCCATTGTAGAGAGAGACTTGTCCATGAACTGCACGCAGTAAAGAATACAGATTCAAGGCAACAAGTTCAAGTCTTCTACAATAACTTCGTGTCTTCCTCGGATGTGATGGAGTCGTCAATATTGGCAGCAAAAGCTGCTGCTTCATGAGATCACCTGCGATGTGCACAGCGTTTCCCGTATTTGGTGAGACAAACGTGGTAAATCCCTCTCGTGGGAAATCACCAGGGTCACGTTATGAACATTTTTTTTTCTTTTCTGGGATAGTGTTTCAGCATCAGAAAAGGCTTGCAATTTCGAAAAGTCGGCCTATTATATATGGTGCCTCTCTTATCTACTCGGTGCGTCATAAATTAATACGTCTCTCTGCATAGATGTGTCCGATAGGCGAGATAGCTCAGATCGATCGGAATAAAGCGAAGGATGCCGAAGACGAGATTATAGAAGCGCGTAGTAAGTCTGTAGCTTATGCAACTTTGGCGTTAGTCTCATCATACCCTTCTTATTACGAGGCTAGACAAAACGGTATACATGCTATATTTACTAAGGAATCTCACTACGTCTACGTCTTGGGCTTCGACAAACGGTTACTGCTCTACATTATAGCTGGAGAATATTCTAGTTTGAAACATAAAGGCAGAATATTGAAACTACGGTCAGCTGACGTATTGCAGCCAAAAGAAGCTTGTTTACGAGATGTGGCAGGATAATGGGTGAACTTGAAGGGCCAAGATCCTCACATCGGAATAGGCCGGACATTTTGATACCAGCCACTGTGTTCAGATCACATCAGGCTACGGGTATCGGTTAGCTGACAGTACAGTAAAAATTAACATGTCCTCAAATAAGATTTTATGAGCATGTGTAAGTCCATTATCTCCAAGTGGTGGCATAAAAGGAGCAAAATTTTGATTCTGGGCTATTTCATTTCAGCATTTCAGTCTATTCGGTAGAAGTTTTAGAAGAACCATCGGGGTGGTCTCAACACGGCAAATTGATTAGCCCGTGCTGCCGATACTCGAAACCCTTGTACGATTTCAATGCCAGAAGCTTACAATATATATTTATTTGGCAGGACAAACTCGGTAGCGCACGGCTGCAAAAGAAACAACCAGCAAATGAACTTCTTCAAATTTTCTCCAGTTATCTAACGTGATTAAACTCGCTACCTCTTTGGTCTTTAGTGAGGTTGATTAGTTAAAATGTGAAATTTTTGTGTGCTGGTGCACTCTTCATATTTGTAGTTTGGCGAGCCTTGTACTGTTTTAGTGCGGTAAGTGGGTGTTCGCATGCTATCTAAACTACTAACAACAGCAGTAAAAACTAGACACCTTCAAGAAAGTAAAAGAATCCCATCAAGTCATACTTCTTCACTATATCTACCGATCGCTTGCTCCTTAAAAATCAACGAGGTGTTTGCTTGGAACCCACGATGCAGAAAAAAGGTCTGCTTAGGCACGCAGAAGTTCTTTCCTGCCGTCTGAAAAAAAAACGAACGTTCGAATTCGTTGTGCTTTTTTTATCGTGCTCTATTTCTCCATGAAAGCCCAACATCTCTCCCAAACACCTCTAAACAGCCCAGTTACTTCTTTTAATGCTCGAAACATTGTGGTGCTACCTTCACTTTTAGAGCTAGGAAAGATTTCGCTTCTCTCTGCACTAAGTCGTTCGAAGAAATCGTATGTCGGTCTATCGGCTGCTCAGACAAGTTACCCTCTCAACATTCACCCTACAATTCATTATTGAGATGCTATATTTCTCTAAGTACATACTTCTTGAGTATTAAAAGTCCCTCAGGAACCTTGAAAGATTCTCATAGAGGAACAACTCTTCAGGCTGATTCTTTTCAAATGTAGGTGAAGAAAAGCCCGAATGTTCCACTTGCGCTGAATCTAGCTTTACCTTGACTTCACATGCCAGCATGGATCACAAATTACGTTTCTGGTCATGAAAACATGAATTCTCCACTTCTTATTAAAGTTATCTAATCTGCTACTTTCATCTGATTGATGATAGTATTCAGTACTGTTTGAAGAACATCAAACTCACCTCTCTCTAGATTACCTTCAAGAACCTCTTCAAGTAGAGCGTAAAAGTATTTCCTCTTGCTCCTCTCAATCAGCTGTGAACTGAGAGCCTCCAACTTCTCGAGGGCTGTGCCATTGTCATCAGCAAATTCTTTCTCTAATTCGTTAAAAAATTTTGCTACCTTGTAAAGCTCACTCTTGAGGGATTTGTAGAGCAGCTCGGACATCATAGCTTTTTGGATCAAATTGTCAAAAGTGGAACCGTAACTTTCCAACTTTCGTGAATCCAAAGTTCCCTCAACATAGTGTAAGTAGTTCATTGTGTAGAATAGCTCTGCGAGGGACTTTTCAATCTCAATTTCGCCCGGTTCAGCTTCATTCACATTCTTATTAGACATTCTCAAGCCAATGCTTTCATTTGAGCTTAGAGGTTTTCGGGTAACACCGTTAACCCCTGGGCCATAATTAGTGGGCAAATCCTTCTGAACCAGGATGGCAGCGACATTCATCACTGCAAACAGTAATGCAAGAATGCTAGTGGCTAAAGCTGCTTTCATATTTTTGGTTACACTCAAAAACCCTTCTAGTTCGAATTGGCAATTACGTGCATTATATAATTTATAAAGTCAAGAAAAAAAGTTTAGAAAGATTTTCTATTGTTAAGACATTTTGTAGCGAAACAATTGATCAAAAAGAACGTTTACTGCTGTGCACTACGTACCCCACCTTGAGGAGTTTGCGGAAACTTCGCTTCTACTTGTGAAGTCAATTTTTTAAATCTCAGTTTGTCCTTATTTCAGCTCAAATGGTTTCCCCTTTACTCGTAACTAAAGTATAGTAGATTAGAGTGTGCTATAAATGATTAACATTTTTTAGCGACTAAAAAAATCAGCAGCAGCGTAATTTAAAAACGAAACCCAGGCTTGGTGACAACATAGCTTGATCACAAAATATAGCCTGTTTGTGCCTCAACCAACAAAATGTCCCAGGACTTTGTCGTATTGTTTTTTCAACACGTTGTACAGCAGTGCATGTTGTTTAAGCTGAGTGCTATGAAAATTGTCGCTCCCAAACGACAAACTTCTTTCTAGATTTTCAATCCATTTTCCCAAAGACAACATATTATTTTCCCATTCATTCCTATTCTGTCTTGGAGTTCTTCTCACATCGAAATATCTGATAAAAAAAATCCTGCTTCCATTGCCTGAAGTTGAAACTGATTGTATGTCCAATCACCCACTTAGACAATGCCAATGCCGGACTCACTTTGGGCACTGGCTGGAATTTCCTGTTTGGAACAATCTCTTCTCGATAAGTCATCCTGTCCAACAATGTAGTGTAATACATTATATTGTTCTCCATTATTTCAAATTCGAAATTCTAGTTCTGCTGCTATTTCTGTTCTGACAGTCTTAAATTTTTGGCTAACATCGTAAATATCTCTAAATTACTCAATTTCTCGCAACAAAAAAGATCAGTCATAAAAGTGTACAAAGAATAGTAACTAAATCGGTTCCTGATTTTAGGTTACTATGAGAAGGGAGCTTCGAACAGAATCTGGTACTAAGAGATATTCAAATGATGTGGCCTTAGCAAAAAAGTACTAACCAGAGATGATATTACACCGCCATAGACGAAGCATTTGATCAGTTTGAGGAACTCGCCAAAACAAAGAGAGTTTCTAAAAAAGAACTTGCTGAAAACTAGTACACAGACTGCTAAATCTTCACCGGTTTTGCTCATGTTAAATCTGCAGCCCGCAAGGAAGCAATACCATATAATTTCAGAATTGAAACCAGAATCTTGCTTCTTTTTAAGGATTTGGAAGCTTCGGCTCACATAAAGTTGACTGAAGTATCGTACGTTCATGCATCTTTACAAGACGTGCGCTGGGCACGAACAGCCAGGAATTTTCCATCCTTCACGCTGTTCAAAGTTCATTTCATTTTCTAGGAATGAAGTGCACTTCGAGATTGTCACCGCTTAATGACACAGGTAATTTGCAACCCAGGGCTTTAGTAACGCTTTGTAAAAGTTATAGGGCAATTTAAGCTTCCCAGAAGTGACTGTCTTTAGAGCTGAAACTGTGGATATTGCCTAATACAAATGATAAACACATTTCTTGATATAAATCATTATTCTGACTAATAGAAAAGGAATTATTTTTACTTATTCTATTAGGTTCCATAAGGCATACGTCTAGAAACGAATATCAATGATTGAGGTAGAACTATTGCCATGAGGTAGCTCACAGTGTGAACCCAATACTCCGAGTTCCAGCAGAGTTGGAAGCAGCCGGATCTACATTATCCCAGCCTGCGAATCAAGGATGATCACAATATATCTACTCACCATAGATCTGCATCGAAAAAGAGTGAAGGGCCAATCAGAGTCCGATGCATGCTTTCCTACACATACTTTGGAAAAGTTAAGATCTTTCTCCGATTAATTTCGCGTTTCATTTACATCGCACTGATCTTTCGCGGCACTCGGTTGGTTTACGAGCATTGCGCGTCAACTGATCATTCTTGGGTGCAAAAAATCCTGATCGCTGAGGCTCAACCAATTTGCAAGTCCGCGAAACCAAGTAGTTATAAATAAGCCTCACGGAACCCACTGAACTAACACCAGACCCTTCTTACTCATTCCATTCACTTTGAAAAGAACTCACCATGAAATATCTCCTCAGCCCATCACAATGCTTAGCTATCTACTTCGCTTTAGTTGCTGTTGGAGTTTCTGCTCTTCCCTTATCCACTGCCCGCCAATATCTGTCTCAACTGACACTCTTGCCTAAAAGCAGACACGATGAGATTCAAAAGGAACATTTGTGGCAGGCTTCTCAAGACGCCAAATCTCCCAAATCCAAAGGAGAACAGCTCAAGAAAGACGAGATCCCAGACGTGCCCCAGCCTTTATACCAGAACCAACGTCGTGGGTTACCTCCTAAAGACAGGTCTTATTCAGACCATGGACACTCAAATTCCAACAATAACAACTACAATAGCAAGGGTAGTAGCAAACACTATGGGCATTCTTCGAAATATGTTTCAAACTATGCCGATGACGACTCGCAAATTTATGAGCCAGTTTATTTCAACACAGGTAAAAAAAGCACTTCACCCAACCGAGACTACGAGCCGATTAATTTTAAGAAAAATCATAAGCGCAGTTATGAAGATCACTTGCCTGGCCATGTTGATGATGATCATGGTGATTCTTATAATTATGAGCCAGTATATCATCACCCAAGCGAAACAGAGAGGCATGAAGCTCATTACAAAAACGGATATTATTACCAGGCTCCTTATTTGAACAAAAGACAGGGTTACCCACAGCACGGTCAACCATCAATTCCGTCGTTTCAAGAGACACATCATGCTAAATGGCATAATGAGATCCATGATGACAGAGCTGGACATAGATACGAAAATCTTTATAGAAAGCCTGTTCCTAGGCCACGGTTAAGTCTTAACCCTCCAATTCCTTCACCCCGTACACACTTTTAGCTTAAGGGGTTACAAAATCAATTATGCTTGTCTTATAACTAACGGGTTTCAGTTCTGAGCAGTTTAGTGACAGGTTTGATCTCTTTTGAGAAAACCAAGGCCCAATTAGAAGAACCGTTCTGGCTAGAATATATACCAATGTAAACTCACCATCAACTCCAGGCTGTAGCATTTTTGATACCGTATCTAAAAAACAAAGGCGTGTTCCTGTTCTTGTATTCTTTCTAAAAGACTTGTAGAGGTCACCAGATGTTCTTTATTTTCGTGTACGGTCTATTTTTTGAAGCCAAGCGGGAGTCTCGACAAGACCGCTTTTTACCGCACGAAATAATATTAGTAAGTGCCTATTAGTGATGAATTACATACCTGACTATACCAATTCAAAACTACCATAGAACACAGCTCCACTCATGTTTAAGGTAAGACTTACAGATTATCATACACTACCCTGACATTACACTGTATATCTGCTACTTAGGTTACTGCGAAATTTCCTTCTGTCTAATAATGCATGCAAATCGTGGTCGACATTTCGAATCTTTTCGAATTAAAAAAGTAAGACTAGGCAAATGCAATGTTTGAATTGCATTTTCAATTTGGAAAGTCATGTTGCTTACGATCATCATGTGCATGTGTTAATCTGCATGTGAACTTCTCTTATTGGTCTATTTCTCATGTCGATCATATTAACCGTATGCGAAACCTAGACAAATGATCCAACAAGCAAGAAGAAAAAGTACATCAGCGATCGTTACAAATGCGCTCCAAGTATATATACCAAATGAATTCTCGTTACCTCTAAATGTAATCCATAACCTAACTCCACTCAAACTAGTCATGACCATGAAGTTCTTCACTATCATTTACTTGTACTTTGCTGCTTTTGCCCTCGCTGATTTGGTCAGTGACAATAATACGCCAAAAATTGGTAAGGGCCATCTGCAAAAGAAGAAAAAACTATCAGAGGCGGTAAAGATGCAGATTGCACACGAAGTTGAAAACTACTTACCCAAGCTCTCTAAAAATGCCGTGACTTTAGTTCAATCTGCTGGAACACCAAAGGATTACTTGTTAACAGGCACTGACTTTGTATTTGATGAAGAAGCTTTTGTAAGCGGTCATTTACAAACCAGAGGCTTCTGGGATATCATGATGGTAGTCACAGACTTCACCAAGGATGCATTAGCAGTTGTTTCAATTATTTTAGGTGCTTGTGGTATGCCTGCAGTTGCTGCAGTTACAGGCGGTATTGCTGCAATTTTATAATGGCTCTGAAAAGATTGTGCCGTTTCCTAGATTGAGGTGTATAGTTTGAAACTTACTAACCAATAAGAGTTAATAAATGTCTTTAATGAATCAGATGTTGTAATGTAATAAAGACAAGTTTCAGTTTTCCAAGCCTGGAACATTAATTTCAAACACAATACATTTGCTCCACTCAACCAAAAAGCTGGGATGGAGTATCCTGTTGCACCTTGTAGTAGATGGGCTGCTATTGGCTTGTAGTGGAAAATCCGCTTTAGTGACGAGTACTCGATACCAGAAGATTACCTGCTGAGCAATGGGACAATCCATGTTTTATTTGACTTAGGTACTCCTGTTGACCAAATTAGAAAGCCTCAAAAAGTAGGAAACTAGAATCAAAAAGACAAAAAAGGAAACACAATCTGGTTTCTGAAGACTACTGCTATCCGCTAGTGAGTTATTACCCAAAAAGAGAGAAACAACTCGCGTTGCTTTCGGTCATTGTAGTCTTTTACGGAACCCCACTTTTGTTCATGTATTCGCTGTCGATCATTTTGTTTTATAGACCACACAAAGCCATTTTCGGAAAATTGGATAATCCTTATGCACTGAAAAGCGGAGACCACAGCCAATTCTTGGCGGGTTCTAAAAGAAAAAGAAAAGAGGAGAGAAAAAGAAAGATAAAAAGGAAGAAGACCGATTACAACCGCAGTTTTTCGGTGGAACTGTAAGTTGGTTATGCAGAATGACATTCCGACGGCTAAGGATTTTAATACCGCATGTCGAATATATATTTATCCTGTAAGCAAAGGGGGACTTTGGCAAGAATATATTGTTTCTCGTAGTTTTGACGACTGCAAGACGCCTTCCTTCAGTTTGGTGCAATACAGTTATAATGATGCGATAAAAAGTAGACAGAGCTTTCAGCGTTCCTCGGATTTGGGTGTTACATGGATTAAATTCCCATATTGTTTTTCCGACGAACGGCGCGAGCAGAGAGGCGCGCCCATGTGCGCATGGTGTACTGCATATAAAACCATGCATATTTCCAGAGGGGCTCGTAAAGGGGCTTAGGCAGATTCCATTTTAGCCGTTTGTTCAGCCTTACTATAATGAGCTTCTCTTCTGCAAACGAAGTTGTACTTCCCTAAGAAACCTGATTTCCCCCTAGAGTTCTTTGCTTTCCCATGTCGGGCCAAAATTCGATGTAATAGCTTCCAAAATGCTCCGACGCGCTACATTTCGGAATAACAACGTAAATGCATAAATTGATCCTCGGCGCCAAGTCAAGCTGGACTTTGGCGTGTGAAGTACCGCGCCCACAGTGTAATAGGGAGGTGTGGCGAGCAACAAGGGAATTTCGGATTAACGTTCATGTATGGTGTGCGTAAAGTTTTTCTCAGCATCCAATATGCAGATGGGCGGAAAAATATGTGGGGATTTTGTGCGTGCGTTATGAGTTTTGTCGAGAGTATCTGTGGGGTGCGTCGTGCTCCGGATTATTATCCAATGATATAGTCTGTACCCCGAATTTTTGCATTGAACTTGCATGGCTCAGGCGGTTTCCCCACTTGCTGTAGGACAATGTATCACTTCTTTCACTTGCCAGCCTCTTTTCTGGAGTAGCTTACCGTCTGTGTGTTCTGTAATCCACGCAAATGTTCTCTAGTGAAACAAAAATATAAATAGATCTATAGTTGAACGTCCCCCCGTTTTTATTTTAACTTCTTTACAAGATTTTTCTTTTTTTTTTTTTTTGGCCTTTTGTTTTTCCTGACTTTTAAACTTTGTACTTTAGAGCATAAAAAGCAAAATGGGTTTGGAAGATAACAAACTCGTCCGAAAATACTTGAACGTGGGCAAGAAAACCGCCGGTTCTAGTGGAATGGGTATCTTTGTTGGTGCCTTTGCTGCTTCAGGTGGTATTCTTTTCGGTTATGACACTGGTACCATTTCTGGTGTTATGAGTATGCCCTATGTCTTGAAACATTTTCCAGCAAACAACGAGTCTTTTACCGCTAATGAGTCTTCATTGATCGTCTCTATCTTGTCTGCTGGTACCTTTTTTGGTGCCATTCTTGCTCCGTTCATGAACGACACAATTGGAAGACGGAAGTGTCTTATCTACTCCGCGCTCTTTATCTTCAACTTGGGTGCTGTTTTGCAGACCGCTGCTACCGGAATTCCTCTCCTTGTGGTGGGAAGGGTTATTGCTGGTTTCGGTGTTGGGTTGATATCCTCAACAATTCCTTTGTACCAATCTGAGGCTCTACCAAAATGGATCAGGGGTGCAGTTGTAGCATGTTACCAGTGGGCTATCACCATTGGTATCTTCTTGGCAGCCTGTGCCAACAAAGGGACCGGACACAACAACGATTCTTCATCTTATAGAGTCCCCTTGGGTATCCAAATCTTGTGGGGTCTTATCTTGGGTATTGGAATGATCTTCTTGCCAGAGACGCCTAGATTTTACGTGTCTAAAGGAAAGCAAGAACAAGCAACCGTGGCGTTGTCGAAATTGAGAAGGCTTCCTATTGACCACCCAGAATTACAGGAGGAATTGGATGACATCCGTGCTGCGTACGAATTCGAGACTGAGTTTGGCAAGTCCTCCTTCTCCCAGCTATTCTCCAAAAGAAATCACCAGTTGAAGAAACTCCTCACCGGTATCTTTTTGCAAGCGTTCCAGCAGTTGACTGGTGTCAATTTCATTTTTTACTTCGGAACCACTTTCTTCGAAAGTGTCGGATTGGAAGGTTTCACCATCTCTTTGGCAACAAACATCGTCAACGTGGGCTGCACCATTCCTGGTATAATTGGAGTTGAGACTTTTGGAAGAAGAAACATTTTGATCACAGGAGCTGCGGGAATGTGCATTTCTCAGTACATCGTGGCCATAGTTGGTGTTGCAAGTTCCGGAGACAGCGAAAGTGCAAACAAGGTGCTTGTGGCCTTCAGCTGTATCTTCATTGCATTCTTCGCCGCAACCTGGGGTCCAACGGCTTGGGTTGTTGTTGGAGAGATCTTCCCCTTGAGAACCAGAGCAAAGTCCATTGCTTTGTGTACAGCTTCCAACTGGTTGTGGAATTGGGCCATTGCCTATGCAACTCCATACATGGTTGACTCCGACAAGGGTGATTTAGGTACTAATGTTTTCTTTATTTGGGGTTCCTGCAATTTTTTGTGCTGCGTGTTTGCCTTCTGTACCATTTATGAGACCAAAGGGCTTTCCTTGGAGCAAGTGGATGAGCTCTACGAGAATGTGCCAAATGCTTGGAAGTCCAAAGGCTTTGTGCCCAGTGAGCACGCTTTCAGAGAAACTTCTCGAGACGACCTCGAAAATGGCTCTTTCGAGAAGGTTGCCAAAGCAGAGGAAGTGTCTGTCGAGAACGCCTCCGAGTGAAGTTGACGTTGACGTTGACTACAGAGACACTATAGTTGTGTTCTATCTTCGCTAACGATTATTTAGTACGCTGGCAAGCCCAGTATTCGAATATAATGAAGCTAATTGTACCAACATGTAGTATAGATTTCCTGCTTGGAGATGTCGACCCAAAAATTGAACCACTGCTGAGTCGCTTTTTTTTTGTTATCGTTTACCTTCTTTCCATCTCGTATTGCTTTCACTTCCCCACGTTTAACGCGCGCTGATGAAGCGAATTCTTACGCTGATCATACCGTCTTCAGGAATATAACCCAGTGACATTCACAAAAAGCTTCATCTACTCTGCTCAAACCAGCACGCCATCGCAGCTTGCTTGTTCTCTCCCAAACCGCTGGTTCAGGTACCATTCCAGCCGTTCCCCACATTCACCCAACGCAGCAATGCTCGTCCGCATTCCACTACTTTGGCGGTGTTTTCTTTGGATTGTCCTCTTCAAATACGCTGCGCTGGCAGTGGCCGTTCCTCCGAAATCTCGTCTACCGGACGACCTTGCCAAGCCGCCTACTATCATCGACTATCTCTCGAGCGATGTTCAATACTCCTATTTTCTCCGGCATTTGCAAAGACTCGGCCTCGTGCCCACAATCAATGCCATGGAGAACGTCACAGTCTTTGCGCCAATAAACCTGGCTTTTGTGGATGGCGACATAGCCGCTAAGGACACACCCGAGAACATCTTGCGCTATTTCGCCAATCAGCGTTTGCGCATTTCGTATCTCGAAAATCATACTACCATAGTGGATTCGTTGTACGTAGTCAAGCACTTTGAGAACGAGAACCGCAGCTTTCCCTTGAAGCTTTCTGGCTCGTGTGCAGAGGGCCACGTGCCAGACTATAAAGTCAACGATGTAGCCGAAGTCGTGGAGTTCGATGCCTATGCCAAGCATCAGCATTCGTTCATTCAAGCAATCGACCGCCTACTACCGCATCTGATGTCGATGTGCGAGTTTCTCATGGACCAAGATCCGCAGAGCTATGATGTGAACGGCCATGATATCTCGTTTATCAAGCAAGTCTTTCAGCTGATCTTCACTCCTCCTCCATTTCGTCATAAAAAACCACTTCAGACGTGCGAGGAGTTCCTTGCAAACACGTCAACGCTTCTCCTTCCCACGGATCGTTATTTCAACCAGTCGATGCTGGATTTGGAGCTTAGATATTACCTAACAATTCACCATGGACTTGAGAACCTCGATCTTTTTCCAACGAAAGAAGCATGGCACGAAATCCGCCTGGACGCACTTTCAATGGTTCTGAACTTACTTCTTTCCGACTTAGTAGGTGGCGTTAATGGAACGAGCCCCTTCGAATCGCACGCGTCAGTCTTGGGCTCTTCCAGTCACAAATTGGCCTACGACGTTGATTCAGATCGTGTTCTTCTCAACAATAAAACTTGGAGTGTTGCTGGTTCAACTTCCTTGACATTTTCTGACGGGCTTTTACATCTTTTCGACTCAGATAATAACAATGGTTCTGAAAGTGTTGACTTGCGTTCTGCTTTTGGAATAGAACCGCTCACTTTGATCCCAAGGAAGGTCCTTTTTGCGATGCACTACTCTCAGCTCGTCCGTGAGTTGAAATTTTGGAAGAAGGGGAGTCTTATAGGAAAATCAGCAGGCAACCAGACTATTATTGTAGAGGCTTCGGATCGTGATGACTTCTTCGATGATAGTGAACTTGTACTTTCAAGATTTCATGATGGAGTGGAACGCAGTGACGACTCGAATCATGATGTTGTCGATACTTTATCTTTCAGCAATCGACAACAAATGCTCTACAAATTTTTGGATGGAACTGTTGATATTCGGGCGGAGTTATCGCCCGAAAGACCAATGTACAAAAGACTTATTGACTCAAAACTATGTCTGAAAAAGCGAATTGGTTCGTGTTACAAAGTCAAAGTTTGTGGGAAATTTCAAAATGGTCAATCTAAGGTCACGTTTAATGACCACTACGATATGAGATCTCCAGTGTATGCCCACGGGAATAACTCGATATATGTATCTGATCTTGACTTTGCATCCCCAGTATCGTTCAAGAATGCATTGTCACATATGCTCTCAGACGGGTTGAAGAGGAACCAGCCAGATCATGTAACCATCGACAAGGATTCATGTCTCCAAACATTGAAGTATTTGGACAAATTCAAACTACTTTCATTACCGGACAACCATAAGGGGTACACAATATTCCTCCCTTGTGGCAGAAAGGAATCAGATCATGACGTGAAAAATAAGCAGCTACGGTCATGGAAGAGTTTGGGATTGGTTTTGAATTACTTAGAAAGGAATCCCGAAGTGTTTAAGCGTATTCTCCAATCCCTATTTCTCGAGGATCTTATCTACTCAGATTTTGGAATGGAAGATAGCGAGATTCTGTCAAAACTTGTTAGAACCATTAGTGGAGAGATCTTTAATGTATCTGAAACTTTTCAAGAGGGCGACAATCATGTGATTAGCTTGAACCAAACAGCTATATCTGTGCCTTTGAATTCTGATTTTTTGTTCGATCAAGGCGTGATCCATGTGACGCAAGACGTACTACTTCCAGAAGATTTTAGCCTCTCACTCAAAGATTTGATTGATGCTGCCCAAGATTCTCCTGTGCCAACTAGCTCGTTCATACGCTTTGTGGAAAAGTATCCAAAACTAGCGGAATACATCAGTCTTGCTGATAAGGAGGGATCAAAGTATTCTCTTCTAGTTCCAACTACTGAACTGTTGCAGTCTTTAAATATTACATCAAGCTACGAACGTCTTTGGGAGTTTTTGGAGTTACATTTGATCGCCAATTCCGAAGCTCACACCATTCTCGGTTGTATGAACATACCCGGCTTTGCTAGTGGTAATTACTCTGAGGTAATACAAACAAATCGCTCGAACGGTGTTTTTAAATGTCATACCACGCTGAGCGGGAAAACATATCTTTCGCTATGGAGAACACCCAGTGCATTTGAAGTGCTTGCAAACAAAGAACATCAAGTGCGAATTCTCAATTATGGGTGCTCAAAGCAACACTCATCAGGTTCGGGTTGTGTTTTTCTCATTGATAGTCCTCTCGATGTGAGGTGGTTTGATCCACAAGATAACTTCCTTCATGTGCATATTGGATGGATTAGTGTAGGTATCGGTATCATCATAGGTGTGATATTGTTTGGCTTCTGCACTACTACTATGGCGCTTTGCTTGACTAGAGGAAGCAAACAAAAAAAGCCTGTCGCTCTTCCAGAAGCAAATTTCAAGCCACCGGGTGCAAGTTATATGCGCGTGACATCGGGTGAGGAAGATCAACCTTTAGTTCATGACTACGGTTACGAGACCGATGACGATATGACAAGAAACGAGACAGACAAGCTTTTGAAGAGGAGTGGGCGAGGGTCGCAACCACGAAACTACGCATCAATGTCACCGCTAGCTCCTCCAAGTGCGCCGCTCAAAATCAAGACTAAAGGTGTGATTCAGAACATTAACAGAGAGAGAAACTTACCACCGCTCGATTTATAGGAGAAGGTGGATCGAACGTCAGTGCGTTGCGCACAGTAACATGGTATACGCACGAATCAATCTCCTCTTCTAATAGTCAAGAAGGGAACATCCACTACTTACAACAGTGAAGAAAAAGCGTCCACGTTTATTTAAGCATTTAGACCAGAGATTTACTACTGGAGCAACTGTAACTTGACGCATTGCTGAATTCATTCGCAATGTCCGATCAAGTCCCGTTGAGCTTGCAGAAGATTTATCCGATTGACAGCACTCAAACACAGAACTTTTCAGCGAACTACAATAATGACACTCAACAGCAGTATACTCCATTTTCTTTGAACTCGTCTCTGGGCCAACAATCCGGCCAAGTAATGCATGGCCAGAGCCCAAGTGTTGGGCCGCAGCTCGCACCCGATAACCGTGCTCAATCCGATTTGGCCGAAGCAGAGAAAGAAGCAGCAAGACTACGCGAGCTCAGCTCACAATTGGATTCGATTCAAGGCCTTAATCAGCAGCCACCAACAGATGATGATGCTTCAAAAGCAGATGTTGACTCGCGATCGGTGTATATAGGGAACGTGGACTATGGAACCACGCCAATCGAGTTGGAGCAGCACTTTGCTGTGAGTGGAGCCATCGAAAGAGTCACGATCATGACAAACAAGCAAACAGGGCAGCCGAAGGGCTTTGCCTACATGGAATTCAAGCTGAATGAAGATGCTGCGAGAGCTGTGCAAATGCTAGATGGCTCGATGTTCAGAGACCGTGAGCTCAAGGTAAATCTCAAAAGGACGAATGTTCCTGGGCTTTCTAAGACCAATCGTGGAGGAGGGTTCCGAGGAAGAGGGCGGGGCCGAGGACGAGGCATGATGATGGGTGGCAGAGGGAGGGGAGGATTCCGTGGACGTGGTGGTCCTATTAGAGGCGCTAGTCGTTTCTCTCCTTATTAATTCACTTCTGTTTGTGTGATTTCATGTGGACGTGAAGGCTGTTAAAAAAGACAAGATGTGATAAACAGAATTGGTTTCGAACTAAAAAATAAAAAAGGATATAAGAAATACAGTTACGAATGGAAAAAATCAAAATAAATAAAATTGAGGGGACGAGACTGCTCACTAGTCTATTGGACTTCACTTTACGGAGACATCAAATCATTTGTTGACCGCTCTTACAAAGTCTGCAACTTGATGCACCCCATCGTCTGCCAAACCTTCAATAACCCCGTCGATGTTTTCCCTAGACATCTTCTGCTCAAACTTGAACTTGCATTCAGACTCGAATATCTCTATTTGCAATCCAGTGATGGCTTTCTGCAACAAATCAGTGTATTTTTTGGGCGCATCATCTACTTTCCACGGACAAGTCCGGCTTGCCTCCTGCTGATTGGTGAGGTGGTTCAATTGGGAGCGAACGAAATCGTAGTCGTCAATGACCTTCAGACTACCTCTTAAGTGCAATGCCGCAAAGTCCCAGGTTGGAACAAATTTATGGGTCCGTTGCTTTTCTGGATAGTACGATGGAGAAATGTAAGAGTCATGGGATTGGAAAATAACCAAGACATTGTCATTCAGCCGAAGCGACGGCACTTGATGGTTCGCCTTAGCCACATGCGCGTGCAAATACTTTCTGCCTGTGGTTTCATCCTCGTGCAAGTAGAATGGGAAGTGGTTTGCGATAATCGAACCGTCCTCATCGGTGGTGACCACGGTCGCAAGCGGATAATCGTGGATGAGAGCCTTCTTGGCCTCCCACAGGTCTTCATTATACATTTTAGGAATGTACATTTTGGTCAATTACCTCTTTCTTGAGCACAGACAAATGAGCCAGTAGACGAGTGGATAATATGATGAATCATCGCGAGATAGCACTGGCACGGAACCACATTCCCGATATGGAAGAATCATCTATACGCGGCAGGCGCATTCTCTCCAACTGTGTACAGTAACCGTCGCACAAGACCTTGATAGGCAGTCTGGTAGCATATCGCGACATCGGTGAAACATCCATTAGGAAAAGAGATCCGGACGTTCATTGAAAAGCTCGTTTCCTAGCAAGCATCACTTCGACCACACGCCCATCATGACTAAAACAATCCTCGTTTCAGGTGCGTCGGGCTTCATTGCGCAACATATCATCAAGTTGCTAATTTCTAAGAACTACGATGTCGTGGGGACCGTAAGGCTGAAAGAAAAGGGCGAAAAGCTCAAACAGAATCTCGCCAAGGGCCCAGGGAAGTTTTCTTACCAAATCGTTCCAGACATTGCCGCTGATGGGGCATTCAGGGATGTGCTTGAATGCAATCCACAGATCGACGTGGTGCTCCACACCGCTTCTCCTTTCTTCTACGACACGACGAGCCCAGAAAAGGACTTGATTATCCCAGCTATCGCTGGAACAAGAAACATAATGGAAGCTATCAAGAGCCACGTGGAGCTGGGAAGAAGCCAGATAAAGCGGGTCGTCATCACTTCTAGTGATGCTGCCATCTACTCGGCGGAGGACGAGCAAAATCCGTCGCTCTCGTTCGACGAAACTTCCTGGAACAACATTTCGTACGAGGACGCGATAAAGGACCCGATCAACGCCTACTACGGTGCAAAGTCATTTGCGGAAAAACTTGCATGGGAGTACCGGGCGGTCAACAAGTTTCCAGAGATCAGCGCAGTCAATCCAGTATACGTTTTTGGCCCTCAGGCGTTCGAGAATGAGATGTCGGAAAAACTCAACACGTCCAACCAGTTGATCAATGGACTTCTTTCGTTAGGAAAGGAGGAGTCTTTCGATAACGACAAAGGTGGCTTCGTTGATGTGAGAGACGTGGCCAAGGCACATTTGGCAGCATTCGAGAAACCATCTACTGTGGGCAAGAGACTCTACATGACCAACGGCAAATTCAGCGTGCAAATGATGTTAGACGTGATCAACGCCAATTTCCCAGAGTTGAGGGGCAAAGTGTCGGTCGGTGAACCTGGTAGTGGGCCCAAAGATGTACTGACGTTGGCAAAGACCAACAACGATGCCACACGTGCGATCTTGGGCTTCCAATTCATCACATTGGAGCAGTGTGTGCAAGACGTTGTCAGACAGATCTTGGGATATCGTGCTAAGTTGTAAATTCGTGATAGAGGTGCACGTGTGTTGTGGACAAATGTAGCTCAAGGTAAATCTACTCAAGCGTTCAAATGGTATACTTTCGATGCGTACGCAAGACTCGCACAGGGTACGTAGCGCGATCCAGGTGCATGTTGCGTTGTTCTCTTACATCGCGGTGCGGCCGCACGCGGCTTTTTGGGTGCACGTGATCTCCGTCCCAACGCCGGCCAGAAAGTCCGAAGCATACCAGCATACCCACCAGACAGCCTGATCGAACCATAGTACTCGGGTATATTTCAGGCGGCTATACACGTTCTATCCCAAGAGCTGCGACCTGAAAGGGCGCGGCCAGCAAGTCCCAGGCGCGTCGGTGTACTCCAGCCAATGAGCAGCTTGCGTTTTGTAAGCAGTTCTATATGCAGTACAGAACGCCATTGTACGCACTTCTTTCAGGCACTTCGATTTGGGGCAGGGTTGGGTTGAGCCACAAAAAGTGCTCTTATAATCCAGCGATTTCGCTTGAGCACCCCGCCCGGCCGAATTATTGGCATTGCCCGTCCCTCTGTTTTCTTCCTTACGCAAGAGCGCAGGCCGTTGAGTAGAAAGAGCCCTCCCCCACCTTCACAACCCCTCTTGATCAGCGCAAGGCCATTCCTGCGTCTAAGAGCAGCTTACTCCAGTCGCATCGGAGGCTCATTGAAATAGAAACGCAAGCACTTTTTTCTAAGGACTCGTTTGGTAGTACTAGAATTTTGAGCGACGGCAAATCTCACATTTGCCTCCGTACCCTAGTCTTACTTTTTCCGTCTCATCGAGCGTGCTTCTTCTTGTTGAAGCTGTCTTTGGAGAGAGAAATACATTCAACTTTTTGCACCCAGCAATCATCTTGAATTTGCATAGTGACAAGCTTGTCATTCAGAATTGAACTTCGCCAGGATCGCCAGGATATAAGGAACTGCACCAGATCGCAATGTTAGTGTTGATCAAGAATGCTGTATCGCAGCTCTTCTCGAAAGCCGATCAATCGGACGACGAATTGAGCCGTGTGGAACGATTGCTCGACCAGAACCAAACGCCTTACGGATCCACAAATGGCAACAGCCGTGCCGAAGAAGCCGCTACGGAAGAGGCAATCACATGTGCTGCCAAGAACATGAACAACGGATACTCTGACGACGAGGACGAACCATCCGGGTTCCTCAACTCGTTCGATCCTCGTGTCATGAGTGATATCATCATTGGCCTCTCAGACGGGTTGACCGTTCCCTTTGCATTGACCGCAGGCTTGTCTTCATTGGGCTCGTCAAAGCTTGTGATCACCGGTGGTATGGCCGAGTTGGTCTCGGGCGCCATCTCCATGGGATTGGGAGGGTACTTGGCTGCGAAAAGCGAGTTGGACTACTATAAGAACGAGGTCAAGAAGGAGAAGTTGGAGTTCTTCAAGAAGCCCGAGTCGGTCAACCAGCAGGCCGCAGAAATCATGTTCGAGTTGGGCGCCTCAGAGCAGACAATCGCGTCGTTCTTGAAGGACATGGGCCACACCCCCAAAAACCTCATCGACTTTGTCATCCGTTTCGGCAAGGGCTTGGAGGAGCCGCCCGAGGGCAGGGAGTTTACTTCGGCCTTGACCATCGGCAGCGGCTACTTCCTCGGCGGCTTTGTTCCGTTGGTGCCCTACTTCTTCTGCAGTGTTGTACGCACTGGACTCATTGTCTCTGTTGTTGTCATGCTCATCACGTTATTCTTGTTCGGCTACTTCAAGACGTCCATCTCCTTGGGTGACGATTGTGGCACGAAGCGGAAGGTGCTTGAGGGCCTCCAGATGGTCGTCATCGGCTCCGTGGCCGCAGGCGCTGCATGGACGTTGGTGTTCCTTATAGAGTAATGTGTGTTTTGTTTGCGGTTGCTACTTGTTGGGCGTATGCCCGTGTACTATAGATATGTGCCAGCGTAATGTTGCTGGTGCGTGCGATACCGATCCTAGATCGTACTTAGCCTGAATATACCGATCAGTCGCCGTTAGTCTCACTTCCAGTAGTTCTTGTGCTACTCCGCTACTGGCCTGAGCCCCACACCCGCACCCGTGCACCACGACTCTTTGCCCTCGCCTTCTCCACCGCAGTGTCTCTGGCTCCAGACCACTCCAACGCTTCACAAAATGCCCCTCAGACCTGCTGATTTCATCTCGCGGATTGCCATTCCGGCTGGTATTGCTATAACCGTCGCGCAGTCTGCGCTCTACGACGTCGAGGGCGGAAAAAGAGCCGTCATTTTCGACAGATTGAAGGGAGTCCAGCCTGCGGTGATCGGAGAGGGCACTCACTTTGTCATTCCATGGTTGCAGAAGCCCGTCATCTACGACGTACGGACGAAACCCAAAACCATTGCCACCACCACGGGCTCGAAGGACTTGCAGAACGTGTCCTTGACTTTGAGGGTGTTGCACCGGCCCGAGGTGATGAACTTGCCCAAGATCTACCAGACACTCGGTTTGGACTACGACGAGCGGGTTTTGCCAGCTATCGGGAACGAGATATTGAAGAGTATTGTGGCGCAGTTTGATGCTGCCGAGCTTATCACACAGAGAGAGGTTGTGTCTGCCCGGATCCGTCAGGAGCTCTCGCGGAGAGCCAGCGAGTTCAACATCCGCTTGGAGGACGTGTCCATCACTCACATGACCTTCGGAAAGGAGTTCACCAAGGCCGTTGAGCAGAAGCAGATCGCACAGCAGGACGCGGAGAGAGCCAAGTACTTGGTTGACCGTGCTGAACAAGAGCGGAAGGCTTCTGTGATCCGTGCTGAGGGAGAGGCCGAGGCTGCAGACACTGTTTCGAAAGCATTGGCCAAGGCCGGTGACGGTTTGCTCATGATCAGACGTTTAGAGGCCTCGAAAGATATTGCACAGACGTTGGCCGGCTCGCCCAACATTTCCTATTTGCCCTCAGGCAAGGCGGGCGAGGAGAGCAAGAACAACTTGTTGTTGAACGTAGGTCGCTGAGCACCAGAGCAAACAAAAGGAAAAAGTGAGTAAGAAAATTGTACAAAGAGAACACCACACTTTGCCACTTAGCCTCGCGTCAAAACTATGTACTTGTGAATAGACGATTAATGATTAAATTTCGATATCCACAGCCTCGTCGTAGGCATGGGGAGTGCTGACTTTCCCTGCCGAGATCAAAGCCTCAATATCAGCAACTTCTTTCACGCAGAGACTGGTCAAGTTACGTGACTCCAGCACCGTTCTGCCTACAGCAATGTCGTCTTCCACCCTGACCCCAAGTCCCTGGAAATGCTTGGGCCATTTGTCACTCTGCGGAATGTAGAGCCCCGGCTCAATGGTTACCACGTTGCCCTCCATTAAAGGAGCATGGTTGGAAACGCTCGGAACATCGTGCAAGTCAAGACCAAGGTGATGTCCAATGAAATGAGGGAAAAGTTCCCGAGACACCTCCGAGCGGGTTACTTCACTCATTCCAGGCAATTGGCGTAGCTCCTGTAACATGATCGTCACAGCCAACTGATGGAGTGCCTGGAGCGAGTGCCCGCTATTGGCATGGCACTCAGCAATACATGCCTTGTTTGCAGCGAGAACGACATTATAGATGTCTTTCTGGGCTGTGGAGAAGCCCGTGGGTGAGTTGGGCCATGCTCGTGAGATATCAGCGCAGTAGCCTCCTAGTTTTCCGCCCGCATCTACGAAAACAGTCTCATCACGGTAGAGCAAATCGTCATTTCGTGTATAGTGGATGGTCAATGCGTTTGCACCGCTCGCTACCACAGGAATGTATGCCTCAGAATCGCAACCACCTCTCACGAATGCGTATTCCAAGTACTTAGCCAAAAGCTTTTCCGTGGAGAACGGAGCATCACACCCGACTTTTGCAATGGCCGTATTGATTGCTCTGCTGGAAATCTGGCCTGCTCTGTGCATCACCCGGAGTTCTGCTTTTGACTTGACCAGCCGATGCTGAGCCAAGAGCGGCTTCAACGGCCGTACTGGCATTTTTGACGATATGAGCAATTGATTGATGTCGGCACTTCGGTCTCGGTTTCCCAACAGAAAGAACAGCGAGAATCTGCCGGACTGCCCTCCACGTGAACCCGATTGTTTACCCTTATCGTCATAATAAATGAGATCGTTTCGCTTTACAATCTGCTGAAGGTACAGACTTGCTCTGCTGATATCAGCCACCTCATCAGCGTTGAAGTAGTCGTAAGCACCCTCGAGCCCGTTCTTATCTCCTTCCCAAAGATCTGTAGTGGGGTTTTTGGGCGGCACAAGCATGTGAAACACGAGACTGTCGTCAGTTGTGTTGTCGGAAACCTTTTCAATCACGGCCACCGAGTCTGGACTCAACCATCCAGTTAGATAGAATAGATCATTGTCCTGCTGAAAATTGTAGAACACGCTCCCAGAACTGTATTGAACCGTGTTCCCCACCAAGATGGCCGCGGACCTGGCTGGCATTTCCTTGGCAAGCCTGAGTCGCCGTTCGTAATATTCTAAAGCAGTTATTCCGGGCGTGAGATGGCCCGGTTGTGGAATGATGTGAGGTCTGGTTTCATGCATCGGCTGCCCCGTCTTGTAAGGGACCGTAAGAGGCGGCCGTGTTGCCAACGATGATCTAAACCGGCAAAAAACCGCCCATTTACATGTGGCTGAGTTCATTTGGATGTCGCCCTAATCGGTTCTAAAAAGCTAGCAGCGATCTACACCACTTCGCTACTCTGCGCACGGAAATGTCTGCTTTTCGCGTACGTCGCAAGTCGCTGTTGAAGGTGCGTTGGCGTGCTGCGAGTGATCTTCTCTGCTTCTCTGTACGTTTAGGGCTGCATTTACATGCTGTACATATTAGACGCATACAAAGGCGTCTGCTTCACTGCCAGAGAGCCCGCTGGGACTAAGAATATCCACTCCGACGGATTCGACCAGCTTGATTGGAACTCGTTGTTGCCTGCTGCTACCATATCTGATGTTGCAGTTCCTTCAGCAGAACAAGATACCAAGGAACCTAGCCCCAAAGAAAAGATCCCCCGCAAGGAAAGAAAGGAGCTCAAAAGGAAAGCACGCAGTTGTGCGTTCAGTGCACGAGCCAGCCACTTCGGCGAATTCGCCAACTCACATGGATTCAACCCATTTTTGACTAAAAAGCGCATCATTGACTTGCACCATGCAATAACCAAAGGAAGAAAAGACGATTTCAAATTGTTGCAGAATGGCCTGGTGGCACTCTACAAGTCAGACATTGATAACGTGTTGCCAGACGAATGGCTTGATGACAACAATATCTCATTTGTATACGAAACGCTAATTCTCAACTTTTTGAAGCACCATGACTTTGGATTCCAGATCCAGCTCCTCTTCCCTGCATTAGTCCAACTTATATTGCATTACCCCATGGTTTCCGATTTGCATGACATGCTCCCAATGAAGGAGCTCCTTAAGCTGAAGCTCATTTTTCTCCCGTTCAATCATATGGATGAGGGCGATTATGTGGACTTGGAAGATGCCAATAATGGTGACCACTGGGCTCTCTGTGTTCTCAGCATTCTCGAAAAAAAACTTTTTGTCTTCGACTCCATGTCGTTCGAAGACGAGGATGACTCGCTCCTCCTCAAATTTGCTTCACGGCTCCAGGGCATCCTTTTCAAACCTAGCGACAAGATACAGTTAGTCAAAATGAAGTGCGACCAACAGGAGAACTTTGACGACTGTGGAGTTTACCTAATCATGTTCACTTGCTATTTAGTCGCACAGATCTTGTCGGGGTCGCCCACCTCTTTGGACATTTCCCACGTCAAGTTCAATCCCTTGAAGGGACGACTTGGCATCATGGAGCTAGTAACGCGGCTCTTAGCAAACGCCAAAAAAGACGCAGATAATTCACATGTATAATGGAATCGCATCAGATGGCTCTTAGGAGAAGTATTTACGCATCATCAATGTACGCATTTGTGCAGCAGCAGCTTCAGCTCGGACTTTATTGTCCACGCTATCAATTTGCTCCTGTAGTTGCAACCGTTTCGTTCTTTCATCCACTGGAATATTATAGAATGTATCATTTTTGTTGTTGTAGCCCATGTTCGTGTCCCCTAGGTCAAGCACAGCCATCAGCGACACTAAGTAATTAGAGACTCCATTCTTGACACTGTCGGGGGCGTCCAGGTAGCCCAATTTGGCTAGCAATTTTGTGCGGGGGATTGAACTTGCCACTGACATGATCAAAACAAAGACTTTCACATCTATGATCTTTGATAAGTAGTCCCAAAACGAGCCTGCGGACCGGCGAGGCAATGCGTACGAGACTATTGAATCCATGCGGGAAATAAGTGACAGCAGGTAGGCTCTTTTGGCACCCGCAAAGTCAGTATCGGCAAGAAACTTCAAAACCACGTATATTTCTGAGGCAGGGGACTCGTAGAGCGTGTAAAGATCGAGTATGGTCTCATCCAGGATGAATTTCAAAGCATGAAATGGCTTTGTGGCTATGCATGCGATTGCATACATAATAAGCGCTTCACTTTGCAAGTGAAGTTCTTGTAGTAGGTCGAGATGGGCCTTGAGCGAGTCAAAGTCGTCCACAAATTCGGATAGGCGGCTCTCTTTGAATTTGGCAAGAGCAGCAAGCCACTTGGCCATGTAGTAATAGGAAAACTCCTTGCGTGTAAGTTCAGATACATTCACGTCGGTCATTTGATCCTGCAGTAGGAAGCCAGCCGACTTATTGTAGTAGTTGTTGCACTTGCGCTCGACCAGAGTCCACTTCAACGTCAGACTGGATTCATCGGTTTGTACAAACCCCTCGTCACCTATTGAGGCAGACGGAAACCATAGCACGCCATAAACCGCAGCAAGCATCTGGTAGAAAAGAAACTCAAAGTACCGGTTCTCGGCAAACTGTTTGGCGTCGGTGCAATGGCCGAGAAATTGCACCGTGAGCCCCACCTTGCTCAAAGAATAAAAGAGCATAGGGAAATCGCACAGAACAAAGCGTATTTTGTAGAAGCACACGAATCTGTCGAGATATGTGTCCTTGTTGGTCTGCGCCATGTCTTCGTCCTCAAGAGGAAAGCTCAGAGATGGTTCAGGCAGCACAAGCGCAGCAGACCAATTTGAGTCGTACTGCGAGGCCAATTCGTCGTCATTCTGGACGGCCGACTGGAACTGGGAACATAGCGGGTGTGAGGCCTGGACCACGTTGATAATTGATAGAGCTCTAGCTGCAATGGTCGGTTTGGCCGTGGTGCGGTTCTCACATGTGAACTGGTGTGCTAGAGCGTGGATCGCCGTGAAGTCGAGGGAGGGCAAGCTCATGGCGGGGCAGACTGGCGAAGCGGGGCCCCATAGACGAACCCGTGGCCAGGATAGTGTGCTTAAGGAAAAAGCGCCTAGGTTTGGATTGCTGGTGGCTACGAATGTATCGAAGTCTATAACCTATTCGGTTATCTATGTCTAGAGCGACCGCACCGCGAAACCCACCGCTCCAGCATGGCCCAGGCTACCTCCCTAAGAAATGCCCAGCCTTAGAGAAAGGAGCTCAAGCAAACGGAGGCACGCGCAGATTCACAATACGAATACAATAGTGAGTAGTAAATAAATCTAAGCTTATGCTCACGCTACTCGCCCTATATTAGCAACAGGCTCGTGCTATAGCTTGAACAGATGTGGTACAACATGATTGCAAGCCCCCAGCAAAAGGGGATCCACGTGGTCATGGTCAAGGAGCCCGCCTTATACACCACCAGCAACATTAGGCCGACCAAGGCGCCGCTGATGAAGCCCTGGGTAGCGCCCATCAACATGTAGGTGGCCGCCACAAGCACCAGCTTGACGCCAACGTGAGCCTTGGAGCCCGCAGCAAAGTTGCCCCGGCGGTAGTTTTGCACATTGATGTTGACGGCCGACACCACGCCCGCCACCGAGTAGGCGGAAGAAAAGAAGATCATAGCCCACGCCACGGTGAACACCCAAATGTCTATGGAGTAGTAGAGAAACGACTTCTCGAACTTGGCGTGCGAGCCGCCGAGCGGCCAGTAGAGGCTCGGAAACGACGGCACCACGTAGCCGAGCGGCACGTCCACCGACGAGATGAAAACATCCATAGGCCACGAGTGTCACGAACGTGTCACACGGTACGCAGCACGCTAACGAGGAGGGCAGATGGGTCACGTGACCGCTCGCCTGCGCGCCGTCGCCACGCTCAGTCGAGGTGTGTGCCCAGCTGGAACTACACCCCAATGTCTCGAAGATACGATTCCAGAACCACCATATTCTCGCCCGAGGGCAGGCTCTACCAGGTGGAGTATGCGCAGGAAGCGATTGCGAACGCGGGCACGGCCATCGGTGTGTTGGCCAAGGACGGCGTGGTGTTGGCGTGCGAGAAAAAGGTGACGTCCAAGTTGCTCGATAACGACGGCTCCGCGGAGAAAGTTTACGTGTTGAACGACCTGATGATGTGTGCCGTGGCCGGCATGACGGCCGACGCCTCGATCCTAGTCAACCACGCCCGCGTGGCGGCTCAGCGGTACTTGAAGACGTACAACGAGGAGATTCCGTGCGAGCTCCTCATCAAGAACTTGTGTGACGTGAAGCAGGGCTACACGCAGCATGGCGGGTTGCGTCCATTTGGTGTGAGTTTCATCTATGCGGGGTACGATGACCAGTACCAGTTCCAGTTGTACACGTCCAATCCCTCGGGCAACTACAGCGGGTGGAAGGCTACGTCGATCGGGGCCAACAATTCGGCAGCACAGACCTTGCTCAAGAAGGACTACAAGGACGACATGTCCTTGCGGGATGCGTGTGAGTTGGCCATCAAGGTGCTTTCCAAGACCGTAGACAGCAGTAACTTGAACAGTGAGAAATTGGAGTTTGCCACCTTGAGTTCAGGCACGAGTGGCGTGATCAAGAAGATCTGGAAGGACACGGATGTGGATGCTTTGATCAAGGCGACGGGCGTGTTGGACAAGGCCGATGAAGAGTAAGCAGTCCACTGGTGAGGTGAAAGTGTGGGTGGGTATTGCGAGGCGATACGTGAGCTTCTTGTTAGCAATACATGCATGTGAAGGCTGCAGAGATAGTCAGAACAAACGGTTTTTCTCTCTTGGTTTCTCTCTCTTTCTTAGTCTCTCTCTCTCTCTCTCTCTCTCTCTCTCTCTCTTGGTTTCTCTACTGCTCGCGCTGCGCAATCAGTCCCCGCAAACCGCGCACGTTAAGCAAACGGCCCTAGACTCGCTAGCAATGGATTTCTTCAGGCCCGGGCTCTCCAAAAGCGTGCTTCACCTGGTGCGCTCCTCCAATACCATTTCCTTCCGGTTGGTGGAGCAGGTCCGGCAGTTGAACGAAAAAACGAGCCTGTTCTTGGCCGAATTGGGCCCCAACTTCCCAACCGCAACCTCAGACCCGGTCGAGGATGTGTTCACCGACTTTTATCTCGAATTCCACATCAACGACCCCAGCTCCGTCGCCAAAGCACTTGAAGTGAAGATCGGCGCTTTGCGTAAGTACCAGGAGCGCATCGAAAAATGCCCGCCTGTCACTGAAGTTGGCCGTCGCATGGTGGCCATCATTAACGAGTACACTGTGCTAGTTGCTGTGCACAATTTGGCCAATTCCATTCTTTATCAAACAATTTGTGCCAAATTGCAGTTGAACTACTGGTCCAACGTCCGACTCTCTACCTACTCGAAAGTTATCTACGGTATTCAGACGCTTCCTGAGAGGGTGTTCCGGTTTCTTTATGGAGGTATCAGAAATGCCCTCGTCATGACGCAGGAATCGTCTGTTGGCATTAACCAACTGATGGGCGTAGTGAGGTCATTGGTAGCCTCGTTCAAGAAGCTATTTCACAAGGCGACTCAAGACTTGAACATCGACTTCATTGTTCGTAAATCGCGTTTTCTGTTTGTCAAAATCCCACTCCGTGTTATAGACGACGAAGTCAAACACAAAATCTCCGTGTTACGGCACAGGCTACATGGCAAGTACCGTGTTTTAGGCGTCATTCTCAATTGCTTACCTGTATCGCTGGCTACACTCGACGATGTGCTCCCAGAACTTATGCCAGGTTGCGATCCACACATCCACGCCCAGCTCGTTGCCGTCGAGAAGCTTGTCGCCCAAGAACGAAACTATGAGGGCACTACACCGCCAAGTTTTGTTACAAGGTACTGGCCATTTCTTCTTCTCACGCTCAACTACGGACCTGGACTCACCTCCAGTGCATGTAAGAACCGGGAAGCTATTGTGTTTTGGTTCAAGCACAATTTTGTCGACACCATAGTTGGATTCTGGAAGAACTGGATTGTGAAACCAATCGGTGACATGTTGAGTATTTTGCGTAATGATGAAACAATGACAATTGCCCTGAAAGAGTCGCTCCAGTCGGACCTTGACTCGCTAGAGCGAATGGTGGTGGACTTTTTGAACGATACAGACTCCAATGTGGACCCGACCAAGGTTCATTCAGCAGTAAAAAAGGGGGACTTGACCATGGTCATGTCGCAGTACGAAAACGAGCTCAAATCGCCATACTGGTCGATTCTCACCGGCAAGCTAGTGCGGTCAATCTTGATCCAGGTGCAGAAAACAAAGGTGGATGGTGATCTTGCCGTCAGTGGCATCGACAAACTTCTTAAGCTGCAACAGCTTTTGTTTGGAGTGTTGTCGACACTGCCTTCTCTTTTCATCGTGTATCAAATCAACAGAGCACTCCGCCTGGACTCGTCTCTATCTAGTGGTGCCAAGGATCGCCGGATCGAGTGTCTCAAGAGCATGAACCACATTGAGATGTTGGTCAATAGGGAAGCCGGAGAGGACAAGTTGGTGTCTGATGGAAAGTTGTTTGTGGAGGTGGTGAATCTTAACTTGTTGTCGCACGGCATATTCCCCAAGAAGTTAATGGACGAGTTTTTGCGGGACTTGAATCATCTTGCCTTGTCCAGTTCTGAAAGCAGATCAGATGCCACCAGCACAGTGAACCGAATCTGGAATATGTACTCACCCTTTTTCCGGGATTAATTTCTGGTTAACGTTTAAGAGATTCTTATTTCGGGTTGTTTTGCTTACAATTTGGACGTTCTTTTTTCTTGCGTTTGCTTGGTGGTTTGTTCTGCTCTCTTTACTGTCCCTATTTTATGTTGTGTCCTTTTCTTTACTCTCCGCTCCAGAAGACCGAACTGGCCTCGTTTTGCTACTAAACGGCTCTTCTCCAAATACGTCCCGCACCAGCTGCTGACTTGCATTCTTGACTTTTCTGTGTAACTGAGGGAAATGGAGGTGAGGATCATGGAAACTGAAAATCACGTATTATGTGCTATTTCAGTGAATCCTTTTATGTTGTCCTGTTCTGTTTTCAGCCTATACTCCACATCGTGCGGCGGAAACAGGTGCTCGGACTTTCCCCCAGCACCATGCTATATACAGAACAGCGACCCACCCTTCCATGCTTGTCCTGCTCTCTCCCCTCCTCTCCCCACCTACAATTGTCAATTAGATGCTGCGGGGAACATTTAAATATATAGAAGCATATTTCTTTGTAGTGACAGCTTATCGGTTTGAAGTTGGGGCCTGCTGCACTCCGTGAATCTTTACTGAGTGTAGAAAGGCCAATCCAAAACTTGGATCGCCGTTTTTGTTGTTTCTTCATTTTCTTCACTTCACTAAGTCTCTGTTTACTTGTAATATTGGGTTACAAAGTTTACTTGCTTGATTTGTTCGCACGGCATTTTTAGGGTTCCTTCCACGGAGTCCACAAAAAACCGGCCTAGTGCTGTTGAGCTCTTGAGTGCTGGTCACTTGTTGTGCTTGTTAGACCGATCTAGAACCACTGGATCCTTTCGAAAAGGGACAATCCACAATAGTGTGTTTGAGTGCCTTTAGTGGTGATTCGTCTGGTGTGTTCAGTGCTGGAAAGCCAATGCTCTTTACTCGTTGAGCCTGTCTGACCAACCGATCAGGGCCTGAACCTCGATACTTTACCTCAATACTTGTACTTACTCCACTAGTCCCGAACTTTTGGGTACTCCCGCAGCCACATTGGCCGAGAAAAAGAAGGCCTGCATCGCTCAGACTGACGCTAGAATGTCTGAAGTCGAAGAGGTTTACTTGGCAGATTCTATGAATAGCCACGGGGCATACGGCACCAAAACTGCCACGGGCAACTCCCGAATATTCAACTGCAAGAAGTGCCAACGTGCGTTCACCAGAGAAGAGCACTTGAGCCGGCACGTGTTGCTGACCCACAATAAGCTAAAGCCCTTTATTTGCGGGATCTGTTCCCGTCCGTTTTCCCGAAGGGACTTGCTCCTACGACACGCAAAGAATCTACACCAGGGCTCGGAAGCGGCCATTTCCCGAATCCGCAAGCTGAACAGGAGATCTGATCTGGACGACAAACTGGATGAAGATATTCTGCCGGACACTAACAAAACAAAGATGTCTGTGAACATGCTTGTGAGCTGACCGTCCGTGGCCCTGTCTTTTTCGCTTCTCATTTGACAATAGAGACCAGCGGCGACTGTTTGTTAGACCGATGAAAATGTCTTTGTGTTTACGGTTATCTTTTTATAAGTTCATATTTTTTTGCCCATACTACTTTTTATAAGTTCATATTTTTTTGTCTATACTACTTTTTATATACTCTCTCATTTAGGATTCTAGCTCCTGTTTCTCAATTGCTCTTTTTCTTTTCTTTTTTCTCCATTTTTACTTGATCTGATTACCGTTCTGAGCTCCGTCTTAGACTTAAATGCGAGCACCTTTGGCAATCAAAGCCCCTCTCAGATTCCCCCTTTACGGCTCATAGTGTTGCAGGTGACTGGGGTGCATTCCGGGAATGTGGGGTGCGCAGAGAGAAGAAGTAGTAGAAATGGCGCTGAAATGGCGCTGAAAGAGCTTTAAATTGCAACATGTCTTGGGCAACGTCGAGTTTGATATGTACGCTAATTGCAGGACCTGAACTGTTTTTCTTTGTCTTGGCTGGACAGAATATACGTCAGTTTGTTGTAGTGGGGAACCGATCACCTACACTATCTCTGTGGCTTTGCGCGTCGCCCATGCTGCTGCAGGACACCTCCGGCAGAAAACGATTTTACCGTTTCCGGCTATTCTTCTGTCAAGTGCTCAACAAAAGCTCCACTGGGTGCTCGCGAAGGGCAACAGATCTGCTGCATACGTGTGGCTCTAATCGAATTGAAGGTGCCACTGCTTGGGGAGGTACGGGTTTCTATTGTGTATTGCTCTAATTCCGAGCTGTTGTTCCGCAATACTTCTACTGCATACAGTGCGGGTCTGAAGGCTCCATCGATCAGTCCACCAGTGCTATTCCGTTCATGGTAGTCAAGCCCCTCTTCACGTATCCAATCGCAGACACTTCGTGGCTCGTTGTAATCGCAAGAGATGCCTCGCACTTCTACTACGATACTGCAAGCGGGAAATCCGTGTGGCAGGTTTCTGATACCTGCATCGATAACTTCAAAGATAAGGTCAACTTCGATGATCTAGGTGTGCTCTTTGCCAAAGCAAATGGGTTTGCGGTTGAGGAATCGCACGCAAAGAGGCCGAAACTTGGTCATACTGCTCAGGGTTCTTCGACTGTGGGGATCCCTCCGGATGACGCTGTCCAGGCTGAGGAAGAGCCACTGCATTACCGGAACGAGCCACCAGATGCCGAAAATTTGCAAGAGCCGACAAAGGATAACCTATCACAGCTCGAAAAGGAAGGGGACAAAGGTGCTGTGCAATCAAGAAGCCCTGCACGGTCTGGGCTAAACCTTGGCTACTCTTCTGAGGAGGAAGAGGAAGAGGAAGCATACGAAAAAAGCGACGTGGAGGAAAGCAACAGCAGCATGGGTGAAGCTGGGGTCAACGAAGGGTTGGATCTTGGTTTCGAGTCTGAAAGTGAGCCAACGGGCGACCGAGACAACGAAGATGCAAGAAGCGACTTTGAGCGGCTCTTGGATGAACACAAAACCCACATCTCGCTCTATGACCCGTGGTTTATGGTTGAAGAAGATCTTCTCCCCAAATTTACTCGTGAGCCGGCGTTCTATGCGCTCAACGGCTCTGATATAAGAGAAAAGGTGTTCAACGAGTGGGTGGCCAGGCAGTTGGCTGCTCTGCCGCAAAAAGAGGCATTGTCGTCTGCCCAATACCCCACGTCAAAACTCAGGTTGTTTCAATTCTTGCAAGAGTTCAAGTCGGAAGTAAAAAAGCTCTTCTATCCAGAGTTCTACAGGCGTTACACGTCGGGACTTGATCGTCTCTTGGAGAAAGACCGGCAGCTCGATCCTGAGACTATTTACCGAGAGTTACGGGTCATACTTAACGACCATGCAGAATACGAGCGGGCCGAGAAGAGAAAAGGCGCCACGGGGAACTTGAAAATGGCTCGGGTAGAGAAGTTCTTGCGGGAAAAGTTGAAGAACCACAAGTTCGAAGCCAAGTCGCTACCGCTTTCGGACACTACCTTGAGCGCTTTTGACCAGTGGGCACAGCTTTGCAATCTGCTTTCTCTACCGAACAACGTAGTGGAAAACGCCACCAACTTCATTTTAGGCGACGAGAAACGGCTTGACGCATATGTCAAGATCCTAGGGCAGATTCTACACTAAAAGTACTTATTTTTGGATGCACGGGTAAATCTTCTGCACATCCATTAAGCTTTGGGTACATGCCAACTAGTGGTGGCAAACGAAGGCGAGTGCTGTTAGTACTTTATGGCTTTGGCCCGAATCTAGATTCGGGTGTCTGTCCTGTGTTAGCTTGTAACTATATTTATCGGTATTATTATTGTTAGTTCTTCTGCGATGTTATTTTTATCGTTTGTTTTCTTTTCCCTTATCTAACAGATCAACAAGTCGTCCAATCGGACTGCTTACGTGACCTCGCGAAGGAAAATGCGGTACGCACCAAAAATAGCGCACGCACCAACATGAAAAGTGAGAACGGGCGGAAAAATTTTTCCGCCGTGAACTAGACCGCGCCCGAAAGCGAACGATTCACTGCTGCCAAGCTTTTAGCAGCCTTAGCAATCATGCAACATCATGAGAGACGATGGATGAGCAAACCAACCAAGGTCCCGCAATGAGTCACGGACAGCTCTGCAAGCTAAAAAGCGCTCAAGCAATGTTTTAGTAAGCTTCATGATGAGGCAGCAAAAGCTCGCATCTTACCCTATTTTTGGCGGCAAGGGCCGCTTTTTCTCCCGGGTTCCATGTTGACGGGGCACGGAAACGAAAGACATCCGTAGATAACTGAGCCGCACATCGTACATCTTGCGGGCCTTTTTCGAGCACGAAATAATGTTCGCAAAATTCCAAGCCTCTCCGTTGACAGGTGGACCACTCGAGAAGATCCTTGTGAAAACCACCATGAGTTACCATTGCACGACATAACCAAATAACCACATTGCGTGATGTGCCCGGTAGCAAAAGGCAGTTTTTGCTTCGATAGGCGGGACTGGGCATGCACATGCTGTCACTGGCGCGGATGTAAAACGGTACACCTCCGTTCGTAGTTTCAGCCGCAGACGCATTCTCCACACTGTACAGAAATATAAAGACCATCGGGTCGCCTTCCAAATTTGAAGGGAAGTTAGTTCCCCGATTTGTCTATAGTTGAATGCTATAGGAATCTCATTTAGGTCTCCCGGTCAACTTGTTACTCTAAGATACATTTGCTTCCATGATAATGCATTCATTCTCGTTCTCCAAGATCAACCTGCTATGGAAGAGGGCCTCATCTGACACCCCTGCCAAAAGCGAGGTGTCTGCATCTTCTAAGAAAACAAGACGAAGAGCCACTTCCTCTTCGCTGAGCTCTCACATAACTGTCATGAATAGGTCCCAGGCCAAACAAACGGCGAGGCCCGTGAGCCCTCCGATTAGTCATTGACAAGGGCTTATAGCTGCTAATAACCCGCTTTGTGTTTTATTATTTCATACCTTGCATTTGTGCTGTAAACTGCAGTGTCAATAGGATCGTGTCGTTGAGAAAAGGAGCATAAGTCGGGTTTCCCTTATGTCTTCCACTTTTTGGTTGTTTTTTTTTTGTCTTGATGCCTCCGCGGTGTACATAGAAACTTGGCTACTGCTTTTATAGAGGTGGCAATGAAGATCGACAAACAGGACATTGTAACTTGTAAATCATCCAGTCTTCTAAGCATGCTGTATGGAATGAATGATGACAAGGAGTGATCATAACCTCCTTCATCATAGCTTCGTACGACTTGTCATCGTGCTTATCCCCCATCAACACGGGGAACGTCAATGTTGACATGCAGATTGCACAATCATTCTCGTACAACGACACCTCTTGATCTGCATTCACTTTTAAGCTGGACATAATTTCCTTAGAGAAACCTACCTCCAAATCCTTGAGACGGATCACAGGGTGATAGTTGTACTGCTCAGGTAACCATTTGCTGTTGAGCCAGAATCGAGCACCAAGTCGGCTTTGAAGATAGAGTAACAAAATCTGAACAGATATCCAGCTTGTGACTGTTATGAGAAGCCAGGGATCGTGTGGATGTTTTAGAGGATTCGAGCGGTACAAAGTCAAGTACGTTAGTGGTACCAACCTAGCAAAGGTATTGCCGAACACAAACTCCCACCGAAGAGTCTTGGGTCTGTTCTTCAAAGTATTCCGCAAAAACTGGGGAAGCCAGTAAGAATTAAGTAACAACAAGAAGATGTATTCAAACGTGCGTGTAGCACCCACACTCCATGAAATTGCGTTCAAGATCAAAATGGTGACAGCTGAAGAGAACACAAAGCTCAACGCAAAGTACGACACACCATTACTAGACCCGAACGTTGTAGGCGTTTCCACGTCATTCTGTGTGGGTATTGGGGTAGTAGGTGCATTGTTGGCAACTGCAGTAGGAGGACTTGATTCTCGGTTTTGGTTCGTACCTGAATTTTGACCCTGTGGATTGTTACTACCAGCGGTGTCGGTAGGCACACTATTAGAGTCTACTTGAGCTTCTAAGTCAGCAGGAGGACCTCCGGAGGTGACTATACGAGGAGTCTGCTCCAGAGACCTGCTGGAGCCACGAAGTATTTGCCACCAAGAAGTATCTCTTTCGTTTGCCTGAGCTGCGTTGATAGTTGAAAGATAACGAAGCTCAAATACGTAGAAGAGCAAGATACTAAGCACTGTGTTGCATGCACAAAGAAGGTACAAATCAGAGATCCACATCACCAGAAGCATAAGCATTGCGACAATCAGGTCGTACCCACTGAGAAGGCCAATAGATATAAATGACACGTTGGACAAGTGACTAGGGGTGCGGCACGCCTTTACCTGTCTGATGAACAAATAAACTTCCATCAAAGTAAGGAAAAACATTCCCACTAGAACATTGCGGAATTGTGACAATTTGACTTCCTTGCGTACACCAACAAAAGGTAGTTGTGTGTTGCTCTCGAACATGAGCCCGCAGTCAGGAGAATAAAAGAGAGCCTTTTGCACCTCGATCTTAGGGAGCACTTTGGGTATAGGTAAGCCCTGGCGAAGTCGGAGCTCGTCATCAATGAAAATCAACTCCTCCTTGGTGTAATCTGTTTTCTTCAATTGAATGTAAGATACTAGCTCACACAGTGTTTGCGCTCGCTCCACAGCATTGGTGACGTCTTCCAAAGATATATCCTTATCAAGATTCAGAACATTCAACAAGCGGGACATCAACTCGCGTGACCTGTTGAAGTTGGACGAATCCATAGTAAAGTGCGGCAAAGCATGGTTTCCCATGAATTTTGCTGACTTGGTTATACCCACGAGCGAGCCGGTATCCTGAAAGTATATCATATACATGCGTAGCTCGTGTACGTCGGACCTTTTAGCATCGGAGAACTCAACAATAGCGTGAACTATGGAGGTGCCATGGTACAATTCAAGGCCAAGTTGCGGTACATTCAAGTCAGGAAAGGCCAGCGACAAGCTTTGGAAACGTAACGCCACATTACCCTTCGAATACTTCGTGATGTTGCCGATCTTCTCTGAAACTTCGGGATAATCGGACGGCGGCATATTGTTTTCGGGGTCCTCTTCGTACCTCTGCTTGTCCTCTTCGTACCGATCCAGCCGGTAGCTGTTGTAGTAATCTTTGAGGTAGGGCGGAAGCTCAATAGCAAGTGGACGGAGAGAGTTTTTCGGCGTCACAACATCAAAAGCACCATCGGCATCACCTGAAATATTGAGCATGTATGCCTTGCTCCCGGCCTCCACGGGATCCCTCGCCCAAAACTGCTTTACTCTCGAGCTAACCTCGTCAGGTAAAAGGGAGTCTGTCTGAGTCTCTCTCCATGGTTTCTGGATGGAATAGCTCCGAAATGGCCACTGCAGGATATTCCGATGGTCCAAGTGATCCTGGTACGAGAGCAAGAGGCCCGGGAGGTTGCCGTAGCCCAAGTAGTACTCACTCTGGCGCAGCTGTTCTCTAGCCTGCTTGAGGGACGCCCTGAATGTCTCTAAAACCTGGTTATTCTTCTCCAGATTTCCATCAAAGCCGCCCCTTGGTAGGTCAAAGAAGATGATCAACAACAAGAGAAAGAAGAACGTCTGTCTGTTCATTTCTTGTGCTGGTAAGTGGCGGAGTCGAGTTGCTTGGCACGCTTCTGGGCTTGTGTGGAGTTATGTCACGTGTGCGTAATGGCTGGAGCGCAGAGTACTGGCGTCGAGTGCCTGGAAGGCAGATTATAGAGAGGACTCCTAGGCATTTCTTACTTATCTTTAACTTGTTTAATTATCATATGCTTATATTATGGATATACTAAGCTTCTGCTTCGAAGCGTTTTTTTCTCCCGTTACTAAAAGTTTTTCCTGTGTTCCTCTAAGCCTAGAAAATTGCGTCGACAATGGAGTCAAGAAGACCGCTGGACGACGCAGTTGCCGAGAATTCTGTAGTTGAAGCTGCCGTGCTTGCCTCCTCGGAGGCTGTCGCACTGGCGACGGTGCTTGTCTCGTTTGTGGAGTTAGCCTCACTTGTAGAGCTTGCTCCAGATGCGCTGGTCTCCGAAGCACTGGTCTCCGAAGCACTGGTCTTTGCCTCAGACAGGCTCTTTGTGACTGTGCTGGTCTCGGAGCCGCTTGTTTGGCTAGCTTCGGAGGTTGCGGTCTCAACGTCAGTTTCTTCGCCTTCATCATCAATACATTCACTGGTGTATTCGCTGACGTTGGTCTCGGTAGTCACCGATTCGATATCTGTAGTGTAAGAAGACACCACGGTCAAAACCGACGTCACTTCGGTGGATTGGCCGGCAATTGTCGTCTTGTAGGAAGATGTGACTGTTTTCGTCGTAACCACGACGCTACTGGAGGAGTCGTCATCGTCAGACCCACTACCGCTGGAACCACTGCTGCTACTAGAGCCGGAACTCGAACCGCCAGTATCACAGTCGTCTTCGTCCTCGTCCTCGTCGTCAGAGTCTGCGTAGTCATAGTCATCGTCTCCACAATCGTAATTATCGCAGTCAGCATCACACTCAGAATCATAACTTCCAGTCAGCGATGACGATTGCCACCAAGAAGTGGTAGTTGCTGTGGTGCTGTCATCGCTACCAGAGTCGTCATCACTACCGCCACTACCTGAACCTCCTGCAGCGACAGTCGTGGTTGTGACCTCTCCCTCCTCATCAACACAGTCGTATACCTCATCGCTCGCAGTAGAAGCATAACTGGTAGTCACGAGGTAAGTTGTTGTAGCTCCGGCTTTATTGGTGGTGGTCACTGCTTTGGTTTCGGTGGTAGAATAAATGACTTCTTCGGTAGAAGCGGTCTTCGTCACTGTATTGCCTTCCGAGTCAGTAGTTGTATGGTCAGCTTCTTTGCTGGTTGAAGTCTTGGTCACCGTATTTCCATCAGAGTCTGTGGTGGTGTAAACGTCGGCGACCGTAGTTTTGGTGTTTGATTCAGTACCAGGGTCAGTTCCAGTACCGGTAGCATCATCTGTATTAGTGTTGTTTTCCGTCAGAATATCACCGTCTGTATTAGTGTTGTTGTCGGTCAGAATGTCACCGTCTGTTTCAACACATTCATCGTCAGACTCATCTCCGTCATCAGATGATGATGCTGTTGAAGAAGGTGTGACTGCCGAAGAGCCTGCAAGTGTGGATGAGGCATTGATATTTCCAAGAAGGCTGCTTAGGAAGTTACCGTCACTCTCACTGGAAGTAGTAGCAGCTGATGAACCCGCGTTGGAAGAAGTGCTTCCAGTTTCGCCGAGAAGACTGCTCAAAAAGTTCCCGTCACTCTCAGTAGATCCAGAAGTTGTGGTAGTTTCATCGACGGTGGTGTTATCGACTACTGAGGTCTCTCCTTCGTCATCAATACACTCATCATCAGATGCTGAGGCAGAGTCAATGGCATCAGTAACTGAAGCAGACTCAGACGAGCCGTTGCCTTCATCCAAAAGGCTGCTCCAAAAATCATACCCTGTCTCTGGGGATGAGCTACTGCCAGTAGCCGAAACACCTGCACTGCTTGTTCCACTAGTGGTCGTTGATTCTCTGTTGAGTAGATCACTCCAGAAGTTTCCTGAATCTGAAGTGGAACCTGCTGTTTCTGTTGAGGAGCTTCCCTCAGTCGCAGAGACATCCGCAATAGTTGCTGATCTGGTGTTACTACTTGTGTTACTACTTGCACTTGAAGAAGGGTCTCCAAGAAGGTCACTCCAGAAGTTTCCACCACTTCCTGTGGAGCTCGATGAGCTATCTAGAGTCATAGAGCCGGTCGTTGTCGTAGCGGCACTTGTGGTCGTAGCAGCATTGGTGGTCGTAGCAGCATTGGTTGTGGTGCTGTCGTCGGTCGTGCTTTCATCGTCGATACATTCTTCATCATCCTCTTCATCATCATCGTTGTCATCTCCTGAGGCTGTGGTTGTGGTTGAAGTATCGGTCGTGGTGGTGGCTGCTGTAGTAGAAGCAGATGTTGAAGTGGAGGTGGTTGAGTCATCAGAGCCGCCAATACCAATGTCAGCTCCAATACTAGCAATAACATCGAGCCACAGTCTCTTGTTTTTGGCTCCGCTGTTAAAAGCTTGTACATCTTCTGATTCTTCTCTTGCTGCAAGGTTTATTTCATTCGTTAGGCTGTTAGCATGGACAGCTGCGAGGTTAGCGCATACCAAAAGTGTCACAATCGAGTTGGGAGCCTTCATATTGCTTCAAGAGAGCGAGTGGATTGGTTCGTTCGTTGTAATGATTTTTTTCCTGGTCGAACAAAGAAAAGGGAGTAGAACAATAAAGGAGAAAAGTCGAAAGCTAAAGCGAAGTCCAGCCAACGGTTCAACCTTTTGAGTTATTGCTTAACTATGCGACGTGAAGCTTAGCAGGCAGAAATTTGCCAGAGTTTTGGAAAGCTTGTAAGTGGAAAGTGAACTTCTAGAAAGAAAAAGCCTGGGGATTGACATGGCTGGAGAACTATTGAGCTATAAATTGAACTGGGGTATTGCGGTGCTGAAGAGTGATTTCCCAATGCGGAAGTGTGTTCGCAGCCAGTTTACCCAGTTTGGTGAGGAAGGCCCATATATCCTGCCTGCAAGCCTCCGTTCTGTGCCGCATCCGCAGCCATTCTTATTTCCATATCCAGTAATAGGTTTGATCTTCACATTACCCCAAACTAACTGTTTGCGGAAATGTCGAAATAATTTTGACTTCTTAACATGGAGCCAAACCTTACATTCCACAAAGTGGCTTCAAATGAACTAAATTCTTAAGCCCCGCTGACTTCTCGTAAACCGATAGCCATGTTTCATATAATTTGCGTTAGGCTGCAAAGGCATAGGCTACATCCAAGAATTAGACATAATAGAACTTTTATTAATGGTATGACTTTAAATTGTAATGAAAACGAAAGGCAAGAGATCTAGCTGAAGTAGAAAAAATTCATCAATCCGTCCTGCACTACCGGTGACTCGAACATCAAAGTTCTCTTTACAGACCTCTTCACAGACTTTCTCATCTTCTTCTTCAAAGCTCTCTTCATTGCTCTTTTCTTGATCTTGCTCGAGGAACAACAGCATGAATATTTGCTTTCAAAAGCACTGGAGGAGGCTGACGAGGCTGTAGTTGAAGTTGCTGTTCCTGACAGGCTAGAACTTCCTCCAAACAAACTGTCCACAAGTGAAGATATAATCAGTGACAAGGATGTAGACGAGGACGATGAGGATGAGGATGAATCGTCGCTGTCATCATCTCCAAAAATGAGGTCAAATAGTGAGCTGAGAAGTCCGCTTCCGCTACTGTCACTACTGCTGCTGTCAGAAGACAGGTCATCATCTGAAGAGCTTCCAAACAAGCTAGAAAGAAGGCTTGAAAGAATTGAAGAAAGGGAGGAGGATGAGCTACCAGAGGAGGAGGATGACGATGAGTCGGTGCTGTTTAGGAAACTGTCCAACAAATCAGAGAGCAATCCGTCTGAACTAGTGAGACTGCTGAATAAATCCTCCCCAAGCTCGATACCTAAACTCAACAAAGTAGCCAAGAAAGACTTATGAGTGGAGTTAGAATCATCTCCAAATAATTCGTCAATTAAAGATGAAAGTGTGTCGCCACTGAATAAGCTTGAAAGAAAGCTCAAAAGGGTGGAAAGTAAAGATTCAATGAGGCCACTATTCTTGAAAGAGTCCCACAAGGAAGACCAATCGATGCTTCCAAAAAGGTCGCTAAGGAGGTCCTCCAACAAGCCTAGAACGTAAGAAACCAAAGACTGATTTCCAATTATTGAATCAATAATATCCTGGACCAAGCCAGAATCATATATTTCCTCCACAACGCTAACAATAGTTGAAATGAGGTCTCTTTTCGACATCCCGTACTTGGCCTGTACAATCAGTTCATCGCTAAAACCTCTTTTAGCTCGAGAAGCTGGCATGTCAGCATATAAAGTTTTGAAGAAGCTGCCTGACTCAGTAAGTGCTCTAGTTGTAAATTCATGGTTATTTTGCGCCTTCTGCAAAATATCCCGAGCACTGAAGTAGAGCTTGTCGTTCAAGCTTTCGTCGTTGAGTGCGTAGTCGAAAAACTTGGAAAGTTTGCCGCTGTTTCTTAATGACGTGAGCATGGAGGTCTCGTCAACCTTGCCAGAAGAGATAGCTGACATCATGCCCTGTTGCACAGATGGCTTCAAGCGTTCAGTAGTGGACATTTGTTGAAGGAACTCTTCTAACATGTCGTGGTTGTGGAGCTCCATCATCAACTGGTCTATGAATTCGGAGTCGTCTCTCTTCTTCAAAGTATTGGCATTATTATTGGCATATCTTTGGTTAATTTCACGAATGGTTTTGATGACATAGTCAAAGTCAATCACATCATATCCTGCCTCGTTTCTCTTTACAATGTTGGCAGCAGCAGAACCAACCGTTGGTGCTGCTTGGACGAAAACACCGGCTAGCCACGTCCCAGCTGCGAAAATACTGGAGAGCTTCATTTCTAGCTGACTCCTGTAAGAAAGCGAAGAGACTAGAGCTTGAGTGATAGCAAAATAAAGGAAGACAGTTCCGGTAGGAGAGAAGCACCATCCAGGGAGAACGTAGGTTTTTATTCGGGCGGGCTGTTGGATTATTTGCACCCAATGCGGCTTTGGGCAATTCCCCGATTGGGAAATTTAGAGTCGCAGTGCGACCTCGATTGAGTAAATGGCACTCTTCCAGTTCTGTACGCAGGTAGGTTGCACCCAACTCATTAACCAGATGTGGTAAAAACGAAGCAAGCCGGTGCTTCGTTGTATTAGTTCTGTTTTCTCTTTGGAGGTTGGAAAACACTTCCGCAGGCTAACCAGAATTCTAAAGCGGGCTTAGGGGAGCTAGTGAGCTGTGCAGAGCCAAAGCCACTCGCTTAACGTTCCATGTCTTAGCTGCTAAGAAACATGACTTCGGCTTCTATTAACATCTGCTGAAGTTATCTAATAACATCTGCTGAAGCTGTCTGTATATTATTTGTACCTGTTCTAGAATTTCGCTAGCTTGCGCAGTGAAGGTTAGCAAACATGCAAACAGCCAACAAAGAAGTCAAAATCAATGATCTCAATTTTCTTTGACAGGCACCCGAAAACCCTTAGTAAGTGAGCTTGTTTGAACAACGTTACGTTGGTTTAATATTCTGATTTATCAATTCGTTCTGGTTCGGCCCAGTTTGCAATTTCCTAGGTTAGTTGCAAATCGCACTACAATCCAAAAGAACTAAAACAAAACAGCACTGAAAAATGGGTAAAACAAGATAACAGAGCAGAAAAAGCAAAGCAAGAACGCACAGATAAGCAAAACCGTTACGACCCTCTGATTTTGCTCAGCTCGTGGTGCCTGCAAAAATACAACAAAAATCCTTCTTGCCACCGTTGATCACCGTGCACGTGACCTATGGTGGTCGGTCAGCGACCAACGGATCAGTGCTAAGTAGTTTCCATACTTACTGGAACACCATGAGACAGTCGCTCGTTCGTCTTGTGCGGCCACGCAGGCCGGAGAGACAAGCAGAGCCTCTCCTACCCCCGCTTACACTTTACAGGGCCATTCTTCGGGCGCACGTTCATAAGCTTCCGCAGGAGCTTCGGTATCTTGGAGACGAGTACGTGAAGGCCGAGTTCAAGGCACACAAGACCACCGACAATCCGCTTTACATTGTTGGGTTCTTAACACAGTGGCAGGATTACCTTCGCAGTATCGATGGTGGAACCTGGTCCGAGGGCAAGCTCACCAAGCAGCAGTTGGAAAAAATGTCTCCTGAGCAGGTGGCCCAGCTCTACGAGCTCATGCAAGAGACCCAGAGGCTTGGGGGCCAGCAGGACTGAGACGATTTATAGTAGCTAGCAGTATTCAGACGACTGTTTCAGTGATGCGTTCTATTGCAGTGTTCTATATAGGGCAGTTCTACAAACCCTTACCGTAGTCACCGTCCCTGAAAAACGCCATGATGATAGCCACAATGCTCTCCAAGGCCTTCAACCACTTGGCCAACTCCTCGTCGACCTTTGCCTGGTCAGAGCCCAACTTCTCAAAAAAGGCCTTCCTGTAGGGACAGGCCTTCATGGCCAACTTGAAGATGGGCTTGACCAACATGCCGTGGTACTTGGACAACGTCTTATTGTATGCATCGGTGAAAGTCTCAGTCAACTCCAAAGCAGGGTTGTTAACGGTCTCACGCATGGCCTGAGCAGTGAACTCCAAACCACGCGTCAACCACAAGAGGCCCTGAGTGGCCTTCTTTGATTTGGTCCCGGCCTCGGACAAAATCAAGCCCTGCAAGGTCGATGCGTTGGCAGGGTCTTGCAAGAGCTTGGCACGAACCTTCTCGATGTTGCCAGTCATGTCTTTCTGGACAACGCTGAAAGCGGAGGAGCCTAGCAAGTCAAAAAGCTTGACAAGCGCTTCAGAAGCCTCGAGAAACGCGGCAGTGTCGATCTTGGAGTCTGCGACTGGCACATCAGCGAAAGATTTTTTTCCATCAAAGAACGTAGACATTTTTTGTGTTAGACAAGCGGGAAACGAAGAACGAAGAAAGTAACAAGGGTACGTGGTGGAACGTTGCCAGGGCCGCGTTGTGCACGGTACATGTGCGAGGCTGAATCGGCGTTGCTGTGCCGCGAGGCAGGCGCGCATCAGGTACGAGAAATGAACTCCACCATCAAAGAGCGAAGAATCACCAGAATAAAGCGGGGAGAGGAGAAAAACAACGGCGACCCGATGTCGCTCTGTTTTCTGTTTGTAGTCGTCTCGTGGTATTGGCCACCGTGGAAGGGCGTCAGCTCGGTCCACGCGGTATATGTGTATTGATTGTATATGTCATAAGTGTTTTGGGCATCACCACTCGAGATCGTCCGCCCACCTGACCGTCTTTTCCGAGTCGCTGTATATTCTCACTCCCCGCTTGCTCTTGCTCTTGCCCTTGTCCTCAAGCTCCTGCTTCGAATAGAACCCTTTCTTGGTTCGGCTTCTATCTTTCTCCAGCGAGTGTTGCTTGCCAAGCACCGCCTTGATTATGGCCATTTTGTGCACCGCAGAGCTTGGCGTGGTGTCATTGGTGGGTATTTGCACCACCTCGTTAACATCATCTGGTAGAGGAAAGCCCTCACAGTTGGAGGAATTCAACTCTGTGCCAAACTGTGTAGCGTCATTCACCGAACCAGTCAGTGAATCAACCAAAAATATACTCAAGTCCTTGCGGAAGCGAAGATTGGGTTTCCCCGGCAGTAGTGTTGTCTTGGGCACACAGAGCCGGCGTGGTGACGAGTTTGCCTCCGCCGAGTGGGGCGCAAGATTACTGTCGGACAGCACTGCCTGGAGCAACGGAATCGAGGTATAGCTCTTGGCCTTTTTGAGGGAGTTCCGCCTCTGTGAGTCGCTGAGCTTGCGCTTGGATGGCGTGAGGGGCGCCAAGTTCTCCTTGTTGTCATTGTTGACCAGTTCTTTCTTCTTCGTCGGCGATCTAGGTTTTCCACTATTGCTGTCTCTAAGATAAGAATCTAGCTGGCCATCTAGGGCATCCAATGTGTTATCTTTCAGAAAACGGCCCCGGAAGACCCGCGTCCGGAGCTGGTCATCGAGCTCGAAGCTCGAGTTCTCCTGTTGGAGCAGTAGCAATAGCTTCTCGATCTTGTTGTTGTACAAATGCTTGTCCTGGGCCGACTCCCTCAAATGGTGGGTAACCTGAAAGAGCTCGTTCGAGTCCAGCAGAAAGAGACACGGCAAGTCCGGTCGAGGCGTGTCTTTGAGTGTTTGTAATGGCTTCATAGTGTGCTGGCCACTTCTCTTCACTGGGCTTTGATGGGAGACCTCTTCGTCGTACTCTAGTAAATCTGCTCCGTCTAGTTGGTGATCTTCTAGTAGCGAGGAGGCGTCAAAGGAGACATCAAGTAGAGGCGAATTCATTTGCTTGGATGAGAAAAACAGAGCGGTGAAGTATTCCATCATGGAGCCCTCTTGGAGAGGAAGAGACTGCAATGGCAGGATCACTCCAGTGTTTACAAAACATGCAAATTAGGAAGGTACCGTGGGAGGCACGGGTGCAAGGGCCACGAACAATGGGTTTGCGAATGGTCAATTTGGTCTGGGCTGAGAGTTGTTGAAGCTTGGCAGACAACGAAATACGTAAATAAGACAACGAAAGGGATGAAGCCCTGGTAGCACTGTGCACCTCCCAGAGTCTCCGCAGTGCCATTTCTCCCGATGCAAACTGCTGTATAAGGGAAAGGAGTGCCTCACAATTTGCAACTTTTACCTTTATCTTTATTTCTTTTATTTTTTTTTTATTTTTTTTATCTTTATTTAAGACTGACTTCTTTCGCTGATAAAACAGGATTCTGCTCTCTCAATTGGTTCTAACTTGGCTTGCTTTTGTTTCGCCTACTACTACATTTAAAGTAGTTCTCAGCCTTTATCTTACACTGGCTGCGAAAGCATCATAATCACGTGCGCTCTCTACTCCGAGTACCTTTGCTTTGCTCTTTGACAGTTTCACTCCTCAAAACGTATCACGACGAAACCAGGGCCGGTAGTTGAAAGCCGCATCCACAACCCCAACATTATCTGTTTATGTTCAAAAACTGGTGTCCTGTGTTTAGGCCAACCCTCTAGTTTGTTGGTAATAGTGGTCGGCCCCTGTATGCCGATGTCATATGATGTATAGCTCGAAAGCGTATTGCCCTCAATAGTTGGCCAGCCGGCTTGTTATAGGGTGTGGGCACGGGACAGCTAAGTTAGGTATTGTTTGCACTGGTAGAGGAGTATTATCTGCAAGTATGCTGCGTTTGACTTACAGCATACATTTGCATGGAATGAGACAAAAACAGGGATTGACTTGATATGTGCACAATCGTTGGCGAAGAGCAAATGCCGTCGGATTTGCATTCCGTGAAAGTTCCGGAAGTGGAGTCGTTGCCCCAGACGTTCCGAACCATGTCAAGAAACCTACACATACAGATTTTGCAGCAGGTGTCAGTCAATGTGCGTCGAAGCAGCCGCAACTTGCACACGTTGATTGCCGGTTGCGATCTTGTTTTTATTAGCTAACTTGTACAACATTTAGAAATCCCGAGGCGGTCTCTATTTTAGGGAAGGGGCGACTGATCAGGAAACTGCGAACAGCATCGCGTTCTAACAGACATAAGTGAACAACACAACATACTCTAAGACATAAGGAGTACCGTCGACAGTAGTGGTTGTCTGCGAGTATGATGTCGCGTAGTCTCCAGGGGGGATTGAAGACTGGCTGAATACTGGAGCAGCCGTAGTAGCGGGACTTGTACTTGAGTATGCTGAAGAGGGGGCAGCCGAAGTTACCTCTGCGGCACGCGTAGTTGAAACAGCGGAGTCGGAAGGAGCAACTGCAGACAACGAAGATGAAGTAGTTAACGATTCGGCAACAATTGCAGAAGAAGCAGACGAAGAAGCAGCAGACGAAGAAGCAGCAGACGAAGAAGAAGCAGACGAAGAAACAGACGAAGAAGCAGACGGAGAAGCAGACGAAGAAGCAGAAGATACTCCAACCAGTGCTACTGAACTTGAGTACGATGAACTCTCGGCAGAGCTGGTGGAAGATGCAACAGACAGCGAAAACTCCTCAGAGGACGAAGCCGCACTGCTAGAAGACAGAGACGCAGCTGTAGTGGTCTCTGTTGTGCTCACAACCGACGAAGCAGTTTGCGAAGCTTCAGCAGAAGCGATGGTTGACAGCGTAGAGGAAGCGTCTGTGGTATCAGCAACAAACGTCCCACTCCCAGTCTCAAAGATCGTGGTGATTTCTCCATCACTGGTGAAGATGTATTCAGTAACTGTAACCAACTCGTAGCCGAACTGAGTAACTGTAACAGTGGATTCTTCAGAAGAAGCAGCAAAGGCGTGCCGAGCAGCCAGAAGAAGAAGCAAAAGGGACAGGAATCTAGCCATTGCAAAATTTAGCAAGTCGTGGTAGCGAAAGGAGGCCTTGGGTATTAAGATGGAAGGAAAGTAAAAGGAGCGGCACGTTTAACCAAACGGAAATAATCGAAGCAAAAGCACTGCGGGACGGTAGTAGTAGCGATAAGCAGCAAGCACAAAATCAAAAACAGAAAAAGAAAAAGAATCTATAGAACATGTTTGTGGGGACCGGTGTAGCTTTAAAAGCACACCGAGTATCTCCGCAGTACGCCAGCATCCGACTGGTGATTGCAAGAACACTTAGTGCAGCGGAGATTCGACGCACGATGCAATGAGATGCATAGGGATCTCTCACCTTTTGGATGAAAAGAGGAATGATCAAGGGTCGAAACAGCATAGAGCCAGCACCACGAAGCGCACTATGCGGTTTTGATTGCGTATATATGCATAATTACAGGTATATGCAGTAATAACCGACGCAACGTTGCCGCCATGCATATAGAGTGCTGGCTCACTAGATCCAAAATGCTCACTTCCAAGCTTAGAACGTTCGTGGGGAGAGCCAAGAGTCTTCAACCAGCCGTTTCACGCACTGCCATTAGCTGCGTGGAAATGTACTCAAAAGGCAAAACAAACAAGTAGTCATATCAAACAGGAGCTTTCACCGACAACAATAGATATTTGGTACTTGGAAGACAGCAAACGACAAGGCTTAAATATCCACGCAGTTACCTCACGTCCCACAGATGATTACCCCTGGCCTTGGACCTTAAGACCCTCTTTAATTTTGCCTAGCGTTCGGGCAAGTCATGCAAGATGATCAATTCACGCTATGCATGGATTGAGAACGAGCGCCCTCACATGCCACAAATGGAGCGGCAGTTCCCGAAATGAATAGATCAGTGCTACATTTATTTATTTATTTTTTTTATTTTCCAACCGTCCTTCTGTACTTGGCTCATTATAACAGGAACGGGCTCTTGAGCCAGCGTACACTATTGATTCCCTTATAGCAATCGCGTCCCGAATTCCGCTTCCACCGCCTGACCCCAACTACAGAACAGCAGAAGCAATGTAGAACAATCGCAAGCCAGTTATTGTAATGAAACCACAAAGGCGTTATAAAACCCTACAGCTCTTGGCGTAGCGAAAGCAGGGCCGGTACCTCCAAGTCGGTCCCAGCCGACGGTCCCAGCCGACGGTTCCAACAGAACAATTCCGGCATTGCCTCAGACTGGTGGATATTGCCAACAGTGTGGGGTATGCAGTGCCGGGCTCCCTGTGTTAAACTAACCTGGCTCGATGCGAGGCCGAGAGAGCACCACCGCTTTCGGTCCATCCAGTGGTTATTTGTGACTTCTTTCATGCAAGTTTGTGACTACACCTGAAAGTGCCCATGATGAATTGTTCCGTGAGCTTCATCCGAGATAGTTGCAATTTTCCAAGAGCGATTTTGTGCAGTTTTACCCAAGTCCTATGCTGCCGGGCTTCCGGACACCGCTAGGGCCCACTAGCGAGCTTGCTTCTATATTCACACAACTTGGCATGTCGAAAGAATGATCAAGCATTTATGCGAATTCAGTATTTAGGCGAGCTCCGGTCTTTATCCTTTCTTTCAGCCGCTCATTCACCTTATTCCGTAGTCTCTTTTGCTTCTCCAAAAGTGCGCTCGTTGATATTCTCAACAGCCTCTTTTAAGTGAGGAAACTCCTCCACCAACTTCTCTCCAAGAACGGCCAGGAGTTTGCGGAATGCTGCCATTTTGCCCTTCAACCGGGCGTTCGATTTAGCGGTCACTTCAACAAACTCTCTCGAGTAGATATCTGGATTGCGTCCATCTTCAATATAGGAAATAACGTCCACTGGAATCGGGTATTGCAGCGTGAATGGGCTGCTTGTTAGTCCCGAAAGCTGACTGACAATCTGGTTGGTTTTATGGATCAAGGCACTGTGAGATTGCGGTGTGCCCTGGTTGTCGTGAACGAGAACTCCCAAGTCGATGAACGACTCCACCAAAGATTGGAGCTGTGATGCGGTCGAGACCAAAGGCTCGTTCTCCGCACTGGGTGTGATTTCAGACGTGGTCATACCGACTTTCTGCCGATCTACGTGCCGGTTGAAGTATCACGGAAAGCTAGGTTTTACCCAATTGCGTCTCAATGTGGTTTTGGTGTACTCTCACTGCAGTCGCTAGTGATTGCAGACCATCTGCAGGATCGCCAAACGAAGTTTTATGCAAACTCTCTCCATTTCGCTGATGCTTCTATGTAATAGAAACGTCACTGGAAAGCACTCTCTGTTTGTCGTGCTCCGTGTCGATTTCTCTTTTAGGCGTTTTTACTGGATTCGTGGCTACACTATCCTTTCTCTGGTGGTTTACGCCTGTACTTGTTCTTTTCGGTTTTATTATTTTTCTGGAAAGCCGTTCCTACCTTTTGACATAGTGGTTTTCCTCACTTTTATTGCCAGATCCAGGCCCAGTCAATAGTCTCATATTGTTATCGGTAATATTTTCAGTACCAAAAGTCCGTCTCTGAGTGCTGAGCCTCCCGCTGGCAGCCATTAAATTTTTGTTTTGCAGTTTTTCCGTGGGATTCAAAAAATCGTTTTTTGCTTATCTGCATCTCACTTGAGCATTGCAAGCGGCCAGAAGATTTGGAAATAAACGCTCTTCGGCGGAAATTGCAAAAAAGTCAAATCAGTCAAATACCGAAATACTCAGCTGAGTAATTCCCGAGGTACCATAATTCCAACAGCTGCAAGTGCTATCTTTTTCTGGGCACTACCGATGGATCCAAGCTCAGTGGTGTTGCGATATAGCCCAGCCAAATGGGTCACCGAAAATCACGGTGAAGTTGCTCGTAACAATGTTGCCACATCTAATAATACGGCACAAGATGCACATGGCTCATTGAAGCAAGAATCGGACCAGGTTGCAAGCCCACATATTTTTTCGAGAAAACGTCATCTCTCCCAATTTCTGGGGGCCAGCTTCGAGCGGCCCATCGAGGAGTCTCTCAAAAACCTACATTCATATGCTGACAACGTCAAGCCTGACTACACGAACATTGCTGAGGTGGAGAAAAGTTGGTACTATGATGTTGTTAATTGTGCTCAGCGACTCAAGTTTCTACGTGATACATTCAAAGTGATTCAGTCTGTGCGCAAGAGGAAGATGATGGGACAACGTGTGGATTTTCGGTCTGTGGCAGAGGCAAATGTACAGAGAGGGACAACACCGATGCTTCTGGACGAAGAAGCCAGGAGTTTTCTTCATTCTGACGACGATGACGAAAGTGGGTCTCGTGTGGTCCGTGAGCCTGCGCCTGTGAGCCGGCGAGGACGTCCTCGTAAGAAGAGAGGCGGCGACCGAAAAGCTCCACCTGGCCGTACTGGAATGCCAGTTGGACGGCCGCCCAAGCGGACACGAGCAAGCAGAAGAGCCGAGCTACCTTCGCTGCCTGCAGCTGCAGATCATGCCAACGACTCCTCGACGCCAACTCCGGATGTTGTCAAGGGCTTTGTTGAGGAAAGAGACACAGACAGCGTGTCACCCGCTGCCGCAGACCCGGAGGACATTGGAGCCAGTGCTGCAGCCGAGTCCAGTGGACCTACGCTCATGCATCTGCCGCCCATTCTTCCGAGCCAGAAAAACGGGCTCGTTCAGGGAATCCCTCCTTACAGACACCTCATTTCAGGGAACATTCTGCTCCGGCCATCACCGGCTCAACAACAACAACAACAACAACAACAACAACAACAAGCTCTTCATCATCAACAACATCAACTTCACCAACTACAACTTCAACCACCCACACAACAACAGCAGCCACATGCTTACCGACCAGGAGTTGACAGTGCATCCGAAATAAATGCTGGCCCTCTTCTTCCCGCACCGGCTTTAGCACTATCGCAAGGACTGTTGCCGGGTGCCCGGTTACCAACGCTAGCAGAGCTACCAGACCCGAGCAACGAGTATACGGAACGAACTGTAACCCTTCCACAACAAGCTCTGCTCCACCACAGCTACTCCCAGCAACATGCACCATTCGAACAAGTTCGTAACCAGCCGCTAAATACTTTTCTGACCCCAGGCCTATACACTAATTACTCAATTGGCGTCCAGAATTCTCAGGCCCATAGACCATCTCCACAGCCTCAGACTGCTCAGGTAGATCAAACAGCATGTACTACAAATGGTGATGGCCCAGCGTTTTCTCAGAGTAAGCAAACGGTTGCAATACAACTGCAACTGGACGCGGCTCTAAGACCAGTACCAGAGCATTGGCACAATAACGGCCAAAGAATGTCAGCTGTTCTGACACCGCAGCCTCTGCAGGATCCAACCAGTTCGCCAACCAGGATGAGCGATCTTCCAGTACGTAATCCATAGGAAAAAATGCAGAAAACGAAAGAACAGAGTAAGAAACAACGACAGAAAAAGAGCAAAGGACAAGAGCCAAAAAGTGATAATTACATGGAAAGCAAACGCAAGCGACACTTAAGAAAAAAAAAGTAAACGAAAAAAAAAGTAAACACAAGAGAAAAGTAAACACGCGAGAACAACAGCAAAATCAAGCCAGAGTTTGGTTAAGCGAGGAAACCAATCGAGAGGCAGCCAAATGGCGTTCGTTTCGGTTATTCTCAACTCTTTCCACAGCTACTTTCTGCAGTCACTAGCCATTTCTCCACGTATACAGGACTGCACACAACCCCTCTTATCTTAGTTCCGCCTAGAAATTCCATCTAAGAGTACCCTACAGTTTCTTAAACGGTACACAAATCTAGCCCTGCCAGGCGCTTTACTTTCCCCAACCCAGCTTCCTTCCTCGACAGTACTGGGCGTATCGATCTGTGGCGCTTTCGTCTCTCAATCGGACACACCCGGGTTCTTTCTCTGTGCTGATTGTTCCCTCCTTTATTAGCGCCAGCTCGCCTAAAGTCCATCCCAAAGCGGTCATGTCGACAGCGGAAGCGCCTAGCAGGCCAGAGCTAAAGCATGGCCTAACCTCTCCTGATTTGGTTGCGTATATGGGCGACCAGACACAGCTGGTTGACGAGAGCACGGCACAGCTGGCCCACGGCACCAAAAGTTCACAATCGAACGAACACACAGAGGCTCGGCACTTGCTCGAGAAACTCATTCTGCGGCAAAACGACCACTACCGCCGAGTGAAGTTCACACTTCCAAAATCAAATTCCACAGCGTACGAGAAGCGGGTGTCGTTTGACACCATCAACTTGCAAACCGAAGAAGACCTTTTGCTGGACGATGAGGAGTACAGAAACGAATATTTGGGTGCTCGCCGAAGGCTGTACAACGATATTGACGCTCGTGGGAGGGGAACAGACGTTGATTACATCCTTCCTCGGTCTCCTGGAACCTCACCTACCATGTCCCCTACACGGATGCGTTCGCCGCTTCGTGGCCAGGATATGTCTGCACTCTTTCGTGCATATCTCAAATACCCTACAACACCGATCTTGACACGTAAGTGCTGCACTGTTACCCGTCTCCATAAGGACTTTGAGGATTTGTATTTAGGCAACCTAGAGAGTAATGGGCTTAGGCCTGTGTTACCGGGCCGTGTGATCTTGGTCTACGTCAGTGGGCGGAAGCACACATGGGTTTCAATTGATTGGATCCTCCGCAACTTCGTCGAAAATGGCGACATTGTCGTGATTGTATCGGCTATTCCGGCCATCAGTTCAAACGGAAACTCCCGCTGCACGCAGTACTCGTCCCCCGAAAACTTCCGACCTATGACCGAGAAGGTGAGACAGCGCCAGCGCAGCAGGCCCGAATTCATCAAGCACATTGCGGCAAATTTGATGCAGTATGCTTTAACTGTTGTTGACCCAAAGTCTATTGTGAAAATCACCGTTGAGATCGCAGAGGGCAAGACCAAAGAGGTGCTCAAGGACATGTACAAGTTGTATGAACCAAACATAGTGTCGACAGGGTCGAAGATGAATTCAAAAAACAGTGCTCCTCTCAAGTCGTGGCACTCATCACGTCTTAGTGACCGGTTGGTGAAGAATTTCCCTCTTCCTGTGATTGTTGTGCCTGCGTCCAACTTAAGCCCTTTTGAGGTGAAGTTGGCCAGTGCCATCTCCAATGGCGACACATCTAACATGCGCACCATTTCGTATACTTTACTGACAGAGTCAGATGATGAATTGACATCCCAAGTGTCTCTTCTGAAGTTGACTAGCGAGATTTCTGGCATCGAATCCGACGCGGAGAGCATCTCTGATGCTTCATTGAAAAGTGAAGCCAGTACAGATAGTGAAGCATCCTTAGCGTCCCATACATCGTTTGATGAGATAGCAGAGCTTTACAACGAGTACAGAGCAGACTTGGAGAAAGAGCTCCGTACGCTCAGAACAAAGGAGATCGACGAGCAGTATTTCTCGAATTTCATGAGGGCAATTTCGGACTCTTCGCAGGAATTTTGCGTCGAACTCAAAGACGTCAACCCCGATTTCAAAGGTCAAGGTGCCGTTTTGGCGAGATTGATAACGGGGTCCAATCAGTTTGGTGCTGTGCCGTACAAGACAAAGTCCATGCTTGCACCGGTGGAGCGGAGGGACACGACTGCCACTGCAGGAACCTCCTACAGCGACATAAAGAAGAGTCTCAAAAGAAATTCCCATCTGGCGCACAGGGTCAAGTCTCCATTAAGTGGCCCTACGATCAAAATCGACTCTCCATCGCCGTCTCTTTCGCCATCCTCTTCAGCCACGCCCCGGCACCTGGTACTTACATTTCAGGAGCACGAGAAACCTAGCTCTCGAACCAAAATTCGGCCCTTGAAGAAGTATTTGTCGCACGAGGAGCTGTCTAACCGGAGTGTTGATCTTGCGCCATCCAAAAGTCAGCCTCAGTTGAATTTTATGCTCAACCCAGAGGAAAAGAAAAAGAATAAGCGGAAAAAGTTCTGGAAGTTGTTTTGACGCATACAACACGCACACAACAAGCCCACATTAACCTATGCATTTTATATTCTAATCCTGTAATTTATTCATCTCTATATCGGCAGCCACAAGCATCTATTTGGGCCTTGTGTTCGTAGCATAATCAACTGGCTAGTTGGCGTGCAGGCTTTGGCACGCACTTAAAATAGACATGCTAGTCGCACCAAAACCATAGGCATCTCCAGTCAGACGTCTCAGAGAACCCCCATACTATGCCACAATGAGGTGGCTTCTGTTGCTTATAAGTGCCGTATTTTCCTTAGCAGTGACCGCCTCCTTTCTTGATGCTGCTGGCGGTGCTATCGATGTGCGTCTGTCTAATTTTTCCGAGTTCCATCGTGGCATTCGACGAACGTTCGATCCTCGCAGTCATGGAATCACCCCGGTTTCGCTCCAGTCATCAGATTCGACAAGCAACTCCGATCTTCATGAGTACACGCCGATTCGGAACACCATCTCGCAGAGCGGACTTCAGTACTACTCGTTCAGCGTGAACGCTTCCACCGGGTTGGGCGAGTACTTTGAGTTCTTGGTGTTCATCACCGGCAACATCTGCCTGCAACCCGACAACCACAGCTCTCTGGATTACCAGAACCTAGCTGTGTACTACTCGTTTAATTCGCTGATGTTCACCGACTTGGAAATATCCAATCTAGTGCATTTCGAGCGTGGCTACTTTGAGGCGTTGGCCGAGGTTTCGGTATCGGAGACAAACCCTGTGTTGTACATTGCTGTGCAAGCGCCGCAGAGCACCAACACCTCTGACACGTGGTCCTATGAGATAGGAGTGTCGCAAAATGACTTGGTGTACCAGTGGGACGCCCGACCGTTTGCGGAGGTGGTGGACACCGACAACCAGGGCGTGCTTATCGTGACAGGAAACTTAACTCAGGTGTCGGACTCGGACTACTCGCTGTACAACGCCTCGGTGTCTAACTACGAACTCTTGGTGTTTGACTATGCACAGAAGGATCGCTTCCTGACTCTCAATGAGAGCTGGTGTGCGGTCAAAAACGGGCCTTCTCTACAGCTCGACGACAACTATGTCACTTCCTACACCGTACGCGGTGGAGCGTTGCGCCAGCAGTTCTACGTCAATGGACTTAACGAGAGCACGAAATATGTTGCGTACCTCGTGTGGAATCTGCGGGACGATAGCGGAAATGCTCAGGGTGGCACACTCTATAAGCCGTTTGAGTTCGAGACGCTAAGCTCTGATGCATGCAAATTGATCTACGACTTGGACTTTTGTGACCAGGTAGCATACTCGGTGGCTGCTCTGTCGGATCTGCAGTACGACACCGTAGATGAGTTGAAGACGCTTTATGATGATCACGCTAAGAGCTTGTTCACCAACTTCTCCAAGGCCCTCCAGCAGATCGCCTGCAACACCACTGCCAACGCCATCTTTTCCCCACTTGGCTCATGCCTGCGCTGCAACGACCTGTACCGTAACTGGCTCTGTGCCGTGACCATTCCACGGTGCTCTACCCGGAATATCACGGGCTACCTACCCCGCAATTCCACGAGCTCGCGTACTGATTTTATAGACGATGTGGTTCGTCCTATATCAGATTACTACGAGGTTCTTCCGTGCGTCAACGTGTGCCAGGTCATGGCAAGGGACTGTCCGGCTGACTTTGGCTTTGACTGTCCACGGACGAACGCCTCCATCAGTCTATCTTACTACTGGGACGATGGAGGAGAATACGCCTCATGCAACTTTGTCGGTACTGCTCTGGTCAGTTCAGCATGGGTGCTTCGTCTAGCGTGGGGTGTAGTTTTGCTGTGCACCACATTTCTTATGATTACGCTTTGAAAATTCGAGTTTAAGGATGGTTTGAATATATTTAATAGAACGATGCTCAACGAGCTGCGGGCACGACTGCATGCTCGACTTGATATGGTGCGCATCAAATTTGTTCAATCGTACTATCGTTCGCGATAGTACATCTGTCAATTTTAACAATACAGAGAAGATTAGCATTGTCCTTGCATAAAGATGACACGCTATACAAAGAGATTTACCATTTTTTTTTTTTCGAACACAGAGAAGAAAAGCAGGATACATTAAGTGCACATACGACACCATCCGCCAGTACTCCGTGGATTGTGAAAAGCAAAGCAAAAAGACCCGAACCTGTCTTCACTCAGACGCAAGTTCGAATCCGCAGCGCCGCAACTCGACCTCAACGCGTGGAGGTCACGTGCGCAAGATTCACGTCTTCAGTTGAGCCCAGTGAAAGAGTTCAACACCAGTGATGTCGAACAAAGAAAACTTGCCATGGTACGTGCTTCCGGTCTTTGTGGCCAACGGGCTCCCCAATGCCCGAATTGGCTTTGCACCCAAGCTTCACCTTACTAACAATGCAGGGTAGAAAAGTACCGCCCTTCTTCTCTCGAGGAGGTGTACGGTCAAGAGGAAATTGTCAATACGGTACGCAAGTTTGTGCACGAAGGCAAGTTGCCTCATCTACTCTTTTATGGACCACCGGGGACGGGAAAAACCTCGACGATCACCGCGTTGGCGAGGGAGATTTACGGGCCCAACTACAGGAACATGGTGTTGGAGTTGAACGCCAGTGACGATCGAGGCATTGACGTTGTACGCAACCAAATCAAGGACTTTGCCAGTACAATGCAAATTTTCAGTCGGGGCTTCAAGTTGATCATTTTGGACGAGGCAGACGCCATGACAGCAGTGGCGCAGAACTCCTTGCGGCGTATCATCGAACGGTACACTAAAAACACCCGTTTTTGCATCTTGGCCAACTATGCCCATAAGTTGAACCCCGCCCTACTCTCTCGTTGCACGCGTTTCCGGTTCCAGCCGATTCCGCAGGAGGCCATTCGGGACCGTGTACGCAATGTGATACAGAAGGAGCACTTGGTGCTTGCGCCTGACGCGGAGACAGCGTTACTTTCGCTTTGCAAGGGTGACATGAGGCGTGCTTTGAACGTGCTCCAGGCGTGCAAAGCGGCTCTAGAGCATGACGATGATGCAATTGACGTGGACATGATCTACGACTGTATCGGGGCACCCCACCCGCAGGACGTGGAAGCTGTGTTGGATCTGGTGTTGAAGGACGACTGGACGACGAGCTTTTTGACGTTTACAAAGTACAAGACCACCAAGGGGTTGGCGTTGATCGATTTGATTCTGGGGTTTGTGGACATTCTCTCCCACTACGAGTTGGAGCCTGCCACGCGCGTGGCCATCTTGAAAGGCTTGGCCGACGTGGAGTACGGCATTTCGCGTGGCGGAAACGAGAAGATTCACACCAGTGCGGTGATTGCGGTAGTGAAAGCAGCGATGGAGGGGCAGGCCTGATTGCTACGCAAGTGCCAGAGAAGCGAGTAGAGGTGAAGCGAGGGCAGCAAGGACGCCAAGCAAAAGCCCAGCTCAGAGGCGCAAAGAGAAACGGCAGCAAAGAAACGGCAGCAGAGAATCGGAAACCGTTTACGCAACATGGACAGTGGAGGGGAATCCTGGGCCAACGCTCATGTGAGAAGCCTTCTTTCTAGCTCTTACTGTGAATGCGCACTCCACTATCTCTTCTGGTGGCCGCACTCTACAGACCGACTCCCAAACAACAAATCTATCAAACAAACCACCTTACACCAGCTTGCCAGGAGCTGCCCATCTCTGTCACATGCCTGATTGGGATCAGCTCGACACGCTTACTGAGCTCTTTCCAGCATGCCCGCGCTCCGAATTGGCGGAGCGGCTTCTCTGTGCGTCGTCTCTAGAGACCTTGATCAACGAACTACTAGCAGAACAATCATCGCGAAAACAGACAGCCAGAAACGGCTATGACGAAAATGTTCAACAACTCAAGGAACTATTTCCGGCCGAGGACATAAATGCGTTAGCGGCTGCGCTCCAGGAGAAGCACGGCGATATGTCCGCTACCATTCAGATGTTTGTATGCGACGATCTACCGGTGCGCTTGGCTCAGGTGACGTCTCAGCCGGTAACTGTGGCCCGCCAGGCGCTTCTTAATAATGAAAACAGTTTTCTTAATGCATTGACTGAAATCTTGACCAGCCACTCCAGGAAGCGAAGGGCCTGGGTATCGCGCGTTCAAGACAGACCCTCGTCCCAGTGGCAGCAAGCCTTCGTGCTTGAAGACAGCTCCCCTACAGTGGCAGAATTGTGTGAGTACGTGTGGTCGGAGCCTTCACTTCAGAAAATCAATTACGACTTTTTGCTCAAGCTGCTAGCATTTTTCGACGGCAATGTGGCCAGGGTTTTGGAAGTGGCTCGGCTTTATATTGACGCTAATCAGTACGCAGTCACATACGACCACCGGTTCGGCCTCGTAGACAAAAAGGCTCCGTTGGCCGTAACCACGGCTTCTATACTCGGGGCGCCGGCCCAGAACATTGCACCTAAGATTGAATTACCGGCTGCTTCAATCAAAGATAAACACCTAATGTCGGAAGTGCATGCTTCCAGAGACCAAAGCAAGCTCGTGGGCTCATCTTCATTACCGCATGCTCGCAACGGACGACTAGACCTCCATGGCTTTACGGTGAGCGAGGCACAGCGAGCCGTCAAGGATGCTGCTGACTCGTGGTGGTCAGAGGAAACTGACGAGCGGCTTCGTGACGGGCGCATGTCTCGTTTTGGCTCGCGTGCTGTCTTTTTTGCACCGTTGGAGATTATAACTGGCCGTGGCATCCACTCATCCAATGGACCCAAACTTCCGAAGGCCGTTACACGGACCCTTTCGCAGTGCGGTTACTTGTGGGATGAGCATGTGGGGAGAATATGTATAGTGGGAAAGAAAAAATAGAATATTTTTGCATCGCTACTTTGTGTGTTTGGTGGTGAATCGTCGAAGAGGTTAAAACTGGGGCTTTTAAGTCTTATCAAAAGTGTTCGGCCCGTATCTGACACAAATATATGAGCTCTAGTATCTGTGCCTTTGAAAGCCATTTTGATATTCGACCACACAGAGATACGCAGAAATAATCCGAGCTACCCGGGTCGTCTACGAGTGAGAACATACGATTTCGTTTTATTCCTTTCTTCATCACGTCCGCATCAGTCGTCTCTCCACTCGACATAAACCTCATCAGTTCGGAAACGCTGGGTGCAAACGGTGTTCTCCAAAGCGTTCGTCTGTCCCATGCGATACGCTAGCAAACCCGCATGGGCAATCATAATACCATTGTCTATGCAAAACCTCTCGTCAGTAGCGAACACAGACCCGTTCTTGCGGTCCTTGACCATGAGAGCCATCATCTCCTGAAGACGCTCGTTAGAGCCTACGCCACCAACGATAAGCACTTGGTTGCTCTGGACGTGGGCCATGGCCCTCTCCGTGATTTCCACAAGCATCGAGAAGAGCGTTTCCTGCAAAGAAAAACACAAATCTTCCGCAGTGATAGGCTCGCCGGTCTCTGCGTCAGTAAGAGGCTTGCCCTGTCCACTGAACATCGACTTGGCCACTCCATCCACATAGGCGAGGATTCCGGACATCGACAAGTCCATGCCTTTCACGGTGTACGGCAAGGGTACGAGGTGTTTGCCGTGCTTGGCCATCTGTTCTATGTTGTAGCCGGGAGCTGGGTCGTTGGAGATCTTGAGTGTACGTGCGAAGCGGTCCAAGCAGTTGCCAATGGCGATGTCTAGCGTCTCACCAAAGATACGATATCGCTGTTTGGAGTACGCAATCACCTGAGTGTTGCCTCCACTGACATACAAGACGACGGGGTTGTGTGCCCCGGTAATCTCCCTCCCCATTTCTATGTGACCAACACAATGGTTCACGCCCACTAGCGGCAAATGCCACAACTGGGCAAGAGTTCTTGCTGCTATCACCACGCTCTGTAGCGGGGCGCCCATGCCGGGGCCCTGGGTAAAGCAGATACAGTCCAAATCAGAGCCGGCCACCGAAGCTTCGGCCAAAGCCTTTCTGAGGATCCGGACGACCCAGTTTCTGTGATGCCTGGCGGTATCGCGGGGCAAAAACCCTTCGCCGGGCGGAGTTATGTAGGTATCTCTAACATTGGAGAGAACCTCGGCACGGTTGGAGGAGGAAAGCGGCCCCAACCGGTGCTTGATGACGCCCACGCCCAACTTGTTTGCGGAGCCTTCTAGGCCGAGCGCAAGGTAGCAGTCCTTGCCCTGGCGGGCATACTTGTCGAGGTTCACAGGCATAAGAAAGCCACTCGCTGGACGGTTCTTGGAAGTAGCGATGATGTCGCGCGGCCCACACTGCCAGAAAAAATAATAAGAGAATAATAAATAAGAGAATAATGAGTAAGGAAAAAATAAGAAAAGAAAGAAAAAGAGAAATAGAAAAGAATAAATAAGAAAAGAAAACTGGCCCAAAGCACACGCTTCGCTACGAGTTCAAGTAGATGACATGTGTATTTTTTTTGTTTTCTATGAAATCAGGCAAAACGCTCCCAGATGGAGCTGGTCGAAACATTGAAATTCACCAAGCGCGCTGGGCGCTCTGTGTTCCGCGCTGCTGTCCAATCTAGTGACAAGAGCACGAAGCGCACTTGCACTCAGTCTTGCAAGAAGAAGTGGAGGAGCATTCGCAAGATGCGCATTTGCATGGGGCAGTAGAGTCGCTCATTGTTGAATTGGTTTAAAAGATGTGAGTGGGATGCAGTTCAGTTGAGTACAAAAAAGATTGCAGACTAATTGAAAGCTGGGGATGAAGGAAAGTCAAGTTGTGGGCAAAGATAACGCTTTATATATTGTTTGATAAGCGTGTGGGGTCACGCCTTGCTCTCTTTGTGCGCCTGCGGTAATTGTGCGCGGGCCAATGGCGCTGCTTCGGGCGACAGTGGTCAGATCACCATTGGCGTGCGGTGCTTTTGCGGCGATATTGCCTGGGCAAAAATACCGCACGCCAAATGGCCGCACATCTTTTTTGGCCTGGGCGTGTGTTGCTCAAGAGACGACAAGCGGCGGCAGTTTTCTGCGGTTGGCGCGAATCCACCTTCACCACAACAAACCTAGCGCGTACCATACCGAGACCACCCCAGAACACCAGATCTATCCAATATGGCAGACCCGCTAGAATCGATTCGCAAGCTGTGCGAGGCAATCAACAACACGCAATTTGCAGGCCCCGGTATTTTCACCAACGCCATACTCTCTAAGCCTGAAGTCACCACTTTGATCAGGGATGCGCTCCCGGCTGAACAAGCACTCTATCACATCGCCAAAGCAAAGGGTCTGGGCCAACAGCAGAACCGCGGTGCTCATGTCCCTGCAACTCCATCCCGAAGTTCGGACCCCTCGCTTAGCACCGAGCTCATCCCGGAGCGCACCGATGGCAATTCCGTGTATGTGCTCGAAAGTGTAACAGAGGGAGCTCAACTGCATCAGCCCGCCGTGCGGGTTCCACGGCTCGCTCCATCGGCAGTGCTGGATCTGGAGGAACTATTGTCGCCTTTGAAATTGCGGGCAGTTTCGCGTGGAGGCGGAAGTTCACTGCTTGCACTCACCAACAACGATGTACCTGCCATGTGCGCAGCCGTGACTGATGTGCTAGACCAGCACCCGTCGACTGAGCACAGCGAGGTGGTGCGGAGTGATGTTGCTGCGTTGCTGAAAATGTACGACGAGCTATTAGCGGAGGTCGGGGAGTTGGAGAAGCGGGTAGCGGGCCAAAAGCAGAGCTTGGATCAGTATAACGAAGAGCTCAATGAGCTTCTGCCGTCTCGAAGTAACTTTGCTCCACGCAAGACATTGAGTGTCGATGAATTGCTTCTTCGAGAAGAAGAGGAGGTGCAACACTTGGAGGAACAGCTACTGCAGCAGCATGGGGCTTGAACATCAAAGCACGTGCGAAGGAGGACCAACACCCAACGCTATTCACAGCAGTGCTATGTTCGGATACCTACACTGCAATCACTACACGCACATACTACACTAGACGACGCAGTCCCCATCGGTTGTCAGCATACTATATTATGGTACAAGATAATGCAGTTAATCTAGATAGCAGACAAAATGTCAGAGTCACCAACGTCCAAAATGGCCATGGTTCCGACTCTGAACAACTTACCACATACGGTACCCAACTCGTTGTTACCACCTTGGAAGTAGTACACTTGAGTCTTGGACAACATGGCATAGTACTCCAACTCAGACTTTCTCAACACTGGGGTGTTACCAGCGATGATCACCAACTTGGCCTTGCCGTTTCTCATAGCCTTGATGGTGGACTTGTACCCCAAGGAGTACTTTCCGGACTTGACGACCAAACCCAACTTGGAGTTGACGTTTTCAGTGTTCTTGTTCTTTGGTGCCTATTCTAGTTAGTATTTTTGCTGGCAATGACTGAGCTGACTACAACGCAGGGCACAAGAGCATCAACCTCAAATACGGAGTTGGACGCATTCGTGGTGGCAAACGCCGGTGTGCTCCGTGGCTAGCTTGAGTTAAACGATATACGGACCATCTCTGTGATTTCTTGTTTCTAACACTCCGGTCAAAGGATAAAGAAGAAGGGAAAATAGCGTCCAGAGCACCGTGAAAATTTGTGCGCGGCCACGGTGCGCGGCCACGGTGCCAGTCACGGTCACGTGCGTTTAGGGCTCGCACAAATGTCGCGTGGTCGCCTTCCAACAGCCGTGGCTGCAAACACCAGTGGCGTTGTAGCCGCTGTCTTCTTTTCTGCAGCGCTCTTGAGAGCCTGGGCCATCCTGCTTGCATAAAATCCCAACACCTGTCGAGAACTCTTACCCCGCTTGTGCAAAAAGGGACTGTGCTGCTGAGTTACGGTGTCCCTTCGGGGAGGAAGCGAGACTATCGCAACGCGAGTAGTGGCACGCGACATGCGACATTGCACGTGACACAACCCGTGGTGGAGGAACAGGCTAGCTTAAAGAGCTTGCCAGGAGATTCCTGTCGCGCTCCTGCATCAAACACAGGCTCCACCTTAGGTGAAAATTTTCTTCCTGGAGACAATCTTTCTTCTCACTTTCTTAGCTAACCAAACGGTATGTGTTCACATAATGTCACCCTGTTCCCTGCAATCAGCTGCCATTTGGATCTGCCATGTTAATATAAGCTCCCTGTGTTTTGTTTCTTTGGCGATGCCTCCGTCCATGCGCCCCTATTGAATTCGGTGTTGGCCTTTCGTTACTCGTCGTCGAAACTCGCCAGGAGAGTTGCCGTTTATCAGTTGCCGTCTGCTGCTCCGATTGCCGGTGTGGATCGAATAAAAGAAGCGTATTTGGACTGTCATACTAACAGATATAGCACAATGAAGATCGAAATCGACTCCTTCTCCGGTTCTAAGATTTACCCAGGTAGAGGTACCTTGTTTGTCAGGGGAGACTCCAAGATTTTCAGATTCCAGTCGTCTAAGTCTGCTTCTTTGTTCCACCAAAGAAAGAACCCAAGAAGAGTTGCTTGGACTGTTTTGTACAGAAAGCAACACAAGAAGGGTATCTCTGAGGAGACCAGCAAGAAGAGAAACAGAAGAACTGTGAAGCACCAGAGACCGATCGAGGGTGCTTCTTTGGAATTCATCAAGGAAAAGAGAAACCAAAAGCCTGCTGAGAGAAAGGCTTCTAGAGAGCAAAGAATTGCCAAGGCTAAGGAGACTGCCAAGGCTAAGAAGGCTGAAAGAAAGGCCTCGGGTGCTCCTGTCAACAGCGGCAAGCACTCCAAGTTGGGTGCCAAGGGTGCTTTCCAAAAGGTTCAAGCCACTTCCCGTTAATCTTGCACGAACATCTCCCACTGTATTAAAGTAATTTGTTTCTAATACAACAAGTTCAAACTTCGCCGTAGAGTAGCCTTGATAGAGAGATGCCAAAGTGGATGGGTGTCTCACGAAAATAACCACGTGGTTGCCGGAGTTCTTTATTACTACTATTTGACCGCCAGACCGTTTATGATCCGGATGTATATTGTTCATCTATGCTGGAGCTTATACTCACCGTGCAAGAAAGTTCCCACGGGCCCCGAAAGCTTGCTAAGCACCGTCTCCACAGTGGTGCCCACACGAAAGCCAAAGTAGAACGATTCGGTGCTATGGCAGAAAACTAAACGTGTTGAGCTAGGCTTGGAAACTGCTAGAATCGTACCAACGTAGGCAATTGCTTCAAGATTGTCGTCCACCGCTGTTAGCGTCACCTGAGCAAACTTGGTCGAGATTCTCTCCACCAAAAGTGGGCCCAAGTCGGGCCACTCGCCGCCAGCCAGTAACGTTGCGCCTACCGAGTCGCAAAGATAGGACGCCAAGCTCGTCAGTATAATATCGTCGCCACTCCCACTGCACATGCAACTTAGCGTAAGGTCGCCGTAACATGCATGGCTGATACCTGCCCCGATGATGCCTGCGCAACTCACTCGCCCAGGAAGACGATAGAAATTTCCACCAGACGACGAAGCCACCACAATTTCAGAACCTGTGGTACTCGGCAAGAGCTCGATATAGCCCACGGTGTCCTGTACACCATGGAACTGCTGCTGTGGATGATTTTCTAAGTTTTTCACAGGTGAACTTTCACGAAGACGCTCTTGAAAGTGCAGAAACAGAGCACGAGCTCGTTTTGAAACGATGCTATTTCGGGCTTCTGTGAGATGTTCGTCTCCCGCTTGTATCTCTGACCTTTTCGAGGTTTGGCAACGGCCAGTCTGGGGTGAGGCTGCCAACGGGTTGTTTCCAGCCAACAAATTTACATTTGTAGGCGAGTTCTGGTCCGCTAAGTATGCCTGTAGAAGCTTATAATCAAGTATCACTGGCTTCAGGAGCCCTAGCATCAAACTAGGCGATTCGGTGGCATATTGTCTTTCCAACCACTCGAGCGTACGTGCGGCACAAGATGTCGGCGATGCCTGGTCTGTAACGCCAAGTAGCGCCAAGCGAGAAACTACTTTGGAGCCCGAGGAAACCACCACCGCTACGTCTGACGATGGAGACCCGGCTCGGTCGAAAGATGAGCCATATCCGGAGTTTGTCAACGGACTGGCCTCGATCACCTGAGAGGCCGTACGGTAGTCTGCACACTTGAGAGCCCCACGTAAAAGCTTCTTGTACCGATGGTCTAGACGGGGCGAGTGGCAACCAGCACCAATGTGGATGACCAAGAGAGAACGGCCATGGGACGTATTCTCCGGCCGGTGTTGGGGCATGCAAAAAAAGCTGCCAGTGGAAATAAAAAATGGTCCTTAGCAGGATCGAACTGCTGATCTTGGCGTTAATATTCCTGCATATTAGCGCCACGCCTTAACCAACTGGGCCAAAGGACCGGCGCGTTGGGTGATCGTAAAACACGTCGAGCACCAGGGACCGGGACCGGGACAGCCCTGGCCTTGGGTGATTTTCCTGGGATGATAATGGAACAAAATGGTTGCAACGGGGGCCTTGGCATGGCTGCGAAATATTTGGTGATGATCTTGGACTTTATCATCGGGCCAAGAGTGGTAAATACAGTAGAATATGGTTTGGCATTTGGCATTGCTTGAAGCGTGGTTTTCAAGGTATTTGTAGGCTAAGTTTCTGTCACATAAACCGACCACTACTGGGTATGACGATATAGTGGAGAACGGAGCTCTTGGGAAATCGTTCTGCGCAGTACTTGTGATCCACAGTTTGAAGCATCTTCGTTTGTATAACCAGTCACTCAAATCCTAATATTCGGGAAACACACATTGAAAGGCACCTCGGCATCAAGCACAACTACAGGTCCCGTTGTCCGTGACCATGGAATGCTTCCTCCAGTAGTTGGAGTGTTTCTCCTACCAGAAGTTGCTTCACGTGATCATACCTGTTTTAGCCGTTGGCTTTTATCTCAGCCGTTAGATCGAGCTTTGCTGGATGCCAACACACATAGACTGAACTCAATATGCCGTATGCTTGGCTCGTCTATTACAGTTTCTACGTTGGTTGCTCGTTTCATATTGGATTGTTTACGATTACGTAACAAAGCGAAAACAACGGTCCTGCTGGGGAAGCCAGTGCCTGTGGGTGCTCGACCACGCCCATGTAATTTCTTCTCTTTTTTTTGCCTTCTTCACTGAGGTCGCTCCGAAAGCGGTTATCTCTGCAAAGCCCGTTATTGCATTTCAATCCATTGGTTGGGCCGTTATTTGTGCCAAGTAATCGAACGGAGTGCCTTGCTGCATCACGTGAGCAGTATAACAGATGAGAGGCGAACAATAGAACTTCGGCTCTCGCAAGGCACCATTACATAGGCGAAGTCTTCTTAGCATTCGGCAATGTTCGACATTCGTCGCTTTGGCAGAGGAGTCATCAATGACTTCCGGGCCCGGAAACCGTATTACCGGTCGGACTTCACCGACGCATACAACTACAGGGTGATACCCTCGACGGTCTACATGTTCTTCACCAACTTGCTTCCGGCCATAGCCTTTGCGCAGGACATGTTTGACAATACAAATAATCTGTACGGCTTGAATGAGGTGCTCATGAGCTCGGCTCTTGCTGGAGTGGTGTTTGGCCTTTTTTCGGGCCAGCCACTATGTATCGTTGGTGTCACCGGTCCCATCGCCATATTCAGCTACACCGTGTATGAGATAATCCATCCACGGGGGACGCCGTACTTCCCGTTCATGTGCTGGGTATACCTTTGGTCAATGGTCATGCATTTCGCCATTGCGTTGTTCAACTGGGTGCTGTTCATGCGCATCGTGTCTAACTTCTCGTGCGAAGTGTTTGGCTTCTTCATTTGCATAGTGTATTGTCAAAAGGCCGTTCAAATGCTAGATCGGCAGTTCAAGGACCTGGGCACGGCTGCAGGCTTTTGCTCGGTGATGATCAGCTTGCTCATGGTGATCTTTGGTCTTGGTGCTGGTATCTTTGGTTCTCAGCTCCACTACTTCAAACCGTGGGTGCGAAAAGTGTTCGCCGACTACGGCATTCCACTTTCGGTGATATTCTTCACCGGCTTCATTCACTTTGGCGGCTACTTGAACAACGTGCTGTTGGCACGCTTGGCCACCAGCAGGGCCTTTGCCCCTACATCGCTGTCTGCAGAAGTGGGTCGTCTGCACGGGTGGTTCATCCACTTTTGGCCCAGCGAAAACATATCTGTGGGCGACATGTTCCTTGCCCTTCCATTTGCATTATTACTCACCTTCCTTTTCTACTTCGACCACAACGTCTCCTCGTTGATGTGCCAGCTGAAGGAGTTCCCACTAAAGAAACCAGCCTCGTTCCATTGGGACTTCATGCTTCTAGGGCTTACCACAGGCATCTCGGGAATCTTAGGTCTTCCTGCGCCCAATGGATTGATCCCTCAAGCTCCCTTGCACACTGCATCCTTGGTTGTCCATGACCTTCAGACAGGAGAGCCCCAATCCGTTGTTGAACAACGGATTACGAACACCGCGCAGGGAGCATTGACTTTTGTCATGATGTCGGGCCCATTTCTTGTTTTATTGGGGTTGATTCCACAGGCCATCTTGAGTGGATTATTTTTCACAATGGGTATGAATGGTTTGCACCTGGGTCCCGTTGTCAACAAGATCAGGTTTATTTTCCTTGATAAAGACTACATAGAAAACGACCCCGACTGCCTACCGCTTTGGAAGAACCTCAGTCGTATTCCCAAGAACAAAATGAAATATTTCTACATTTATTTGTCCCTCCAGATCATCGCGGGGTTGGCCGAGTTTATCATCACTTTGACCAAAGGCGCCGTTGGGTTTCCGGGAGTTCTTTTGTTTTTTGCCGCATGTGCACGATGGGTGTGGCCAATGTTCATCCCACGCGAGGACTTAGATTATTTAGATGGTGCTGTGGCTGAGCCCTTTATCATCAAGAGCTTGGAAGTACCACGGAAAGAGTCTCTGTCTTCCAGCTCTAGTAACGATTATTCCAAGCCAGAAGTGTAGAGATCTGGGCCCTGGCTTTTATCCCACAATATGGTATTTGGATGTCTTCTTTATACTTATGTTCCTGGAAGGAAACCACAATCGCCGACCTCCATTTATTTATTACTGCACTCTAGCAGAGGCATTGTATAGGTATTATAATTGATTCAAGTATCGATATACATCGCTATATTAAATAAACATGATTCATTGTTAATCGGTGTCTAAGTCTGAATATCTGTTTCATGCGGGTCTGAACTCAGACTTGGGCGCAATGCCATCTGGTAAGTTAGTTCCAAATAGATAATAAAAAAAAAAAAAAAGAAAGAAATGGGAAGGGGGGAATATGTACATGCAAGCAAAGCTAGAATGTTTCTCTGGTCAACACTCACCAAAGGGTCATTCTTCGTCTAGCCTTCGAAAAAGTTCCACATAAACATTGACGAAACATCAACAACTCGAGTGATTTTTGTGGTGGCATGACAAGACTGCGACAGACCAAATTGGGGAAGACAAATCGAATCTTTTCACGACACGTTCTTTTTTTTTTTCTTTTTTTCCTTGTAGAATTCTTATTTCACGACTTGTGGATTATTTTGTGTTTTTTGTGTATTTTTTGGTGTCACTTTCTCTTGCTTTAGAATCTATTGATTTTAGTTGTCTGGAAGAATCCATTGCTCAAAGCTATGCTTCACCCTCAACTGGACCTCAGTGGCCTTGGCATCATGGTCTTCCTTGCCATTCAAATAGCCTATTTCCAAATTTTGGCATTGTTGCACCGCAGTCAAAATAGCTTTATCGAGCATCTCTTCCTTGAGTTCTTCATCAGCTTCCTCGATGGCATTTCTAATACCATTGATAATTATTTTGACTCTCTTGAAATTCATAATCAAGTCCAAATCGACCCAACCTTCAGTACCCATGTTGCGTCTCAAAAACACGTCACGAATCAAGTTTTCCAACGAAAAGTAGTAGTCAATTTGCTGGGTCAAAGCTTGCTGCGGGTTCTGCTTAGGACTAATTGGCGGAGGCACCTGTACGGGAATTGGAGTTCCATAAGGCATACCAGCCACCATCATCGGCTGTGGATGCTGAGGAATGGGCACGAATGCAACTGATGCAAGGGGGCGGAACCCATTTGGAGCGGCATAGGCGCCGCCCGATTGGTAGTTACCGATGCTGTTACTCCTAGAGTAAGGCGCGCTGCCGTTGGAGGGTCTATAGTGTCTGTTATTGTGCTGGAACTGCTGAGGGACAAATTGTTGGTAGTAGGGGTTGTTTTGTTGCTGACGAGGTGGTTGGTGATTCTGCTGCAGTTGCGGTAAACAACCCTGCGCTTTGGCAGCAGCGGCCCCGGCCACAAATCCATTCTGGGACTTTTTGTGATTTTTCTGCTGTTGCTGGGTAATGCGTCCACGGTGGTCGTTTGCATATCCAGAATTGGGCTGGAGTTGGCCGTCCGACATTGCGGCAATGCTAGCACTTGTTTGTTCAGAAGCAGAAGCATCAGAAACATGGGCCGCTTCGTACTTGTCGTCGCCTTCCTTGCTGTCACTATCCTTGGCACTCTCCTTCAACTGGCCATCGTGACCGGCCATCGGCACAGATGCGTTCTTGTTTTTCTTTGTGTTCTTGTTTTTCTTTTTGTGTTTCAGTTGGCCCGATGCACTATTCTGACCATTGCGTGGACTGGGCAAGACCACTTTGGCATTGAGCGGTACCCACTTACTAGCCTTGTTAGGCTTGGTGCTGGGCCTGTTGGCGCTCTGCTGTGACTGTTCAATCTCGGAGATCTTATCAGGAGTAGGCCACTTGTGTTCATCAACAGTGGACTGTTGCGCAGCTGCTGCGGCACCCCACACAGACTTTGATGGCGCAGGAGCCGGCGTCAACACCTTTTTGGCTTTTTCTGGGGCCCTGGCTGCTGCTGCCTCTGATGCACTTGGAGCAGCGAGCTGCTCTCCTGATGTAGAACTCAACCCTCCATCAGAAGCTGGGGAGGGGCGGGCAGCCGCTGCTGCCGCTACAACAGCAGCGGACGCTGTATTAGGGGATTCAGAAGTGCTGATAGCTGAAGTCGAATCAGAGCCGGCCCCCGCAGCGGCAGCGGAGGCAGCATGAGCGAGGCCCAGTGCCGAGGCAACAGGGGAGTTTGCAGCCGAGGAGGGAGCAGCACTGGCGGCCAGCTCGGGCTTCGTTTCTTGTCTCTTTGCAGCGACGTTGGCGTACGAAATCGACATGTTATGTTCTAGAGAAGGCGCTGTGGCTAGACAATTTGTGGAGAGGCCTGATTTTAAGAGTTGGCTTGTGGGTAACAGGAACAGTAGCAGGGAATAAAAAAGCGAGTCAGGGAGAGGCCCGAAGATTTCAACAATGATATTGGCACACTGGTTTCCAATATAATTTGGGCCCTTGAAGGATCCGGTGTATCTTTTTTAGCGAGAGCCTGTGAAGCAGGTGAGTGAAGAAGTTGACGAGCAAAAAATTTTCGGTTGATTTTTTTTTTTTCCTCCGCTTGGTTTCTCGCTCGTTTTTGCGCTGTCTCCATTTTCCTGCCGCACTGAGCTTATTAAAAGCTCGTGCTGAATTGGCACACTGTTGCTGCTTCGCTATTGATTTTGCCCTTTTTCAAGCATGTTGATTTTTGTGGTAAGCGGCTAATTGTGATTTGGGCATGTCTTTTGTGGCAATGGTACAATATCGCTTGCTTCTCGATTTGGCAGTATCTGGCTTTACAGGGCTAATCCAATGGCAGGGCTCACATTAAGTCCGCACCGCACTGTAATCCACCGCAGCGCTGGGCCCTCGACTGCCCCAAGGTTCATCTTCATATTTTGGTGACGTCATTTTTCTGCCGCCGGCATTTGCCGCCATGTCCGAGCGATTTTTTAAGTACCAGACCAAACGAGTAGCTGATGTTGGCGCTGATGTTGGCGCTGATGTTGGCGCTGATGCTGGTGCTGATGCGGGCCCAACCTCGCTCGCAGCAGCACTGACGGGCCCTAGGGCTGGGTACTGCAGATAGTCTCTCTACAGAGGTGCTCTGCTCCATGGCGACGACGAGCCGTACAAAAGGACAGTCCATGTACACACGCCGAATGACGAAGCAGAGGTACAAAAGGCACAAAAGCAAAGTACATAAATAGCCACGTTTGCCACCGCCTTTTTTTCCTTTTTTCTTGTATACTGGATTTTCTGGGTCACGTTTTGTTTTTCCAATTTGCATTTCGCTCCCATTGTGCACTGTGTCTGCGAAATGGGTGCGGGTTTCCAGGGCTAGTAATTTTCGTGAACGATCGTTTAACGGGCCCAAGGCGCACCGCTCTGGTTCCTCGTGTTCTAGCAACGTTCTATTTAGCCCAAAGACAAACACAAAACCGAATGCTGTTTCTGTGACGTGTTTCCAACTCACCGAACCATTGGATGATCCAAAATCCAAGATCCATTTTTCTCGTTCAGTACGGTATTCCTCCATTTTTCTCGTTCAGTTCAGTATTCCTCCATTTCCCCTTGTTCCGCTTCCCTCACGCCATGCCTCGGCTTGCGGCGCGCGGTTGTCCTCAGCTCTTATTCTCATACCCCGGATTCTTCTTCACGCGAGGCATGTCCGTGTTAACAAATCCCCACTACCGGCCGCTCCTCGAGATCATCCGCTCCTCGAGAAACGGAATCGTCTACGGCGGCAAGATCCGCTTCTCACATGCCTTGGTCATCAACTTGCTATATCGCTCGGGCCCCATCAAGCCCCGGCTCCAACAAGTGTTGAGGGCCACCAAGCAGCACTCGTTTGTGTTGGCCGGCTTTGCCGTCGTATACAAAGTTGCTGTCAATATCTTGAAGCAGGACTCTCTCTTGGGTGATAAACCCGGCTTGGTCAAGTTTGCTGCCGGCGCTCTTGGAGGCTGGGTCGTGTACTCGCAGCACTTCGGCTACTTCAACCCGGGCATCACCCACCAAGTCACACTATACTGCTTTTCGCGGGTGTTGATTGCATTGAGCAAAATCATTCTCGACTACTACTTACAATGCCGCCAGCCTCTGTTGCGCATCAAGGGCCATAGCGTTCGGTACAACGACTTGACCGCAGCACAGGCTCTGCGCTTTAAGGCGAAAATATACAATCGCTCCTGGAAATACTTTGCTGTTCTCACCTGGGCGTTGGTCATGTTCATTTACGACTTCCAGCCGCAGTACTTGCAGTCGTCCTTGAGACATTCCATGGCTTATATATATGACGTTGAGATGGACCTGTGGTCCACTTGGCGCGAGTTCTTCAATATTCTTTGAGAAACCAGTCTCTGGAGCCTCTGGCTTTTTGTTTATTACCTTGTCTTTTATCATCAGTCCTCTCATCTCAATTCGTAACCTGCTTGGAGTGTTGCGGCTACTTCCAATGTGTTTCCCTTTTCAAACTCTGTAGCTTATCACTATCCTTCCTAATATAACCCTACTAAGAATACTCTTTCTATTTTTTTTTTTTTTTTTTTTTTTTTGTATTAGTACTGTAAGCGGGTCCCTCTTTTTGTATTAGGTGAGAAACTATCAAACAAACATTTGGTAAATTACAATCCATTAAGTCAGAGCTCGAAATTACACCCGCGCGTGCTCGCCTCTTGCGAAATATCTTTTAGCCCAGTTTGCTTGTGACTCTTGGCAAAAACTTCAGGTAAAACTTCCCGATAGTATTAGTCATTCGAATAGTCTGTCTTTGATGACGTTCAGTCTGAAACAAAGCCCCGCTTCCTGCTGCCCACCTCCTTGCTCATTTATGTCCACATGGACGCTCAAGGTTGATCATGTGGAGTCTGTGTTTTGGCGTCTAATTCTTTCAACCGATCACATAACGCCCTGTTTTCTGTTTTTAACAATCCTAGTTCAATGAGAAGACTTTGCTTGTTACTGTAACTTATCATGCTCAACAATGCTTCATTTTCCTTCTGCAACACAGATAGTTTGTTAGTAATTCTGTGGGCTATGTCCTGCGCGTCAAACTCCTGGGAATACACGATCGAATCGTCCTTCGTCATCACTAGTCCCACAATTATAGCTTCAAGTTTGGATTTGGCTTCTTCCAACTGTTTGTTTTTTTCTTTTAAAAGACTGTAAAGGTCTTTGAACAATTTTTGATAAGTTCTTGGTAGTTTGATCAGCTCTCCTGTACTGCTCACTGCTCCATCGACGGTATCTTCATTGACACTAAGTGATTGTAGTTTGTCCTTCAAAGATTCATTGATTTGGTTTTTGAACGAGAGTTCCGATTTAAGCATTTCGATGGTTTCTGTCTCACCGGTGTCAAAAGACTTAGCTCCAAATATATATGGCTTGGTGTTTTGATCAGCAGTCGATTGAATGTTTGATCTGGTCTCAGATGCAGCGGGCTTATCGTCGAGACTGGTGACACTAGCCATTGCTGAATTGTACTCGGAAGTGTTTGTCTTCTTTCTTTGCAATGTTGACAGGATGTGGAAAGGATGTCCATGATTGTAGTTGACGAACTGCAGTGGCTCTGCCAAAGGCTCTTTACTTGCATGTTTGGGCATGTTGTAGACCCCATTGGTTTGGAGATTAGCAAAGTGAGATTTGACATTCTGGACTGTGTACGGTTGTTTGGATGGACATGAATCAAACAAAGAGTTGTTCATAAAACTGGGTAAATGCGTGCCCTGAGTGTCAACCTTATTTGGGGAGTTTATACTACTGGTTATGGACGGGGAAGATGCAAGGCCAGAGGTAGTGGAGCGGGCATTCCATAACCTGTTTGTGCTGGAAGAGAACTGTTGGTTCTGAAACAGATGCCCTTTTGACATGGACATTCCACCATAGCTTTGGGGCACGAGAGAAGATTGGAAGGTGATTTCCGGGTCTGTGTCCTCGCTGTTCGCTGCAGTGTACCCGCTGGATGTTGTAGCAGCAATACTTCCGGAACTCGTTGGATTGAAAGCAATATTGAGGCCAGATTGGTTTGACAAGACTGGGTCCATTTTTAAGAGTATCCGGGATCGAGAAAAAATTCGTTAAATTATGTAAAAGTGCTCCGTTACGATATTTATACATCGCGCAGCGATCGTTTCAAATTTGCAGCCATTGCTTGTGTGGAGGGTTGTCCGCACGCAAGGAGGTCCCCATGCATCAGTCGATGCACAGAACCACATGCTTGAAACCGCTGATGTATTGGGCGGACGTGCTGCAAAAAAATTCAAGTGTACACAAAGAAAGGACGATAATGTATAAACCCCGCATAATTCGGAGGAAAGAACTTGGGCAATCCCCGATTTTGCCAGGTGAAGAATGCCACAGCCTTATCCCTCGTCTCGGGATTTTATTCAACTTGGGGACACTCATTCGCAGGTGGTTTGCTCCGAACAAACACCCAAAGAAAACGACGCAAAAGTCGGCGAAACCACGACATGTTTCTCGTAATCTCGTCAAGCAATCAGAAGCCAAAACGTGCGTTGCCAGATGCATGGCCAGCACCCCCTAGCATATTCCTGAGAAGCTGGCCGTTCGGATGGCTTAAGACTTGCTGCGGTAGTAAGAGAATCCTGTCGTCCAAATTCCTGCCCACCAAAAATTCAAGCAATACATCGGTGAAGTGGTTGCAGTTGTTGTCAAACAAGTCATACGCCAAAGCATGGTATTTTCCCGCTTCGTGGTCTCGAAGATCTTGTAGGAAGTCACTGAAGATCTCATAGTCGATCAGGGTATTTCCCATGTCAATGACCTCCACAGGCGCACCGTACTTTGTGGTGCCAGGCTCCTCGCACACCCGAATGCCCTGGTCAATATAAAATTCCCTACCATAAACCACTGTTGATGTATGGTAGATGGCGTCGATTTTACTCCCAAGAATCATGGGCGAGTACACTGACGCCAAGCCATGGGACAAGTCATACACATATACCTTGACAGAAAACTCTTGTTCCATGTCACGTTTCAATGCTAGGGAGTTCGCGGCGCCCTCTGGTGGCGGATTGCTGCTCCTTTATACCCACGTCTAACGAGATACAGACTCGCCACTCGCACGTGAGATCTGTGAACTGTTCGCGGTGTCCGGTGAAGTTGGATATCGGCTTACTTGAGACAGCTGAAGCCACACCGCTTCCTTATTAATTTTCTAGGGAGAAATTGGCCCTGTTCCCCGGATTTGGATGGAGCAGGTGCAAAAGAAAGCATGATTGTTTTCTTATGATCATGCTGGTTTTGGACTCCTTTGTTCTTCCGTTTTTGGCTGCAGTTTTCGATCGTGCTTTCGCCCTTCTTCAGATCCGTCACCTATAGCGTTTTTCCGCTTGAAGCGCTCCCTCCATGTTTTCTTTTTCTTTCTGTTCGGATTTTTTTTTTTTTTTTTTTTTTTTTTCCGCGCTTTCTGAGGAAATTTCTGTATAGGCGGATGAGCCAAGCGGTCCAGAAAAATTTCATCACCGACTACATAAGCCTGAACTCACCAGTGTTCTACGATGGTCCGTTTCTAATTACACTAGGAGATTTAAGATGATACCGCCGTCTATAAAGGACAGAATCAACGGCTATAAGCTCCAATTAGCGGAGCTTCTTGCTCCAGTATATGTCGAACATTCAACGCTCCTAGGATTCACCTCGGTGGTTCAAGGTAATTTTCAAAAGTGGATTTGCGAAGACGCTGAGACATTTCACGACCTTTTCGTTCAAGCTCCGCCAGATAAGCAAATAGACACTTCCCTCTGCAACCTGATTGAACTCCTTCAAACAATATGGGCTGACTTTCAATACCCCATAATTAAAAGATACCAGCTAATGCACGAGTCCTTGTGTAACGAAATGATTCAAATGTTGAAAGGTAACAACAAAAAGAAATTCAAGAGTGTGGAGATGAGGAAGTTGAGTGATAACTTCAAAAAGTATGATAACACAGTGAGAGCTTTTTACTCGAAACTTTTGCATGATCTAGGCTCCAAATACTATAACCTGTTGATCCCCCTGACCTACTTGCAAGATTTTGATATTGTGATCCCACTGGCCAAGGAGGAAGAACGACTTGTTGACTTCCATGCGACATTGACCTACATTCTATTCCATTGTCTTTTGGCAATGGGAAACCTGTCTCGGCATTATGCAAAGTCCCTCGTGTCTTATATCCAACCCTATAAGTCGATGTCCACATACTACAAGCATGTGAGAGATCCTGAATTTTTTGCTTCAAACGGAAAATCGTTGTTTATATACTCTTTGCGGTGCTATTCAAAGTGCCTTGGTATGTTGCCAACTATGCAAGAGCCGTATAATCATATTGGTATGGTTTACAACTCTTTGGGTCAAAAGTTCAGCGCCGCATTGTGGTTTTTGCGTTCTCAATTTACTCGTGATACGAATATAGCAGTTGGGCGTCATAATTTGCACAACATATTCAAAAAGCTGTGGTTGAGAACTGCCTATAAGCAAGTATGTCACAAAGCCCAACCTTTGGAGCTCCTGGACATTAACGTTATATTGCTACGGATTATTGCCGACTATTTCTACTTCATTTTGTACAAAGACCGGCTCAAAATCCAGAATGTGGAAGCACATTTTTTCAACACGTTATTTACTCAATCCGGCAACACCGTCTCCAAGAGCCCCAATTACGTGACCGAGCATCTTACTTGCCTCATTTGTTTTTACCAATTGGGTGAGTCTGAGCATGATGCTACTTTGAGAAATAGGTTTGGTTCATTCGTGGCTCGGTATATGAACTCTTACCTCGCATATATAGTGAACCAAGAGATTACGACCTTGAATGAGGGAGAGATGGCCTTAAAAAACGCGAGGTTGATTTTGGCCTTTTTGAGGAAAAATACAGTGTTTCTGAAGCAACATGGGTCTCAATTGATACCGAACATCGTTAAGGCACTCAACGTCTTCACCAACTGTGATGATGATGTTGCCACTTCAGTCAGGGAAGCATTTAGTCAGAACAAAGTGCCGGTTCGTAACCATTACTTTTCAGAAGATGTTCACTTCAAAGATTTTACTCCAATTGGATGTCAGTTCAAAGATTTTGACGATACACATCTTTTCAAGAATGGAAGTATGCACCTACTCTTTGGATCGCACTTTTGTACCAAAAAACATGAAATTCCTGAATTCCTTAATAATGAAGCAGTGAGAAGAATCAACAAATTGATAGAATCAAAGGGTGTTAACGAGAGCTCTTTGGATGATGTTATTGCATCTGAATTATCTCTATATGAAAACACATTGAGGCTTCATGCGTGCGTTGTAACAGTGAGAAGCCTTTTTGGTGAAAAGGTAATTTTGAATGAAGAGAAGGGTGTCTTCGAGTTACGAAAGAGCAAGTTGGCAAAATCTCAAGAGAAAACACACATTAAGAAAAAGATTACGGAGAACGTACTGAAAGACCAGGAAGTGGAATGCCCAGAAGTGCAAGACCTGCAACAAGCAATTCCATCCTCTTTAGAGGAGATAGAGCTGATGATTCTTGGCCATGCATCTATGATAAGTAAAAAGTCGCCAGATGAAGAAGGTAACTTGGGATTAGCTAAGATGGTGTACTCGATTGTGCAAGATGACGAGGTGGTGCCCGCAAAAAACGAGGAAACCATAAACGAGAGTGAGGAGGAGTCTCGAGGATCCTTACGTACAAGTGATAGCACCCACGTCCAATCTCCCCATATGAGTTCAGGCAGTGATGTATCGTATGGCATTACTGCACCCTCTGGATCAAAAAATTTGCTACAGAGAATGATATCGAGCCCGGTGTACAACGTGTCCGAACAGGAACCCTTGAAGGCGACATTATCAGCTCAAACACAGATGGATCGCTCATCGAGTCTGCCACAGCCGCTCCAGGTGCCACTGATGTGGCCATATGTGAACCAAGCGTGGTTTGCAGGGCAGCCTCAGCAAGCACAACAACTCCAGGGACAGGGCCCGGTACAGCCACCGGTGGAGTATCCAGTGCAAATAGCACCAGAGCCAACTGCGTTCGGTTTTCCACCACCAGGACCGAACATGTTTTATCCAGGATTCCCTTATCAACCCCAGAGGTATGCCGCAGTCAATGCTCCACTTCCACCAACTTCGCAGAACGGGTTTGGCCCAATGTATCCCATGTTCATGCCTCCACTGCACTACATGCCAAGTTTACCACCTGGGCAGAGCCACGCACACAACAATGCAGATGGTTCCCAAATGGCGTCTCCATCACCTAGAGTGCAGCGCAACAATCAGTCTCAGGGCCAGATCTACGCTCCGTAGTCGACCCAACTACAAACTACAATTGAAATATCGGGAGATCAGATCCTAAGGCAACGGGTTTAGCCGAAGTGTAAAAAGTGCAAAACGAGAAATGCAATAATGCAAAGGCAAAGCACCAAGAAAAACTCGGCGCAAGTTTAGCATATATTCATGAACTGGCGTTGCAAGATCGAAAGCCGATACATCGACACTGCGTAAACGAAACGTAATACTTCGTATAGCACACATGGCTTCATAAGGCACCATACTGCAGACAGCGGCTGGCGGAGCCGTTTCGCTTCTCGACACGCTGCGAGCTGAGTTCCGGAGTGGACTGATCTCCACAGAGAATAGGCGTCGTTTGCACAAAAAATATCCCAATCCCAGTCCGGTGATACTTGAGATCTATATATAGAGTCAAAGCTCAAGCATGGGTGATATCACGCATCGTGTGTCCAAACAAACGTACCAGATGAGCGCTCCACCGGCAGACGCCTCGATGGATGTGTTGAACGAATTCTACTGGACTGGAGAAGCGGAGCCTCACACCAGAAGAAGAAAGGCCATCATTGCAAAGCACCCGGAAGTATCCAAACTTACGGGCTACGAGCCCAAAACCAAGTGGTTGGTGGCCATGGTGGTGGTAGTTCAGTTTTCTGTTGCCTACTACTTGCGAGAACAGAAGCCGATTTCGGTCAAGTTCATAGCCTTAGCATACGTGATTGGAGCCACCGCCAACCAGGCGATTTTCCTTGCTATTCACGAATTGTCGCATAACTTGCTCTTCAAGAAGCCCTTCCACAATAAGATGTTCGCCATCTTCACCAACCTCCCCATCGGCATTCCGTATTCAGCATCGTTCCAGCCGTATCACCAGCTCCACCATAAATTTCTCGGTGACGAATACTTGGACACGGACTTGCCAACGCGGTTTGAGGGCTTGGTGTTGCTGAATGTGTTGGGAAAGGTGTTCTTCGCCACATTCCAAATCTTTTTCTATGCGTTGCGTCCGATGTTCATCACCCAAATCAAGATCACCTACATACATCTCTTGAACATCGTTGTTCAACTTGGTGTGGACTTCGTGCTTGTTAAGACCTGTGGTGTCAACGCGTTATACTACTTCATAATGTCGTCGTTTCTCGCCGGCTCTTTGCATCCATGCGCTGGCCATTTTATTGCCGAGCATTATGTGCTAAACGACAACAATGTACCACGCCAAAGAACCCCCGCAGAGAGCCCCCATGCTGTGAACATATCCAAGGACTTGCTCCCGGAGGAGACGTATTCATACTATGGGTCGTTGAATCTTTTGACTTGGAATGTGGGCTACCACAACGAGCACCACGACTTCCCCTACATTGCGTGGACGAAGTTGCCCGAGCTCCGCCTAATTGCTGCAGAGTTCTATGACCCTTTGCCGCAAGTTAAGTCATGGTGTGGTGTGCTTTGGTACTTCTGTTTTAATGATATAAACACGCTCTGGTGCAGGGTGAAGCGTGCGGGCAGCATCAAAGAAGGCCTGAAGATAGGCAATTTAGATAAGAACCAGGAATAGAAAATAAGGAGCCATGGACAAAAACCGGCGAAGGATATGGTACTGGAATGTAACAAATTTAGAAGGGAAGGTTAAAAGTACAAGAGTAAAAAGAACTAGGAAAGGAAGAGAAAATGTTGTGAATTTACTGAATAAATACCAAATTCTACTAGCTATTGAGCACACAGCCCAAAAGCACTCTAGGGTTGTACTGATTCAGCACATTATTTCACGTTTGTTGATTCAGCACATTATTCAACGTTTGTTGCGTTGGGCAGCCAGTCAACATAAATTTACAAGTTCTTCACCATCCGCGTCACTAAGTTCATGCCGTCCTCGTTGTACGAGGTCAATTTCTGCTTGACATCATCGAGGAAGTTTTCTGCATCAACGACATCACCCTCAGTAGTGTCGTCACCTTGGCCCAAAAGCTTCACCCGAAGCTTGCCCGCAGGGTACTCTTCCTTACCCAAAATGACCGCAAGCTTGGCACCGCATTTTTCGGCAGCATCAAACTGTTTTCTGGGGTTGGCCTTTGCCTTGTACAAGTACTCGGCGTTGATGCCTGCGTCCCACAACTGTTTGGCCACCGCCATGCGCTCTTTCAAGAAGCCGGTCCAGCCTTCACCTCCGCCAAAGGCCATAACATAGACGTCAGTGTGAGTGGGCGAAAGAGATTCCCATTGTGCAGCAGCACGTGCCTTGATGATGGAGAAGAGACGCTCCACTCCGAACGAAATGCCCACACATGGAATTGACTTGCCATTGGAGAACATTCCCACCAAGTTGTCGTAACGGCCACCTGCGGCAATCGACCCCACCCCCACGTACTCGCTTGCATCCTCGACTTCTTTGTCCGGCGCACCGCTCTTTGCACGGGCCTTCAACTCCTCAGCGTTTGTAGGTGGCGCTGATGCTGCGGTGACTGCTTCGTAGATCAAGCCCGTGTAGTAGTCCAAACCACGAGCAAGCGACATGTCGAAAGACAAGTACTTGTCTATGCCCAACGCCTCGACGTAGTCGGCCAACACAGACATTTCTTCAATGCCTTTCTGGGCCGAGGCGTTGTCGGCTAAGAGCGGCGCCTTCTGCAAGAAGTCCAACGTTTCCCGGATGCTACCTGCAACTTTGACAAACTCCCCGATTTTGTCCGCCACTTCATCCAGCTGGCCCTTGTCCACGGTGATTTCTTTGCGCACTGCATCCCAGGGCAACTTGTCCAACTTATCCACAGCCGAAGAGATCTTGCGCACATCCTCGTCCTTGACACCGCAAGCCTGGAAGATGCCGTCCAAGATCTTACGGTGGTTCAACTTGATCTTAAAGTCGTTGATCCCCAACGACACCAACCCCTCCACAGTAATAGCCAAGATCTCCGAGTCTGGGATCATGGTGTCGTAGTTACCCGCCACGTCAAAGTCACACTGGTAGAATTCTCTCATACGGCCCTTAGTCATTGCCGGCTGGTCACGCCGGTACACCTTGGCAATGTGGAACCGCTTGATCGATGAGATGCTGTTGCAAGCCACATACCGCGCAAATGGCACCGTCAAATCGTACCGCAAAGAAGTCAACTCCCCGCCTTGATCCTCCAAGTTGTAGATCAACTTGGAGTCTTCTCCGTACTTCCCCGTCAAAATCTCTCGAAGCTCGAACACCGGCGTGTCGATGGTCACGCCGCCGTGTCTTTTGAACAACGAGCTCAACGTGCTGAACACCTCTTCCCTCAACACCATGTCCTTGTCGGCCCAATCTTTCGTTCCCTTGGGAGTCTTCAAGAGGAACTGCGACTCTTGTTTCTTGGATTTCTTGCTGCTTTTTTGCTGTACGTTCTTAGCCGCGGGGGCAGACGCAGCACTAACTGTCTTAGCGATCTCGGTGGCTTCGGTGGACATTTTTCTGGTGTGTCTTAAGATCGTCCGTAGAACCAATCTGCTCATGAACTCAGGTCCCAGAGGTATTTTTTTTCGCCATGAGGCGCTCTCCATGTCGCTCCTGGTGCACGGGTGTGCAGGCCACTCTCTTTGGCGACGGTTATGTGGGCCCTGCTGATGCTACTTACATATCCAAAATTGTTGTACTGCCTATTCGTACTTCGTAAATGAAACTGTACTCAATCCTCATTGGTCACATTTGGCTTGGAGTAGTTCAAGCGCATAACCCCATCACTCAATATCCTCTTACCCCATTTGCCTGCTGCAGGGTCGCCGGTCTCATCTCTGCACTGCTTAAGGAATGGAAGCAACGAAGTGCCACCTGTGCCTTTCTCTGCGGCGTCGTTCTGCTTTTTCTTGGCCAACCCAGACCTCCTTGTCAGCAGCGATCCCATCTTGGCTGTCTTTTTGGCCTGCAAAACGACATACCGCGTAACAATTTGGATGTGCTTGTCACGGAACAGCTTTGTCATGGCCAAACACGCATCGTAGCTTAGGCTGAGCTCACCGTTGTCCTTGTGAGCATTCACAAACTCTCGAATTTTACACTCGTCATCCACCATCTGTAGAAAGTCGCGATGCTTGCGTGGCATATACTTTCTCATCTCCATGAGATACGGGTTCGCCCGCTTATTCGAGGCTTCAGCTGGAGCTTCTTGATGCGGCGCAGGCCGCTCGCCTGTGGAGTGGTGGTGCACTCCCAACAAAGAGTCCAAGTATTGGATCAAAGACGACTGTGCATTGGAACCACCGGCATAAGAGCGGCGCTGAAGCTCATCGCCGTACAAAATACCGTCTTTGTCTAGACCGACGTCTGCCATGTTCTTCCAGCCTGCCAAAAAGGGCCTTATCCGGAAGTAGAACACATGCGGGTCGCACATTTCCTCCATCTTCATCAAGATGGATCCCAAATGATCAATAGCCTCGGCCAAATTCTGGAGCGACGCGATCAATCTTGAGACATCACCGTTTACAGCGTGCTCCATCGCCTGAGTGCCGTGGTCTATAACTAGTCCGCCTTTGAACTCAAAGAACACGCTAACGAGGTAGAACCACGACTCATCTATAGACCCGGTGAAAGTGTTGATGGTGGTAATATTATTCAAATCCATGTCCTTACACATGGAACCAGACGGAATGATCTCCTTGAAGTTCCATAGGCACAAGCCCGCATACGTGGCGAGCGGTGGGAGCCCCAAGACCTCGCTGGTGTCTATCAATGGTTCAGCGATCTGCTTTGGAATGTGACTAATAGGCTCCTCGGCGCCCCAGACGTACGCATGGGCCAAAAATCCTAGCACTTGGTATGCTCTTCTGTGTTGCACAACATCCTCCAAGTGCTGTGTGGTCAAGAGCGGTAATTTGTCCACAAGTTCTCTAACTCTTCTCGAAAGAATCAAGGCCGGTAAGTTAGCTACCAAATCTTCCCATGGCTGGTAGTATTGCTGGGTAAGACGGGTTAAGGGAAAGTGAGGAGGCAAGAAGCCGGTCTCCTTGCTGACCTCAAACGTGTGAATGTCGAGCATCAATGCTGTGGCAAGTGTCAGGAAGTGGGTCAGTGGAGAGCAGACGAAGACGGAAGAGAAAATCCACAATATGGTGACCGCATGTCACGTGGCTGGAGTGAGCTGATGTAGCGTTAGGCTGCGGGTGGGGCGGAACGACAGGCTGCGGAACCGGTCAGGCCAGGCCCACTGGCCTCGACTAGTGATATGTGCCGCGGTGAAGTGAGCGCTCCAGGCCCAAGTCAAGGGAAACGCTTCTTTTTTTTTGCGCTCGACCCATAGATTTTTGATCTCGTGAAATGTAGCTGGAGCGTGTACCTCCGCCAATAGCAGCCTGGTTTCCTGCGCCTCCGTATCACTGTTCGCTTCCGAGAGCGATCTGGAATCGGATTTACCGTCCGGCTTGGACTCCATGTCTGGCTTAACGCCGAGTCCAGCCTTATCACCAGTGCCGGTGCCAGCGGGGTTTGGCTCCACGTATGGGGGATTACTCGTGCATGGATCGGAAACAGTAGGAACTGTAGCCGACAGATCCTGCCACCTCGGTGGCTGTTGGGATTGGGCTGGTTTCCGGGCATTGGAAAAACAGAACCACCTCTTTGCAGCCGGCGGCTGCTTTTGTGGTGGGGAACTAGCGGCTTCTGTTTTCACTAGAACGTTAGACGCGAGCGACACAAACGTGCTGGCGGCAAATTTGTCTATAGCCTCAAAAGACATGAGATACAGCCTGAAATTGGCCTCTGCTTTCTGGGCGGCAAAGGGGATATCGTTGAGCTTTTCAAAGAATTGCTTGAGTTTGAGCACAAGCCAGTTCTTGAGCCGGTTGTCGCCCTTGGATAAAAAACACCCGGTCTCTTCAACGCGCCGCCTTGCCAAGCTGGTTAACTCGATCGGGTGGCATAGCCGGCGCATCAAAGTTAAATGGTAGTGGACGGTTTCATCCAATGCTTGCAAAGAGAAATCCACGACGAGCTGGACGACTAGAAGCATTTGGTAGGCCAGACGCAACAGGGCCACCACGACATGGAAGAGAAGAACGAGGTCAAGCATAAGGCTTTTAGTTATTTTGTTTAACCAGGTTTTGTGATGTGTTTTGTGATTTGTTTTGTGATGTGTTTTGTGATTTGTTTTGTGATGTGTTTTGTGATTTGTTTTGTGATGTGTTTGTGATGTGTTTGTGATGTGTTTGTGATGTGTTTGTGATGTGTTTGTGATCTGCGTTTGTGATCTGGTATCTTTTTCGTCGACGTCTTACCTTCTTCCTTTATTCGGTTTCCATTATTCAAATTCCCGACTTTGGGTGCAAAAACGAAGTACGCCTTGGGCGCAGGAAGCCCCAGGCCCGAAGCCAGGCCCGAAGCCAGGCCCGAAGCCAGGCGCGAAAGCAGGGCCATGTGGGCTCACGGAAAAGGCCCCGGCCAACTGCCGGAGAATGCGAACTAAGCTGTGCACGGTTCTTGAGCTCGTGCTCCAGCCACCGAAAATGCGCTGGTGATTTTGGCATGGGGCACTTGTGGCTTTAATATTGTTGTCTTTTTGTGCATTCATCCTGTTTCATTTTGCCCAACTGGTACAATTCGCTTCTGTTCGTTTTACTCTTGGTTTTCGTCTTGTGCTTTATTTTCCTTTCGCCTTTGCTTGCGCCCGCAACTGGTCCCGTGACTCCCTGCGCCAATGCGACACCCCCAAAAATCCCCCCAGTGATCAAATCCACTGTAAACTCGACGGACTCGCTGGACTATCGCTCCATAACAGCGTACGCCATTTACATAATAGCAATAACCTTAAATTGCATCTTTACGGATTCCAACTTAAGCTGATTGTTGAACAGTCGTCATAAGCCAGCAAAAGCCACCAATGTCGTTCAAAGGGATCAAGAAGTCGCTTGTGAGGGCTCCTCAGTCCTTCCGCCAAAAGATGAACATGGGTGAAATCACTCAGGACCCCGTTTACTTGGACGCGGAAAGACGATTCAAGGAGTTGGAGGTGGAAACAAAAAAGCTCAGCGACGAGTCTAAGCGGTATTTCACCGCGGTCAACGGAATGTTGGACTTCCAGATCGATTTCTCCAAAGCAATCGAAGAGATTTACAAGCCTATTAGTGGAAGGTTGTCCGACCCCAACTCCGCAGTGCCGGAAGACAACCCGGAAGGTATCAAGGCTGCCGAGCAATACCGAGAGGTTGTCAAGGAATTGAAGGAGACTTTGAAGCCGGACTTGGAGTTAATTGACAAGCGAATTGTCAAGCCAGCGCAGGAATTGTTGAAAGTGATCGATGCCATCAGAAAGATGGCGACGAAGAGAGATCATAAACAACTTGATTTGGACCGTCACAAGCGCACATACAACAAGTATGAGGAGAAGAAGGAACGGACGGCAAAGGATGAGGAGAAAATGTACGGCGCAGAGGCCGAGGTGCTGATTGCTCAAGAGGAGTTCGACTACTATAATGACATGTTGAAGCAGGAGTTGCCCATATTGTTCCAAATGCAGCGTGACTTCATCAAGCCTTTGTTTGAGTCGTTTTACTACATGCAGTTGAACATCTTTTACACTTTGTACAACCGTATGGAGGAATTGAAGATTCCGTATTTTGATTTGAGCCTGGACATTGTCGAGGCCTATCACGCCAAAAAAGGGAACATCGAAGAGCAGACCGATGCCGTTGGCATTACTCACTTCAAAGTTGGACACGCAAAGAGCAAATTGGAAGCCACTAAAAGAAGACACCAGATGGCCGCAGGAGCATCGTCGCCTACGTCGCCTACAGCAGGGTCTGCGGCCACACTCCCTCCGTACAGTGCTGGTCTGAGCCAGTACGGTGCTGCCGGGGAGAAGCAGGGTTATAATCCTCCGCAGTACTCATCCGGTGCAACGGGGTACCAGACGTATGCTCCACCAGGTCAAGCTGCTCAACAGCAGCCGCAATACTCTGCACCAGCCACACAGTATGCAGCTGTACCACAATCACCAGTTGTTGGTGCAACGGCTCTTAGTACCGTACAAACATGCACAGCTTTGTATGACTACACAGCCCAAGCGCAGGGAGATTTGTCATTCACAGCTGGCACTGTTATTGAGGTCATTGAAAAGGGTGATGCCAACGCGTGGTGGACAGGCAGAGTCAATGGCCAGACCGGAGTATTTCCAGGGAATTACGTTCAGATGAACGCCTAGGAAAGAAAGAATCACTTTTAGACACGCGCCTCTTTTTTACTTCAGTGGTTTTGTTTTATATGTAGTTTCCAACGCCCTATAAATAGCTAGCTGCTCTCATTCTGGTGAAAATATCGGGGGTAGACAGGTTCTTGTTGCCTGACTACAACATGAGCCTTTCGGCAAGCCCCGGAAAATCACAGTAGCATGTAACTGTAGATCTACAAAATACAAGACAAGGCAAAAAGAATTATGCAAATTACGTAGATCTGCAGTAGTCAAAGACGTTAGCGTTTTTCCGGGCTTAGCTCAACCAGCGAGGCCTTCGTTGGAGTTGTCGTAAGTCAGGCGGGACAGGGTCTAAATGCAGGCTACGATATGCATCTCTAAGACACAATAGACGTACGTAAATCCAGCGTCCATCCCACGGAGATGCAGCTGATGACGCCCCCCAGCCATGAACGAATAGCCTCCTCAAACGAGGAAAAAGTGGGTGAGTTTGGGACCCTGCACTGCAAAATGCACCGATGAAAAGAGTAGCGCCACTTAGACTTTGCAGCAACTATGTATTATTTCCCTGTGGAGAATTCTTCCTGGTCTCTAGGGTCGGCATGAATACGCGCGCCTAAGCAACGCAAGCAGGTTTAAAAGAAACAAAAAAGTGAGACGCGCCAAACTCGTATAGATACTGTGCACCCTTATTTTTAATATGCATGCAGTCCCATGGAACTTTGGGGCACCCGAATTCCGTGGCAAGGGCGTGTAAGCTTGCAAGCTTGCAGAGCCCACCTTTGCCTGACTTTGGAGTTTTTGGCAAGCTGATTTCGGCCAATGCAAGGACAAATGCAAGCAGATGGTCAGCAGTCACAAAGTATGAGCACGGCTGAATTGGAGTTGTACTTTCCATCGTTTGGCATATAACCATAATCAACTTGCGCTTGCAGCAAGCGCCTCGAAAGCTCTCTGGGCATAATAAAGCAAAGTATAAAAAAAGAGAGATCTTTTATTTCTTTTGTCGGTGTTCCGCATAACGCTATTTGGAACTCGGGGTAAAGCCGTTTGCGTATACCGAGACTGCTAGAAGCTTCCGAGAGCGGCAATCCTGCTCATGAGATGGCATGGTAGAGAGTGGGCGATGCACCAGATCGGCTATATGCACTCGTTATCTGAAACTAAAGTGTAAAGATTAGAATTTACACACCGTGCATGATGTTTAACCATGCATACGACTACATCAACTGTAGGCTCTGATGTCCCTATGCACATCGTACTTGACTGCGGAGATTCCTCTGATTTAAGTAGGCTCGTATTCCCAGCCTACAATTTGATAACAATCCTTGGTTTGCCATATTGAATCTCCGCAGCGCCCCCCAATGAAATTGCCAAAGAAGCTCTTGGCGTCACAAGTCAATTCAGTCCGGCCCTACAAGTCCCGGTCCAAGCGTCCATGTGATTTCTGCCGCAAGCGGAAAACATGTTGTATTATCGAAGTCCTGCTACCTTGTATGGCGTGTTTGCAGTTTAACAAGGGGGATTGCACATTTGTTCAAGATCCTGTGAAGAGGGGCAACCGCAAAACGGCGCCCGCAAAGTCGTCCAAAGACACAGCTCCCAAACAACGAAAGTTGAAGTCGGCACCACAAAGCGACTTTCACGAATCACCTTCTCTGCCAAACAGGGAGGGTAGCATAGTCAAGACAGAAACCTTCTACGACTCACAATCGGCACAACAAACGCCAGCAGAGCCGCAAGAGCCGGTGCTGTTCTATAACTTCCAGGAGCGGCCAAAGCTGCAAGTTTGTGACCAGTTCCGTTCGCAGAGCGATGGTAACCTTGCCAAAAGCAAAAATGAAATGTCAACACTACTGTGGATGGGCGCCGCTGCTCACGCACAATCGTACGAAGCATTGCTGGAGCTTCAGGCGGAGGCATGGCAGTCGCAGAGGAACTGGAAGGAGTTGTACAAACAGTTTTGTGGTGAGCTGCAGCTTCCGCATGGGTGTATTCGGATATCTGAACGCAAGGAGCAAGAGCTGTTACTGGGGCATTTTCTCTATAACGACTATACGAACTCACTTCAGCTAGACGACTCTGTGGGCCTGTCGTCGCTATCAGTGGGTAGCGCAGATCCCACCTCCAGCTTTTGGCTGCCCCATACTCTCGAAACCACCGCCACCAGCAACGACTACTTTGACCCAGTTGCAGAAGGGCCGGAACTCTTCACAGCGGGCCAGCAGAAGTACTACTCTGCTCACAGTTCTCTGTATCAAGTGCGGCAGCCTAACATGTCCATGTACTTGTCAAGCACTGACATTTATCAGCTACCTGAGAACATTGACCTTTATCTGTATTCAACGCATAATGGGAATGTGCAGAATAATCAAAATACCGCATTTTATTCTGGCGAGATGAAATGAAGCATAATCAAATCTACGAAACGAAACGGGGTACTTCTGGGAAATGGAGCATGAAAAGAGGAATACAAGAACATATGTGCATAGGGAGAAACAGCCGTGCTTACGGTGTAGATAGATGCATTGTTCGTATGTGTTTATCTTTTCTGTAGTCCTTTTTTTAAAATTGTGTGAAATATTTTTTTTTTTTCTTTCTTTTCTTTTTTTTTTTCTTTAATATTATCATAATATTTTAATTCTTTGCACATTTTTTTCTGTTGGGAATGTTGCAGTCGTCAGTTATGAGCCGATTGCAGTGATAGTATATATCGCAAATAGACCCTTATCGTCACCAGAACTGCATATTTTGTGGAATAGATGGAGCGTTTGCTAGAAGCGCCGGAGATCGCGGTATCAGTGCTGGTTACGGAAGTTGAGATTGCATGTGGTGCATTAAACTGTGTGAGACTGACGCGCCTGCAGTGAGTACACTCTCACGCATAACGAGATCTTTCAAGAATTAGAGGCGTTCACCAGATAGTTATCTTCCCACCGTCTGTCTTGTCGTCTAAACATCCTAGTAAAGGCACCCAGTTAAGAATCTAGTCTTTAACGGCCTGGGCAGCACAGGCAGTATATGCACGCACACCGTACGCTGCTAGCAGACTAGATCAGCCAAGCGGAAAAGGGGCCGCGGAGTGAATTCCGCTTGGGGATTTACACCATAATGCAGAATAATGCATGGCTGGCTGGGCTGCGTGAGAGGGAAACGCCACGCGCACTGCAGGGTAGTGGGAACTGCGTGTTAAAGCTCAGACTAAACATAAACGAATTATAAATGTGCGCTTTTCCTCATCATACCATTGTTGCATTACACTTAATTTTTTGCCTTCAACACTGCCCAGCCGAATATGTGGGTCCGCTGATGGTAACTTTAGGCGGTACGCTCTTGCAACTGTGCCATAGCTCGCCCCGTAACTCTTAGCGATTGGCCCGACAAAATGGAGTAGCATAAAGCAGAGAACTGGCGAGCAATACTAAAACAGAGATACGCAAGTAAGCTACTTGCACGCACACTCCGTAGGGGCACTGAACACTGGCAGAGAAAAACGAGACTCGGAAAAATTCAGGAGGATCTTCCGCAGAGAAGCAAGCGCACATCTCATACACTATAGTTACATCTGAGGAAGGGAATTTGTCGGAAACAAACAAGATAAAGTTTTAATAAGTTAAAGCAGTAAGTTGGGCACAAAACATATCGACGATAAAACTTGCGGAACAAGTAAAGATGCAGAGTTGACAAAAAACAAGCGTGTAGTAGGAGGCACGTGCCCACCAGCCATAGCAAGAAGAGGGAAACCATCAATAGCATCACTTTGGCAACTTTGGCAACTTCGGCAACTTTGGCAACTTCGGCAACCTTTACCGTGGAACACCCGGGTACTTGTCGAACCAGTCGCAGATTAAGCCAGCAAGCCTCTCAGGATGTTCCCGATGCATAAAATGGCCCACGTCAGAAACAAGCTGGACCCTGACACGGGGACATGCGGCCAACATTCTAGACTCAAGGTCATAGACTGCAGAAAGCATACATCCGTCTTGTTCACCGCCTAGAATCAAGGTTGGCACATTCTCGAAGTCCACCGGCCACCGCATTTCCTTGAGGTTCTTCCAAGGGACCACGTTGCGGTAGTATGCAGTGGCCCCGTCCAATACGCCGGGCTGGCTTAGGGTCTTTTTGACGGAGCCGATGTGGCTGGAGTAGTCCCATCCAGGCGACCAGTAGCTCCACAAATCCTCCAAGTAGCGGGCCGTTTTGAAGTCGCCAAACTTGCGTCCGTAGAGCCACGACGTCTGCATGCTGAGCATGTAGCTCAGGCAGTAGATTTGCTTGGGACAGTGCCAGAGCAAATGATAGAGCCGCAAGTTGGTGAGGTACGGAATGGCCATGGTCACCACCGAGGTGACAAGCTGCGGATACTTGGACGACGTCTTGAACGCTACCACTGCGCCCCAGTCATGGCCCACAATATGCACGGGCAACGTGTTGGACGGGTTGGCATTTTCGATCCACTGGGCGACGTCCAGAGCCACCTCGTAGATTGCGTACTCGTTGTCAGGGCCGAGCGACGAGGGCTCGTAGCCTCTCAACAACGGAGCAAGCGTCAATAGCCCGGAGCCAAAATGTTTCTGTAGGAGCGGAGCGATTTCGTTATAGGTATCGTTATTGTCCGGGAATCCATGGAGGAGAAAAATGACTCTGTTGTAGGCTCCAGGCATGCCCAATTGGGCCTGCGGGTGGGACGACCAAGCAGAAAACGATCTGCTGCCGTGGCGGAGAGCCACTTTGTGTTGCTTGGGCATTTCAGTTATGTAGTGGGACCAGCGGCTTTTCCGTGGATGAGTTCTTTAGCATTGGTAGGAATTGGCGCCAATATATGTTGTAGTGGGAATAGCATGTGACGATCTGGGGTAGCGGGGCCGAGGAAAAGCAAAGAGGGAAAGGAAGGAAGAAAAGAACGAAAAGAACGAAAAGAACGAAAAGAACGAAAAGAACGAAACGAAAACGAAAGGTTACACCAAGCCTGAAGCAGTTTTACATCACCATTCACAGGTTGATTTGTAGGTACATTACAAGCTGATTAGTAGGTACATTCACAAGCTGATTAGTAGGTACATTACAAGTTGATTTGTACCTACATTCATGCTTTTATGCACAGAAAAAAGTGTGAGTTGCTTTCGACACGTTTAGCGTGCATGCGCCACATCAACGCCATCCCACTGCCGTGACGTTTGGAAAGTTAATTCTCTTGCTTTGCGCACCAGCCAATTTAAGTTTTAGTATGTTAGTCTTCGAAACCAGTGCGTGGCTTTGCCTGCGAATCTCAGGTACATGGCCCGCGGCCGCGGCTGCCTGCCTCCAGCTCTGGCGCCGCGCGTGAAGAAGCCCGCGCAACATTTGCTTGCTGGAGGCGCCCTTGGCTCCGCGAAAACTCCACCGCAGTGGCGCCAACCACCGGTCAGCAGGAGCGAAAGCGCACGCACGTGACTCGCCGGAAGTGAGCTTCTGGTTCAGAGCTGGTCTCCTGAGCTAGGCGCGGCTTTGTATGGAGCTGGTAGGACCGCCTGGCTTCAGGTAACACAAGATGCCTTGACGAATGGCCTTAGTCAGCTCTGTCTTTCTGTACAGTTTAGATAAACATAATATTTTAATAATATTTTATTTTATTATTATTATTTTATTATTATTTTATTATTATTTCATTATTATTTTAATAATATTTTATTTTATTTTATTATTATTATTTTATTATTATTTTATTATTATTTTATCATTATTTTATTATTATTTCATTATTATTTTTTATCATTATTTTATTATTATTTTATTATTATTTTATTATTATTTTATTATTATTTTATTATTATTTTATCATTTTATCATTTTATCATATTATCATTTTATCATTTTATTATCATTCCCGTTCTTTTTCCGTTCTTTTCCCGTTTCGTCTCTATCTCATTTTCCTTTTCTTTTTTACCGACCAGCCGTTTTCGGCTCGGCAAAATGTTCAAATAAGCGATACTAGCGCACTGTCTCTAAAAAGGAAACCACGAAAAATCACAACGTACTTGCTCCAACCCCCGACGCTCAATACCGCACCGGATTTGGGGTCCCCGGCACCGACACTGTTGATTGCAAAGAACCGGCCATGTCCTGCTCATCTCCCAACACAAATCAATCGCAAGCCAAGATGCTCTGTGCTCTGGCAATTGTTATGCGAGCGTATCAATCTGTCAAAAACTCGCGCAAGCCTCTTGATTGGTGCGGGTGCCCTCGGAAGTGACATGCGAGCAGATTACTCTGCGGCAATTAAGCTAAGCTCTTTCGTCAAACACTCGCCTCACCACTCATCTCTCAAACAGCCAGTGTGGGGGAGCCGCCCCGAAAACCCGTGCAAAAAACCCGTACAGCTGACCACACAGCGGCGGCCACCTGCTACCTTTCCAAGCCTAGGCGATCCGGCCCCCACACCTATGTCAGTCTCCCCGGATACGAGCGACACCGCTGGAAAATGAGGGAATAATATAATCTGCAAATTAGGCTGGCCCCTGCATGAAACACCCCCGGAATTCCCGGGTTGTTGTTCCGGCGGCCCAATTCGGAGTGTGCGCACAACAAACCACTGCAAACGCAGCGTGAAAAAATGTCGCACCCACTGATAAATATAATGCGGTTTCCGGCCCGCCTCCACCTGGCTCTCTCTTTTTCTTCTTGTTCCCACCCAAACAAAAAAACCTTTTTTCGACATGCTTCCCCCAGGTGTTATTCTTGTGTTCGTCTTGGTGTTCTTGGCTTTCTGTGCCATCACCGCTATTCAGATCCACAAGAAAATGAAGGCTAAGAAGTCGAACCAAAGATTCTAGGCTCTGAGCTTTCTTTGGACGGAGCAACTCTTTGTTTACGCTCTGCGATTTGCCTTGTTCTAATTTGCTCTAGTGGTCTCACGCCGTGTGATGTCGTGGCTGGTGGAGAAGCAGGAGAGGCGTTTCGATGAACTCGCCTAGACCTCGGTCTTGGCTCGAAACAGTATATCATTATCACCATTTTTTTTATTTTTTTATATTTGTACTAATGACGGGAATCATTTTTATATCTAATAATACGGGAATCAGATATGGCGATGTAGAGCACGTCAAGCATGTAAAACTTGTAGCTCTGCCGGACGGCGGCCCAAGAATCTGGTCGACAGAGGCTAGCTGCCAGGGGCGAGCAAAGCGTGCAAGAAGTCCTCACACGCAGACCCGTACCTCCGATAGAATGCTCCAGCATAAAAATCGGTAATCGCCAGAATATCATATGCAATACGCAAATAATACGCAAATAATACGCAAATAATATGCATAATTCAAATAATACGCAACATGTAGTGGCTCCAGCTTAAAATCCAGCAATCCAGAATATCATATGCAAAAATATGCAAATATGCAAATATGCAAATACGCAAATACGCAATAATACGCAACATGTAGCACACCCTACCGTCCTCCCCGTGTTTAAACCTCGCTGGTCTCACCAGGCTCGAGATCTTCTGAGTACTCATCAATCGTAAACGCAAGGACGACGCTCAAAAGCGCAAGAAGCGCCAAGATGTTCCACGGCACCTGGGCCATTTCTCGCACATCAAAGTAAGACGTCAATGCGCCCCACATCACTGGCGCTACGAAACGTGCCAATGAGTTTGCACTCATGGTAGTGGAGTTGACCAACCCACGATATTGCGGCTTGGTGGCTCGGTACACCAAGATCACCACCTGCGGGAATGCCAACGAGCTGCCCACTACTGCAAACATCGAGTTAGCATATAGCAACAATCGGTGGAGTGAGGGTGGAAGCAGCGGGTTGTATTGTGGAGTCGTAAAGATGATGTAAGGTAAAAGGAAATATGCAATAGGAAAAACCAAACACGCAGCACGAAATCCGTAGATTGTCTTCACGTGGCGGTCAAGGAACGGGAACACAAACATAACCATACAGCAGCCCACTAGCCCCACATAAGAGAGCAACGACCCAATGACTTGGGTCTCCCAGCCCATGCCACCCTGTATATGCCAAGGAAACTGAAGCTTATCTTTCTTGAATGCGCCAGCAAGATAGATAGGCACGAACTCAGAGTAGAGAAGGGCATGGAACACAAGAGTGAAGTATGCCAACATGGTGCCAAGCACCTTGTATGAGAAGATCTCCCTGTTGCGCAAGGCTGCCCAAAGCGACACCTGAGGCTCCACATCACCGTCCATCGTGGTGACCAGAAACGTTGGCTGAAGCGAGTAGTTCGACGAGTACCGCCGAATGACCGCCAACGATGAGCGCCTTGTCAAGATTCCTGCTGTCAAGTCCAAATCATCGTCGCTACCGTCTGGATCGCTGCTAGCGATGCTCGACGCGTATATTGGCACTGGGTCCGCGTTCAACGGAGTGGTTTCATCGTCAGAGTCTATAATCTCGTCTATATCCGGCAAAATAGCAGAATCCGCCCGAGGCAACGTGGCGGGCGATTGGGTGCCGTCAGCTGTCCCGGATTCTGCTGCTGTCTTCTTTTTCTCCCAGGGCCTAACGGGAATTTCGAACCCCAACCGTCGCCGGATTGCATCACCAATCACCAAACCCACATCGTACTTCTTCTTCACTCTCGTGTGGGTCTCCTCCAAGAAAAGAAATCCAATTACAGCGCTTGTGAAGAGAATGCTCGCAACCACGACGTTAGACATGGCATACGGGTGCTTGTTAAGAAAATCATCATATGAAGACTCAGAAACCGATTCCATTGCTGCTGCGAGCAGCCCGTCCGTACGACTAGGATCGGGAGCAGGACGAGTCAAGTACTTAGAGCCGCCAATGAGCGGACCGATCACGCACCCAACCTGCCAGAGAAGAGGTAGCGCCGCAAACGCCAAGCCCTGGTGACGCCTGTCTGTGGCGATTTCACCCACCAAAGTCTGGAGAACAGCGATGTTTCCATTAAGAGCACCAGCAGCCGAGCGAGCGGCTAGCGCCGTGTAGAAGTTCTTGGAAAAGCCAAAGACCAAAAGGGAAACCCCCGAGCCACAGAGGCCCGTCAACAACACAGGCTTTCTGCCAATGCGATCGCTAAGACGGCCCCAGTGGATGCAGAAGAGAAATTGCGTAAACGCGAAAGACGCCGCGAGGAGTCCAGTGTAGCGGGAGATCTGGGAAAGATCGTCGGTGACGTGGAAATCTCGTATCATAAAATACACATAGGGGAAGAGCGACGTGAAGGAAAGTGGCTCCGAGAAACGCATGGCTGCCACCACGCTCATCTGCCATATCGGAAAGCCTCTCGTCTGTTGTCTGAACGGCATGTTGGAAGCGTGCGGACCAAAGATGCGAAAGAGCTCACATTAGCTTCTGCTCCCGCGGCCCTCAGCCATATATGTTAGAGGCGGAATTGACATGGCGGAAATGACTAATACGCACCTGTATGCACCTAACGCATATCGCGCAGATTGAGTTGCAATTGCAAACACCGGCCGTATATGCACCCTGGCGAATCTTGCAGGCCACAACGAAAACGCTTTAACACACTACCGTGTCTGCTTAGCTATATATGCAGCGCCAAAATATTAGTTACTTACTTACTTCTGAACAGCTCGCTCCTTACCTCAACTTATTTTCTTCCTCTAATCGTCGTAGTCCTCCATGCAAAACGATTGCAAAAGCCCAAAGAGGGCCAACAGCGCCATTAGCCACCACGAAAGCCACGCTATGTGGTGCTTGTCCCCCAACGTCATGAGATACCCGAACACGATTGGCCCGATAAACCGTGAAAACGCCAACATGCTCATGGTGAGCGAGTTGACATATGCTCGGTGCTGCTTGGCTGCGGCACGGTGGTTCAATATCATCACCTGTGGCATTCCCGTGGCAGAGGCAAGAGTCTTCAACGACGTGAGTGTGTAGAGAACTACCGCAGTCACCCACAGTGGGATGTTCGAATTGTAGTCATGAAGTGTGTATATTGACAAGGGCACGAGGAAGTACACCACCGGGAAAAACGAGAGTGATAACCGGAAGCCCGCGAGAGTACCAAGGTTCCGGTCTATCCAGGGGAATATCACCAAAATGATAACCATGCCAATGATGCCGGTCGAGGAAAAGAGCATACCGATATACTCAGTCTTCAAGCCGAAACCACCGTCAATCACAAACGGAAAGTGCAAGTTGCGTTTGTGGAATTGCGCCGCAAGAAACACGGGAAGAAACTCGTTATATGCGATGCTGTGTAGCGAAATAATACAGTTCGACAATATCACTGTCACTACCCGGCGCGAGAGCTTCGAGGGCTCCGCTTTGGTGATTCGTGACGTCAGCGAGTATCGCCGTACAATTGCATTCGAAAGCAGCTTGCTCACATAGGGACCGATTGGGTCCACCTCTTCGTCCGACGACACTGCCTCTTCGTCCGACGACACTGCCTCTTCCTCCGACAGCACTGCCTCTTCCTCCACAGGAATACTTGTAGCAGAAAGCGATGTCCCGTTTTCGTGATTTGCAACATCGTCCATACTACCAAAGTGGTTGTTGGCAGAACTAGGCCCATCGCTGGTTGCACAATTGAATGAATCAGATGTAAGTGACGCAATGGACTCAGAGTCGCTGACAGGCAGTGTCTCTATAGGCGGCAGAAGAATTGACAGTCTGGTGGGTAGCGAATTGCCACGTGAAGACGTCAGGTCTACGAGGAGAGGTGTTTCCTCATCATAGCGACGTTGTGTGCGGTGCCATGGCCGATGTGGAGGGCTGGTTCCGCAAATAAGACGCACTAGGGCATCACCGAGATCAAGACCAATGTCCCGTCTCTCCTTGAAGGTATCATTTGTCTCTTCCAAGAACAAAAACCCCATCACGCAGCTGAACACAAGGAAGACCGCGACGATAATGTTAGACATGGCGTAAGGATGTAGGTCCCTGAACTTTCTATATGAATCAGCAAAAGACGATGTTTTGAAAACAGAAGTGAGCCCCGGCGTGTCGTCGTACGGGCTGTTGGCCTTGGGATTGGTAAACAACTTGGAGCCGCCAATCAAAGGTCCGATGACCGACCCAAAGTTGAACAACAACGGTAGGGTGCTGAAGCCGAGTGCTTGGTGTCTCTTGTCGACACACAACTCTCCGATGACGGTTCGCAACACCGCTACGTTCCCATTGAGAACGCCCGCTAGAGACCTGGCAAAAAGTGCCATATAGTAGTTTGTGCTGAAGCCAAAGAGCACCAAAGACACCGCAGTTCCTAGAAGTCCACACAAAAGAACAGGCTTGCGCCCCAAGCGGTTCAGCATCTTTCCCCACTGCATTGCGAACAAAAACTGGCAAAAGGCGAACGATGATGCCAAGTAGCCTGAATACTTCGGGATTTCTTCCGGTGTCGGGGCGACTTGGAAATCTCGAATCATGAAATAGAGATACGGGAAGAGCGACGTCATAGCAATGGGCTCAGAAAACCGTAATACTGACACCACAAGCATCTGCTTGACAGGAAAGCCCGCCATCTGCTCCCGAAAGGTCATTTGTGGCATGGTTATTGTGCTCGAGTTGTTCTCATCTATTGTGTGCAATCTACTTACCAAGCAGGTACCGTGTGCGCACCTCTAGGGAAGCGCTGTCAGATTTCCGCGCGCGAGGTGCAGTATGTCAACTTGAGGCACTGGCTAGTGCGGTAGTAATACAACGCCTTGAGGAATACTCAAGTGGTGTTTATCTGGGCCAGAATTGCGACATTAGGCTAGCAGCTGGTACGCCTAGATTTAGATTATCTTCGACGCACGGAACTATGAAGAGAGCATAAGGTCAAAAGAAAAAAGCGGGTAACGGCCTGAAGCTGAAGGTGAAAGTAGATCAGAGAAGATACAACCGAACACGGAAATCTAGACCCAGAATGAAAAACAAACAAAAAGGAGATTTTGTAGGCTCAGCGAACATTTATAAGATTTTGGGTGTCGGGATATTACGAGGCGAAACCCCAATGGGGTAGGTACAGGTGGTGTGGAATTATTTATAGAAATGCTCCGTGCTGACATGAAAGCCTACACTGTAAACCGAAGATTTGCACTCTTGTAACTAACCTGAAGCAGTGGGGTAAATTTGTTAACTAACAAATTGAACGTCCAACAATGGTGCTGAATCCGGAAGGAAGTATCACAATGGGGACGGTACCGACGGTGCGCCCACATACCTGGAAGGAAATGCAAGCGGCAGCACCCGCGCTGTATGCAGGAAATGAAGAGAGCTAAAAAGATAGACGAGAAAAAGGAAAGGCTAATAATAAGTACGAATAAGGGACGGAACACAGAAAAGCAAAACAAAGCCGAAAAAGAAAGAAAACACAAGCTGGGGACAGGCGCTCACACATTGGCCTTAGCTTTTAGTTTCCGCAATGGGACCGGGCCGGTGGTACCAGAAACAGCGATGGCGATTCTAGAGGCGTGGGAATCCACCCGAGCTTTATTTCCTGTTTCTTTTTGCCCAGCGTCCAGCTTCAGTTTCCGGTGGGGTTATTTTCTACCAGTTTCTCGAAATTCCCGCAGCGAAGTTTCACACTAGCCCCTTTGTAAAGCACATTCCCCATTGTTGCACGCACGTATAATGAGAAATAAAAAAATTTGACACAGCGATCCGATATACACGGTGCGAAATCACCTCAAGTGTCTGCAGATGTGCAGGACGCAGCGAAAGACGATTTCTTCGAATCATCAACCCAAGCCTCGCTACAATTAGCAAAGAACTCAAAGGTCTAATTCTTATATTGCTTGATTTTGTTCAAGTTCATGCCCCAGAAAGTACCCAAGTACCATAGAAAATCCTCGCACACAACCACCATTATAGATCTACTCGTGAATACCGCTTGAAAATGGCCGTCCGTTCACTCGTTGTCTTGTCGCTCATTGCAGTGCTCAGCACAATCTTTTTCTACAGCAAGATCGAGACGCTCAATACCGTTCTGGCGGCGATTGGCCAGGTCCAAGCACGCAACTCGACTCTAGGTCCTCTCCTGCTGGACCATTTACACCGCCGAGACGACAACTCCACATCAGTTGGAAGCACCTCAGGTTTTCCCGAGCCAGAAACCAGTTCCACCTCCAGTTCTGCTGAAGACCCAGCCTCTGAATTCACTGCTGCAGACTCTCCGTCACTGCTGTCGTCATCGTTATCGTCGTCCTCGACACCGCCTCCGGCCACTACAACGTCATCAACAACGTCGCTGTCGTCAACAACGTCACTGTCGTCATCAACGTCGCTGACGTCGTCAACTCCTTCAATTACGTCGGAAACCACTATACAACCTTCGTCAACCACTTCAACAAGCCAGGAAACTTCCGAGAGCTCGTCTGCTGAATCCAGCATCCCGGTGACGTCAGATACTGTTGCTTCTACTACATCATCGGAGGATGCAAGTACAACACTGGCTTCGCAAGCGGTGCTGACAACTGAACAGGTGATCAGCTCAGTGCAAGATGGCAAAACCATAGTGGTTACGCAGACGTCGCTCGTGACCCAATCTAGCGCCGAGCCGTCGTCGTCGTCCGAGAACAACAGCTCTGAATCCTCGTCTAGCGGGTTGAGCAATACCAACAAAATCGTTGTGGGTGTTGTTGTTGGTGTTGGAGGAGCGATTTTGATAGCATTCGGTGTAGTGTTGTTCTACATCAAGCGCAGAAACTCCAAGGGCCAGCAGAGTGGCTGGACTTTCTGGAGAAAGAACGAGAAGGGCGAGGAGGACAACTTCTTCAACGGAGAGTTGGGAGTACGGGATAGAAACATTAACCAAGGTTCCAATTTCTGATTTTTCTCCGGGTCGACGGCGTCGATATTCTCATACCCTTTTCTCCGCAATATACTGTTATATATTGGGGGTCTTATAGATTTGAATAATAATTGCATACGTATACATATGGTAATTTTGTAGTGTTTTATTTAATAGGCCCGATTCTTGAATACTGGCGTAAGCCAGCAAAATAAAAAAGCAAAAAGCAAAAAACAAGAAACAAAAAACAAGAAACAAAAAACAAAAACAAGAAACAAAAAGCAAAAAGCAAACAGCAAAAAACAAGAAACAAACAGCCTGTTTACTAGGTTGATCTATTTATGTAGTTGGATGTTCTACGTCATTCTTTCGTTTCCCTCGTTAGCATGCTCTCATTTTGCTGCCCTATTTGCACTACTTTAGCCTCCAGCATCTTTAGCCTTTCGCTTCATCTTCACTTTCTTCTTCATCTCATCTTCATCTCACTGTCATCTTGCGGATCAAAGCCAGTTTCTAAGACCCCACGCCGCACCGTGTAAACGTCGAGAGGCGGGCGGCACGTGATCCGGACTATTCGGCAGAATTAAAGTTTGATCGCCCTGGGACCACCGCAAACGTCGGTGAGCACTCCGGGCGCCCAAATGTGGACCAGTCCAAAACCAGTAATGAACGATGGATGACGGCAAATAGGCGCACGTGACCGTGCGCTCTTTCCCCTAATTCCGCACCGGTGGAGCTCCGAAACTCCACCAGAGCGAAGTAGAAACTTGTCTTAGGCGCACCTAATGGGGATAAGTCACCGCTAAATTCGCTTGCTGAAACAGGCTTGTGACGTGGCCAGTCTGGCACAGAAACATAGGCACCACAGAGGAGGTTGTCCGGAACCGAAAACGCATCGGCCAACACCAGCCTGCTCGCGATGGGCGCAGCTGTCTCAGATCGTGGTGCCGCCACCTGCGTTTTCCCCGTAAGCTTTTTGGTCTCGTAGTAGGAACTGGCAACTTTGTCTGCACGCGACTGCATCGGGCTGCATGCAGTAGGCTACATCCTAGACATCGGAAAGTAGTTCAGGCTCTCCATTTTATTCACAGCCTCGGGGCACCTAAAAAATTATGCTTATTTTGAACCGAGGTGCTTAAATATGGCTGTGTCAAATTTTGGGCGAATTTCATCGACCCATGTTTGACGGTGCCCGCTTCTTTTATGAGACATTCGTCCTTTACCATGCACGGTCTGCAGACAGTCCCGCTTTTGTGAGACGCTTGCGAATGTGAGACCTTGGCCTGTGACTTGGGCCGTTGACACCCTTTTTTTGGCTTGAACGGCCCCTGCAAAGGTTCTAACTGCATCAGCATGTTGAGCTGGTGATTGTGAGAATACACGTGTTTTTTTCTCTTCTCTTTTCGGCCACTTTGTGCTCATGCGCTGATTTACGTCTGTGTCAGCCATTCGCTTCAGCGCACGCAGGTCTTTCGAGCGCTATGCATAACGGCTAAATCCCGCAGCGCACCGCTGCTCCTCGCTTTTCTCGATAACTCTGTCATTCCTTTGTTTCTTCCGATTATTGCCATTCTCAGACCCAGAACGTGTTTTTTTTTTTTTTACCTCTGGTCCTCCAATTATCTCGATCCCACTGCCTTCTTCTCCTAGTCAATCCCCACACACCTTAACTTGCCTTCCCTGTTAAAGAACTGAGACAATTAAGTGCTTCCAGATCACACCACTTTCTCAAAACGCTTCAGAAAAGCTTGCCAGGCTCCTTTCTCCCTCAGACCCAATTCGTGTTCAGCATTGCTTGAAGTTGGCTTACGGACCAACTGTAAACAGCCGCACACTTGCCACTGGCCACGGGCCAGCTCGCCATACTCGACCATGCCTCCTCCAATGTTGGGCATCGCAGAGATGCTAAACCGCAGCCAGCTGGAGCTGGGCTCGGAAAATTCCGACGAGAGTGCCAAACTTGTTTCTCACGTGGGATCCGAGCCCAAGTTGAAGGTCAATACGTCCAACCTGCGTGTCGACAAACTCTCGAGATCCAAGATCCATCCTGCGCTTCTACAGCATAAGAAGCTTTTGGATATAGCGCTCCGCCGTAAAACCACACCCAAGCGCATTTCCAACACCAAGACCTGTGGACTGAAGCTCCACCGCAAGCTGTTGGAAGCCGGCCTCCGGGTGCGCTTGGTGTGTGCTCCGTCTCTCTACGAGATCTTCCACCAGCTCACTCCGTCGACGCTGCGTGGAGAATGTCTTCACCACATAGTTGCTGACGCGAGCAGGTACTCACTCATTTCCACTGAGGTTACGGGTAAGTTGCCTCTGATGCGGGGCAAATCTGCCTCAGGCTTCACTGCGGCAGACTATTCAATCCCACGACGTCAGACCGAGCTCGAGGCCACGCCGTGTTTCTTCCAGCAAGGTCTGTTCGACACCAAAACCGTGCGGCTTATCGACAACAACCTAGTCAATTTGGCCGGCGTTCCGTCGAAGGTGCTCAAGTCGCTCACTTACGACAAGTCCACCACCGAGCTGGGGCACTCGGTACAAGACGGGCCCCAGGAGTTTGTCAAGACCTTCAACCACTTGGACACAGCGATTTCATTTTTGTTTCGCAAACAGGCGTACTCGTTGATCCGTGTCACTAAGTCTGCGTCGTCAAATACCGAAGGTTCGTCCATTGTCAAGCTCGAGACTGCCAAACCGGGCGATCCTCTCTTAATAGATGACGGCGAGCTTGCTGAAGACATGGCGGCTTCTCTTGGTAGTCCGGGCCAGCTGCCGTCCAATTTGTTCATCAAGAAGGTTGTTGCTCGGCCACGCTACAAGGTAGACATGAAGCTCTACTTTGTACCCACCGATTGCGCCATGCTGTTGTACGTGGACCCCCGAAGCTTCGAGCGGGACCTCATAAACGGCGTAATAGATGCCGAGGCCACCACAGATCGAGTCATCTGTACTACATTCCACCCCGATGCTGTATTGGAGCTGGTGCAAAACCTCATTGCTCAGAGCAATGGCTTGGAGGGTGGCTACAATTTACAAGTGCCGAACCATATCACTGAGAACCTTCGCAAATACATGAGGTCGCCTAGTGAGGCTGATATCCGAAACTCTGCGGGAAGCAACTCCTCGTCGGGGTCTGTTTCGACATCGCGCTCATCGGTGTTTTCATCTGTGGCTTCCCTGTCGTCCTCGGTGTCAGCGGAGAGTCATTCGGTCAAACCACAGGGCCGAGGCTAGATACATCTGCTCCGTGGGACCCTGCGCTTTACAGATATGGCTTTAAACCTCCATAAATTTAACGACTTCACGGATAATTTATCAGGCAACTTCCTATGGCTTCATTTTTCCTAGTATATTATATTGTATTTTATTTTGCACGGCTTTCACTGTCTTTAACAAAAACTTATTTCAACTTTATCTTTACAAAGTATTTATAAACAGACCTATATTTTCCCTAAAAGACTTGTATTTCATTTGTTTTTGATTTCCTCTGCATGATAACTAAACACTCAAAGACACGTTCTCCAGCGTGACCAAGTGTTTGAATGGAGCCAAAGCTTCTGCCACATCCTTGCTGATAAACTTCTCGGTCTGCTGAGGTGCTCTACCCACAAAAGTCGAAGGGTCCAAGAGAGTGTCCAATTCGCCCCAGATAGGCTTGAAGTACGCTGTTTTTCTGACCCGCTCGATCAAATCGTTGTCACCGCCCTCCTGCTTCACCACTGCAGATGCCTCATGTGACAACACACGGATTTCCTCGTGGCACTCTTGTCTGGAGGCACCCTTTTCTACCATGGCCATGATAATGTTCTCGGTGGCCATGAACGGAAGCTCGGCGCTGATTCTGCGGCTTATCACTTTGGGGTATACCACGAGGCCCGACGTAATGTTGATAAGCGTCGACAACAAGATGTCGGCAGTCAAAAACGCAGAAGGGAGAGAGATTCGACGGATGGCCGAATCGTCCAAAGTACGTTCAAACCATTGGACAGAGGCGGTTTGAATGGCGTCGTTTAGCAATCCACCCAAGTGGCGTGACAACGAACACACTCGTTCGCATCTCATCGGGTTTCTCTTGTAGGCCATGGCACTGGAGCCGATCTGCGATTTTTCAAAAGGCTCTTCGATTTCCTTCAAGTTTGCCAACAACCGAATGTCGGTAGCAAACTTGTGCGTGGTGGCTCCCAACGACGCCAAAGGGCTCAACACGTCAATATCAATCTTTCGCGAGTAGGTCTGGCCTGTCACCGGATACACATGTTCAAAGCCAAGTAGTTTGACCACCGTCTCGTCCAACTGCTCAACCTTGTCATGGTCGCCGTGGAAGAGCGACAAGAACGAGGCTTGAGTGCCAGTAGTTCCCTTGACTCCACGCAAGCCCAAGTCATTTCTGGCGCGGACCATGTTTCTCAAGTCCCACAACAACTCCTGGATCCACAAGGTGGCACGCTTGCCTACAGTGGTCAACTGCGCAGGTTGGAAATGTGTCCACCCCAAAACAGGCAAGTCCTTATACTGAAGAGCGAACTTGGACAACCGGTCAATCACATTCACCAACTTGGGGATCAACACGTCGTAGGCATCACGCAAGAATATCAAGTCTGCATTGTCAGTGACAAAGCACGAGGTGGCGCCCAAATGGATGATGCCTGCTGCTGCTGGGCATGTTTCCCCAAACACGTGCACGTGGGCCATGACGTCGTGTCTGACTTTAGCCTCTTCGACCGAAGCAGCGGCAATCTCTTCGTCAGTAATACGCAAGTGGGCCTTCATTTCGTCAATTGCCTTGTCGGTGATCACAGAGAGACCGACTTTCTGTTCTGCAATGGCCAAGTTTAACCACAACTTTCTCCACGTGGAGAAGCGGTTTCTTAACGAGAAGATCTCGGACATTTCCTTCGAGGCGTACCTCGAGGACAAAGGCGTGGAATAGCTATCGTATGACATGGTGTTAAGTTGAAGTGCGGCAAAGCAATACAGAAAAAAAGAGGTTGGTTTTTATGTTCCTCTTTTTCGGTGCATAGATCTGATGATGGGTGCTTAATTATGTGACTCCGATACCGCGGTGGACATGACTCTGTACATAGGCATACGTGGGGAAGACTACAAGCAATAGAGGTAAAAATAGTAGGAAATCTAATAGGCGATAGCAAACCGAAGAAAAGAAAAGGATCCCAACATCAAGCGAAAAACGCAATTATTTCAACAATATTTCAACAATATTTCAACAATATTTCTACAATTATTTCTACAATTACTTCTACAATTATTTCAACAATTACTTCTACAATTACTTCTACAATTACTTCAACAATATTTCAACAATATTTCAACAATATTTCAACAATTACTTCAACAATATTTCAACAATATTTCAACCTAGTACTGCTGTATGAATTGCACATTAAGCTCCTACAACAGAAAACAATGGCCCTGGAGGCCCCTCGAACCACCTCAAGTATACAAAAGCCAACGACTCGAGAAACGGGGACAATTCTCTCTGAGTCGTAGCTCATTACCACAGAATCATGCATCAAGCCGTACTCTTCCAATGCCTCTTCTAACTTAGAAATTAACTGAGGTAAGTAACGTTCGGACTCTGCCATAGCTAATCCACATGTAGGGAGAGCAACGCAAGAAGATAAGGAAAATTGGTGTTGTTCAACTTGTATTGCGCGAGTAAACTTTTGATAGCAGGCATGTCCTTATCTTCAACGTTAGAAAGTACCATGTGTCGATTACCTGTAAGCCTAAACTCGCCGGACAACTTACTTTCAACAAGATATTCTGCGATCTTCTTTGAACCGGTTTTTTAAGGCAACTCTCTCCGAGTCGTAGCATGGCGTGCGGGCCCACGGAATCAGTCGCTTGTTACTTCACTTTCGCCCTCACTTTCGAGCTGCTTGGCATGCCCAAACTCTTGACGCCCATACGAATCACTCGGGCTGTCACCAGCCGCCGAACCTGCGGCGGACCGCTCTCTCTCCCGGTTTGCCTCGTTCTGAAGAAGCAACGAGTACACTGCTGTGCGGAAAAGCGTATAAACGAGCCCGATCTTGCGCTCCAAGCCTCGCATGTTCTTCAAGAGCGCATCTGCTTGCCCGCTTGCGCCTTTGTCATCGATAGGTAGGCTTTTGTGCAACTTGGCGATCTCGTCAGAAAGAGTGTAGAGCTTGAGAGCTAGACTTTGGTATTGTGCGAGCACCTGGCGCTCGAGCGTCGAGAGGTTCTGCTGCAGCGTGAAATCAACACGTAGAACGTCCTTGGTCATGATTTTTCGGCGTCCTCTTTTGGACTTTGGGCCGCAAATTGACGAAGAAGAAGTAACACGGTCTAGGCTAGCTTGTTGATTTAGTAGCGTGCGTGTATCTGCAGGCCGATCTACGAGAAGCTCTGTAAAGCAGTAATGAGACGTGCTTTCCTTGTATTTTCTTTTTTTTTTTTTTTTTTTTTTTTTTTTTCTTTTATTTTCTTTTCTTTTCTAATTTCGCTCTTTCCTTCCGTATCTGCCTGGCCCACCGAATCCAACGCTAAAGCAGAAAAGTTTAAGCGGCTCCGTTCCGAGGTAACCGCATTTGGCTAGCTGCAAAACACTCAGCTCCGTTTGTGAACTATTATAGTGTTTCATACCTGTTTCACAAAGACCCCCAGCAACGATTTACGACTTCAAGCACCGCCAGCCGACAAGTGCTGCTTCTCACGGCGGACTTCGCCACAAACAACGCAATCGGTGCCTCTTCCATGCACCGAACCTTCGCAAGAGCGTGGAAACCACTGGTGTACGGGTGTGCCGCCAGCCCCGCGCAGCAACGGTACTGACTGCTCGCATTGCTGAGAACGTCTTCTGTGATTCCGGCCATTCGTCCATTGGCTTCTTTGTTTCACCCCGGTTCTTTTTGTGCACCAAACCGCAGAGTCTATTTAAACGGCCGTTGCCCCTTGAAATTGCCAGAGATGTCGTCCTCGAGCCTGCACTCGGTTACGCAAGCGTCTCACCCGAAAGGGGAGCCAAACGCAACCAAGAACCAAGCCGCTACTAACGAAACTGTTTCACCCGAGCACCGTAAGAAGAAATTGGTGCCAAAGCAAGCCACGGCCTCCAATGCAAAGTACGTTGTGTGGCTCGTGGGCCACGCAATGTCAATCGTTTTTGGACTCGTCACATTTGTGTGGCAGACGTTGTGGTTGAGAAATGTCTACTACATCAATTCCATCAGTTACCGCTTGTCGCTTCTTGGTTCTGTCCTTGCGCTCTGCGCCACCATGTCCAAGAAGTACGGGTTGATGTACTTGCCGCCATTCTCTACGTTGTTGGCCCAGCAGAACTTCCAGTACTTTGTGTTGTCGCTCGTTTGGTGCTTTACCTTCAAGTCGATTTTCAAGATCATTCCCACGTTCATTATTTCGGTGTTGCAATTGTCTCTCCACAAGAATGTGTCGTTTGTGCTTAAGCAGTCGGACTTTTTGGCCTCCATCATTGCTTTCGACGAGTTGTTCCTTATTGTCTACCTTCTTGCGCGTACATTGCTTTTCAGGTATACCTCGGGCTACCAGTTGGTGCTCTTTTTGGTCTTTATCTGGTTGAGGATTTTGTTTGACCAAAACACTGCTAATGTCTTTGGATACGTGGTTGCCAAGCTTGACGGCCGCATGTCTGGCGTGAAGAACCCCAAGTTGCAGAAGGTCTGGGGGAAGATCAAACTGTTCTTGGAAGAGAAGCAGAACCCTGGCATGTTTCCGAAGGATGACGATGATGACAACTGAGCCTACTAAATACTAGAAAAAAAAATGAAAAAAACAAATGAAAAAACAAAATGAAAAAACAAATGAAAAAAACAAAATGAAAAGACAAATGATAAAAACAACACGTTGTTTCTTGCACAGAACAATCGTCATTAGAACTTTCGGCCACAGGTGCAGAGTTGCGAGGGTCGATTGCCTCCACAAAACTGGCACTATGTACAATTCAAAGGCTGCTTACAATTATCTAACTTAGCGGGAACGTTGGCTGTAGCGCTTATTCACTAACATGTATTTGCTTGTCTCGTCCGGGATCCTCCAACAACCACCTTCAGTCCTCTGGTGTACGGGTGTCCGCCCGACCTTGCTTTACGGTTGGCCGAGCGTCGAACTCCACCACCACTCATTTCTGCCACAGTAGAGAGGCCTCCTGTGTCACCCGAGTTCACTAGCAAAGCCAAAAAGGAACCAAGAAACAATGCCTTCGCCATTAGTCTATCAATTGGGCCACAAGCCCATCAAGGACCACTGTTTCTCGCCCACGTTTGACTGGTTGGCCGTGACCAAGGACAACACGGTGGAATTGTACCAAACTGCAGCAGGATCGACGGCCAAGCCAAAATTGTTGACTGTGTTGAAGGGCCACGACAAAACCGTGACTTCTGTTGACATTTCTCCGGACGGAACAAAGATATTGACGTGCTCGCAGGACAGAAATGCGCTAGTATGGCAAAAGCTGGGCCCCTCCGGCGAATACAAGCCCACGTTGGTGCTTTTGAGGATCAACAGGGCGGCTACAGTGTGCAGATGGTCGCCCAACGGCGACAAGTTTGCAGTGGGTTCTGCAGACCGAGTGATTGCTGTTTGTTACTACGAGGCAGAAAACGACTGGTGGGTATCCAAGCATTTGAAGAAGCCATTGAAATCTACCATCACCAGTTTGTCGTGGCACCCTAACAATGTTCTTTTGGCGTCCGGCTCCACAGACGGACACGTGCGGGTGTTTTCTGCCTTCATCAAAGGAATCGACACTAAGCCCGAGCCGTCGGTGTGGGGCACAAAGTTGCCCTTCCAAACGCTTGTTGGTGACTACACCAACTCGACAGGCTCGTGGATCCATGATGTGGCATTCAATGGCGATGGAGCAGGCGATTCCTTGGCATATGTCAGCCATGATGGCACTATCTCGGTGGTGTACCCACAAGGCGAAGACCTCCCACCTTCTCAATTTGTCACTGTCAAAACCAACTACTTGCCCTTCAAGTCAATTCTCTTTTTGAACGACACCATCATTGTGGGCGGCCACAATTGTAACTTGATCGTGTTTCAAGGAGACGAGTCAGGTTGGAAGGAGGTGTATGTAGTGGAAAAGCAGAAGGACTTGATCCACGACGTGCCGCCTGCTGATGGTGAAGATGAGGAGATTTCTAGCCACCAGGCACTCAACATGTTCAAGCAGATGGACTTGAAGGGCCGCGTAAACAAGCCCAGCCAGAAAGGCACCGGTAAGGCACTAAGCACCACACACCAGAACACTATCAGCAGCTTGAGATGGTATGATGGTGGCCGGGTGTCGACGTCGGGCATTGACGGGAAGATTGTCATCTTTTCGTTGTAAGTTGTGACGGTGCCGAACACACCACGCCTATAGAGCTACAAGAGTTGAATAACTCAACTGAATACAAAATAAAGAGACTCAAGAAAACTAAGGACAAAAAACACTAGCAAGGTATCACGTCAGAAATTGAGCTTTTGGTATGTTGTTATCTTCAGAAAAGTTTTGGTTCAGAAGCAGAACTGAATAAAAGGTTTTCATCACGGTAACACCTCACAACTGTTTCTCCTCCTTGGAAGCTGGTGGTTCCACCTGAAGCCAACAGTAACCGAAGAGATACGAAAAAAGTCAAGAAAATCACATGGATCTAATGGCTGGTTAGTTCGTCTGAACACACGAAGACGGTGCAGCAAGGAACCGTTTTTTCCGAGGAAAAAGAGTTCGAAATCAGCTGGTGATGCATGTTTGTTCCTGGCTCACGAGTCACCGGACATTGTGTTTGTGAAAACAATCATCATAAAAGCTGCACCCAAGTTGTTATACATACTTACTGAGGAAACACAATACTCCAGGGCCGGCGCAAGCTGGGACCACAGTTCCTGGTCGTGTGCAGAAGAACCTTTGTTGGAAGAACCTGGCACCCGAAAAACCCGACCGGGACAATCAGGACCAGAAAATCAGGACCGGGAGAACCAGGCCTCGTAGCCAGAAAGTTTCTGTGAAAGAAGCACTTTTTTTTTTGACAATGGAGAGCGTGGAGGCCGGGTAATCTTTGAGTGGTTCGGCACATGTTCAGGCGAGGGTTTGGGGCTGGGGCCGAGCTGCAATGATGGTGGCCCCAGCTTGACTTCGCAGCAATAGGGCTAGGCTCACAAAAACACCACAAAAAACACCACAAAAAACCACACAAAAAACCAAAAAAAACAGTGCATTGCCCATAAAGTCACGTGCCCCACGTGGGTCACGCTCGAGCCGGAAATTCTGTTTAGATCTTCTCCTAAAATCACCCACTAGCTTTTTTTCCGCCTTGAGCAGCTTCGCGTAGCTGGCACCGGTTTGTAGTTTCAGCAAGCGCGGCCCCAAATATGGCAAAAGAGGCCGGAGCGGCCCCACGTATCGCGGTGGCTTAAAGTGGTCTGCCCATGGGCTCAAACCAGCCGTATAAAAGGCGCCGTTTTCCACGCTTTGGGCTTTTGTAATATTTTCGAAACCACCCTGACGCAGCTGCCAAAAGCCCCTTCACCAGCTTTGTCCCGCCTACTTGCAACACATATTTCAAGGTCATGTGACCTGCCACTCCAGCCTTAGGCCCGAGTCGTGGCGCCGGTGCACAGCTGCGGTTATCGCGTTCTCCACGCCCCACAGTAACCCACCGCTTCACGCTTGCAAACCACTACCCACGGCCAAAAACCGCTCCGTCTTCGGTGGCCGCCTGAATCTCCCACAGCCTCTCTATCGCTCTCGCGCCAGCCAATTCCATGCTGAGAGCTTCGTTCTCCTCGCCGCACAGAAATCGCCGTGATGAGGCTGCCCAAGCCAGAGCAGAGACACAGCCACTCCTCTCCCAGCGAGAGATAGCTGCAAATATGCCCAGACATTCGGAGTACTCTGGTGTTCGCCGTGGCCGCCAAATGGCCGACTTCCGCCGCTCGTCCTTCTCGGTGTCGGACTTGACCCGCCATTTCCACTCGTCTCCAGCACTGCACCAGCAGCCACTGCAACAACCGCCTCTTCTTAAACAACTATTTGGCTCGCAGTTCACTGTGCTGAATCCATACGCGAGCCATGACTTGTCGAGCTCCACGGTCAACTTGGCTGAGATGCAGCCGCCAGATCTCGACTCTTCTGGCGAGTTGGACGACACCCAAAATCGAGTAAGTATTTTGAGCGTGCTACGACCAGAGAAATTGATTGGCCACTGGGACTCCTTGGCTGTGTGGAGAGATTCGTACGTCGAGGAGTTGTCCAAAATAAAAAACAAGAAGGTCCGGCTGTTTTACGAGAGCCAGAACGATCTTATCCAGCGCTTCTCGGCGATCGATCATCTTTTGGACTACGGCAAAATCCACTTGAACATGCTCTCCACATACACCAACCCTGCCACTCGCCGGTTGCTGGACGCCAGTCCGGAGGACTTGGAAACCAATGTTGATTACCATGCGACTCCTTCCCGTGGCGAAGCAAGTTCCTCTGCCGGGCCGGACACAACCCCAAAGAACGTGCGGAAGTTCAGCGATGAAGCTACCGACATGCAAAATTCCAACTCTAAGTCACGTATCCACGACTTACCGGGAAATATCCACGAGGGTGGCCAGCTCTTGGGGTTTGACGAGGAACTGTCGTCGTACCAGGTTCAGTTGGCGATCATGGTCAATTTTTTCGTCAACTTTCTCTTGATGATTGCCAAGATTGCCATTTCGCTTCTTACAAACTCCTTGTCGGTGATTGCGTCGTTAGTTGATTCCGTTCTTGACTTTTTTTCTACTTTCATAATTTATATTGCAAATCGTCTCTCGAACACCAAGAACTGGCGAACTCAAATCGCCTACCCCATCGGCAGGGCCAAACTTGAGCCTCTTGGCATCTTGATTTTTTCGGTGGTTATCATCATATCCTTCTTTCAGGTCGGACTTGAGTCTTTCAAGAAGTTGTTTCTCAACTCCTCTGCTAACAAAGAGCCGGCCAAGATAGGTACGGACGCTCTCTGCATCATGCTCGTGACCATCCTCGCTAAAATATGTTGTTGGTGGTGGTGCTCCTTGAGTAAGTCAAGCTCTGTTCAAGCGCTTGCGCAAGATGCTGTCACGGATATCATATTCAATACAGTGTCGTTGCTCATGCCTACTGCTGGACATTTACTAAATATCTGGTGGCTCGACCCTGCTGGTGCGCTTTCACTTTCGCTTTATGTTATTGTAAGCTGGGGTCGAACTGCATTTGAGCATATCGACAATCTAACTGGGGCAGTAGCGAATGCTCACGACTACAAAGTTGTTCTTTACCTTGCATACCGCTTCGCTGAATGCATCAAGCAGATTACCGCTCTCAAAGTATATCACGCCGGAGACAAACTTAACGTTGAGATTGATCTTGTGTTTGACACCGAGAACTTTGACCTTAGTTTCAAAGATGCACATGATATCGCAGAGGCTCTACAGTATGCCATCGAAACGTTGCCAATGGTGGAACGAGCATTTGTGCACATTGACTACATGGAGGGGAATTTCAAGGGCCATTTGAACTAAATTAATAGCAGGCAAAAAAATCTAATTTGAATTAACAGTCTAAAGGTTCTATTTGTAAAGTGGGAAAAGACGCCTCTTGCATTGTTTGATCTCATTCTTATACTTCGTGATGATATCATTTGGATTGTCCTGTGCAACACGATCATATTTGTCCACCAAAACATTGATCGCCTCAAAGGCGGCTTCTAGATGCTTGTCGTCGATGCCACCCAAGTCCAAGCCATTCAAGAAGTGTAGCTTCTCATTCACTTGCAAATGTTTCAACGAATGGAGCAAAGAGACAGCACCGTAGAAGAAAAAAAAAGTGAATTTGGTCAGACAAGTATGCAAAATAAGAGTCATTTTCAACAGAAAGCACCGCTTTCGTTAAGCTGTAAGAATGGAAAAATATTTTTTCGAGATGTTTGTCATCAGCGCTTTCAAGGATCGACTCAAAAACATCTGGCCCAAGCGCAGGTGACGATTCCAGCTTCTTCCTCATTGAATTATCCTGACTCACTCTGGCCTTGTGGAATGTGTAGTTGTACAGAATCTGCATTGAGCAGAAGTGGTAGCAAAACTCAACGAATTGAAGTGCGGGCTGCTCAAAGAGATACTCCCATTGATCGTACCATGCTTGCACATCGTCTTTGATAGATAGTAAGTTAGCTTCAAGTTGGCTCAAGCCTTGCTGCGAATCCATACTGGAGTTCATTTGAATGAAGTTGTAAGTGATTAGGAGAATTCCAATCTCACTAACCATGCGTCCATCGAAGTTGGTTGCGCTGGGAAGACCTAGCGCCGACGTGCAATGGTTCAATCTAATCTCGTCTACCAAGCACATCCTGCCACTAAGGACACAGCTGACCAAATGGATCAAAATCAAATGGTTGTAAATCCGGAGCAAAGTTAACAATTGATAGTCACTGGGGTTTTCCGGGTTGTCTAGCGAAATGAAGGTGGGTGACACTGAAAGACCCTCATCTTGCTGATTTTGCAAGAGAGTGCCGAAGGTCGATTTGGAGATGAATGTCGATAATCCGAGGCCAGAGAGGAACCAAGGGTCAAGAGTGAACTCGCGCAAGGACTGATCCTCTTCAAGAAACGATTCCAGATCAACCGCAGACGACACAACAGAAGACAACGACATCAGGTAAATGGACAAAATCACCATTGCCTGAAGAAACTCGACATCTCCCACGACGTTGTCCGGGCCCTGGTGCGAGGTGTACTTGAGTAGTGATTTGTTCAAGTCTTCCACTAGATGCTTGATAACGAGCTTGTAGGATTCTTTTTTTCTGCGATGGCTATCAATGTCACCAGGACTTGGCTTCCCATTGAGCAGATATCTTAGTGAGATGGAACAGCAGGTGGTGAGTAGGAGCGAGGATTTGCGCCTGATGCGCTTAATCAACTCCCAGGTGGGAACTTCGAGCGGAAACAGGACCCAGCGACCATAATTGCTTCTGAAGTCGTCCATCAACGCTATAGTTTCGTTTTCTGAAAGCACACCGCTGCTGATAACGTCATGGTGCATTTGCAATTTGTCTTTTTCAGCAAGGTCGTCCGAGTTCAAGTTGAGCAATCTGGCGATCGGCTGGGGAACGTCACTCATGGAACGGGTTATGAGGTGTAGCGGAGAAACATCACGAGATTTTGCATACGCAGAAAAGATTGTCAGGCTGGTGCCGTTGCTGCCACAGGCTTCGGGGGATTCTGTGTTCAGATTGAAGTTGGAGAACAAAACCAAACGTGCATCCGGGTCTGCTCTTGGTACAAGATTGCTGGCAAGATCGCGCTTGTTTATAGAAAACGCCAGGGTTGGATCGACATCAGCAAGCCCTTGCGACAAAGATCCAAAGTGTGGCAGCGCAGTCGAGGAGTTTTTCATTGAATTAGCTGCGTCCAAAAGAAGTTTGACGTCACTGTTCATGTGCGATCCCAGCAGGTCCAACTGCTGTGGTTTCACCGAAGCTAGAATTTCCGCCACTCCTTGGTAAATGTAGTCGATCTTACGCATCATAGAGGCGCCTGCACCTTTGCGGAGGAAGACCTGATCATGTCCCATAGCAGAATCCATCGACCCTCCGGGGTTCTCTAAGGCGTTCTCAACCAAGTGCGGAACACCGTCAACTATGCGTACGGTAGGGTTGTCTCGCCGGTATTCGGTCTCCAACAGGCAGACGTGACCAGCAGCAACGCATCGCATACAAGCAACAGCCGATTTGGAAGGCTTGAAGCACTTCGACTTGGACTTGCGGCAATAGTCACAGGCCTTTAGAGCCCGGTGCTGCTTGGCCAGCGAAAGGCTCTTCTTGCGCAGAGCAGCACCAATGTCCTCCTCCAGCGGCCGCTTGGAGCCCGGCATGCCTTTCTGGGTATTCTGCAACAGCATTTCTTGCAGATAAGGAACGGTTCAGACTTGTCGGAATTGCCGAGGCAGCCCAAATGGAGATTTTGGGCGGAGGCAGCGATAAGCTACTGTGTGCCGGTAGTAGCGCGCAGCGGTCTGCAAAAGCCAGAGTAGGCTTTTCTATTTGGTGGTGCTTTACACGATCGTTGATTTCATTTTGATAGTATTAGCAGATTTCAGCAGTTCGTAGAGAGGTTCTCCTCATTTCAATTTCCAAATTTTCGTGAATTACCCTATCAGGAAATTTGCACTCATAGTTTCGCTCTCGATTTTGCATCTACCTCGCTTGCTAAGCCATAGTAACCACAGGCTTTAAAGTGCCATTCTGATCCTAGCACACTGCTCCATAGGAAGCTAAAATCGAAGGTACTTGGCTAAATTTCTTTCTCTCTTTTCTTTTCTTTCTCTTTCGGCTCTGCCTTTTTCTCTCTCTTTTCTCTCTCTCTCTCTTTCTTTCTTTCTTTCTTTCTCTTTCCCTACTTGATCTTGTAAGCCGTCACAACACCGTCTTCAGCAGTGGTCAACGTGACACTGGTTATCCGGATGCCCCGGTTTAGCCCCAAGTGTGTCTCGTCCACAAATCCGCTGTACGATACGAGTCCATCTTGGAGCAGCTTCGCGTCAGAAACGTGGAGAGTGCCCAGAAACGCAATTGTGTAGTCTCTCTCTCTGCCCGGAGCTGGGTCCGACTCTGCCGAATCAGGCGAGGCTCTTGCCTGGTGCACTCGCCCGCTGCTGTTCTCGTGGGTCTTCCTCAGAGCATCAGCAGAAGCCATGCTGGTGATCTCCGACGACATGCCAGAAAACATGTCGGCAATATCATCAGGCCACCGCACCAGCACAATTCGCCACCCCATGCGGAATCTGAGCTTGCCATCATGCTTGTAAATTTCAAGCTGCGGCCCGTGAAGCGTGGGAAACCGAGGCTCGAGCCACACGTCTAGCGTGTCGTCCGAATGAACAGTCACCGATACCGGAAGCCGAATTTTGCTGCGCACAATGGGCAGACGGAAGAGCTGGTCGAGCACTTGCCTCTGGAGATGGTCATCCTGACGTCGCAGCACCCAGCAGTCGTCGTTGCCCATTTGCTGGAGGTCCTCACAACCAATGTAGGCAAGATGGCCTGGAAAGGGAAAATGCCGTTGAGTCGGCCAGTTGAAGCCAACCCATACAGGAAGAAACACTCTTCGGGAAGCGCTGTGACCGTCTTTCTGCTGTGAAACGTTATAGATCTGCACCGAAGCATATGTTCCGGTGCCTAAGACTAAAGTCAAAACGAGTAGTGCAGTGTTGAGCTTCCAGTTGGATACCTTTGCGGCCAGGCCGCCCTGAAGCAAACTGGGATTGTTCTGGATTTGCTGCATGAGCCGTTGCCGGGCAACATCTCCCTCCGTCGAGTTGTGTGCCCCTCTGCACGGCATTGTTCGAAACCTGGGGTAACTGGTACTGCTCCATCCTGGAGTCGGCCGCAACGGTCTCCACGCTGGACATGTAGACCAATACGACTGCGAATGGAGGCTGTAGGGTAGTCTTAGCTTGCTGGACATTGTGCCGCAAACAGAGTGGATGGTATTGCTAAGAACAGATGGGTTTCGCCAAACTCCGGAGCTGAGATTATAGGAACACCGCGTGATGCGAAACTCCCACGAATGCGCAAGACCCGAGAGCAGAAGGAATACAGTAGACAAAAAAGAACGAGGAGAACTGGCGAACAAGCTTACGTACGTCGCCAAGTCATTGGATCATTGCCGGTCGATAAAATATGTAGACTTGCATCTTTCCCACAACGCACCCAATGTACCTTTATTATACATCAATGTCTATGATCATGTCCACGTACAATACTTCATTCATCATCGTCGAGGTCAGCCCAGCTGGTCGACTTATCGCTCATCTTTTCAAACATCATCTGCACTTCTGCTTTTAACTTGGCCTCTTCTAGCGCTTGCTGTGCCTTCAACTTGGCCTGCGCCTCTTGCTCCGCTAGGGCCCTCTTTTGTTTCGGCGTAAGATACTTCGAGCCTGCGGCATCTGTGTTTGCATGCTTCTTTGCGTCATCACTTTTCTGGCTCCTGGAACTGCTGCTTCCATCCTTACTTGAGATTGGCGGAACGCCGATTCGGAGAGCGAGAGCACGTCCTGCTGCACTCATTTCGGGTTTACTTGTACTGTCGCTGCGCTCACCTCCCTCACGCTCATGCTCAGTGTGCCCACGATGACGACCATCTTGGCGTTCATGCAGCAGCTTTTTGCTACCATTAGCGGCCTTTGGTGCCTTCTCTTTCGCCGGTGACTTGCCTGGCTGGCCATTACCCGGAGATACGCCCAATCGCTTGGCAAAAGACTCGCCGAGCGCAGACATCCCAAGCTGTTCGCTATGACCTCGGGAGTTCCGCCTTTCCTCATGCTGTTCGCTGTAACCTCGAGAGTTCTGCCTTCCCTCATGCTGTTCGCTATGACCTCGGGAGTTCCGCCTTCCCTCGTGCTGTTCGCTGTAACCTCGGGAGTTCCGTCTTCCCGCCTGCTTGTGGTCGCTCCGTCTATCGCCCTGCTCGAAGTGATTGCTGTGCTCCTTGTCATGCTGTTTCCCTTTTCTCGAGCCTGCATGATCGTGGATTTCTGGCGTAGTCCCTCCTCCCAGATTGGTTCTTCTTTTGTCCTGATCATTGCGCTTGTGGCTGCCTGAACTAGAGGGCGGAGTCGGAAGCACGTCAGGGACACTGGCAACGTCGGCCCATTTAGAGGGCAAGGGCTTGTGGGGAGAAGTCGACTTGACTGAAGGAGTAACGTGGCCGCCGTTAGAGACTTTGTGTGCAGAATTGTTTGCGTTTGTCGCTTTTTGCGTATGGGGTTTCTTAGACACGTCTTGCTGTTTTGCGGCTGTTACCAATTCGACGTCAGTGGCCCATTTCGAAACAAGGCCCGTCATTTCAGGTCAATATAGGTTCTGAGCGGGCGCCTGCCCTGGGCTCTCTGGAGCGATGAAGTAGCGCGGCCGCTGTACACAGGCTTGGTGGTGGCACGGGGTCGGTGCAGCTTGGAACAGCTAAGAGACAAAGAGGGTAAGAAAAGGAAATAAGAAATAAGAGCACATAAACAAAAAAAAAACACGGGTTGCAAAAACTGCGGGGCTTGTAGGTTTTATACTCGAACCGGGTTTGTGACTGTCACAGCCGTGTTTCATCTTTTCTACAAGAGAAATATAAAAGGGTTGTGACCTCCTCCCACACAAAGGCTCTGAGTCTCGTTCACGGAGTACAGCCTGTCCCGAAGTTCTCCACGCGCACAGTTCCTGGCGAGACGTTTAGGGCGAGAGTGAGCCGTGCCCGGGCTGCCGCAATCATTCTATTATAACATCTTCAGTTTTTTTTTCTCAACCAATTGCACTCTACACTCTAGCTATAGACACCGGAACCTAACCTAACTGTGATAAGCGGAGTTTAGATAAAATGTCAAAGTATTCATCGTTCAATTTGTCTTCGGAATTGCCTGCTTGGAAAAAGCTCGAGGCCACCTACGAAGGTGTGGGGAGATGTTTGAAGGTCAAGGATGAGTTTGCCTCAGACAAGGACAGATTCACAAAGTTTTCAGAGACGTTCGACAACTTTGATGGGTCCAAGATCTTCTTTGATTTTTCTAAGAACATCGTGAACGACAAGATCAAGAGCGAATTGCTCGAGTTGGCAAGGGAGGCTGGTGTGGAGAAGTTGAGAGACGAAATGTTCAAGGGCTCAAAAATCAACGAGACAGAGAACAGAGCCGTGTACCATGTTGCCTTGAGAAACCGCTCCATGAAGCCAATGGAGGTGGATGGCAAGAACGTGGCGCCTGAAGTGGATGGCGTGCTTCAGCACATGAAGGAGTTTTCCAATGCCATCAGGTCTGGTGAGTGGACCGGCTACACCGGAAAAAAGATCACCGATGTTGTTAACATCGGCATTGGGGGTTCTGACTTGGGCCCTGTGATGGTCACCGAAGCGTTGAAGAGCTACTCGCTGCCAGATCTCCGTGCTCACTTCGTCTCCAACATAGATGGAACCCACTTGGCGGAGACGTTGAAGGACTTGAAGCCCGAGACCACTTTGTTCTTGATTGCGTCCAAGACCTTCACCACTGCAGAGACCACGACAAACGCCAACTCTGCCAAGCTGTGGTTTTTGGAGAGCGCAAAGGACACCGCTCACATCGCCAAGCACTTTGCTGCTTTGTCCACCAACGCAGAGGAGGTTGCCAAATTCGGCATTGACACGAAAAACATGTTCGGCTTTGAGAACTGGGTCGGTGGCCGTTACTCTGTGTGGTCTGCTATTGGTTTATCTGTGGCCATCTACATCGGTTTTGACAACTTTGAACAGTTCTTGAAAGGTGCCGAGGCCTTCGACCAACACTTCACCAGCGCACCATTGGAAAATAACATTGCCGTTTTGGGCGGGTTGTTATCTGTGTGGTACAACAACTTTTTCGGCGCTCAAACCCATTTGGTTGCGCCTTTCGACCAGTACTTGCACAGATTCCCTGCTTACTTGCAGCAGTTGTCTATGGAATCCAACGGTAAGTCTGTGACCAGAGGCAACAGCTTCACCAACTACCAAACTGGTACAATCTTGTTTGGTGAGCCGGCCACTAATGCCCAACATTCGTTCTTCCAGTTGGTGCATCAGGGTACCAAATTGATTCCTGCTGACTTCATTCTTGCTGCACAGTCGCACAACCCGCTTGAGCACAACTTGCACCAAAGAATGTTGGCTTCTAACTTCTTTGCTCAAGCAGAAGCTTTGATGGTGGGCAAGGACGAGGACCAAGTGCAAAAGGAGGGCGCTGCTGGAGGATTGGTCCCACACAAGGTGTTCTCTGGAAACAGACCCACCACATCAATCTTGGTGCAAAAAATGACTCCTGCCGCATTGGGTGCGTTGATTGCCTACTATGAGCACGTCACCTTTGTGGAGGGCGCTGTGTGGAACATCAACTCTTTCGACCAGTGGGGTGTTGAGTTGGGTAAGGTGTTAGCCAAGGCCATTGGCAAAGAGTTGGAGGACTCCAAGGAGGTGACCGACCACGACCCATCGACCAATGGATTGATCAACCAATTCAAAAAGTGGAGCAACTGACTGAGCAGCAGCCTAAGCACCAAGTTGTAGTGAGTGCTACCAGCTGGCTGCTGGGACCCTGAAGACCGTTTTTAGTATGAAAGTTTGCTTGAGTAGTTTAGTAAAGGCAGAAGTGACACTGTTTAGCGATGAAGCGAAGAAGAGTATGAATAGCTGAATCCACCAATTGAAAAGAAAGATCAATATTTGGACAGTTTGTGGAGGTGATTAACTGATCCATCGCTCCTGCAGTTTGCACTCACGAATGGACTACGACAAACTTCACCCACTGGTTTTTCTCTGCACCAACCATGGCGGACGAATTTGACGAGCCGCCTGTCCAGCAGCTAGGCGAGGGCCTCGACAACCCGTTGAGAGCCATCATTGTCGTCAACTCCAAGGATGCGCCCGAAGGTGAGATGGAAGAGAGAATGCTTGATAGTGTCCAGACTTTTGGTGAGGTGGATAAATTCTTCGACAGGTTTGACGAGGTTGTTGCAATCCCCAATGAGGAGCATATCAAGTATGAAGTTGGCAGTGATGGGCTAGTTGTGTTTGTGGTCGATTCAGTCAAGCTCAAAGGCGAAGTCTTAGGTTTTTTGGATGATTTCGTGACCGATGCCGAGAATCTGCTTAAGAACGACGAAGCCGACTCTGGCGCAGAGAAAAAGAAGAAAAAGACGAAGTAAGATGGCATGCTAGTCGGATGTCTCCGCTCTCTCGGCCGTTCCTGGCCGATCTACACAGAGAAAGAGGACTTTTTCTGCTTGACAGAGAACGGGGTTTCTGTTATACCACACGCCTTGTCAAATTTACGATAGACTTATTGGACTTCTCATCCATAACCTTGGCAACAACTACCCTGAGTGCCTGGATTGGAAGGCTGGCCAACCCTTCGTTTGCATCCAATTCTGTCTCGGGCACACCCAGCACTGTGTTCGTTTACTTGATTCTTTTCTTTTCTATTATTTTTGGAAAAAGCACACATAAGCAGAAAAAGCACATAAGCATTTTTATTTATACAGAGCAATACGGAACCCCCGATGCTGTTTTCTAGTCACGTAGCTGGCCTTTCGGGGCATAATGGTAGGAACAAACCCGTGCATCTCGTGATCGGGCCCAACTCTCACTCACCTGGCCGTCCTCAATCAACCAGCCACAGAACAAGAATGGAGGACTGGAGAAGAATAGATATTGATGCCTTGGAGCCAGAAAATCACTTGTCGAAGCAAGACTTGACTCCAGACTTGGACCCGGTTTCGCACGAAGAAATCGCCGCAATTGCCCTGCGAGTCAAGCAGTCGTTGTCCCTGGGCCAGTTTTTACCAGCTTTGCAAATGACGTTGGACTCTCCGCCATACGTCAGCGACGACCAAACCAAGAGCTTGCACTCGGAAACTGTGTTTGAGGTGCTCATGTCGATCAAAAACAACCATAACGTGAACGAATTCCCCAAGTTCGTTTCCCAGTTGACCACCGACCAGCAGGACGCTTTGATAAAATATATCTACAAAATCATGTCGACGAGCTACGGCGCCAAGCACGGGTCCTTGATGTTGAGTTGGTTCGAGAAAACGGTGGACGTCACTGGAATGGGGCCTGTTGTGAGATTCTACGCTGACAGAAGAACAGTCTGAGAGAAACTTGACCGGCGAGACTGTGAGCAAGAGTAGCGAAGCCTAAATAGATAAGGTAAATATTGAGCTAGTCTCTTATTGCAGAGTGCTTATGTGTTGACTGCTAAAACAGTACTTGAACGTATATTGAAAGAACTGATGAATAGAAAATGCTCAGTTAGTTGTGTGGTTGTATGGGAAAGTAGGAGCAGACGGTGGATGGATCATTTCGCCGGTTTTGGGCTTATGATGCTTCATTTCATTAGACGAGCGAACGTTTGATTCCTTCAATACCCTGCTTGGGCTTGGTGCCGGGGACCGGCCCGATGCTGGCTTTTTGAACAAGTTAATGTTCATGTAATCTGTGTGGTCCTCGAAAATGTCAATGGAGGGAAAAGAGTTGACGGCACCAAAATCTAGTTCTGGGTACTCAATGGTTTTCTTCATATTCACGGTGCTCTCCTTTGACCTCTGCAATTCCTCGCCAAGCTGCTTGATCTCTCTTTGGCTACGCAATTCGGTTTCCTTCACAGCCAGATTAAGTTCAGTGACCATCTTTTCCAATTGCTGACACTTTAGCTTTGACTGCTCGAGGCTCGTTTTGGTTTGCTCAACACACTTAATCTGTTGCATTTTCTCCTCCTCTAGCTGCTGGAGTTGACGGGTCAATTCCTGCTCTCTTTGTATTTGTTGTCCATGAAGATTCTGGAGATTCTGTAGAGTTTCCACTTGCTTCTCATAATCTAGCAATTTTTGAGTCATCTCAGAGTGTGCTTGTATTTGAGCAGCCTCCTTGACGGCCGCATTGTCTAGTTGGTATTTGAGTTCCACAATCTGGTTCTCGCTATCGGCCATTTGAGTTTGTAAATCAGCCATGGTCTTCTCAGTGCTACTGGTTTTATCCCGTGCCTCCATTAGTTGAGCCTCGAATTTGCTGTTTTCGGACATTTTAGTAGCTAAGCTGGTCTCGAGATCGTCTTTTGCCAGGCGAGTTGCCGAATATTTCTGTTCAAGCTCAGCCACTGCACTTTCCATCTGGGCCAATTCAACAGCATGTGATTCCTTCAAGTGTTTTGTTTCTTGTTCGAAGTCAAGTTTGGCTGACTCAAGTTCTGCCTCCTTCGCAACTAGAGTTTCATGAGCCTCGGTGACTTGCAGATCTGTCAGCAAAATACGAGCGTTCGCAAGTTGAAGGTCGTTTTCGAGCGACTCTATGTTTCGACGCTGTGTTTCACGCTCATGGCAAAGCCTATCAAAATCGCTTCGAATAGTGGACAAGCCCAGCTTCAACAGACTCAAACTGGCGGATCTGATCTGCTCCACCTCGCACCTAAGTGACTTGACCGTGTTGGCAAACGAGAGCTTCTCTTCGTGTAGTTTTGTCTCTAATCGAGAGCATTCACTTTTCAACGTCTCAATGGTTGACGGGTCGAGTTTCTTTCCCGGGGATGTGGATCTTCTTGTCGCCTCAGAAGGGCTGATCTTTGAGTTAGTGTCCCGCAAACGCGAGCGAGATGGAGTTCTTGGAGGCTTTTCCACACGAAATACCTTTGTGCGGAACATTTTCTTGGTAGGGCTGAGAGACGATAAGGTGGGTCTTGCGTAGCCGGGAACTTCGGAGGCCAGCAGCAGAGACTCTGCATGGCCCACTGTTCTTCGGTACCGGAAGGACTTAACGGCGTGAACAATATTAGTTAGTGAAGACTTGATCAAGTCCGGATTTCCGCATTGGTCCAAGTGAAGGAGGAAATTGACATTAGCGGAGGGAAGGTTGCGGAAGATCAAGTTTGTGACCAAGTTATGGGAGCGAGGCGCACTTGTGCCCGAAAGAAGGTGACGGGTCAAGGACGAAACATTGGAGTTTGCAAACGAGTTGCTAGTGGCAGGGTCGAACTTCTCGTTTCCCATCATATCAACCACTGCCAACAGCTTTCCGCCGCTGTGGATACTGACAATGAGACAAGAACGGCTGGAGTGGGAGTTGGACAGAGTAGCACACAGAGCACGCCTGCCGAGCAACTTCTTGAGGGAGGCCGGGGTCAACTTCAACTTCAGGAGCTGCAGTTCCAAAGTGCAAGACGCCAAGTACCGTTTGGACGCTTTGTTATCGAGCAAATCAACAAAGCTTCTGTTGCGGTGAACCTCGCAAGCACTAACAGAGGCATCAGTCCGGGTGGTTGTGTAGTAATGGAGGATTTCTGCGAGACTGGTTGTTTTTCCGCTGGCTGTGGGGCCCACGAGAATGAGGGTGTTTGTGGCCGATGCCCATTGACCAAGAGTTTCGGGAGGGAGGGAGTTTTCGAAGATAGACGAGAACTCGTAGTTGGAGTCCCGGAAGCAGATAGCATTGCTGTGCGAGCAAGCAAACTGGGGCAGGCCGGAGCCTGTTTTCACCTTGAGGTAGAGCGGCACCGACTTCATTGGCAGGGGAAAGTGGTGGTGTCAAGGAAAGTGGCGGTGTCAATGGGGAAAAGTCGCCGAGTTGCGTCAGGAAAGATGTGTTTTTGAGAGCGATAGGTATCTGGAGTTACTTGATGCTGTTTACCTACCGGCCGCATTAGGAAGGCCGCGCACGTGACGAGCATACAATGGACGAAGAGCGCAGGAGCAAAGCAGGAAGAAAAGAGAAAAAAAGAAAAGAAAAGAAAAGAAAAGTAAAGAGAAGAAAGGACAGAAAAGGCAGCGTCTGAAAGCGTGCTCTAGAGCCCACTGCAGTTCTGAAAAGTGTTTGGGCCAAGCGGGGCCTGGCCTCGCTACTCCGCGCGGCCCCAGACTTTTCGCGCAAGCCATATTTCTGCCAGCTTAGCCACTCAGCCAGCTTGGCAAAACTGCCAGCTTAGCCTGGCACATTCGTCCCTCCCTCAACAAACGCCAGTGTGCAAAAGCTGTCGGCGGCTACCAGCATCGCCCAGACATGCGGCGCTAACCAGGTTTCTTAGGGAGGTACAGGTTTCTCCCTGATCGTGGCCATGTACCTGGTGGCTATGGCCGACAATCGCTCCGACACCGCGGGCGCGAACATGGCTCCAAATTGTGGCCATGGCTCCAAATGGTGGCCCCGTGCAACGTTGCGGATACTGCGCGGGCCAAACTCGAAGCAACTAAATTTGAGCCCAACACTGCTGCACAACACGGCTCACCGCATCAACGTGGGGCAGAAATCACTAGCGCCTCGGCGGAAGAGGCCCGAGTCCAGCAGCTGCTAACGTTTGCGCTGCGCTACTGTTCTCGGAACCGTCTCCGTAGGTCCACGGCCAAATCGGCATGGGCGCCTGCACGTGGCGCGGGCCCCTCTGCGCAACCTTTCACTCTAGCTGCTTGCCCCACAATTGCTGCTGCCGGCACCCACTGGCATATATATAGAGGCCGTCGTGGGCCACCTCCCGCAGGCTTCCCATCCTTTTTTTCTCCATCCCAAACATACACAAAATGGCCACCATCAAATTGAACTCCGGTTACGAGATGCCCCAGGTCGGCTTCGGCTGCTGGAAAGTCGACAACGCCACCTGCGCTGACACCATCTACAATGCCATTAAGGTTGGATACAGATTGTTTGACGGTGCTGAGGACTATGGCAATGAAAAGGAGGTCGGTGAAGGTATCAACAGGGCCATCGAGGATGGGTTGGCGTCGCGTGACGAGTTGTTCGTTGTTTCCAAGCTTTGGAACAACTTCCACCACCCAGACAACGTGGAGAAGGCTTTGGACAAGACGTTGGGTGACTTGAACCTCGAGTACGTCGACTTGTTCTTGATCCACTTCCCAATTGCCTTCAAGTTTGTGCCTTTCGAGGAGAAATACCCGCCAGGATTCTACTGTGGCGACGGCGACAAGTTCATCTACGAGGACGTTCCGTTGATTGACACCTGGAGAGCCTTGGAGAAGTTGGTCAAGAAGGGCAAGATCAGATCCATCGGTGTTTCCAACTTCACTGGTGCCTTGGTGCAAGACTTGCTCAGAGCCGCGGAGATTCCTCCTGCTGTTTTGCAAATCGAGCACCACCCATACTTGCAGCAGCCAAGATTGATTGAGTACGTGCAATCCCAGGGCATCGCCATCACTGCATACTCCTCGTTTGGTCCCCAATCGTTCGTCGAGTTGGACCACCCTAAGGTCAAGGAGTGCGTTGCTTTGTTTGAGCACGACAAGATCAAGGCCATTGCCAGCAACCACAAGAAGTCTGTTGGCCAGGTGTTGTTGAGATGGGCCACGCAAAGAGGCCTTGCTGTCATTCCCAAGTCCAACAAGACCGAGCGTTTGTTGCAGAACTTGACTGTTAATGACTTCGAGCTCACGGACTCCGACTTGAAGACCATAGAAAAGTTGGATGTAGGCTTGCGTTTCAACAACCCATGGGACTGGAACAAGATTCCTACTTTCGCCTAGGTTGCCTAGCCTGGTTTTGTTGGGTAGTAATAGACACCCTTGATTCTAGTACAGTTGATTGTAGAGAAGATCTGTTAGAAGAACTGTTAGAAGAACTGTTAGATCTGTTAGATCTGTTAGCTGTTCTGTACTGAGACGAGTTCTACGTAATAGCGTTTTTGGCATATACATGTTTGCGTCTTTAGATGGAATCCAAAACGGCTCTTCTGCCGACATTGAGCAACCTCAAGCGACTGACAAAGTCGTCCCTGTTGATGTACGCACCGCAGAGCCTTCTCTTGCCAGTGAACTCTGTTCTCAGGTGGAAGCAGCGCCAGTTGTCGAAGATTAAGCACTGGCCCGGCCTGAGCTGGTAGAATATTTCGTTATCCGGCGAGCTGATGATGCTGTACCACTTACGAATGGCCCGGTAGAACCGCGGCACGTCCTCGGGATTCTGCCATGCGTCCATGCAAGAGCGATCGCTCTGGTTCCAGCGGACCTGGATCAAGTTGCCGTTGAGGTCAAGCTTGAACACGGGCTGGGGAATGTCGGGCTGAATGCACACCTTTTCTTCGCCCGCAGAGTGAGCAGGAACGGGGATTTTCGTCAAGAGCTCGAAGCTCTCTGGGTCGCTCTCTCGGAGTAGCTGTGCACACTGGAAAGCGTCCACCAAGGACGTGGTTCCGCCCGTGCCATCATGGTGCAAAAGATGGAAAAGCTGCAACCCTGGAGTGTCCGACCAGTAGGTGCCGTCCGTGTGGGCGGAAATGTCGAAGTTGGTGTACGCGGTGTCCTTCTTGTCCAAGTCGGAAGTGAAGTCCCAGAAGCCTCCGTAATGGGTGGGGCGAATGTACATTAGCTTCTCGCAAAGCTTCTCGGTGTCGTCCGGGGTCACGGGCACGTTATCCACGAGCGTGAAGCCGTGTTGCCAGATCTTCAAGCACCAGTCTTTTATGGCCTGCTCGCCGTCAGTGGCGTCGCTGGATGCCATGATCTCGGCAAAGTCCACGCGAGGCATGTTGTCTTTGATCAGCGCCGAATTCCAGAGCTTTTGAGCCAAGAGCTCCCTCTCGCCCTTGACCTTATCTTGACGAGAGACAAGCGGCGGGTTGTAGGCATGCAAGCGCAACCACGGCAAGCTATAGCGGGAGGTGTGGTTGTTCTGGCTCCACACGATGGAGATGGTGTCGCCGTCGACCGAGACGTCTATGGGACGGATGTTTTCGTCGATGGTTGCGGAGTTGAGGAGCCTCTGTTTGGTGGCATCAAAAAAGCACTCTGAGCAGCGGCAGTTGTCTCTCAACCAAATGTGGTGGAATGTGGTGGTCGTACCGTCGATCTCAACAGATAATTCCGAGTTGTGTGAGGTGGCCGAAATCGTCATAGCAAAGTAGATGAGTGAAGAGTTTCTGGTCAGACATGTAAAAGAACAGAGCAACGGGCCTGCCTCGCCAATTCCGCTCGCCGCGTCGCCAATTCCGCTCGTGGCCTTGGCCCCGCTCGTTGCCTCGGCCCACGCTGGTCCTCGCTCTCCGGCTTGGCCCCGGTCGCGGCCTTGGCCCACGCTGGCCCTCGCTGTCGTGCCGCACAGCTGGTGCCGGCTCCACGTGAGGCCCGCGCACCTGCCCACCGCCGCTGGGACCTCCCTCCGCCAGACTCGGGGCCTGAGCCACTGCACGCTCCGGTGGACTAGCCTGGAGCGCGGCCCATGTGCACGCTAAGCTTGCTAAGCTTATCTTGCCTGCTAGGCCTGACAGAGTGGATCGATCTTTCCACCCGGGGCACCTCGAACAACCCTAATTAGTATAAAGATTAGTATAGCCTTCTCCTTCTTCCCGCTTGTATTTTTTTTTTTATCTTTTATCTTTTATTGCCAGCTTCCTTATTCTCAGGTCCTCGGCCCGTGCAATCCGGACAATTCGCATCGGCCCCACCATCTCCACGTTTGTTGTTCGCTCGAGCCTCGCTGGTCCAACGCTTGAGATCTCCGATTCACCTTTATTTCCCTTTGCCCCGCTCCATAAAATCGCATGGACGCTTACCGACTTGCAGAGCCGTGTCAGATTTCGACCTGGGTTTTATTTGTCCCACCTTTCTCTGAGCCCTGCTGGCCATTGCTTCGTGTTGCCCAACCTGAACCGTCCACTCCCTGATGTCCCCGTCGGTGAAAAAATCCGCTGCTTTTATAGAGCCCGGCCACAAAGCCGCTGCTCCTTTGCCGTCTCTTCCGCCGAGAAGATACCGCGAGAAGGAGGCGGCCGCTACAGATCTCCCCCGAACGGATCGCAAACCAAGAACAGACCCGGCCACAAACACGGTATCCCGGCCCAGCACGGCAACATACACACTGCAGGCAGTTACGACGGCGGAAACCGACACTAAGGTCGCCGAATCCAGCCCGGCGGACCAAACAGAAACAGAAACAGAAACAGCTTCTGTTGCGGAAACCGACGACAGATGCGCTTCGGCTCCGCCTCAAGCTCAGACCGACCACCAGGAGCCGAACGAGGGCCAGCGCAATACAAAACCAGCTCTAGGATCACAGCGTGGGGCAGCACAGGCGGGCCCTGCGCATCCAGATTCTCGTGTTCGTTCCTGGCTTCGCCAGTTGGGAATCAGCGCTGCCAAGAGCGAACAAGAAAGTGTCCGCGCTCATCACGAGCTTCTTGGTTCCGACGGTACTTCCTTAAGTGGTTCAAACAGCTTGGCTACCAAGCTTGCTGGCTTGCACGACGATTTGCTTCTGTTGAATGATTTGTCTCCACACAGAGACGAGCCGCAGGTCAAGCTAGATATCAAGCGCCTGTTCACGCTTATGTCTCACTTCAACTCGTTCAATCTGGTCACCAACTCCTCCTATACCACCATCTTGTCGCAGGACGACATTCGGGCATTGCGCCGGCGGCTTTTCTGTCTTATTGTGCGCGTGCTCCGCAAGTACCCAGCTCTCAATTACTACCAAGGATACCATGATGTGGCGAGTGTGATTCTTTTGGTATGCAACGAGCCTGGCGAGACGTCGGATGACGACGCTTTTCTTCTCTTGGAAAACTTGACTCTTTTCCATTTGCGTGACTTCATGATCTCCGACATAGCTCTCACCATCAACCACTTGAAGCTTATACCCCTCATTTTGGAAGTAGCCGACCCAGTTATGTTTGATTTAGTTGTACAAACAAACGCCGCATATAATGCCACAGGTGGCTGCTTCTACGATTACAAATTCCATCCCGCGTTGCTGTCTATTCTTACGCTCTACAGTCACGATATCTCGAACATGAACCAACTTGTGGTAGTGTGGGACTTTATCTTCAGTTACCGTTCGGTTTTGGCTAGCATATATATATACGTGGCGGCTTTGATGCAGCGCAAGCCGGATATTCTTCTCGAATTGGGGATTGATGAGCTCTCGACAGCCCCGGTGGATGCCGATGCTGCACATTCTCTTTTGTCTCCCACTAGTCTCTTTTGTGACTTGTCAGATCTGGCATTGACTGAAATTATTGACACTGCTGCCTCTCTTATTGATTCGTGTGCCTTGGAGAGACACCCGAGATACCAGGCCACATTCGGCGTGTGGTTTGAGACATACAATACCGATTCGGTGCTCCAAACCTCTTCTCGGATCGCAAAAGAGTGTCCTGAGACCATGCTGAAAGCGACCACCTATAGTTCCCAAGAAATTTTGGACCTAGTTCTGGCTCAGGAGCTCCAACAACGGCAAGAGTCTGCTTATGACGCTGAAATGATGCAAAAGGCGTTTGACAAAATGGACTCTCTTTCGAACTCTATAGACTCTACCTTTGATGATTCTCCTGGCTCAAGGCTGAGTGTCTTTTCGTCATCATTAGCAAGTCTTACAAATGCTTCGTCCTACCTCAACAACACTTTAGTTCAGACATCATCTGCCCTACTCAAGAGAATGCCTGGCGCCCACGAGGATAACGACAGTGATACCAAGAAGCGGGCAATAATCCCCTTCCGCAATATCTATCAGCTCAGTGTTACTGTTGGCGTGATTGGGTTGGGTCTTCACTTGCTTTTGAAACACTCGGAGTTCGGATTCCTTTTTAAATTAACATCCAAGAATATGGTATCTGCAGTAAAACACAATGCAATGGTGTCCACGAACTATATATTGCTGGCACTAGCACACAATGGCGAAGGAGCAGTTAGCAAGATAAGGGAATTTGGTCCGGTCAGAGATATTTCAGAAATAACGCAAATTGGATTGGGTTTCCTTAAGAAGTCAGTTTATGCATTGAACTGAGCGGAATACAGTGATTTATGTACATATCGTCTCTATAATATTATTATCTTATGTATGAACTAAACCTAACTCTAGTATTTTGAATAGCTAGATTATTGTTGGGGCATTTCAGTTTCTATCGAATATATCAAGACGACATCTGCATAGGCCGACTGGCCCCATCCACGATTTCCACTCGTGCTGATCATAAATCTCCCAGTGTCCTCGACAATAAGGTTGCTGAGAACACCACCATGATGACCGGGAATGACGTAGAAAGGCGTTGCCCTCTTTTTGGCAGTGACGGTCTCTCGTGTGAAATCGTCGTACAAACCCAAGTTGTAGAGACGAATATTATCATTCGAACCGCAAAAAATGAAATTGTCATTTGGCATAATGGATAAAGCGCTCACGGGCCCGGAGATTTTTGGAAACATTAGACGTTTCAGAACATTAGGCATCATGACATTACCAGACTTTCTAGTGTGAGGCATTCGCAACGAAATCTCCTCGACGGTGCTATTTCTTCTTCCCACGTAGATCTTGTCACCATCATTGGACCAGCTTGCCGTCATGCACCATGGAGGCACGCCATCAGGAACACCAAGCTTTAAAACTGCCAGAGATCCGGATACCCGTGCGTCCCATATGTTGATTGTACCATCCATACTGGAACTCATGAATATTTTATCATCGGTTTGTGTTTTATTTTTGGAAGGGTTTGTTTTGATGTTCGACTTAGAACCGTTTGCTGTTTCATCATCGTCCTCTTCCTGTTCACTGCCGAACAAAGAGTCCACATCGCTTTGATTGTCGTCAAACGTCAAATCAGTTAAACCATGCAGTCGAAAGCGTATGCTAGAAATCTGACCGGTACTGCCCTTATATATATTGACAACCTTCCCTGTGTTTAGATCCCATTCTCGAATGGTTTTGTCCCACAGGCCAGACAAAAATGCAGTTTGAGTGTGATTGAGACGAAGCACCGACACGGCATCCAGATGGCCCTTAGATAACGACTGCTCAGAGCCTTTTTTGGAGTTATGACGAAAATAGTGGTGAATAGCACCCTCATTATATATCATGGTGTAGAGAGAAATCCCACCGGATAGCAAACCCGAAAGACACCAGTAACCGTTTCGCTCAACATCCAAGGAATACACCGGGTTTGTTTTGGGGTCGTACGTCGCAAAGCCCGAAGCGAAATCCGATTCCTTGAGTTTGGGGTTCTCGGCCATGAGCTGGCTCTTGGTCATGGGCTGTTCATTCTCCCAATAAGAGCCAAGAACGCCTCCTTTGTTGATGTTGTCCATGAGATTATGTTTCTGGGCCACAGTAAGCGGGGCCTTGCCGTCGATGGACGCGGCGAAGTCGTACTTGCGGATGAATCCATCTTCACCACCCGTTAGAAGCCATTTTGGCCCGTCAGAGAAGGCTACCGCATGGCACTGCTGTACGTAGGGAATAGCTACCATCGGCACGATATCAAATTCAGACGCATTCTTCACGGCTTCCACCGCCCGGCGGCGAATTTCAAGGCTATTGACACTCGCCAGCCCGGAATCGACGGTGGTGACAGAGCTGCCTACAGCATTCTCTCCAGAGCCCGATGAGTGATTGCTGGACGAGGTGGTGAGATGGTTTGCTCTATTATTTGTGGCCCTCGCATCGCCGTTGCGGCCATTCCCTTCAACGTCACTGCGCTTGTCTCCATGTAGCATAGGGGAGTCATTGTTGTTGCTGGTGCCGGAGGCTTCGTTGTTCTGAGGATCGTTTTCGTTTTCGTTTTCGTTTTCGTTCTCATTATCTTCATTATCTTCATCATCCTCGTCCTCGTCCTCGTTTTCATTTTCGTTTTCGTTCTCCTCGTCTTCCTCTTCGTCGTCGTCACCATCACCATCACCATCATCGTCGTCGTCGTCGTCGTCTTCTTCGTCATTGTCGTCGTTGTCTTCGTCTTCATCCTGCTGCCCGTTGGGGTCATTCTGCGCTGGGTCTATGTCCATGTCAGAGTTGTCATTCTCATCTTCGTTTTCCCCTAGCATAGCTTCATTGTCGAAGAGGTCTTCATCCATTGACATTTGGAGAGATGTTGGTTACAATGGCTCGTTTCGGTGCGACAGTGAGTGCGAGACAGTGGCAGAGGAAAGTCACCATGAAAATGGGTAAACGGAGGAGTCGAGTTGTGAAAACAAAGGCTATCGAAAGAAGGGAGGAGAAAGGAGAAGAGAAAGGAGAAGAGAAATGAGAAGAGAAAGGAGAAGAGAAAGATAGACAAAAAGAGAAAAATAGAACAGAGTGAGAAATACAGAGCGAATATTGGACAAGCGAGTAAACTGAATGAAAGTAAAAACTGTTGGAAAATAAGTAGTCTGTGCAAAGCCAAACTGCAAATGTCCATTTTCCACATTTTAGTACAAGTCCATCATGTCGCTTCGCCCCACGAAGGACAGCTTCGTGCCATCCAACTACCGACTACTCTCGCTTATTCAGGTTGTGTATTACCTATATAGCAGCCGTAGCCACTTACTCGTAGATCCACGAGAACACAGCAGGCTTGTACTCAACCAACTCCTCCTTCTTGAACCACAACGCAATCTCCTTGTTGGCGGACTCAACAGAGTCAGAACCGTGAGCAACGTTTCTGCCCATGTCAATGGCGAAGTCACCTCTGATGGTACCTGGCGCAGATTGCAATGGGTTGGTGGCACCCAAGATGGCTCTACCTTGCTTGACAACGTCCTTGCCCTCCCACACAGTGGCCAACACTGGGCCAGACAACATGTACGACAACAACGAAGGGAAGAACGGCTTCTCTTGCAAGTCGGCGTAGTGTTCTCTCAATAAGGACTCGGTAGGCTGGTACAACTTGATGCCGACCAACTTGTAGCCCCTGTTTTCGAATCTGGAGAGGATCGAGGCAATCAATCCTCTCTGCACTCCGTCGGGCTTGATGGCAATGAAGGTTCTCTCGTTGTTGGACATGGTGTTTTTCTGGTTGAGGAAATTTCTGCTGTTCGTTTTTTTTTTCGCTCTCGTCTATGAACGTGCCGGCATACTCGCAGGATCACGTGATCCCGGACCCGCCACGTTTCCGGAGCCGCTGGCAACACTTTTCGGACATGCTGGTATTCCATCATCCGTGGCGTCCATGGCCGCCGGGGCTCCGCCCACCGGCTGCCAGAAAAAAAAAAGAAAAGAAAACAGTAAGTACCGACACCCGTGAGACGAGAGGTCACGTGACTGAGCACGTGCGGAGTTCGCGTAGGTCTTGGTTCTTTAGCTGGTCTACACCACACAAACATACTATACGGTGCCCATGACTGCCATTGGTTCTCCTGATCTGCGGCATGCTGAGAAGCGAGGGCCTTCCACGCCCTTGGCGCTGTCGAAATACCACAACAAAAAGACAAGCGTGGCAAAACCAGACCGTGTGGACGACGCCAAAGGCATGCTACCAAACCCGTTTTCCCCAAACAAGGACTATGAGAAGGAACTTCTTTTGGCCAAATACCAGGTGTGGGCTTTGGAGAAGCATTTGGCCGAGGAGCGGGAGATATCTTCTTTTCTAGAGTTGGAGAGGAAGTGGAATGCGTCCTAATAGCAATAGCCGCAGTGCTGTGATGCCCTGAAAACACGCCAGCCCGGGCTATTTTGTTGTTTCGTTGTTGTTTCGTTGTTGTTGTGGAGCTTGGCGAATTGCTAAGGCATCCGCTCGACTTGCCGCTTTTTATGAATTTTACGACTTTGCTACAGCACTTGTTTTCTCTGAGGCGTGGGACGAAGTGACGAACTCTCAATTCTACTCAGCTTGGTCTATGCTACTGCCCGGGCTTGCTTCTTGTGGCTCTGAAGTAGTCTTCCATTTTGGAATCCTTGTCGAAGTACTGCCCGTCCCTTGAGCTGACCCAGTCATTTGTCCTTGCGATATCACGCTGTGTTTCTTGCTCACGAGAGCCTCGTTCTGCTAGATCACTTTGGAGCCAGTGCAACACAAGCGGATGAAGCGACTCAGCCATCGCAACGTCTATGTGTTCGATGGTCTTGTCTGGCCCTTGCCTCACACTTATATCGGCAATGCCGGGCTTGAAAGAGATCTTGCTGATGTCTATGTCGTCGGCTTTGCGCCCCGCGTTCAAATGGATTACACGGTCACACCACTGTTTGCCCAAGCCGTCAAAGATGTGCGTTGCATATATCACACAGCAGTTGCGCTCGCGGCACTCTCGCTTCAAAAACCCCAAGAGGTTTTGCCTCACTATAACGTCAAGGTCCACTGTAACCTCGTCCAAAAGAAGTAGCTTCCACGGTTTGAGCAATCCCATCACCAACTGCACTCTTCTGCGTTCTCCATCGGAAATATACGCCATGGACCAGTCGAGATTCAAGTCTAGGATCTTGATGAGTTCATCCCGTCTTTCCCGATACGTCTCTCCACCGATCGATGATATCAAAAGCTTCACCGGGATATCTCTCCTCACCACCTCGTTGTTTGCCCACTCCGTGCCCAAGTAGGAGATGTAATTGTTGATGTCGGCATTCTCGTGGCTGTTTCTCGTGATCGAAAACTCAAAGGGGTCAAAGCCACCGAGGCGGAGTTTGCCTTGCTTGATCAATGTCTTGCCAGCCAAGATCTTGAGCAAGGTCGATTTTCCTGCACCATTGGGCCCCACCAAAAGGTTCGTTGAGCCCCATGGAATTTGGAGATTGATGTCTTCTAGACCTCGTCTTTTGTTACTGAAAACATAAGTAAGGTTGGTCGTCTCCACGGCGTATGATGGTTCAGCCATTGCTGAACTTTGAAGTCCTGGTCACTACTGGGCGAGACATATATCACCAGATACTGCACAAAACCGCTACTGGGCTTATTTTCCGATTAGTCCGTTACTCTATACTACATTTCTTTCTGATTGTATTTAGTATGCCAACTCTTCGATCCATCTGAGCGCATCTTTCCTCACAGGCTCATTGCTAATATCCTCGAGGAGTGCTTTGGTTTCGTCACGGAACTGCAACTTGAATTTTCTCAAATAGAACTTTAACAATCCTCTGTATTCGTAGAAGAGCCATTGCAGGTCAATTTTCGCCATAAGAGTCTGATCCTGGGCCTCCTCTTCGGTGAAGTCTGTGGTGATTATTATTTCGCTGGTCTTGTCTGCGACATTCAATTGGTCGACAATTGAATTCATGTTTTTGACTATAAGGCCAAGCAATAAAAGTATATCTTCTTTGAATCCAGAACTCTTTGAGGAGTCGCTCAAAACACGATTGATCGATTCCATACAAGAGACGTTGTTGATGATGAGATTGTAGTCAATGTCAAGAGCACGCCGAATAAGCATCTGGGCATTCAAAATGCCGAACTCGATGAGATATTCCAAGATCAAGAAAGCCACCTGAGGCTGGTGAACCCAGATCCTCAAAATCGAGTCAACAATCCACGATTGTCTTTGGTCGACTTGCTCAGGCGACAAGTTCAAGTCGGGGAATTTGAAGTCTGTACCACTGGCTCGGTAGTCTTCTTCTGTAACCTCCATTCCCCCAATGTGTTTTAATTTGGCCATGTCTCTATTGATAATGCTCACGACAGAGTATATGGACCTGGAACCAATATACGCATATGTTTGAAACAACAAGTTGATGAGAAGTCTGTCCGTGTTGACATTTACAACGGACGATTTGATCGCCTCGGTCGTTTCGTTTACCGTGTCGTTGAACTGCTCATTAGTCCTCCAATTTGCGATGATAAAATCATAGAGCTTATTTGAAATTTCATGAAGTGGGAGCTGTGGGTTCGAAAACTCATAAATGAGCTCTTCCTGGGCGGTCACCGTCTGTGCGTGTTTGAGCGTGTCGGCCTTCTGCTCAACTGCAGACTTGATAACATTCCTCAAATCCTCATTATCGGAACCGTAAAGACCAGTATCATATTCAATCACATAGTCGATGTGGTTAGGAAAAAGAGAAATGTCCAAGTATTTGTAAAATTCCTCCAATGGAGTCAAAATGCTCTCTCCATCTGGGGATTGTGACATAGTAACAAAACTGTCCTTGATTCTTGCTTTGTTTGATAACCTGACTTCTTTAGCAATTAAATTCTTAATGAAGTTCTTTTTTGGGTGATATTTAAGGTTTGCATACTTCACTGAGTCTGCGACCCACTCATCCCATTTCCAGCTGAAATCGAAATTGGATATCTGCGTAGTCATCCAGTCCATGAAACGAATTTTGAGCTCATAATCGAACGTTTCCAAGTTGTTGTAAAAGAAACGAATAGCACGGCCAAACACTGGTGCAATCGATTCGGGACTTTCACGACAGCACGAAATGAGAACAGTGTAGTAGTATATCTCGTAATGTAAAGATTTTGGAAGCTGGAAAATCATTGTCAAAATGCTCTCCACAGCTACATCCTCTACCTTCCATGTCGAAAGAGGGGGTGTGTTTTCTCCCGATTCGTTGTCTTTGGCGATGAGAGTGAGTTGGTCAATCGACGAGCCTGGGGGGCTGAAAAGTTCTCTTGAGCAAAAAAGATCTAAAATGGACAACTGAATGGAGGCCTCCTTGTGGTTGAAAGACATGTTAGTCAAAATATCAAAAGCTATGTCTTTGAAGAACAACCCAAAGTACGATTCAATGGGAGGCACTGTCTCAAAAGTCGTGGTAGTATTGTAGACTTGAAATAGCAAACGCGGATGCTCGTGCCATAAATTATCAATCAAACCGGTGGGCTTGTATTTTTTCAAGTCGTCTACTGAGGGTATGGAGAACTGTGGTAGAGAGTGCTTGACAATCTCTGAGGAAATAGTGTTGTTTTGAAGAGCACTAGCAATGACCGGCTCCACAAGCTCCGAGAATTCGACAAAAAGCGAGCCCTTCAAAGCGGACCAGTTCTTCTCTGGTGCTTGTAATCTCAAGAGAGCAGGGAGGATCAAATTGATGATCTTTTGAGGCTTGTAGGGCAACGTATCTGTGAAGTTGGAGTTTTTGGCATCAAAGGGCTCCAAAATGGACATTGACTTCGCCGAGTCATTCTCCTTAAGCGTGAACGTGTGGGCTAGATCGATTATCTCGTTCGCAGTGTTAATGGTCTCGTTTGAGAAGTCATTGGCAAACAAGTACGGAGTTGCCATGAGGACATTGTAGTAAATCTCTTCTGCAGTGCCGTTCCGAGCCTCGGAGGAGTTCTGCAAGTCAATTGCAGTGGTGAGAAACTGCTTGAGAATCAAGCCGACGGCATTGTTCTCAATCATTGGAGACAAGCAGGCCAAGAACTTGAAAACAGACTTCAAATCGTTGAAGACACCTGCATTTTCCGACTTGGTGGCAGGCACAGAAGTGTCAGCAGTAGCTGCGCCGTCAGAGGAAGCTTCCGTCATGGGCTCATCCTCGGGCCTGATCAGATCAAGCAGTTCCTGCGCCTTGGCATGGAAGTATTCAATAACGTACTTGGCGACCAAAAAGTTCTTAGCGTTGCACACAAATATCAAGACACAGAGGTTGGGAATCTTCTGTGGCTGCTCTCTAACTACAGCGTAGAATGTCGAGAGCACGGCGTCACGCAACTTATCGATTTTTTCGAACTCGGCCACTATCGGGTTCGAAATGTACGAGATGTCGTCGACTTGGCTGGCCAAATTCGAGTTTTCTCCAATTCTGCGAATATCCTTGCAGATGTTGCCGATGAGTTCTTGCACCGGATCTGCATGTAGCTTCTTGGACGGGTCCTCATACTCAGAAGGGTGCCCGTTCCCGGAGGTCTGCTCAAACTCGTCTCTTGATCTCTTGCTGGAATGTTCCATTGGCTGGTGGCTCGGGCAGTCTGCCCAGTGGAGTTTTCAGCTTCGCTCATGGTACGGGTTATATGCAGGCGCAATTCGTCCAACTGGCAGACATGCTCCGGTTGCAAATGCCGATTCAAAGTTGCAAAGCTTATTGTTATTAGGGATGAATGTTACTGGAGAGGGCGTGATTTGCGTGATTGGCTGGCATTGCAGTAGTTTGCGTTTCGGCACTTTCGTGCGCCGGTTCCAATTTTGCACCCACGGTTTCTGGAAAAGCCACCGAGAATCAAACATCTTCCCTCTAGATCTTGAATATCGCAGCCAGCAAAAGATCTTGAGTATCACAGTTGGCCATCAACGGCGCTTTTTCAAAGGACGTGTTCGTGCCGAATTGACGTTGTTGTGTTCATCGGCACAGTACGCCAAGTCGCAATTCCCTTCCAGACGTTGGACCAAAAACCCAAAAAGCTATAAAGGGACCGAGAGACAAATATTCCAAAACAGAGCATTACCGGCCGGTTCTCCATCCGAATCCTTTCTTCTTTTAGTGTTTCCTCGGGTCGGAATTTGTCCACTCACCGCACACTACCAACTGCACACCGGACGCTAAACTCGCTACTCGTCTTTTCAAAGTTCCTATGTCTCTTGCACAACGCCTTGCCGAAAAAGTCTTGTTACAGGATGGTTCAATGGGATTCCAACTAGAGTCCGTGCTTCCCCTGGACCATCCGCTTTCGGTGAAAGGCTCGCCTCTTTGGTCAACTAAGCTTCTCTTGGCAGAGCCAGTGCACATTACCAAGGTTCATCAAAGTTACGTCGACACAGGCAGCGAAATGCTCATCACTTCCACATACCAGGCCTCGGCCCTCACCTTAGAAAAGCACGAGGGCCTCGCTCTTGCTGAAAGCCGTGACGTGTGGCAGAGAGCGGTGGACTGTGCCAAGCAGGCCATCGCGTCCTCCAAGCGATCGGACAAGATCTACATTGCCGGTTCCATTGGACCGTACGGTGCCTATTTGGCCAATGGTGCCGAATACAGTGGAGACTATGGCGGTATGGCGCCTGCACAGTTGGCAGAGTACCATAGGGAAATGGTGGAGTTTTATGTTGGGAATAGCGACGTGGATGTCATTGCGTTCGAGACAGTTCCCAATTTCAATGAGGTGAAGGGCATTTTCCGCCTCGTAAGCTCCTTGTTCACAGAGTCTTACTCCAAGGACTTCTACGTGACTTTGAGCTGCAAGGATGAGACCACTCTTGTTGACGGCACTCCATTAGCTGAAGTGATCGAGTACATAATCTCGCAGAATGTTGGCTCAGTCCAGAAAGCTTTCATAGGCACAGGCTGCAACTGTGTAGCGTACCAGCTTGTTTCTGGCATTGTGCAAACGATCAATGAAACATGCGAGAAAAGCGGCAAGGGGCTCTTGAATCTCATAGTGTATCCGAATTTGGGGTTTACCAACGACATGTCAGACCCAAGCAAATACCTGTTTCTGACAGACACCGAGGGCTGGAGAAAAGCCGTAGAGGCGTGGCTCAGGGTGCCGAATGTACGAATAATTGGCGGGTGTTGTAGCACAGGACCATCCGAAGTTCGTATTATTAGAGATGCTATAAATATTGGATAATTCAATATAAGATACATTAATAGTTGAGGACAAAGCATCAGTCGTGATCGGGTTCATCATAAACAATTTCAAATCTTTTTTAAACAGATCGCCTAGTATCTGGCTGCAATTTTTCTAGCAAGCAAGGCGTCTTTAATCGAAAAAACAGCCATCTCCCACGCCATGACGAGAGCAACAAAGCCTAAGAATAAATTAAGTGTGAACATGGGAGTGTAGCCATAGTATTCCAACAGGTGAATGACGGAGTCAGTAGATTCCATAAAAACTGCACCTCCACAAAGAAGGCCAAAAGCAACAAACAATTCTGTCATAGGGTAAACTGGTTTAGTTAAATGCTTGTAGGTGGCAGGGCTCATAGTGAACCAAATGTACGACAAAACTCTGAAAACACACCCGAAAACAAACAAATTACCCCACTGCTTGTGGATAGTCGATGACAATTCAGAAGCTTGCTCGTGCAGGGACATGAGAATCCCTGTCCAGTAGATGGTGATGACAGGGAAAGGATTGGGCGAGAACCCAGGAGTAGCCTTTTGCACGGTAGCCACATCCTTTGAATCCTTTACGCTAGACAAGTTGTCTATGGCTCTGTTGTACCGCCAGTCTGCCAACTTCTTCTCAAGCAAAACACCACAGAGCCCACATCCGATGTAGATGAAAGCAATTGAGATGTGCTGGAGATCTTTTGCGGTCCAAGCGCCACCAGCAGCAGCCAAATGTTCCAAGAAGATGTTGGTTGAGCCATAGAACAAAATTAACAGCGACTCAATGAACTCCATGGTGATAAGGCCCTTGGATTGCCATTTAAGAAGACCCGAGTTCGCCTTTGAAGAGGTCACGAATCGGTGGTTCCATGCCCAGCCCTTGCCTCTGAATGCACCGCAGTAGCGAGCCAAGGTCACTAAGCCCAAGACAAAGAAAACACCGCCCTTGATGAAGTGAGCAAGCAAGTTGAACTTGAACTCGTCCTCACCGTAGAGCAAGTAGGTGGCAATACCGGTGGGGAAGTAGACTAGGAAGTAGGCAAACAGAACCCAATTGATGACGCCAGTGAGTGAAAGAGCAGTTTTGCCAAAAGCGTGGGTTGCCTTTTTCAAAAACGGGAATTTGAGGAAAAACTGGGAGAATCTCGAAGGCTTCTCGTGTAGCATAGAATCTATTGAAGTCTTCATCGCGGAGTCCTCCAAAGGAGCATGGTCCAGATCAAACGATTGAAAGCGGGAATTCGAACCACGTAAGGTGGAGTTAGGGGATGCCAATGGCAGGCTCTCCTCCTCGGAGTCCAACTCCGCGTAGTCAAAGTCGTGTTCCAAGTCAAGCGAGCGATAGGCGACAGCCAAGAGGGCCACGACCCAATGCACAATAGATCCCACAAACAATAACACCGTCATAGTGGCAAACGCACTGTGGGGATAGAGGTCTTTAATGGAGGCGCTGAACACCCAATAGGTCACAGACGACACCACCACCAACACGGTATGCGCTGTCAAAGCTGGCAAGTACCAGCTGTGCTTGATGTTCCAGAGTACAAGCACAATCGGAAACAAGAAAATGTAGGAGCCCACGTACGACGCAAGGTGTATGTACAAGGCACCCCTGTGGTCGGAGGGAGTAGTGAAGAAGGTCTCTGTGGAGTAATTTTCCCAGAAGAGCCGTTCCTCCGGCAGCAAGTCGGTGTGAAGAATTGGCACACCGTGGCTATGCTTTATCTTATGAGGCACAGGCACAAGTGAATGAGAAGGGGTTTCGGAGTCAGACGAGTGAGAACCATCCGAATGAGGCTCCCGGGAGAGATGAGCATCGGCATCGGCATCGGCAGTGACATCCAGTAGCAGAGGAGAAACGTCACGTGGATCAAGTCGTTTGTGGGCGGCAGCAACAGCATCTCCAGAAATCGGGCTCAGGGCAGCAATGGCGGCAAGGAGCGGAATAATTGACAAGGACAAGGTTTTCGAATGACGCATATCGTACTAGATGGAGAAGGCGGGGGGTACAGGTTTCTTAGGGAGGTACAGGCAGTCGATGGCGGGGTTGAATATCTTAGGGGGGAAAGAAAGTCAGTGCCTGATGCCAAGTATTTATTCCCAGCTGGAGACACAAACACAGAAGAAATAGATTGGGTACAGAGAGTACAGATCCGCCTTGTCGTGACTGGGGCCAATTACTCACGAGCCACACGTAGGGAAGCGAACATTATATATTGAGGAAGCGGCCCTGCATGCCCTAAGTCTCACTTTAGGTCAACCGCATGATGCGCGCTCGCAACCAACCGATGGATCATGCGAGAAGGCTTCTCGGCTGGAAAGGGCCCTGAAGCCGTGGCTTCGGCCATTATTTGGTGCCGACATCGCAACCACTCCATAGACTTGCTAATGCAGCCTCGTTCGGCTGGTGTTGTTCGGCTGGTGTTGCTGGGCCTGCTTCAGCAATGAGCCGGAGAGCATGGCCTACCGCGTGGGCGCTTGAGCCGGTGGTTTTCAGGGTTAGCCGATAATTTGCTCTCTGGCCTGTTCATGTCGCCCGCGGGTTCCTGTCGGAGATTACACATTTTGAGAAATGCTGCTTATGCGAATACAGCTTACATTTTGTGCTAAGGGATACGATGCACGACACTCGCCACCATCCGCTCCCGCGTGACTCTCAAGGGCAATTCGTAAGTTAATTATGGCCGTACCTTTTCTTCAGCCACTTCGTTTTGTGTTTGGCATTAGTCATCGATATCCTCTTTTATCCTTTTCCCGGTTTGCATTTTTGGCTAAAATTTTCTTAGCATTCGCACTTATAAGCTCCGTGCCTCCAAACTCAATCTGAGATTCTTTTTCTCTTCCGTTAATCGTAACTCACTCGCCCCGCAAAAAGAGCCACCATAGAAACAACCGTCTAATTCCAATATCATCAAGTGCAAGGCTCCTGCAAAAAGCGGGATTCACACCATGGTCTCGACCTCGCTGCACATTCCGCCCACTAGCCACTCGGCAGTTTATCCTCTTTCGTTAATTGAATCTGCTGACTGTTCATGCACGTGCCAGATGTCTCAGGTTTGCGATTAAGCTACGCACAGTATTCAGGACGGCTTTTTTTAGCTAGACCTCAGTAATCTTGTTGTTTCTTTTTTGGTTCTTAGTTTGGGCTGTTGCTGGTGAATTCTGAAAAGCATATGGTGGTTGCCACGCATTTTTGTCTTTCTTTACCACGGTGGCATTGCTATCATATCACCTATCATCAATGTAGATCAGTCCTTGCTAGACGGAACTGAACTTGCTTATGTGCCGACGTGCTGGCTCGGCTAAAGAGACTGGTGTGGCGGCCGATCATCGCACCCAATTACTATGCTGCTTTGGGCCATATGAGCTCATGCTGTTATTTAAACTTGAATCAGCCCATTCCTCTAAGAGCTAAATCAAAAGTATGCTCTAATAACTGTTTGCTGCGCTCCATTCGCAAGTCTTGCCTCGGCTGATCCGGGCGAACGATATGGTTGCATTTTCAACTTTTGTATTGCCACTTTGCAGCCCATCACACCAACTTGGGCTCTCACACTTAGAGCGCATTCTTCCTCGTCAAATAGTCAAACCGTGAGTACGTATAGCCGATGAAAGGAAGGTCCTCTTTCACATTGTCACCGTTTGTGCCTTGCTGCTGCTGCTGCTGAGCTCTGCTCATAGCCGGGCTATCCGGCACATTCTCAAGCTCGTCAGTAGGGAAAAATCGGGTATCTGTAATAGAGCGAAGCTTGGGAATAAACGGCGCGTCTACTCTTCTAATAGTGTCCCAATCGACACCGCGAAAGAAAGGATGCAGCTTGATTTCATTTGCACCACCCAATCGACCCAATCGCCGGTCGCTGCTAGTCAAGAGACTGCGGATCAAGTCCTCGGCCTCCGGAGAAAGATGAATGTCTTCCGGAATTACCAATGACTCTTGCCAGCTTATAATCTTTCTGTAGGTTTCATGTGGCGTTTCCGAGCAAAATGGAGGCCATCCAATCAAGCACTCAAACATAATTGCACCCAACGACCACCAGTCACACTCCTGACCGTAACCCTGGTGAATGAAGATCTCTGGGGCAATGTAGTCGGGCGTACCAACGGTTGAGTACGCCATTAATCGTCTAGACTTTCTCCAAGTTTGCATCTGTTGTCTGTTGGACATGGTTAAATTAATAGGATCCACCATCACGGAGTTTCTTTGCCCATTCTTGTTTGGCACCGCTAATCCGTTTGAATTCTGATTCTCCTTTTCCAACAATTTCTTATAGTAACTGGAATCATGCGTTTTGTGAAACCCTGTGGACAAGCCAAAGTCTGAGAGCTTTACGTGGCCACGAATGTCAATCAAGATATTGTCAGGCTTGACATCTCGATGGATGAAACCCAAAGCATGGATAGCTTCAATTGCCAAAACGCACTCTGCCATGTAAAAACGTGTGATGTCTTCAGTGAATATTTGCCATCTAATCAACATGGTCATCAAGTCTCCGCCCGGAAGAAATTCCATGATCAAATACAAATTCACAGCATCTTGGAACGAGTAGTATAACGAAACAACCCACGGCGAGTCACTTCCCGCAAGCACATCTCTCTCAGCTTTGACATGAGCGAGCTGATCCTTCTTGTACATTTCAGATTTAAGAAGAGTCTTCATGGCGTAAATTTTACCCGTGTCACGTTTTTGCACCAAGCGAACTTCTCCAAATGCACCCTTGCCAATAACTTTAACGGTGGTGAAATCCTCCAAAGAAAGTCTTGTTCTCCTGAGACGCAAAAACTGTGATTCCTTTCTACCTAAGTTCTGTAATTGTCTGTTACGACGTTCCTCACTCATGCCAACATCCTCAGACGCAACTTTATTCTCCATTTCCAAGCGCCGTTGGTTGCGTTCGATTGCATGGCTCACAGACATCTGGTATGCATTTTCTAGCTTTAGCTTGACTGCTGCTGCCTTGTCTTGAGCCACTCTGCTCATCAAATTAGGCTGCCTAGTGAAGTTCACGTAGTCGCTTCTTGTTTGATCTGCATTCGTGGATTGTGCACCTGAAGACGTTGAATTATCAAAAACAGAGTTGCGAGACTGTTGCATTTGTGTTTGTTGTTGTTGTTGTTGTTGTTGTTGTTGTTGTTGTTGTTGGTTCTGGCTTTGTAGTTGTTGTTGATATTGAAGCTGCTGTTGCTCCTGCTGCTGCTGTTTTGCCTGCTGTTGATAATATTGTCGCTCTTGTTGCTGCTGATATTGTTGATGTTTCGATTGTTGTTGGTAGTAGTGTTGCTGTTCTTGCTGCTGTTCTTGCTGCTGCTGCTGCTGGCCATATTGTAAACCCTGCGGCTGAAAACTTCTCTGCTGCTGTGTGGGTGTCTGCTGAACCGACAGAAAGGCCGTCGGAGATGGCGGAAAGGCGTTCACGGCAGTTGGGGGAGGCGTTACCTGGAAATTGGGGGTGCTCCCATTATCTCCGTTGAAAAGCAAAGCGTCATGCGCGGACCCCGTATTAGAAGCATTCAGTTGGCTGAACTCAGACAAGTTTGTGTTGCTGGCATTATTCAAGGCAGTGAAGTTCGTTGGGGGCCGAAAACTCAAGGAGTTATTCGAGTCTATCAGCTGGAAGTTGCCCCGTTCGTTGGACGCTTCGAACGCTCGACCCGCAGAGAAAGTTGGGGAAAGTGGAAATGCCGGTTGGGCAAACGCCAGTGCTCCATTTTGGGAGCGTAAAGGAGAGGAGTTCTGGTCGCCCCACGCCGAGGGCACTTCTTCTGCGTAGGTTAGGTGTGTATCCTCATCCATGAAGCTGTCGTCTCCGTTTTCAGGGGTCAAATTGGGGATCTGTTGTTGCAGCAACAGTGGCGGCGGCGCCGGCTGGTTAAACGGGTCGGAATGTAGACTGCTGGCGCCATACGTGTTGCGGTTGGGATTCATGGTGGTGGATGCTGAGTGGTGGATGATCTGCCAGTGATCTGAGGAAAGCGTGTACAGCAGATGAGACACCTCGCCGAGTGGGATGGTAGGCGAACGACGGAAAGTAGCAGGTAAGCGTGGGATGTAGGTGACCAAAGCAAGGAGACTTGGTAGTGGGGCAAAAGACAAGAAAAGCCAGTTTGTTGCTTGACGACAGCTTGACGCGATTTCGAACAAAACCTGCTACATAGTGAAGCCCGGGTGTACGGGTGCGCACACGCCGCATGCCTGCGTGCGCTTTTTAGGTGTTGCCTGGAGCAAGGGCACAGGGCCAAGACGCGCTTGGAGCAAAGCTGGCAGTGTGGGAAGTCCTTCTTCGGCGCAGCCTTTTCTGTCACTGTGCTTGCACGGCTCATTTGCGCTAAAGGGGGAAGTGCGAGGGCGGAGACGGCAAGTGGTGGGCGGGTTGCGGGCCCGCGCGATTCGCGAGGATCGCCAGACGGCTTGATGCGCATTGGCCCTTCTCGCCCCGAACTAGGGCTTTTCGCGTCTCGAGCGGCCCCGGCGTGTTTTCTAGTACTGGTGGCCCTAGAGCCTGCGCAACTAGTATGGCGACCTGCCTTTGCTCGCTAATTGTTGCGTGCACTCGTACTACGCCCTAGGGCGAATGCTTTGGCTTTCTCTTTTCTTGACTGCTCTCGTCCATTTGCTCCGGAAATCCTCATCGATATTTTCTTTTCTTTCTTTTCTTTCTCTGTCCTCGTTTTTTTCTTTTTCTTTCTCCTTCTTTCTTTTCTCGTTTTTTTCTTCCGTATTTGGCTCTCTCTCTCTCTCTCTCTCTCTCTCGCACTTGCTCCCGCACCGCCAACTCTCACAAGCTCACAACTCCACATTTGCCCAGCAACACAGGCCAGACGCTCCCCAAAGATAGAGCCCCACACTGATGTCGGGTGACAACAAGTATCGACCATACTACGACCATGATTCCTTTAATGCTGGGTATCTGGTCATCTACAAGCCGGGCGTGGGCCTAATAGATACCGCCACGCACAAGGAAATCACATCGTCTTTTGGCCATAATTTGTCCAATAACAAGCCAAGCATTCTAGGTTCCAACACGGGCCTCGGGATCCTGGGCATGCTGGCTCCGGGTCCCCCGCGTGCCGACCGCTTCACCAGTGCTGCTGAGAAAAATTATCTCAATGACTTAGAGCTTCTGGAGTACTTCGATTTCAATAACTTGCTGGAGGTGTTTAAGAACTTGGTGTGGAACTTTTGCAAAAACTACTGCCGCGTGCTTCTCTCCCAGCCGCTTGACATTGTGCGTTTGGTTTTGCAGGTCGGCTACTTCCGCTTTCCGCTGGATCAACCTGCTCTGAAGCCTCCAGTGAGCAAATCCGCCATGGGCTCCCTGTTGTCCGACTCGGTGGACGACAGCATCTACGATGACGAAGACATTGATTTCTTTCAGCCTTCCCTGCCACTGCTGAGCCCCGCTACTCTACCTAAGGACGTACCGGACCTAACCTCGAAACCTGTTTCCAAGGTGAAGAACCCACACAAAATCCACCCCATTTCTCAGCATACCGTGGATATCATGACAGCTATAGTGTCTAAGGACGGACCGTTTGCACTCTTCCGCGGCATCAACGCTTCGTTCATTCACTACACTTTGTCTCACACTATCGAGGCGTGGATCACAGGTTTTATATCCCCGTTTTTGAACATTCCCGATCCGTTCTTCTTGGACTTGACCCACTCCACCGAGCCTGCAAAATCCTTGTGGCTTTCTGTACTGGCCTGTGTGTTGACTGGCGTGATTTTGATGCCGTTAGATTTGATTAAGGTGCGTTTCATGCTTACTCCCTTCAACAAGGTACCGCTCGACTCCACCGAGCGTCCCCAGCGGTCCCTGCGTTCTCCCAAACCTCCATCTCCCCACGACGGAGTCGCTGCCAACGAGGCTTCTCCTTTGAGTGATTCGCTTTCGGATCTTGAAGCGTCCCACTCCGAGCAGAGCGCCACAGCTGTCAACGTGAGATCAGTGCGTGATTCGCTTCGCCATTATCCCCCAAGACTCTTTTTCAAGCCTCCCCCTTCAATCACGATCTTGACAATTCTCTACCAAACATCTACTGTGGTCTTCCGCAAATCTGCGCCTTACTTTTTGTTTGTTCGCTACAATATTGACTCGTATCTGGCTCCGTCTTTGTACACAGTGTCCAACTTACTCCTCCTGATCATTGAGTTTTTCTTCAAGTTGCCCGTGGAAAACTTGCTTCGAAAAGAGCAGGTGCGCTTTTTGCTCAAACCTAAACTGCCCCAGGACGACAAGTACGGTGTTGTGACGATACCCAATCCCGACAAGAATCTCATTGTGGACTTCAACGGGTGGAATATGCCTGATGCCAGCAGCGACGACGCCCTGGAATTAGGGTTGTGGGCTCGCATTAAGCGCCTTGGCTTATTTAAGGGCTGGCGTGTTGGCGTGTTGAATGTGATTGGCTTCTGGGGCTATAATATTCTCAATAGCACCTCTGTGGCCACGGAGGAGAGGCTATAGGAAACTGTCCCCTCTACGCTAAACAACCAAATTCGTTCTGAACTATAAGTATGTACATATATCTTAATTTTCTTTACAAAGGTTCGAAGCCTATAAGCACTAATATCATGATTGTGCCTTTTCCGTCGAGGTTCGAGACATGCCTTTTCCGTTCTCTTCGATAAGCATTTTGGTGCGCGCTCTATGCTGAACAGAAAGTGCGTTCAATTCCCCACGAACACCAGCTCATCAGCAGCGACCGCAACCCTACAGCATAAAACCATGGCTTCGGCGATCCCTTACGATCCGGACGATTTCGAAAACAATAACCCGTTTGCTGAGCCCGAGCCTGTTTCCAACCACGAGCCGCAAGCCCTCAACGAGGAAAATACTAATCTGCGCCATGGCTACGCCGGCGAACCAACCAGCAATGCCGATGGTAACAAGCACGCCAGTGCTTTAGAGAACAGAGCATCTGCTGGGACAGTAACCGAAAATGATGAACAAGGACAATTGGTTAAAGAGGAGTTGATGCGGTTGATTCCCGAGCGATTCACCAACAAATACAAAATGAAGTTGGTTCTTCGAGCCATCGAGAAAAACAAGCCAGACAATCCCATTTTGCGGTTTGATGCCATGGTCACTGGCTTGCCCAACTTCCGCCAGAAGGAGTACAAAAACGTACGGCGTACGTATAGCGAAGTGTCGAAGTTCAACCAGTACTTGCTTGTCTCCAATTTGGAGGTGTTCGTGCCGGTGATTCCCGGGCCCCAGACGTCATACCCCACGGGTGGGGATGATGAAAACAAGCAGTTGATGTATGTGTGGCAGGAATGGATGGACCGCGTAACGAAGAACCCCATTTTGGTGCGTGACGAGGAATTTGTGTTTTTCATTGAGAACGACTTTGGCTATTCCGTTATCAACTCCAACCGCAAGTCGCTGGTGGCAAGCGGGATTGTGCGTAAAACGTTAAAGCAGTTGGCTGTGCCCTACGATCCTTACGAGGAGCTAGCAGGATTTCGCCCGTTGGTGAAAGCGGCCTACACCCTTGGACTAAAGCTCCATAAAGCGCTCGAGAAAAACCAGAAGCACGAGCGACAATTGGCGTCACTTGTCGCAGAGTTGAGCACCAAATTGAAGGGGTTGGCCCTATTTGAAACAGTGCACCCAGGAATGAAGAACATGTGGGAAAAGCTCGCCAACATCTCTCAAATTCAGTCTGATCTATCTTTGATCCAGCTGATCAGCGACATGGGTTCCATGGGCGATGGAATCCAGGCATTAGTCCACGATCTCTATGAAATCAAAGAAGCCTTGACGAACAGACATCTCATCATGCGGGAACTCCTCCAAGCACAAGCGCAGACAAAGGCTAAGCACAACAACGCAACAAAAATCAAAAACCGCTCGTCTCTCGATCCCATAAAGGTGGATGAGGCGTTGAGCTCTCTCGAGTATGCAACGAGGGCGGAGGAGAGCCTCAACATGCAAGTCAAGAGGATCTCTGGCGAGATGATGTTTGAGAGAAAGGAGACAATCGATTTCATTGAGCACAAGTTCCAGCGGATGCTGAAGCTGTTTGCGCTTAGCAGGGTGGATCTGCACCGCAAGCTTCTAAAGCATTTGGAGAATATTCGACTTGATGTTAGAATTATCGATGAAAGTGGTGGATTATCGCGGCTCAATAGAGACAACTTGTCTCAGATGAAGCACAATCTCTCGCAATCCCAAGCGGAAAACGGCGATTCATGGAGCTCACGGACGTTCCGTAGTCTAGCAACGGAGCGGGCAGACAAACAAAAGCGTCTCGATGCCACGGCCGATGCTCTTGACCACGAGGTGGACGCAAAACTAGCGGCATCGCTCCTAGGAACGGCGACGTTTTAGTACAGCTTTGGCGAAAAGCATACGATAAAGAAAGACTTTAAACAAAACGGATTCAGTTACATTGTACCGCATAGTTACCAAAAAAAAAACATACGAACACACTACAGCGACGAGTTTGTGAAACCAGTTTACTAGAAGTGTATTGATGTACGTATTACTCGCCTAGTTGACGATGTATCTCTGCTCGGCCTCCTTCCAGTTGATAACGTTCCAGATGGCCTTAAAGTAGTCAGCCTTCACGTTCTGGTACTGCAAGTAGTAGGCGTGTTCCCAAGCATCAATTGCCACCAAAGGCACAAGAGGACCCGTGACAGTGTCCTGGTTAGCGCTGGTGACCACCTCCAACTTGTTGCCGTTGTCCTTGTTCTTGACAATGAACGCCCAACCGGAACCTTGGATACCAGCCAACCTAGCATTGGTGACGGCCTTCAAAGCCTCAAGCGAGCCATATTGCTCCTCGATTCTCTTGGCAAGTTCGGAGTTGCTGGAAGGAGGTTCGCCTCCACCCTGCTTCTCAGGGGCCAAGTTCTTCCAGAACAAACAGTGGTTGATGTATCCTCCACCATTGAAGTTGATCAATCTCTGCAATTCGACAGTCTTCTTGACCTCGCCCTTGCTCTTGGCCTCAGCGTGCTGCTCAATGGCCTGGTTGTAACCGTTGACGTATGTTTGGTGGTGCTTGGTGTAGTGAATCTCGTTGATTTGGCCCGAGATGTGAGGCTCCAAAGCACTGAAGTCCCAATCCAAGTCTGGCAACGAGACCTTAGTTCTAAGGGCGCCAATTGACGAGAAGGCAACTCTGGAAGGGCGTGCAGCGGCTCTGAAAGTAGTGGAAAGCATTTGCACAAACTTTGATAAAGAAGAAAAGTAAACTGAACAAAAGAGTGGCCCGCGCAAAGTGGCATCCATGGGGAGATTGACCTGTACTACGCTTGCTTCCTTCATACATATTGGCCCCAAGTGCGCATCCCGCGCACAGATCTGAAGCTCTCCGGGAGCCTCTCGGAAAAGAAGACTATGGAGGCAAAAAAAGAAAAAAAAAAAGCATAGCAACGGAGCAATGCGACTTGGAAGTTTATATATTTTTTTGGGTGACCCTTTTTGTGTTCAGCTCTGAAACATAGCATTATTTCTTTTATTTTGGAATTTGTTTCATCTTTTACTTCTGGTTTGGTGACGGTTCCTTTCGGTCCTACAAACAGTTACGAAAAGCTCCTGCATTGATTTACAAAGTCTCTCTTATTGAGCGAAAGTCGCCGAGAGCCACAACGTGGGGAACCCGTACCCCAGCAAAGAGGTGGTATAACGACCAGCAATGTACCTTCATGGAAACTAAAAACTAGAAATTAGAACCCATTGTTATTATTGTAGAGCAATAGGCTTATGTACGAACTTGAAGTAATCACAACGTTTCACTTTTCAAAGAGTGGATACCTTTTCAGCATAAAATAGACAAATATTAAATAAGCACATAAACTAGTTGATGATAGATCAATTGCTCAAATCAGCACTAAGTTCCAAAACGAGGAACTTTTCTTCTTCACCATATTGCTAGCAACATATAGTATGTGTGGATGTCGAACAGCAAACGAAAACCGATTACCCCAGTCCACAGTGCTGGACCCTCCTGGCCTGGAAGTTGTACAAGCACTTATGGGATTGGAAGATGAAGGATAACATTCTTATTCCGCATAGCTGAAATAACGCAAAATGAAACGATCTTCTAAGTAACTGATTCTTCCCTTCTATCAAAGCCTCAACAAGGTGCAGAATAACCAAGCGAATAGAAAAGAGAAAAAAGACAGATCCATCACCATTTTGCAACAACTTTCAGTCATCTCTCTACGGAAGCAGTGCGCCAGAGCATATGAATGCTCTCAGGAATTGCCAATGTAGAACTGAAAACGTTTTGCCTTTGATCAAAGGAAGAAGAGGTTGGCCTCACTCTCAACGACAAAAAACCGTAACTTTCCATCTTGCCACTTAGGCTTTGACGCTAAAAGTTCTGGTAAACGAGACGTGATATTGAGGTAGGCATCAGCATGACATTCAGTAGAAGAACAAGCTGGTTGAGGTTACTTTTGACATCAAATAGCAGTCTCTCCCCATACCCGAATGTAAAAATATCCAAGGAAGCAAGCTCCCGGCCCAACCTTGCGAGCCTCGACCAAGATCGATAGGAAGAACGTTCACCTCGACTTGACAGGCGCATGGTAAAGAAAAAAGCGGAACATTTCGGCTACCCTCCATACGGAAGAAAATGCCTGACATGTATGAGAGTTATCAAAAGGAAAACCCGCCACTTAGTTTCTCAATGCGCGTAATCTCTCAGCAAGTTTGTCCTCTTTCTCTTCACTAATTGCACTGGGAGGACTGACTATGTCCACTTTTGTTTCGTTTAGACCCTGCTTCATTTCAATGCCGGCCTCATCAGCAATTTGGCTCATTAACTCATCAACTTCCTCTTGAGGAGTAGTCAACGCATTAACATTGTTTGTGGCCGACTCGTAGTAGTTAGTCAGAGCATCCAAATCCTCAAACTGGCTCTCGAACTTGTCCATGACAAGCGAAATGCGCTCTAAATTCATGGTCTGGAGCGCCTTGTCCATTCCTTTGATGACCGTGCTCATGTTGCCGGTCACGGACCGCATTGTCACCGCTGTTTGCACACGCGAAGCCACGGCATCAATTCTCGATGCTAATCTCAACAAGTTCACCCGTTCGTTGGATTTTCGGATGGCATTTTGGGCGTAGAGCAGGGCGATGTCGTTGTTTCCTTGCATCATAGCCTTCTTCGTCTTGGCCTTTTCCTGTAGCTCTTCTTTGGCCGCCTTTGCTGCCTGACGGTTCAACAGCTTTGCTGTGAACTTCAACTGGAAAAGAGACTGCTCTAAGCCTGCCATGCTCCGTGTCAATTTCAGGTTCTCCGCAAGAATAGTGAATCTTGGCTTATCTATTGTGCGCACTCAAACTTGAGTCCACTGGCCAGGTGCACGGGAGTTTGTCTGGGCTGTCTCTCGCTTCCATTTGGTCCTGCTTTACCTTTGTAATCATTTTCGATATTTCTTCGCCCGTATTTTTTGAAAGCTGTTTTGTGATTTTTTATTCTTTTTATATTCGATCCTAAAGTTTCCTGTTTTGTTGTCTCCTGTTTGTTTACTTCTCTCTGACTCATTGTAAATTCTGTATCTATTGCTGCAATGTCCGTATTTACTCAAGCTTGCTCAATCAAGATCAGGGACATCCGGGACTTCAGTGCCGCCTGATGCACCTTCCCCATCTTCACGATTTTGCAAAGAAGTGCTCTCATTTCGAGGCGCATTTCCAGGCAGCGGGATATTTTGCTGAGGAGCGCTTGTGTTTGTAGTGGGAGAAGAAGCATTACCTCCTGTGCTGGGCCGGCTAGTTTGAGCTGGATTGCCATTTGTTTCGCTGTTTGGACGTGCACGTTGTGCAGCAATCTCGTGGTTTCGGAGGGCTTGACTGATCAAACCACTAAAGCTTTCGCCGAGGTCAAATCCTCCAAGCGATACTGTCCCCCCGGTTGGCGTATTGGAGTTCTGCTGAGCCGTGTTTAACGCTCTCTGAGTCTGGAAAAGGGCACGCCCGATATAATCAGTTGGCTGACCATTATTGGTATCATCATTGAAAGAGGTGGGCGTAAATGTAGTGACAATTGGAGGAGCCTCTGCCGCCGTTGGCAACGTGTTTGCTGCTGGCGACTGATTGCCTGACCGTGCCTGTAATGCATCACCAACGATATTGCCCAACGTGTTAAGCAAGCCCCGGATTTGATTATCGGGAGGTTGGTTAGCACTTGGGTTTGGGGCAGTGGTGTCACCATGGGGCCCATCATCATTGTTTGTGTCCCGCTCGTCATCATTAGATGGGTCAACTGGCATCGTTGTAGTCTCTGTACGGGTAATAGTGGGGCCACCCACAGTGACAGCAGAAGCTTCAACGTGAGTACTAGCCATAATATCCTGAGCAACGTCTGGGGTCAAAATGCTGGGGCGTACGCGACTAGCACGAGCTGCAGAGCTTCTGATGCTGTCAAAATCAGTCTCGTATGAGTATGAGAGATAAGGCAAATCTTCAGCAGCAACATACGACCTGAGACGGGCAAGGATAGCACGTACGCGGGTTGTGATCTCTTGGATCAGATTCGCCGACTCGCGCTGCTGCTCGGCTCGCTTCACCGTCAATATGATGCACAGGACTAGCTTCTGGATGAATTGAGGCATGGTGGTGTTCAACTTAGCTTCGGTGTACTCGTGTCTCATAGCTTCGTTTTCAGGAAAACCTTCGGGATACACTTCTCCCGCTAAGGAGCGCAACGCAGCTAGGTAGCAACGTAATGCAAGTAGACTAGATCCCAAATACAAGTGGCAATAGCCCAACTGTGCCCAGGCCGGCACAAACGTGCGGTCGTTTACAAGCGCATGTGTCAAGTCTGTTACCGCCTCCAAAAAACAGTTGAGCCCTACGAAAGCAATGGCTCTGTTTGTATAGAGCTGCAGTAAATTGTTGGCATCCTCGTGTGTGCAAGCGTCGATAGCCTGAGTATACACCATTAACGCCTGAGGATAGCAGGTGTTGGCCATGAGGTTGTTGCCCGTCTCACGCAAGGCCATAACATCGGCTCCAGTGTGTGTTGAAGCTTCGGTAGCGTGCGGCCACGTCAAGTCCATGTGGAAAACTAGGAGCGCCCGAAAGTGCTCGAACACACGTTGCCAGGCACAAGGACGGGTGCCGATGTTCTTTAAGTAGCTCAACGTATGCGAAGACATGCCCTCAAATGCATTGACACTTGACAAGTCAGACGCATGGTCGGAGATGTATGCCACAAACAACCCGGATAACGCCTCAGACATGGGCTGGTCTGCAAGTTCGTGCGATCCAGTAGCAATCCGCACTGCGTTCTGAAGGACCATAAGAAGATTGGCCCGAAGCGTCTCGTTCTGTGCTAGAGCAGTTAGCCCCTCGCCAGACTCGTCGAGATTATTCAAGATCGACTCGGTGGTGTGCACCTGCGGCAAAACGTGGGTGGGCAAGAGCAGCGATAAGATTCTGTGAGTGAGCGACAGTCGAAAGTAGCCCTGGGTGGAGTTTTCTTCCAAGTCGCGGGCGGCAAACTGGTCACTCAACGTACGCAAGCCGTAGTTGCGGACGACTCGGAGCCCGATGGACAATTCTTCGGCATCACAGCTTTTCTGGAGCGGCACACTGGGGTCGTCGCTAAGTGCGTCAAGCGGTTTTCTGAGCTCATCCAAAAAGGCGCTCCACGCCAACACAAACGCGTAGTCGTACGCGGCACTCTGGCCTTGAAAAAGAGCCTTTCCTTCCATTTCCGATCTGTTGCAATTCACTGGCGCAGCGCAAGTCTGCTTGGTGCTTTTCTCAAAGAAGCGGCCCGGCTGCTGACTGTGAGACGACTGGGTAGTGCGATAATGTCGCGGGCTGCTCTGGCAGAGCCCCCACGCCCGTCACCGAGTCCGACTCGCCTTGTTCTGGGCCCGAAAACTACAATGGCTGAGAGCATAGGCAAGAGATACGTTAGTGGCCCCATGTACCTCCCTAAAAAACCTGTACCACCTTTTTGTTTACCTTGAAATTGAACTCGCAATTGCACGACATGCCATTGCCAACTCACTCGACGCTCGGACCAGCGTGAATTTTGTGTAATTGAATGATCTTGTAATTGGATCTTGGCTTCGGTCCATGTCGTGCCTGGGCGGATCTTGCCTTAGCGCAGGCCCAGTGTGCCATTGCGCGGTGCCAGTAGTCTGTCGTTATCTACCTTTATGCCTAGCACAGACTGAGCAGTAAGAATTTCAATAGACGATACATTTCGAACCCAAGTGCTGTACTCGCTCATCCAATTGCCAGATCAGAAAGACATCACGCTGCGAATTATTTGGCCCACTTGAAATGACCTACTTTTATAACAGCTCCAAGAAAGAGCCTCAGCACGCTCCGGCTTCGCTCTTGACCCCAGAAAACTGTCTCTCAACGTCCCGAATCCGGGCCTTCCTACGCCTTTCACGCATTGCAACCGACGATACAATCCGCCAGCACTTGAATGAAATCCCCACAAGCCAATGCGACAGCTATTTCCAGCTGAAAATAGCTCCCCAGTGGATCGCCCGGGCTGAGGCCATCCAATTCTGTGCGGACTACGCCAAAACCCTCCGTCAAGAGGCTGAAACCATACAAACCTCGGTGAAAAACGAGGTGGATGTTCGTATCAACCCATATGCTTCTAAGGATGCTACGGAAACCCTCGAGATGCTGTTTTCTCGCTGCGTGAGTGTTGAGAATTGGACTACCAATGAAATGAACGTGGAGACTATCCTCAAAGAAGAGACTGCTAAAGTGCTCTCAGACAAATGCTACTACAAAGACTGGCTACAAGAATTCAACAAGCTATACTCGTCTCTTGCCAAGTAAATGCGTTTCCCACTATATTGTTTATCTGCCTGCGTCAATTGTTTCTTAACTAAACGCCCTTTTACTCAAGACTGCTCTTTGAAGTCTATCTGTGGACAGCTGCAGCTGCCGCATATGCAAATTTGTTGATCGAAGGCTTAGCACCTCCGTCTTTTATGTCGTCGCCGTTGATTTTGGAGCCTGCTTTGTTCGCTCCTCTGCTGTTGATTGGCTTGCTCGGTTTAATTTTTGTCCCAGTATTTTGCTTCTTAACAACACTTATCTTTTGCTTTGGCTGAGTGCTAGTCTTATTTTGCGTCCTTTTGGCTTGTTCTTTTTTGTTCTTGGTTTCTTTGTCTACCAATTCTTTAGCCCATATGAGGCTGTCAATCCATCCAAAATTTCCTCCGATCTTCACAGGATTTCCGTTGGTGCCCACAACCTTTATGGTATCTGCAAATTTCATTTTCTCGGATTCATTAAATCTCTTCAAAAATATCAAGTCACCTCCCTCTTTGATTAATTCCAAAATGAGGTATCCATAAACGTCTGTTTCTTCTGGGCTGTCTTCCTCGTCATCAACAATGACACTCTCAAATTCATAGTCATACATCAGGTAATCACACCCTTTATTAGCTGTAAGATCAACCATCATAACGTCTAAATGCTCATCGATCAAAAACACCTTTGCTCTGTTTGAGATACAAACTATCACTGGAGACATTCTGCCAAGGAGAATTGACAGGTGTCTCTCAATAAGGCTTTCTATCACGTCGTTATCCAAACTTCCAGGTTTTCGGTCTATCAATTTGTTGCTAAGCATCAGTTTTAACACGCAGTCTAATTTGATGATTTTTTCTTCTTCTTCCAAGAATGACGATATCTCTCTTAAAGTAATCACTGTGCTTTTATTGGATTCCTGGTAGGTAGGTTTTGCTTGCACCTTAGGGCTTTCGTGGGTATGGCGGTTGGTAACTATTACTGGTGCAGCTGGTGGTTTACTTGTAGGAGCAGAACTTCTTTGGATATTGGCGAATGCTGTATTTGCTCTCAAATTCTTAAGTTCGGGCGACTTGGAAGCACTCAGAATTTTAGTTTCTGCCATTGTCTTCTCCAAAGATTGTGATTGCGAGTTCACATTGGCCTTTTGCGCTGCCACAAAAGAGCTAGGCTGCTGAGGAGCTTGCGGCAGAGTCCGGACTTGGGTATGCTTTTGTTGAGTGGGATAGACTTGTGAAAACTGCGGTGCTGGGACATATTGAGGCTCGGAAGGAGCTGCTTGTCTGGCCATGGGCTGCGGAGGATTCCGCCGATAAGGTGATTTAGCGGGAGAAGATGGGCCACTATAAAGCTGTTCAGGAGCAGTGAAGGCCGGGTCTACACGCGAAGCCATGGTATTTTGAATAGGTGGTGGGTTGTGAAGAATAGGTTGCGGCACTCCGTTTGCAATGGGACCTGATTTTTTGATTCTTGTTGCAGGCAGATACAGGGTTTTGTTAACAAGATTCGGAATGAGATTATCAAACTTCAGAATTTGAGAATGAAGTTGATAGTTGGAGCTTGACTTATTGAAGTTTCTGTTGGCACCTATTTTGAGCTGTGGGGGGTTCGAGTTTATCTGCTGATTTGGGTTGTAGGGTTCAAAGCGAGGGACCTTTCTGTTCCAAATGTACTCTCTGGTCCATGAAACATCAGAAAACCACTGCATACCCTGTATAGCATTTATGGACGGACGTTCTTTAGGCTCAAGAACCAAGATCTTATCAATGATGTCTTTCACCATGGGGGGAACATTTTCTCTATAAGTGTAGTTGATATTAATGATCTTCTCGAAAGTTAGATATTCGGTGGAGCCTTTAAATGGAGGAATGCCGTTGAAAAACTGAAAAAGAATACAGCCCATTGCCCATATGTCAGTTTCGAAGCTACACACATTGTGTTTGAGAAGTTCAGGGGGCACGTACTCAGCAGTTCCCACAAAGGAACCCTTTCGCTCGTGCCTGGTGGTGTTTAAGTCTTGATTGACAGAGTCGAAGTTGATTTTTTCGTCAGACAAGTCATCATCGTCGCCTAGAAGTTTCGCAGCACCAAAGTCAGTAATTTTGAGGTTGAAGTCATAACCGACCAAGATGTTCTCCGGTTTCAAGTCTCGGTGGATCACGCCTTTTGAGTGGATGAACTTCACAGCATCCAATATTTGCAGCATGTAGAACTTCAGCACTGGCTCCAGAAGCGAGCCAAACTTGGAGATGATAGAGAGCAACTCGCCGTACTCGGCAAAGTCCAATACAAAAAACAAGCTCAGCTCATCCTGGAAGGTGTAGTAGAGCTGTACGATTCCAGGGTGCTGCACACCCAATCGATGCAACGTGGTCTTTTCGATGTTGACGTACTTTATCTTATCTTCCTGTACGATGTGCTTCTTGGAAAGCACTTTCACGGCATAGGTTTTTTTGTTGTACAAGTCCACCGCCAGAAATACCGTCGAGTACGAGCCCTCGCCTATACGGGTGCCAAACTGGTAGTCACGGGCAGTACGTCTCCGTGGATGGCAGGGAGGAGGCTGCTGGCCGGGAGGGCCCTGTGGGGCTAGCTGCGGCGATGGGCTGGAGCCATTCATGCCAGGGACGGCTCTGTTCGGATAGCCCTGGCCTGACATTGAGGATCAATGTAAGGAGCCCAGAAAGTAGGGCAACAAATAGGCTTGGGAATTGAACGATGGGGTGGATTTGTGATTTCGGGCGATCACTAATCACTTGGGATTGGGCAGCAGGGAGGTAGTGGGAGTAGAGTAAGGGAAATAGACCCGCAAAGGAAAGGAAAGATGATGGTTTGGGCAGACCAAAATTTGGCGAACAGGTATGAACAGGGTTTAGCGCGGGAAACTGCAGGACTCAGCCTTCACCGCAGCACAAGGCAAGAGGTAGGGACAGGGTGGAACAAATGTGGGGCGCGGGATCTGGCGAGCGTAGGGCTTGGTGGGTGTTTACGGTAACCTGGCGCCGCGACTTGGCGCCGCGACTTGGCTATGGTGCCCTGGCTCCAGGGCCGTGGTGACGTGAACAGGCTCGTAGGCTATGAGAGAAGAACATAAAAGGAAACAGAATAGGGTCGGGAAATACGAGAAGGGCGCAGTAATAAGAGCATACAATAAGGTAAAGAGAAGAAAGAACGCCCCGCGACGGCGGTTTTGGTACACGCTGGGCTGCTGGCGTGCTTCTCTTTTTTGTTGAATTATCTGCTCAGTTTCTTCGTTTTTTTGCTGTACTTATCTGCTCAGTTTCTTCTTTTATTCCTGTTTCCTTTCGGCCTACAATTTCATTACTTTATTTATAATTGCTTTTCTTTTTTCTTCTTTCCTTCTTTCTTTTTTTTTCGTTCTTTTTCTTCTCTCTTTCTTTCTTATTCTTTTTTCTCTGCTGTCCCTTCTGCCTTGCTGTACTCGTGCCTGTTGTTTCCAGATTCTTCGGCCTTGGAATACGCTCGTCAACAGCCCCGCAGGAACAATGCACAGTGAGACGACAAGATTCTACACCGGCCCGGCACTAGCGCGTGCGGCACCAGGCTAGGCGATAAAGTGCAATGCTACATTAAGAACATTCAGCAAAGACCCCGTTGCGCCCAGCCAACTCCTGCCGTGGCTGGTGAGGTTCACAAAAACCAAGTTTGTTCCACACACTCACCATGCGCTCAGCTTCTAATGTAGTTTCCGCCCATCTTTTGTCCGAAGGCTCCACTTTCCCGGGCCGCAGGGCCTCAGTCCTACGTTCTCGATGAGGGCCGCGATGCGTCGCAGTAATCCACCATCGCAGCTGTTCCTACTACAACATGCTTCTAGCACCACTAAAACTGCCCCTCCGGGCGTCACTGTTGCTCAAATGGACAGCCAGGTTGTATCATCGGACTTCGGGGCCGGACCAGATTTCCAAGTTCTTCGATAGCCAGAAATACTTCTCCAATTTTAATCAGAACGGCTACCTGCTTTTTTCTTCGCCAAACGTGGGCTTATTCAGAAACAACAACCTCACGTCGCCCGATGGCTTGATCAGCTTCTCCAAGGCCTCTCTTGCTGACGCAAAGGCACTCGTGAAGTCCATGCTTCTTGACGCAAACAACACTGAGCAAGGCAAGCTCACTTTCATTCGCAAGATCGACCAGCTCAGCGACTTGCTCTGCCGGGTCATCGATGTTGCCGAGTTTATCCGTGTGGTGCACCCCAGCCAGAAGTGGGTTGATGCGGCACAAAGCACCCACGAAATCATGTTTGAGTACATGAACCAGCTCAACACAAACGTAGACCTCTACTCCACGTTGTGTTCGGTTTTGGATCTGCATGTCGCTGAACAGTTGAGTGAGGAAGAGATCGAGGTGGGCAAGTACTTGCGACAGGATTTCGAGCGGTCTGGTATTGCCATGGATCCCACTACGCGCAGCAACTTTGTTTCTATCACTCAGGAGATTTCTCTCCTTGGTTCGGCATTCAACAATGGCACACAAAGCTCGGAGTCTCTCTGGGTGTCTGTGCCAAAACACGAGTATGAGCTGATTGATGTGCCAAGACTCAAAACCGAAATCTTCTATCATCAGAGCAGATCTCCTTCGAAAAACGCCTCCGAGATTATGGTGCCCTTAGCTGGCCATCTTCCCTCATTGATACTATCGCATTGCTCCTCTGAGGAAATCAGAAAGCGTGTGTGGATTGCCTTGCACAATTCACTGAAAGAACAGTTGAGCACCTTAAATGCTTTTTTGAAATACAGAGCTCTCCTCTCTCGTATGTTGGGCTACAAGTCGTTTGCTCAGTACCAGTTGGAGCACAAAATGGCAAAAAACCCCGAGAACGTGGCTACGTTTCTTAAAAATGTGCAGAGTAGTCTCTTGAGGGGTCATTCTGGTGTTTGCAACGAGATCAGACTGTTATATAACCTAAAAGAGAAACTGTCCCGCTCGGCTTCTGACTCGCAGGTGTTGGACGGGGTGAAGCCTTGGGACAGAGACTTTCTCTTGACGTTGAAAAGCGAAAAGAGCTCCCACGCCGATATCCCTTTAGAAGATATCTCACCATACTTTTCTGTAGGGTCGATTATGAGCGGTTTGGACAAGCTTTTTCGCAGCATTTACAATGTTGCTCTCATGCCAGAGAAAACAGGAAAGGGTGAGACGTGGGACCAGAACCAAGTCCGAAAGTTGAGCTATGTCGATCTCTCGACCGACGAAATTTTGGGCCATCTCTATGTGGACTTTTGGTCTGCTAAAGTTTTGCCATCCCATTTCACCATTGTGTGCTCTCGAGAACTTAATATTGACCTCGGAACGGAGTCAATGGAACAAATGGAAAAAGAAGTATCATTGAATTCCGACAAACACTACCAGTTGCCCGTGATCTCGTTGGTGTGCAATTTTCTGGATGCAAGCAGTTCAAAGGCTAATCGGTTTGTTGGGCTGGATAACGATAGCCCAACTCTTCTTACTTTGGACCAGGTGGACACGATCTTCCATGAGATGGGTCACGCCACACACTCTATGCTAGGCCGCACACGGCTTCACAACCTCTCGGGCACAAGGTGTCTGACGGACTTTGTTGAGCTTCCCTCTGTTTTGATGGAGCTGTTTAGTAACGATCCTCGTGTGTTGTGCAAAATTGCAAAGCACTACAAGACTGGTGAACCACTATCACCACAACTCCTAGAGCGGCATCGCGAGCAATCGAAGGCTCTCAAAAACACCGAGATCTACATGCAATCAAAGATGGCGGTTTTGGACCAGGCTCTCCATGATGACAAGGTTTTCGACTTCACCAACGAGCAGGCGTTCGCGGCATTCGACTCCACCAAAATATACCACAGCGTTGAGAAAGAACTCAAAGTATTTGCCGACCAATGGTCTACATGGCACGGCAGATTCCCACACCTCTTTTCGTATGGAGCTGTCTACTATTCGTATTTGCTCGATCGGGCCATTGCAGAGAAGATCTGGAGCGGGCTCTTTGCCAGGGATCCCTGGAGCCGGGCTGCTGGCGAAAAGTATAAGAACAGTATTCTCAAATGGGGTGGTACTCGAGACCCTTGGTTGTGCTTGGCAGATGCTTTGGACGAACCAGTGTTAGCTAAGGGCAACGCAGAGTCTATGGCATTGATTGGCCATTTGTGAGTGCAATCACTAGAAATTCTCATGTAAATATTTATTATATAATAAGATTTAGACCACTCGATGTGCCTCAATGAAATAATTTTCACTTTCGGCCATGACCAGTTTACCTTCTTGTTCTTCGTACGGTTTGCACCAACTTCACATGGAGCGCGAACAGATAGTTCATCTAGAAATACCTCATCACCATTTCAGAAATGCTAGAACGGGCATTTAGGCGCCATGCCAGCTCATTCAAGAGCTCGGCAGCACTTAAGAGGCCCCAGTTTGATATAAAGGGCATAATTGCACGCCAAGATGAAATGAGAGCATCAATTTTGCGCAGAGGTGAAACGAGCACCCAGAATTTGGACTTCCTAGTCGAGAATAGGCCGAGAGAACTCGCGTTACAGGAGGAAAGAAACCAGCTTGTTGGTCAGAGGAAGAAGCTTGGGTTCGACTTGGCCAAACTCATTAAAACGCAACCAGAAGCGGCCGAGAAGACCCAATTGCAAGACCGGCTTCTGCAATACAAGGCCCAGCTCGCGTCGCTTGAGGAAGAGTTGGAAGACTTGTCGGAAAAAATCCACATTGCCGTGGAAGCACTACCTAACTGGCTCTCTTCTTCGGTACCGGAAGATCCGACGGTCCCCGAAACACATAGCTTCATAAATGGCGATTCTCTGAGCCTGATTGAGAGTGCCATGCCTAGAAGTAAGCATGACCATAGAAGCATTGGCCAGAAGTTTGGTCTCATGGAATTTGATAAGGCATCCAAAGTATCAGGCTCTTCATGGTACTATCTTTTGAACGATGGGGCTCTCCTAGAGCAGGCCTTGGTACAATTTGCCTTGTCCAGAGCACGTAAGGCTGGCTATCAGATGGTGATTCCTCCCTCAATAGTCAGAAAGGAGATTGTGCATGCATGCGGATTTCGTCCAAGGGATCAAAATGGCGAAAAGCAGGTTTATACGCTTGAAGGAGAGCCTTTGGCTTTGACAGGCACCGCAGAAATCCCCTTGGGTGCATTGCATTCCCAGTCTACCATCTCCGTCCCACTTAAGTACGTCGGAGTCTCACGATCTTACAGAGCAGAGGCCGGAGCAAGGGGCAGAGACACTGCGGGATTATACAGAGTCCATGAATTCACCAAGGTTGAGTTGTACCATTTCACCGGTAGTGAGAACTCGGACCATGAGCTTGACGTGCTTAGGGACTTTCAAACATCCTTAATTCGTGATCTTGGTCTCAGTGCAAAGATGCTTAACATGCCTACCACAGACTTAGGTGCCCCAGCATTGAAAAAATACGACTGTGAAGCCTGGATGCCTGGCAGGGGCCAATGGGGTGAGTTAACTAGCTGTTCCAATTGTGGCGACTATCAGGCCCGACGCCTCGGCATACGTCACAAAGATCGCCTGGGCAAGCTTGAATATATTCACACTTTAAATGGGACTGCCATGGCTGTTCCACGGGTTATTGTAGCGATTTTGGAGCAGTTTTACGATCCAGTAACGGAATGCATAAAGATCCCTGATGTTCTTCGTCCGTTCATGGATGGCAGGGAAAAAATCGAACTACAGACATCACTCAAGTGATTGATTTGTTCGAAGCGAAAACCCAGAGGGGAGAATATTGATATAAAAAGACTTGTAAATAGAAATACCAATATATGGTTACATTCTTCTATTCTTCTATGTCCGAATTGTTTAGTGCTATGTCCCTAGAGGCACTAGATTCCAGTTGAACTGGCATGCTATATACTCTCGTATTGTGAAGCAACGGGGTGGTCACTCGTAGCTCTCTAACTTTTTTTGAGTGAATTGTTTGTATCTTGTCGTACTTGGATAGATCGCATTCTGTGATGGAATCTCGGAGCTTCTGTGACGCCTCATGCAATACGCCAAACTTGGATTCCAAGTCCATAAATAGTCGAAGTTTGGCATCGTACTGTGCTTCTAGCCTGTTGTATTTTTCTTCTAGCTCGGAATAGCTTTTTTCTAGTCTGGTGTGTTTATCAGTAAGTTCAGCATTCCCTTTTATCACCTCGCTGTCTTTGAGTTCGCCAACTATTCGGTTCTCCAAAATGCTTATCGCTCGCGTTTGGGCACTCAACATCTGCTTCATGTAAGCAACATTTGTTTGTAGATCTTCGTCTCTTCCTTCCAAGAGCTCAACACTCAATTTATGTAGACTGTCGATCCTGGACAATATAGTGTCATACGTGTGCTGAATGCTCAGTTCAGCGTTCAAGGAGACCGGACTAGACTCAACGTCAGTCGGTTTGATTTGGCTCGAAAGGGCAACTGTTTCGAGTCGCTTTGCAATGCTCTCGACAGTCTCGTTTACCTCATGCGGCAGCCCAGCACAACCTTTCAAACGGAGCAAAATACTCATAATTTCTAGTATATCCGATTTTGTTGCCGTTGTGGTTTCTGCCATTCTTCCCTCTGTATTATCGACTGAATCATCTTGCGTCACATTCTTGCTTGAGAGTACCAGTGTGAGATCCTTTTGAATCAGCTTCGTGCATACCTCAAGGTTATGCAACGTGCTAGCTAGCTCTGAATGGCAAGCATGAATCTCGTCGAAATGCTCATCGATGGTGTCACTGTGGAGAAAACTGAGCTTTCCCACCGTTGAAGTGCCGTTTTTCTTCGGCGACACAGGGCGCAACTTTTTTTTGGAATTCGTAAGAATGGAGTTCCCTGCAAGAACCTGGGGTATTGCCCCGGGCGCTATTGGTTGATAGCTGTTTGTACTTGCTGACATTCCATAGGCAATAGCTAGAGTCTGTTTACATCGCTACGCGTGTTGATGCGAGTCTGAGTGCGCAGTCTGGATCTCATCATGATTGTGTATTCGAGCCTTGCAAACGTACTGTTTTGCCTTTTTTTTTTTTTCTTCTGGATTGTTAAAACTTTATTGTCCTTTCATTTCTGTTGCAGTACGTTGCAAGCGCAGATTAGCTAAAAGCCAAACTTGCTCTTGAACGCCAGTTTATACATTGCATTCTTCAGCGAATCAACGCTTTCTGTCATTGCTTCAGACATGCCATTTGCGTAGCCGTTTATAGTTTCCTCCACAGCATCAAGTCCGTCCCTTATTCCACGTACAAACCGCTGAGTGCCAAACGCATATGGGTTACTTGCACCAGATTTTCTGACAGGCTCTGCGTACGCATTTTCTCTTTCATTTCTTCCTTGGCTACCACCGGTATATGCTCCATACGATTGGTTCGGGTTCGCTTCAGGACTAATATTGAAAGATAGGTTACTTTCCAAGTGTTTAGCTGGCTTTCGGTTGGGACCCGCGATTAAATCGGCCAAGTCTGTAGATGATATGTATGTTGTTTGGCCCTTTGCCCACAGCATTGCACCAGCAGTTGGACGCAAAGGAATGATTGCCGTCTCATTGAAAAGCACATCTGTAGGCTTTTGCTTGAAGGACTTGTTGGTGCTCTCATCGTACAAAAAGAGATTCAAGATCTCACTGGAGCTCAACTTCAAGAATATCTCCCCTGAAGACAAGATACTTGAGCTTGTGGACGTTGTGCCTTCCGAAGACTTCTTCATCCGGTTGAAGGTATCAGTAGGAATCTTTACATCAGCAATATCACTTAATGCCGGAAGCGAAAAAAGTTTGATGAACCCCGATCGCGTCACCGTTGCCAAAACAGCACCCTTCCTTCTGAATGTGATCACACCGCTACACAAACAATTTTCATCGATTACCTTGTGTGCGAGCTTTTGCTTGGGTGTCTTAAGCACTCGAAGGTCTTTCTCAGATGAGACAACCACCAATCCAGGAACCAAAATATTCTGAGATAGTCTCTGAAACATTTCAAGGGTTGCCACTGCGGACTCTCCAGTAGATGCGTTGATCGGTATAATATTGTCTAATCCAGATTGATTCTTTTGATCAGCGGACTTGTAATTAAGTCCAAGTGTCTTATCAGCAAATACGGCCTCAAAAGCGCCGTTACTTTGAGGAATTATCTTAAACGTAAGGAAATTCCCTCCTCCATTAGTTCCCACGAACATAAGCAAAGATGTGTAGCCATCCTGGCCATACTCCATGATGGCAAACTCAATTGCAGTGACGTAACACTCCCCAGTTACAGACGGCAAGTGCTTGGTGACAGAATCTAAGTTCAAGATTACCGCAGGTCCTCTTGCAATGTCGCAAACTATTAACCTCCCAGATTTGTAACCCACAGCACCAAAACCGGCGTGGCACATTTTTAGACAACTAATTTTATTGTCTCCCGGTAGTGTGAGTAGAGCTGTTGGAATGAAAGAAGGCAGTGAGAAGTCACCTGCTAACCTTTGTGTTGTATCCACAAGAGTGGCATCACCATGAGCATGTAGTGTCCGACAGTTGGAGTAGCCAGTTGGCACTGAGGATTCAGGGAGATTAGTAGGGACCTTGGAGAACTTACATATTGCAGCATTTCCGTTAGCTAAACCTATCAAAGCAAATTTGCAATCAAAACTGAAAGACGCAGAGGTGACTCGATATGAAGACGAGTTTACTCCATCGTTTAAAGTCTGTTTCAAGTTAAACTCTATGTCCTGTCGTTCATCCAGGTGATCACCGGCAGTAACATCCACACATCTAATAGTCCCGTCCTCATGTCCACTGACTAACACGTTGTTGAAGCCATCTTCAACACCTAGCGTCCGTGGAAAATGACGATTTGCAGGAGCGCCACCTGACACAAGAGGCACGTAACTCGAAGGGCCAGATTTCCGGCTCGACGCCACGCCATACCATTCGATCCTCTTAACTAGTTGTATAGTGCTGAAGGTGGAAGGAGGCATTATGTATCCTAACGAGGGGGGTACACTAATCGGAGGAGCAGCAGATTTTATTTTGGTGAGATACAACGCCCCGAGATTGGTCACCAGGAGCAAATAGGACGGGTTGTGGCCACCGGTGAAATACGGCTGGCTATCAGCTGCAAGGGGTAACATTTGAATGATGCTTTCCGAGGCCCTTTTGTCGTGTGGTCTTCTATTGAATTTGACTGGCACCTGTCTCTGACCATCAGTCGGTTTGGCGTAAAACTCGCTCTGCTTTTCATGAGACGTTAAGCTATACTTGAGGGTAACACCCAAATCCAAAACTTCAATGACGGCAGGGTTAGCATCAGAAGAGCCTGTAATGAGTACTTGGGTGAGCTCTGGATCCTGGCCAGTTATCCACTTTACTCTGAGATCACGACAAGGTTCGGGGTTGACTGGTGGGCCCGGACGATGAAGGTTGATATGCTTCGTAGTTCTTGACTGGAGAAGTGTACCGTCATTAGCATCGAAAAACACCAACGAGCCGTCTTCGTGCACAGTAAGCACATGCAAACCGTTAGGGTGGTAGTGGGCTTCTTTCATGCGTGGCACAACATCCTTGGAGCTCCCAAAAAGCTTCTTTTTGCCTCCGGTTTCAAAGTTGTTGGAAAACTCAAATCCAGCACAGTCAGGAGTTAATTGGTATACAAAAGCGTTCTTAATAGCACCTGAAGTTAACGAGTATTGCACGGCACAGTGGGTATAGGTAACCAAGATCGTGCCAATGTCGCGTGGGTGCCATTCGATGTGAAGGGCTGGGGAAAGTCTCTGTTTAGGCAATACCAGCTTTTGGAGATTATCAATACGCAAGGGGGTCAAATGGAACCGATCGACGTCGTAGAAAAGCACTGAGCCATTGCTCAACCCCAATAAAAGCCAGTCCAAAGATGGATCGCTTTCAACCGCAGTCACAGATCCGGGTACCAGATAAGTTGCTAATATCTGCTTCGAGTGGAGTGACAATACTGTCACGTTTCCCGAAGGCTCAACGCACACCAAATATACACCTTTGACAAAGCGGAGGTGGGCAATGCGAGCCGACGTCTGGAGCTCAAACACCACTTCGACCGAATTTTGCCCGTACACGTGGACAGAGTTCCGTGTTGTGGAGAGGGCAAGAAGCGATTGCACCGGGTCGAAAGCAACGGCAGCTACCGAGTCCGGGGGGAGTCCAAGCTGGTCGCCAGCCACCACCTTCAAGTGCTTAGCCACAAGCTCTGGGCTGATCGATGATGACCCGGAGTTACGAATAGCATTACTGACGGAGCTGAGGGAAAGCGGCGCCTTTCTCAGCTTGAGTTTATCTAGCATTGTGCCTGTCGGAAGCTGGTAGCTCTCAAATGATAAACGGTCCGAGATGTGCGATCGTGGGGCAGTAACGGTGCGAAGTTATTAGGTGCTATTCGGTGCTCAGCAGACAACTCCGCTTCCGCGTGGCCGAGGCTTGGGCCTAGCAGTCCATTAGTGTAGAGTCTACAAGATTCGGGAATATCGTCTTGCCCGTAGTGATTTCTCTGCTGGCTTTATTATTTCAATTTTCGTAGAGTTTACATGAATGTCGCCTTGCCATGCTCATTTGGTGGGCCCGACTTCACCATTTGCAGTTTCGCACACAATAGCCCAACTTCGGTCCAAAGCCGTGCACTGGGAAGTCAAAAAACAACAACAAATACAGATATTAGCAGAGAAAAAAACACGTAAATTTAACACGTAACAGAAAGGCCAATTTGGGTCCAAGCCAGCTTCACCGATACGTAATAGCTACTCTGTCCAAAGACATCTAGCACCTGATATAAGCTGGTGTACGGGTGTTCTACGGGGACACGTCTCGACATTCGTCTTCTCGCAAACCCACCATACTCCTACTTACACGAGGAATGGTACGTTGAATCTTATCAGTCGAGACACGTTCGGGTGGCTCGTGATGCCGCTAATTAGTGCCACTTATCGAACGCAATTTCCCACTAACCTTCCAGTCTGCTGATCAACTTATCGGACTAGCTATGCTTGCGGTGGCTACTGCTGTGTTTGCCTACTACACGGCATGGGTGTTTTTGTTGCCCTTCTTGGACGATGACAACGTGCTTCAAAGTTTCTTCTTACCCCGGGATTATGCTATCAAATTGCCTTTGCTCTTGCTCTTGTTGGCAGCGTTGGGCGTGGGCACCTTTGTTGGAAACGTTATGATCAAGAATGCAAAGAAGGAAAAATTGAAGAAGAGTAAGAAATCCGATTGAATCCCGGCATGCCAGTGCTTCGGTTTGCATGCTGTGTGTTTTCTATCTGCGTTTGATCCCGCTTCAGGTTTATTAACTTATTAGGACGCTTGAGCGATACTTCTAGGGCTCCACTCATGGACTAGGTGCCTCTGTATGCCTTTCACCAATCACCACGATATATACAATTAAGTCACGACTAGAAAATTTAATGCTTCACTTGGTTTTGTTTTTCTTGCTGTTTTCACCGCACCCGTATGCTATAGTTCCCACTCTTGGTTATGTATCTCACACCCTTATATGGCTTTACCAACTCGGCCATGCCTTTACATGAAATCATCTCGAGACTGTCCACCTTGAGTCCACTTGGAACCAGACCCTTATATTGAAAGTCCACACTGAGTGATACCTGCGACACTATCAGCTTTTCTGACTCTGCGTTGTCTTGCAACGACAAGCGTTCCAAACCGTCAGACTCGTGGCTGCTTTCATCTGTGCTATCCTCCGAAGTCTCCATGGCTAGACGAAGCACAGACTGGGTGCCCGAGGTCAAGCTTTTGAGTGTCCACTGTCCCTCTCCGTTGCCCTTGTAGTGGAAGTCCCCATCAGTAACACGAATGGTCTTCATTTTTGTGACAGTGTTATACAGCGCATCTTGCGAGTCGTAGGGTGGATCGTAGTCATCTGGTTTCCCAAGTGCGTAAGCAAACACCAGGACAGAGATGTGCTCGAATTTGGGGACTGCCTGTTGCTTCAGAGATGTGATTCTAAGCTCGAACTCATCCTTATTTATGCCTAACCCGAACTGGCAATCGAACTCCAACATGCCCAACATTGCAAGCTGAGTCTTCTCCGGTAGACTGTCCAAATCAACTAGGTATGTCATGAGTGTGGAGGGCCCATCGGCAGGGACAAAGGACAAGGACTTGTTACGCAACCACGAATTGACATCGATTGCACGATGGAACTGGGGAGCTTCTAGCAAAGACGAGGCCGAGTTCAACCGTATCTGCATTTCCGGGACACCACTAATGTGTGAAAGAAAGTCAATTTGGCCCGAGATGGAACCTGTAACAGGGACTAGCTTATAGGGAGAAGCCGCCACCAGTGTGGAATAGAATGCAGAGTCGAAGTTTTGCGCTGAAGACAACCGTTCGCTATTGCGTCTCTTCTTGGGTTTCAACACCACATTCACCGACTCTATCACGTCAACAAACATCTCGTTGAGAGTATACTTGACGTTGGACTTGCGCCACGGTACAGTGTTCAGCTCGGTAACTGGTGCCAGCAGCGAACCTTGGCTGAGTGAGCTCAAAGAGTTGTTCGCAGCTGCAGTTGCCAACTGGTTGCTGGTCTTCAAGATCTTCAGAAGCAAGCTCTTCTGCAGAACCAAATCCTGCAAGTTGTTGAACTCAGTAACATTCGGGAACCCGTCTGCAATCATCTCGTGGAGTAACAACGTCAATGTATCGTTGTGTGCACTGATTTTCGTTGGTGTTAGCGGCGTGCCAAAGTACTCACCCATAGTCTCGACCAAACGATCAATGAATACAAACGGCAAGAGGGGATTGAAAGCCTTCTTGAGCTCACGCGTCAGGCAGAGCAAGTAGATGATATACCGCTCGCCACAGTACGAACATATGAAATTTTCGGGGCCCGTTTCCACAAGTTGGCACTGTTCTTGTGAGTGGCTGGCGAACTTGGAGTTTAGGGTCGGCACAAGCGACAGAAATGACGGCACATGCGGGAATACCAAATACTGGAACGTCAAGTTGTTCTTGGAATCGGCTATATAGAGTCCTTCGAACATGGCGGTGGGGCAGCAAGAAATTTGGGCCTTATGTGTAGTTATGCTGGCAGAGTATGGACTGGTTTTGGTGGGGGCACCGCGAGCATGTCCGCGGTGCTACTACATCGCCAAAGATTACCAGTGTTCAACTTCCCCTGCTGGTTCGTCGTTCACAAACAAACTATTCTTTAGCTTGGTCATGCTCTACAATCCTGAACAAGGGACGAAAAAAATTCAAGCTATAAACAAATATAGGGTAGGGGGAAAACAATATAAAAAAAATTGGTCGAGCCGTTCTAAACATATAGGGAAAGGGGAAAAAAGCCCTAGGTGAACATTAGACGTAGTTTGTGGAAATCTCAGTATTCATATCACACCGAAGCTGCTGCAAGTAAGACACGTTCACATTTACACACACACTTAATTAAAATTGGTCTCATGCAGTGCATTTTCAGTGCCGAGATACTCCAGAAACACCATCATAGCTTCACTTAAGAGCTGGTGTGGCGGCTACCACGAGAAGCTTGGGAACCAGCTTCAGCAGCGTCATCGTCGTCGTCATCTTCATCAAGAGAAATGTCCAAGTCTCTGCTGAGTTCTTCTTCAATGTTGATCTTAACCTCGCTCATTCCGTAGAAAGCAATGGCAGCAATACCGGCAAAACCGGCAATACAAGAGAACACCAAAGCGACAATACCCCTGGCGGTGAAACCAGCAGGCAAAGCCTTGCATTGAACGTTTTCCCCGGTCAAATCCAAGTAGTCCTCGGTGTTACCAGCAGCGTTACCTTCGAAACTCACACCGGTCTTGTTACACACGCTCTTCCAGTTCTCAGTGAGCTCCTCTTTCTCTTGGAGAGCGGCAGGAGCCTCAATGAGGACAATTGCCAAACCTTGCGACAAGTGCCATTCAATGTGACAGTGGAATAACCAAACACCTGGGTTGTCAGCGATGAATCTCATCACAATGTAAGATTGAGGGTTCACATACACAGTGTCTCTAATCATTGGCACCTCGGGGTATGGGTCATGGTTGTCTGCATCGAACGCAACTGGAGAATCATCATCATCAACACTAGCACCTCTGGCAATAAGCTGGAAGGTGTGACCGTGCAAATGGAAAGGATGCTTACCGGTATCCTGGTTGTTAAGACGAATGTCCACCACGTCACCCTTGTCCAACACGAAAGCATTGACGTTTCCGTAAATGTACGAGTTGGTGGCGTACTCACCGGTGGTCATAGCAGTACCAATGACTGGGACGACCGGGGCGGTGTAGGTGATGTTGTTGAAGAAAGCGTAGTTGATACCATTGTCTAAGTTGTTCATGACCACATCAATGGTGATGACCTGGTCAGCCTCATCGTAAAGCTCTTGTCCATCCAAAGGAACCAAGTAGAAGTCATCCAAGAAATCGTCGATAGAATCCACAGTGTATTCGTCAGGCATGTCTGCACTCTCATCGTAAACAATGTAGTTGGTGGAGTTCAAAACCAAGTCTGAGGGAATGGTATCCAACATGGTATCGTCGATCTTGCTCATGAAGGCGTAGTTCTTGGATGTGTCATTCTTGGTGGTGATCAAGACATCATAACGCTGGGCAATGGTGATATAAAGCATACTGGTAGTGTTTTGCTCCACGTATTTACCGTCGACTGCAACAACGGTGAACTCGTGGTCCTCCATATACAAGTACTGGGAAACAAAACCTCCGACATTGACAATTCTCATGAAGTACGTCTTGTTAGGCTCCACGACCCACGAGTTGTTTCTGGTCTCATTGAACAAAAGATTCTTGGGAATTGGTTCAGCACCAGTAGGGTTATACAAACTCAAGAAGCTAGGGAACAAGTCATCGGCAGTCTTGTGATACCACTCGGAGATCGAAAGCGTCACCTCCTCATCAAAGTCAAATGGGTAGTCGGCAGTGCTGTTCTCCTCAATGATGAAGAGACCTCTCATACCGTCACCATATTGTCCAGAGGTGTGAGAATGGTACCAGTACGTACCAACCTGGTCTGGAACAGTGAAGTTGTACAACATGGTGTCACCTGGCGAAATAGGACACTGCGTGACCATCTCTGGCCCATCCATTTGAGATGTTCCGTTCTGGAACAAGCCATGGAAGTGCACAGAGGTGTTTCTGTCATCAAAACCGTTAGTCACGTACAAGTTGATTCTGTCACCAGTCTTCACTCTGAAATTAGGCAAGGGCCAGGTGTCATTCCAGCCAATCACCGGACGCTCGAAAGTTCCATCTGGGTTTTTCTCAATCCAGCTGGTTGTGTAGTACCAAGTATGAGTAGTCTGGGCAGCCACTATGCTGGCAAGTGCCGAGAATAAAAAGAAGGAAAATGCTCTCATTATTCTCTTGATCCTGCAGTGCTAAAAATATTCCCCCCTATGGAATGTAAAGAACAGGCTGAAGAAAAGAAGAAAAAGGGAAATAGAATTTGCTCATGGGGGAACTTCTTATATATAAAAGGCACCTTTCGTCCCACCGGTCTGCCTGGTTTGGGGCTACCGAAATTCGGTTGGTATAGCCAATGGTAACTGCCATCTGCATAAATCCACATGTGACATGCACACGCATGATGGCGCTGGCCCGCAACAAGCCAATCAAACGCAAATAGTTCGCGTACATGCAGGCGCATATGCAAGATGGCTTTGATTAGCTCTGTCGATCAATTCCATCACCTCATCAAACGAACTCGGTTCAGGTGGAACGAGATTCCTGAAGAGCTTACAATGCTCCATCGGGTCAACTACTATCGGGGAGCTGTACGCCATCTTTTGACCATACGCTGCGTCCGAGCTTGCCCAGCTGGGGGCAGTTTTCTCCCCTTCAGTATGTCATCCCTCCACCTATGCGAGGACTGCAGATGCATGCTCGATTTTTTTGATAGTGACATGGCCAGCTTTCTAGCTTCTCACTTCATGCGCCGCGGCCACTTTTCGTGTCTACTTCCACCTTATGCAGCAAATGAGGGTTGGGGTGTCCATTTCATTCCACGTTAGTATCCAACGACTCAAAGGATGCTTCTATTTTACGCGAAACAGCCTCTCGTTAAACACTCATCTTTCCATGTATCCCCCCACCTTATGCATCATTTGAATGTTTGTGCATATCCGAGGGAGTCTGCTTATCAGCTTCTTTGCTACCAACAGCCGAGGCTGCCTCTGCCACTACAGGGGCTGTCTGAGCTGCCTAGCGCCTTGTACGGTTTGTAGGGCACACCCCAGCAAGCTAGTTTTTTTCCTTTTCGTCCCAGCTATTCCCCGTCTCACTCAGCTGCAACCTGCATACACAACGCGCCCATTCACATCTTCCTACTCAAGAAAGCGGTCCCGGTCTCTGGAATGAAGCAAAGCCTATTACGAGCAGAAGAATTGTTTGGTTAATTGAGCATAGTAGTGTCCCATCAGGCCCTCACTAAATTTAATGAATAAAATAAAAAATAAATATAATATATATAATATTATTATGGCAAATGGCATGATAAAACCGTAGGTTCAATAGCCACCTGACTATGAGCATCTAAGCAAGACTAGCCAGTTGGCTATCATCACTTCAAATCTCTTACCCTTTTCTCTCTTCTGATCTCCTGAGCTTCTCTGCTTTCGCTGTTATCTAAGCTTTGAGTTATCCGGGCTGGTCTGTCACAGTACGGTCTTTGTATTAGACATCAGCTCTCAACAAAGCAAACTAGATTATGAAGTGTCCTCGGCAAACTTTCAATCGTCAGTGGCCAAATATAATAAACAGGGAAGGAAACGGTTTGATAGGGCAAAAGCTCGGATATCCGGCGTTATAAAGTGCTATACGACGACACTGGTTGAAACTCCTAAATTAGCATAGATACAACCTCAAATGACAATATACGGTCGTCGGGCATGCTCGTGATAATTGGAGGAAAGCAATTTTAAGCATTCTGGTACAAGAAATGAAAGCAGCGTTGTTGGATCGCATGCATTTACCTTGGTTCATCTTGATATAGATTTTTATTATTTATATATAAATTTAATAGTAAATATAAACTTAAAAATATACTTTTCTTCTACCCAGTTTCAGTTACAGATGGGGAATGTGTATTTTTTTTTAATTTTTGTGGCTTTAATCACATCGAATATTGTCTCAATCTAGTAAAGGCATGAATAAAAACTGTCAAACAAAAACAGAGCATTTTAGTACACAATGCATTAGACATACCTAAACCGACCCGCCTACCCAAAAGAAGTTGGGAGCCGATCATAATCTGAACCCAATTCCAAATGTTTTAGTGATTCTATATACATGACATCAACATTAGCACTGCAATGCTGACAGATACTGAAATGTGCCGATAAGAGGCACAATTGAAAAACAAAATTAAACAGCGCAAACAGCTCTCTAAACTTGCTCCTAATTGCTCCTAATTGCTTGACAAAAATGTCCTTAAAGAAAAAAATAGGAACGGGACCAAAGTCCCAATTGTACTAGGAAAGACAATGCGGTAGAACAAAAACCTCTTCTCTGTGTATGAAGCTATGCACCATTACTAGTATGTTCCATAAACCGAAGGACTGGAAAGGCTCTAATTTCATTCTCTAGAACTGAATTGGCAAAATTGCATCTCAAACATAATCAAACATGAAATTCCATTCGTTCTTCTTCTGTATTGAATGCATTCCAGCTTTCTATAATGAGCACCCATTGCTGCGACGAATTACTAGGAAAGTCGACGACAAGATCTGAGAACAATGATGATTGATTTAGATGAAAAAGTTCCGGAAAATTACTCGCTTACTTTTTTTCCGATTATAAATAAAACCACCATCTACCCTCGATGTCACCGCTTACACACGGCAGATCATAATGAAAAAAGGTTTATCTTTAGTGATTTTTACTATCCATGTACTCTATTGTGCAGCCAACGAGACGGAATTATCAGCTATTGACTCTTCCTCTGTTGAACAGAGCTACAAAACAACAGAGGACATTTTGCTCAATAATACTTGGAAGAACGCAAGTGAATTAAAAGAGGCAATTAAACAACCCCCAAACGGCTATAGAACAAAAACCAATCAGCCAAAGCAGCATGTATCCGAAAATGCTTTTGCAAGTAGTCCTGTGTGGTCAAATTTGAATTCCAATCTTGGTCAACTACCAACAAATCCTATTGCTCAAGATCCATCTCATGTACTTGGAAAACAAAACAAGGGGGTCGATGAGATTATCGCAGACGGGCTTAAAAGACATATGGAAGATTTTTCCAAAGATTGTGAAAGAGTTTTAAAAAACTACGCTAAAGGAAAAAGAGAATCATCTGACTTCGAAAAAAAACATCTAATAATGAGAGAGAATCAACTTCGCTCATTATACAATACCTTAATCCTGTCCGGCAACCCATTCGTGGTTTCCTTGAGAGAAACATTTACTCAGATGACCAGACTATTTATGCAATTGGATTCGATTAATGCCAACCAGGATGGAAAGTACGTCTCTCCGCGAGGTTGTCGGAGCAAAGAGGCCAAGCTGTTGTCAAGGAGAATTATTAAGAAAGAAAGCGAAGTAAAGAGGTTTATTGATAGCTTTGCAAGTAAAAAGCCGCAACCCTCTCTATCGGAGGTGCAAAAGCTTCAGGGTGATATTTCGAGCTTAGAAAAGAAATGTATGGAGTTAGAAAAGTCTGGAAATGAATTTGCGCTGTTGCCGCTTGCCGACTTAAAGACTCTTCAGATGCAGCTGCCTCTACTCGAAGGTCTTGTGAGCAAGATCAATGAAGGTAGACAAGGTGATCAAGCCTATATGGAAGCCGAGAATATAATCAAGGAAGTTAATAATTTTCTCCGGCTTGCGCAAGATTTCCATTCGAAGTTTATTAAGTCTAACATTCAACAGATTAATTCAGAATTCGGTGATATTTGCGAGAGACACTTATCGTTGATGAAAGACTTTTCTGCAATGAGGCAGTCTGCCAATCCATATGTGTTGCAAGCCCTTGAAGCTCACGAGTCTGTTGAAGAAGTCATGAGAAATTTGGGGGACATTTTCATGGGGGAAGTGGAACAAATGCAGAAAACAAAGGAGAAGTACTTCGGTCATATTTCTACCGACCGGGTTAATAATCCAGCTCTGTTTTTCGCTCTCCCATGAATAGTTTGCACCCTGAATCTCTAAGCCAGATTTCTCACTATTGCTTTGCCTTGGGTGGTGAGTTCTCTTTCTGATTGAAGAGACTAGAATCGGTTTTGAGCTGAGGATTGGCTGTGAATGGATGCAAAAAATAATCTAGCGCAAGAAGCGCACTGTTAGAAGTTTTCTTCCTAACGTTTCCTAAACTGAATCTGTTCTTTCGCTTCGATAACATTGTCGACCGTATATGCGCTTTGCCAATGTTACCTCTTTCGGTTCACCTTCGTAAAACGATAACTACGTTGGTGATAATTATGTTGTGCTTACCTTCGCAGCTCTGGTTTCTATCTCTATCATATACTTTCTTTGTGCTTCTTACAATAAGATAGTATTTCCATGATATCATTGTCTCGGTAGAATTCTCAAGCACTTCATAATAAAATTTTCATCTATGTTTACCTGTTTGGAAAAAACTTATCATCATCAAGGTCTAGCTTCTGTGGTGTACACGATCCATGATGATTTCCTGTAACAAGCACTAATTCTAACATAGTTACAAGTCTAAATAAGCGAAAGAACTACAGGACATAGAGATAAAAAAGTAAATGTATTTGAAATGAAGTACACTATATGTACATTAATTATATCGTCATGTTTATTTTGTCGTAAACTGTGTCAGCTCCGTAACCTTATTGTTTGTTATAGTTTACTTTCCTTGTCCAGTGCAAACCCGCAGAGGGTTTGATTGAGGCATTTGTGGTGCCCAAAGCAAAAGCCCTATCACTGAAAGTTCTATTTATTCCTTATAAATTCATGTTTGTGAACTCAGGAATAAAGACAAAGCTGCAAGGCGTGGCTAACGCGGATTCTCTTCCATTGTTGGAACTTTCATTGTATATAGATCACGCAAGGACGTTTTCGTCATTGTTTGCCCATAGAGAGTAATATTATATATATGTTGGAACTAATTCCAATGAAATTATTAGCCAAATAAACATGAAGCTCTGTGTTATATTTCAGCTTGTTGCCGTTTTAGCGGCCCTAGCTGAAGGAATAGAAGCGCAAGGAAGCCACCCAAATTCCGAAATCAATACAATCACTAGAAGCAGCGAACAGGAGCCCGGTACCTCTACTGACTTTACTTTCCCACCGAAAAACGAATACTGCTCAGTGCTGGAAAGATTGTGTTACCTTGGCGAGACCCACCCACATAATGATTTCCATGATGCCTCTGACTTGGATAACACCATGAGTCCTGGAAAGCCGGCCAAAAATCACGATGTAAGTTTCAAAACTGCTCTTCAGTCTTCGATGGAAATATTTCGTTTTTTGCACCACTTCACAGATACTTATGGCCATATAAATGAAGGTCTTTTCGAAACGCACCGTAATCGGATTTTGCAGAGTGCAATGATGTTGAAAGACTATTATCATATTCTTAAACAAGCCAAATGTGAGTATCTTTATGTGGTCAAAAACATATACAGTTTATGCTACAAGAAGGCTGCTTTATTGATTCAAGTGCATCACCTAAAAAACGAAAGAATGTCAAAGGTGGAAGACGACTTGAGGCTTGACCTTGTCTTGCGTTTGAAGACCATGTATTTAGCTTTTATTGGTATCTTCGATGAAAATGGCTTTTTATCAAAAGTTGGTGAGCTTCAGAAGGAGCATCTACGGGATTTAGTCCACCAGTTCTCTGATTTGGAAACGCAATTTGAGACATGGCGTGATCAGAATGGCTATCGTCCTTCTCAAATCACAAATGAATTTATCTCTTTGGCTCGTCTAGTGCGACGTATAGTTGAGTTTGCAATACCAGAAGAATTAATTGCAGAAGAAGGAGAGGAGAGTGAGAGAGAGAAACAGGCAAAAGAATCAAAAGGAGAAGGTGACTCAAAGAGCACTACAGAAGTGACTAAAGCACACGAAATTGTGGAGAAAGGGGAAGAAACCACTGACAATTTCGAAAGCTTACTAGCTGAACTGAATCCGATTCCAGTAGAAATAGATCTTTTAGACCTAGAAGAAAAGTTGCTTGCCCTTCGAAACGCTGATGGGTCATTGAACCAAGACAAGTATGACAGGGAACTCTTTCCAAGGTTGCAGCAATACGAAAAATTGCTTAGTAAACTGCGGGAGCAACACAAATTACCTTCTGCTCTTACTGAGAGAATTGATAAGCTTTTTGATGCATTAGCTGCCCAGCACCACGCCCTTTCTGAAAAACAAGAAGCCGAGTCTTCACCTATTGCCGAAGATGAGAGCCAACTGAAGCCTAGTCCTGATTCACCTATTGAAGAGAGTAGCATTGTCCAAGAATTTGAAAACCTTGAGAGAAAAACAAGCGAATTTGCATTCGATAAGCAGATTGTTGATACTGCTCAGTTTGGAGCTGAGCTAGAACATGCTACCGATGAATACTTACAATTACGTAAGAGACTCGTACAGCTAAAGTTGTCAAGTACGAACAATGAACTAATCCAAGAGACCTCAGCTAATATAGTGAGTCACTTGGCTCAAATGCAAGACAAACTTCAGAACTTTTTAGACGACGAGGAAGTGGCTCGGCTCATCAGCATGGAGAAAGATGAGCCTGATACAGAAACCAAGGTGCAGAAAAATGGGATCTCGTCCGACGACCCAAATTCTCTGACTACACAAGAAAGTGCTTCTCCTACTCGTGAACCAGTGAAGGATGTGGAAGTAGAAGCAATAGAAATTGCTCTTGACGGGGAGAAAATCGCTACAAATAATGAACTACAGGCAGCCATCATGCAGCTAGAAGCAATTGAAGAGAGCTTTATGGATTACGTGAACGAAGATGGAAGCTTCAACTTGGAAAAGTACAATAATGACAAAGATTTCATCAAACTAAGAATGCAAGATATTTACGAACGGTTCCAGAATTTCGAAGAATATTCCAGTTCCGTTCGTGGTCAATATCTTCAAGTCTTCACCAGAGTTATGAATGTGTACACAGAGACAATGAAAACAGTAAAAGAGTTGGAGAGCAAAACCTAAATAATTGTTCCTCAACTGCTTTTTCCTTTTAATGAAAGGTGTATATATGGGTATATACACGGGGGGAGGTTCTGTGTTAAATCTAGTCGGTGTGCTTCCTTGGAACGTAACTACAAATTCTTCAACACAGACTCCGCAGACGATATGTCCACAGAAACATTGTCCGGCTCAACAAATGCCTCTTTCACTGTTCCGTCTTCCACTAAGACCGCATATCTTTTGGATCGTTTATTACCAAAAAACTTGGAAGCATCAAAAAGCACATCCCAAGCTTAGGCAAACTTTCCTGCTGGATCTGCCAAGAAACGGAAGTTCTTTTCGCCACTCAAGTTGTTGGCATCACCCCAAGCTTTCATAACGAACGCATCGTTGACACCTGTTACATAGATTGACGAATAGCCATGGTCCTTAAAAGAAGCGAAGTTATTCAAGTAGCCAGGAACATGACTTGCCAGACAGGCGGGTGAAAAGGCTCCTGGAACACCCACAATAATTGATTTTCCTTTGGAAACTTCTTCAGCCAAGTTGACCTCGTTTCCTGGAGAGTTTTCAAACAACGATACAGAAGGCACCTTGTCTCCCGCAGCGACCAACCAAGAGGCCGAAGTAGAGAATGAGCGGGACAATTGTGTCAATTGAGCAGTAGCATTTCTCTTGAAGACAGACATTGTTAATTTTTTGTATTGATTCGAAAGCAAGTGGTGCACTGATAATGGACCAGCGAGAGCAAAGTAAATCTGAGATGCTGGGTACCCCAGAGCTCTTGAGCAAGCCATTATATGCAGACCACACAAAGCAAACGGGAAGTGTTTTATTAGCGTTGTGTATCGACTTTTGCAAAAGGTGTCATTTTAATTAAAGCACAATCATTTTTCTGATGACCGAGCAGAGTAGCGTTTTGACCTGATCAGAGTCTAAAAGGAGCAATCAATTTGCAGTCATGCCTCAACGTAGTAAAGATGGAAAGTGAATGGGTTTCAAAACATTCTTTTCCCAAAGCAATTAAGGTCCTAATTGTTCATTGTATGAGCTCCCCTCCTCATCTTCCTGAGACAGTAACAAAGACAACGGACCTCCAAACTTTCACTGGTCCATCGTATGGTTGGATCGTTTCCTGCACACAATACCGAGTAAACTAGGCACTGATTCATATACTTGGAAATTTTCGTAACCATAAACCTGCCTTCGGGTACGCCAGGTTGATTGAAACCATTCGTTTTGCATGTTTCGGGCAAGAAAATGCGGCACAGGATTCAGCTTCTGTTTGCTGGCCTATCATGTCAAGGAAGACGCCATTTTTTCACCCGCTTAACCAACCGCAACTCTAAATCTCTGAAGGAAGAAGAAGTCTTGCTCAGCAAAGACGATCTCAAGTCCATAGAAAACATCTCACAGGTGGTTTCTGAGAGAATAACGCAGTACAAAAGACTGAGCCATCCCACTTCGGTTCCTTTGCTTAAGCTCTTACATTCTCTGTTTCCTCTATCTACCCGTGAGCTGATCGAAGACTATGCGTTTCGCAAGAACCCACTAAAGTTCCAAGAGGACTTGCTTTCCACGCTTCCTTTCTACCCGGATCCAGACGCCTCTGGTAGAGTTGCCAAAGTTGTACAGACCACACTTCTGTCAAACGAGCACATAAACGAATTTGTCATATATCCGGCATCCTTCTCTGGGCTTGGCGAAAAAGATTGGAATCAAAAATACCAACTGTGCAAGCACTTGATTATGGTGCACGGTTATGGTGGCGGTCTAGGATTTTTTTTAAAAAACTTTGACGCTATCCTGTCTTCTGATGACTGGGTGGTACATGCCATCGACCTCTTGGGCTACGGCTGCTCGTCAAGACCTAAATTCAAGGCAAGAAATCTCGAGCAGACTGAGAGTTTCTTCCACGATTCGTTCCATGATTGGCTCAAAGCCCGCGGGCTAGATGTGAACAAAGCAAAAAACCTTGTTATGGCCCACTCCATGGGAGCATATTTGATGGCAACCTATGGAATTCTTCGGGACCTGGAGTTTTGTTCCAAGCTTCTCATGATATCTCCCGGGGCGATCATTAAACACAGAAAAAGAGTCGAAGTTCCAGCTTACTTTGCACGTCTATGGGAACAAAACATCTCACCTTTTACCTTGGTGCGCAAAGCAGGTCCTTTGGGCTCGAAACTCGTCAGCATGTGGTCGTCTCGAAGATTCGCTAATCTTCCAAGAAAAGAAGCCAAACTTCTTCACAAATATGCGTATGGTCTCTTCCAAAGTCCCGGTTCAGGCGAGTATATGCTCAACTTTCTATTGGCTCCAGGTGCAGATGCCAGACATCCACTCATTCATCGAGGAATAGAGAAACTCAAGTGCAAGCTTCTTTGGTGTTATGGTAAAGAAGACTGGATGGACGTGCGAGGAGGGGTGCTATGCTCAGATATAATTAATACCGCTAGTGGTGATCCAACGAGAAGTACTATATGTGAGATTGAGAATGCCGGCCACCACATTTACCTCGATAATATCCCCGCTTTCAACGAGCTATTGATTCGAGAAATGAAGGCTTTCCAAAGCTAACAGAACGACGATGGAGCGCATACATATTAGTGCTGAGACTTAAGCAACGAACTGACATCTTTTGGTTCGTCTTCGGGCCCGTCATAGCTCTCTATTACCAAACGAACAGAGATGGGCAAGTTCCGATCGGTAACTACCATTTCTTCGCCAGCCGCAACCAAGTCGGAGAGCCGTCGAGAGAGGTTAGACTTGGTTTGCTCGTGCAAAAACACAGGTTGCGTCATGTATATATTCGTCTTCGAGGTAGCAACAGACGGTCCACACAACATTAGTTCTTGCTCTGACTGCAACATGTGTAGTAGGTGGCGCACTGTCCACCAACATCTAGCCTTGATACGCTTGACACTCGTTCCACAAACGGGACAGCTTGGTCGCTTGGAGTGAGCATAAGTATAGGTGAATATAGAATCATCTCCCGAGTACATCATGTAGTTGTCCAAAATCGGATTGCAGCTTGTGGCAATTTTGAAAACCTCATTACTGCAGGATGCAGCAATGATGGCATTCGTAGAAGCAATGGCAGGAATGATGTTCTTCACAACACCCAACGTTAGGCTTCGTGAAACCTGTTCAATCCCAAATTCTTCAGCCCGCTCCAAAGAAAGCGCGTACATATCATCCACATCAGTCAGGTTGTCGGCATCAAACTTACGACCGGGATACCTCCGTGGCCACTCAAGCTGGCTGGCCCATTCTATGCAATGCTCCGGGAGTCTGGGCGTGTTGGCTATAGTGCAAACAGGGTAAGTGACCTTCGGCGAGAGCATATCCAAAGAGCACTCGAAACACGACGTGAGCATGGGCAAAATAACTCTGGACTGGCCTCGGAGGCCTTCCGTCCCGCCATCAACCAATGGGATGATGTTTGAGAGCTCCAGACCGGCGAACCCGACCAAAAGTGCATTGATCCATCGTCTTGCTTCAACGTTGTCTAAACCACACACAACCACGGAAAACTCAGCATAAAAGCCCGGCGACATGTCCTGAATCCGGCAGTTGTGAGCGACGATTTCCAAACTGGGGTCCTGAACTCTGGCCATGACGCTCTCTGCAGCAGTCTTGGCTTTCGGTTTGCCCACATCTTTAGCACGGAAGAGAAACTGGCGATTTAGATTGGACACGTCAATTGTGTCCATGTCAATAATGTGTATTGTTTTGAAACCTGTGAGCACCAAGTCTTTGAGGATCTCACAGCCCAATCCGCCGGCCCCAATGACCAAGATCTTGGTCTTCTGAAGCGCCGCCATCGCTTCGGCCGCATTGTACTCCTCGGGCACATCATTGAACGGGCCAACATCAGCTAGAAGCGGTATGACGGAAGACAAATTGCGGGCCATGACCAGAAAAGTTCAATTCACGCACGAGAAGGCACAGAGCAATACTAAACGAAGTATTTTGGTCGGGCTTATGTAGTTGTTGTGCCAATGGATCTTGCGCCTATAGGCGTTCCTACATATGTGTTCGATGATTGCGATGTAAATAGCAGGTGCAGTGCTACGCCGAATTGTGGAGTAATTACTTGGAGCACTTGTCATTAGTATGCCAGAAAATACCGTAGTTCTGGTACATTACTGAAAGCCGGTAATCCAATTAGCACGATCTCCCGACTTCAGCGATCATTTGGGCAAAAACCTAACTCTCCGTATTCTCCTTATCTACTGGGTCTCCCACGGTTTTGTGGAGCCGCTTAGACGGAGGTCTTTGTGAGGGAGGCATACCTAAAGGTCTCTTCCCAATGGAGGTATTGGCTAGGTTCGGTGATGCTGCTCGGCTGGAGTTCATTTGACTAGCAGTATGTGGTGTTGGAACATCCTGTCTGCGCACCTTTGCGGATTTTGAAGGATCTACCGTTCGTTTGACGCCTTGAGCCACAAACTTATGATCGAAAACTGGTATATTCTCTTGATTGGAGGTACTTTGCACAGAGAGTGCCTTCTTGGAGCTTGTAAAAAAGACCTGACTGGGTGTCTTCCTGTCCTCCATCGACATGCTTTTCTCTGTAGCGGGGGATGCGTCCTCAATAGTTTTCAGTTCAGATTTAGAATCTGCACTTTGGCCAAGTAGCTCTAGTTCATACTCATCTAGCCGATCGTTCAAATCTTCCTCCCCCGGTAGGTCATCACTGAAGACAAACAGATCATCGAAATCCCCTAAATCATGGTCTCTCACCACGGTTGGCGTCAAGGCTTGTTGCTCCGCTCCAGGCGGAGTGTGACGCTCGGTGCGGTTGGTGAAGGCCGGGGTTGCACCTGGGGGTTTAACATCCGAGGTCGTTGTCCGACCCGTATTAGGAACCAAGCCCCCTGTGTGGGTAGGAGCAGAGCCCAGTGAATTTGATATGGCGGCGGCTCTGCGTTGCATACTGATGTCCCGTCGTACCACGAGAGGGTCTCTGTGATAATCATCCCAAGTCAAATCGGGCGGGGGCAACTTGACCTTCTGCATCTTGGCCACAATACCTTTATCGTACAAACAGTTCCCCAAGAGATTACCAAAACACCTTAGGCAGCGCTTGACTGCGTCGGTGAAGGCCTCCTTTTTACATTTCTCGAACGCCACCGCCTTGTTTTTTGCGTTATCAATGTTCCCGTAGCCAAAGTCTTCATGAAACGTTCCGTCTCGTATGGTGATTCGCACCACGACCGATAAACCGAGAGAAACTCTCCCGGAACCATGGGAATCCAAGTAGTCCACTTGAACGCTGATAAGCTCAGAGCTCCAGCCGTTGAAACCAAACACCTCGTTGGCGAGATTTAGCGCTTTCCAGCCTTCGATATATGACACGTTCTGGCCACCACCACCAGGCCGAAAACTCACGTATTCTGGGCCGAGCACTTTGTTGAGCAGAGTTTGGATCCGAGCTGCCTCCTCTGGCGAATAAGGAATGCCTGTGGCAAAGTTGGTTGCACTCCTATGCGCATGCCGATGGATGTTTCCACGGGGACTTTCCGTGTTTAAATGCTGGTTGGCTGGAATTGCAGAAGCGGGGGCTTGTCCGCTTCGCAGAGGCTGATTCGAGGCTCCTTTGGGAGGATTGTTCATATCTGGTGTGGCGCTCTTTAACCTTGGCCAAGAAGACGTGTTGGGTTTTTACGTGTTGTAGATGCTACGCGATTCGCAGGCTCCAGCCCAGGCACTAGACATTGCGCGGTGGGGCCCAGAGATGGTTAGCTAGGGCCGCGAACAAGCAGAATTCAAGCCGCTGGCGGTAGAGCCGGTGTAGGAGCCAGTGCGCGCGACCAGTGCTTGGCCCGGAAACGATGGAATCGGGGGAAGGTATCATGCCTAAGTTAGATTGTAAAGAACCAAAAGGCAAGTCAACACACGAGAGGTAAAAGGCTCTGTACGTACTCAATTCCACGGAGCTGGAGGAGGTAAAGATGTAAGCAGAAAAGCAGGTGTAAAAATAAAAGGAGGTGTAAGAAAAAGAGGAGGTGTATCACCGCCTTTTCTGGCGCCTGCTGACCGAGACTTCGCCCTAGCGGGCCCGCATCAGAGACCCATGCTCGCTCCGTTTACTTACACAGAGATACAGTAGAAGTTGGAAATAAAGCACACCCGGCCATGGCCCACTGTCTGGGTATACACGAAGATGATGTCCTCAAGGAGAAGGAGGAGGTGGAAGAGGCCATTCGGCGGAAGACGGCCGCCAAAAAATACGAGAATCATTTCCTCCGACAGAAGCAAATCAACTCGTACAAATCGACGATGCTGAGAGAAGAACGAGACAGGCGCAGGAGGCTACGGCAGGGCCTAGACACGCAAGAAGAATCTCCGAAGAAGAAAAAGAAGGTGAACTTCGATATGTTGATTTCGTCTAAGGCGGAAGGCAAGTCTACCGAACGCTCGCCGGCCAAAGCGAAGGAGCAGGAAAAGAAAAGGGAATGTGGCATGGCCCAGCACAGTTAACGGGATGTTGAACTAGGACCAAACAAGGACCAAACAAGGACCAAACAAGGACAAACGTTATAAGTCTACAAGTCACTTTAGCATTATGTAGTAATATTACCGGAGAATACGGACCGACCCACGGCAAGTATAGAACAAATTGTATTGCTTTACGTACATACTAAAGGTCCAAGCTGGAGATTAGCGTGATGTTGTCGCCCTTCAAAAGAATCCTGCCCAAAGTCTCCTTCGAGCCGTCCAGCGTCGAAATTTCCACGGCGTCATCGACTACAACGTTCATGAACTCGTCAAAACCGCAGATCTTGCCCTGGATCCGCAGCTGCGTCTGCTCGTAGAGCCAGATAGTCACGAGCGACTGTTGCTGCAAGTACTTGAAGATCAAGTTAATTGGCGGGAGTATGGATTTCTTGCTTTTGGTGGATGACATGGGGAAACTAAGAAAGACGGTGTATTTATGCTGTTTGGTTTGAATACTGTAAATAGCACAGGGACGCTGTGGCCGGACAATCAACGAAGACGATTCTATGACTCAGCCGGGTGCAGAAGAAAGGCTTCTGTTTGGAGGCTGTTGCAGTAAGTCGGGCACAACAGTATAGCTTTATGCTGCGATATCGAGTCCTCTGCGGCCCAACGGCGCGGAGCTATGCAGAGCCGACTGGGGCGGAGGACTACGCACCAACGCCGGCCTAGAAAGCTTGCACCACGTCCGCGCAGACCGTTGGTTGAAGACAGATTATTTTTTTCTTGCTTAGTATTTCACGATTGAATTTCCGGCCCAATTTTTTCGCCACAGCTTTGGTCACGAAATATTCAAGCGCAAATTCTTTGTAATTTTTTGTAGTAAGCACGTTTTTGGTTCCGTTTGCCTCGCTTCGACAGCCGAGTCAGTGTGCTCAGCAAGACCATCCGCGCTATTTCTCAGGCCGCTTCCAACTTTTCCGGCTCCTCTAGGTGGTGCCGCAGAATTTTGGATCTGCCCCGCGCGCACACTCCATCGAACAGCGGGCCTAAAAAAGTCGGCTGCCCCTCTTAGCTCACATGAGCCGAGATTCACTCTTCCGTTAACACCACAGAAAAAAGCATCGGATCCTTAGTTTTCTTTTGCTTCCATTTCCAGTTATCTTCTCGTTCTCGACCAGCGGCCCTCCACAGCTAAGTAACGGTTGTTTCCAGCGTCCTGTTCTCTTGTGTATATCCGGCAGACATTTTGTGCTCTGTTGCTGTCCATAGTTTCGGCAAATCCAGAGAGCCAAACGCTTCACTCCCCAACTTCAACCTTGAAGGGCATTTAAACACACTTGCTGGTTTGGCGCCCACCAGTACCGCATCTCCCGAAAAATCCCCTTGCTCCCTTGAAAATGCGTTCACACACCGACTTTTGGAGAAACTTGGACGACACAGATTACCTTCAGCCTTTGATAGATGAAATCTGCTCCTCGGATCTCCCCTCTTTGCCGGGAATCCTTGAAAGAAACATGAAATGGAACTTTCCTCAGGGCGAGTTACTGCATTGGGTTCGTGTGCTCAACTTCTTTGATGATATTCTTGAGAAGCAGATTACCAAATACGACTTGGGCAGCGACCACCCGAAATTGCAGTTGATATCACCTGAAGACTCCCGTCTCTTGGTATCCTGCCTTCGCTTTACCAATGTGCTCTTGGAGTCCGCCGAACACAAGAACTTTTACAATAGCTCTGAGCGTATATTTCAGTTGATCCTTACTCCGTCGATCGATGTGAGGTTGGCGGCTTTGGAGGTTGCCCTTTCTCTCGGGGAGCGGTATTCCCTTTCGAACCTGTTTAGTGCCTTTTCTGCTCCTAAACTGGTGAGGCTCAAAGCGCTCGAGATAGCAAAGGCATACCCTCCTCCTATTCCAACAAGCTTCTTGCAAAATAGACTTGAAGTCAAAAAATCTGGCCAATCCGACATTGAAAAGAAAGACCACTTCAGTTGGGTTGATGCGCTAGATCCGAAACAGAAGTGTCCATCCAAATGGAAATCATTGACTTTTGAATACTATAGTACTTCTGCACTGACTGAAAAAGAACGAAAATCAAAGGCAAAGGACAAGAAGAAGTCTCTGACCAACTCCAAGACGGAGCTGGGACTTTTGTCTTACAATCTCTCTGAGGACCAAGTAAGAAAGATGTCAATTACACAGATCTTTGAAAGAGCCTCAGATGCCATTCCTGACTATTCTTGCTCCGCCTTTTCATTACAAGCATTGAACTCAAAGGCATTCAACACTAACAGCGCAGATGCCATGGAGTTGAGAGCTAAGCTTACACGAATGAAATGCTTAGCAATTGCTTTTGTAGTTAGTTTCTGCAGTACCGAGTTCACATCCTGTCAGCTTTTTGAGGTTGAGCCATATACCTTAAGCTTTCTAATGGACTTGGTGTCGCCTGAGAACATGTCCATTACTTCAAGTGATATTTTCTACGATGCAATGAGGACAATCAAAGCCATAGCATTGAAGCGAGTATGGGGAAGTGAACTTGTACGTCATTTGGGAGGTAATGTTAATCATGGGCTATTGTACCAAATCTTGCGTCATATCAATAAGCAAGTTCGCATTTATCAGAATAATTCTTATGAGTTAGGCTATCGACTGTTTATGCTGATAATTAACGAACTTGTTGACTCGAAAACACTTGCACCAAGGTTGGTAGCTGGGGGATTATTGTCAGAATTAACCTCGGTTATTGACATAAAAACGGAGAACCGATGGTTAGGTTCGGCTGCAGTTCGAATCCTTGCCGTTCTTATAACCTCCTTTCCAAACCTTGGAGATGAGTTTGCTGATCAGGGTGGCTTTGCCCTTTTAATTGATGCCTTCGATTTTGAGGTAGACTTCGCCTTGAAGACCCCGGCTTTAGGCGATGATCAAGAGAAAGGTCGGTTGTATCACACAATCAGCTTCAAGCAGGTAAAGCATTTGAAGAACTTGCACACATTTGTGTCAAATTTGATTCTGTCTGATGTTGGTGACAGATTGCGTAACTTGTTTGACTCTCCTCTCTTGCTAAGCTTTAACAAAATTTTGTTAAATCCACAGGTGTTTGGTCCCGAAATTCTTGCTGCTACTTTGTATCTAGTGGCTCAAATCATTCATAATGAGCCCACGGCATTCTCCATATTGAGAGAGGCCAACTTAGTCGATATCATATTGGACAAGTATGCAAGCCTCTTTGTTCCCTCTGAGGATTTAATTCTAGCGCTTTTGGAAGTTTTGGAGGCTCTTGCGTTAAACAAAGATGGGCTTGATAAAGTCATTCGGAGTAATGCTCTTCACACATTTTTTCAATCATTTCTCAAAATTGACTTTGCCAAGGAACTACTAAGAAATGATATGTGTTCTAATCTTGGCTGCACAATGGATGAATTAGGGAGACACAATCCCCAGTTACGCCCTATTATCATGCAAGAGATTAGAATTCTCGTGGAAAGTACTCCTCCGGTTGCTAATATTGAAATGCGTTCTATCAAATTTTACACTTCTCCAAAGGGAAACATGTACCTAAGTCGACAGGACCATGCCGACTTAAACGAAGATGGTCAAGGTGAAATAGATTCATGGGATTCAATGAAAGGATCTTTTATCATTGATAATGTGTTTGGATTTCTCAATGGGTTGCTCCAAGACACTGGTCAGTGGGGAAAAGATGTCATTAAAGAAATTGACTTTTCGAGTTGGGAGGCGTTCTTTACCATGCCTAATGTAGGCTTCGACTTTACTGCTTCTGACGATATCCTAAACCTCGTGGCTGTTGTTAAGTACTTGAATGACGAAGTTCAATCCTATGGGTTCCCACAAACTTTGGAAACTTTTCACAAGCGTCTAGAAAGTGATCTCGTCAAAGAAGTAATATCACAATCTACTAATGCTTCCTACTTTTTGAGCAATGCAGGAAATGAAGCAAAATTGACAGCCGTATTACAGGAGCTCAATGTTTTGAACTGTTTACTTTATGCTATCACAGAAATTTACTTGAATCCTACACTGATGTTCAATGAAACATACTTGGCTCTATTTAATTACCTTCAAGATCATATGTCCATGGTCGAACTGCTTGTGGGACTTCTTCGGTTCTCTATCAACGAGGAAATCTTCATAAGAACTGCGTTACCAGATGAAGTGGTTGATATTACTGCTGCAAGCCTATTCGTGACTGCTGTCACGTTTACAACTAAAATTTGTTCGAATAAGCCAATTGTTGGTAAAAGAAGTAACTCAGGGACGAGTGCTAAATTCAAAAATACCCTCCAGCTCCGTTTCTTAATGGATCAGTTTCAAGGCCGAGCTTCGATGATTCTAGCTTGTATTGCGAGAAGCTGCATGCATAGAAGACAGGATTACTTCTCCGATGATTGGAGAAGATCCAGTGTAATTGCAACCAGAAGGTTAGTAATCGCTTTGTCTGCCATGTTTGCTTCACGATTTGAGCTAGACTACGAAAAGCAACTCAACTTCGAAATCCTTGCTATTACCGACATACTTTACATCAGTAAATTCAAAGACCGTGGTAAAGAGGTTATCTCCACTTCTTTTTTGTTGTCTTGTTTCAATGTCACAAATTTGATTGAACAGTTTGTGGATTGCGCAATTTCTGCATTTGACAAGCTATGCGAATTTCCTGCCACGGAGATAGAGAAATACACGGATAAAGTATGGGTACTGACATCTGATTGTTCAATTAGTGTTTCTATTTTCGACAAAATCGTGCCATTGTTAACAAGACTATTAGTGCATGGAGTCGTAAATAAGTTTCCCTTCACCATGTATTTCTTCAACAGAGAGTACTGCAGCAACGAAAGTCTTATCATTAAAGGAATTACAAGCCAGGTTGTGGCACAATCTTTGAGGTTAATTTCCCATGTACTTGGACTCAACTCGAAAGCTCATATTAACGATGACTATAGTACTGTCTTGAGTCAAATACCACATGAGACATGCACCAATATTATTGATTTGGTCCAATATACATGGTCTGCCGAGTATATTGATGAGTTCTATCCTTTGGATGAAGATAAAATGACACCAGCTACAGGAGAAATTGACTTTTTGACCGATACCTTAAAAATTGACAAAGAGCGTGCCAGCCTGATTCTTCACTTTGCAAAATCTATTCATAACATTAAGGTCATCTCACCCAGTTCAGTGGAATCTGACTTTGAGGATTGGGCCGAGTACCAAGAGAAACTCAATTCATTTGATCTCTCTAATTTGTTCCAATACCCCGCATTATCTACGGGAGTATCCAAATTCATAAAAGAAACAAAAGAAAAGGAGAGTGAAACCATCTATTTTCATGCCATTTTAGAAATTGCAGCCATTAAGGATAAAATCGCAATCTTTGTCTCGGAAGCTTACGTAAAATACGGCGTTAGCAGCTCTTTGACGGAAAAAATTTGTGCGGCAATTAAAAATTTGGTATCAAGCGGTGACGATTCAAAGCTTCAAAAGGCAGCTAGGTTAACATCGCTACTAGAGCAGTTGATTCTTGATTCATTACTGAATGAAGACCAGGGAAGTTTAAAATTTGCACCTACCTTTCATGATTTTGTTGACTTTTTCTTAATAAGCTTGGAGAAATCCCCGCAATTGATTAATACCGACTTTGCAGCTGCTTCATTATCTATATGTCGCCCCATTTTAAGTCTCACCTCCCCCTTAGTGTTTGAAAGCTTGGAACCTGTTGTTTTTGATTTACATGGCCTGAATGAGCTCAATTCACGACTTTCCCGTTTGTTGCTCGATCTTGAACCAAGCGTGAACGTTAAGGTTGCTGAGTGTTTGTGTCAAATTCTCTACTTCTTAGCAAAGTTTGAGGAGTTCAAAGAGAAGATTATTAAATCAAAGCTATTGAAAACAATAATGAAAAACATGATTGGATATTTGAAGACAGACCCGGCTGATAACTCTCGGATTCAAAACAATTTGATTGTAGTCATAAGGACTTGTTTTGAGTCTGGACCATATCTCAAAAAAGTTTTTTCTTCGGAAATTATCAAGCAATTCAAGAAACACTCGGGTAAAAAGCTTGATATGCATAATTTCTTGATTGAGTCTCGATGCTTGTTTGGAAGAGATCCATACCAATTTATAAATGTTGCTTCGGACATGGTTAGGCTAGACAATTATGACGGGAGATCAACATCCAACGAAAAAATAATTTTGATCAATGACTTGAACAACGGATTGACTCCTTACACTGCCCAATCTGTACCGGACATTGAGATGAGTGATCCAATTGAAACCAAGATCAATCCACTGGGTCTTGTACATTCAATTTTATCTCAGTTGATGAATGCTATTAAGGAAGATTGGTTCTCTACACCTGAGAATACAAAAGATTCCACAATTCCTTGGAAATTTGGAAAAAAGAAAGAGGAGTCGGATTATGACTTTCTCGTCCTAAATAAACAGTTTGCCCATATCTGCTTTCTTTTGCGAACACTCTGTGAGTTAGTAGGGTCGTATAATGAAGCAAAATTGGAATTCATCACTTTCACAAAAAAATTACACGTCGATGAAATGAACAAGCCCCGCATGACAAGTTTGAATTTCTTTCTTCATCAACTTATTCCCAGCAACCAGCTTTGTTCTCCGACCGGGCCAGAGCATAAAAGAAGGGACGCAATTTCTTCCCTTGCTAAGCTTACCCTTTTAGCTCTTGTGTCTACAACTGTGCTTCCAGAAGATAAGGAACCAGATCCGAGACAGGAAGATGCAGATATGGCAATTGTTAGGAAACTTACGGTTGACATCATTTCCAAGATTTTGCGGGAAACAATGTTAGAACCCACTCTTTCCTCAAAAAACTACTCGAAGGTGTACGATATTTTGGATCTTTGTTCTTGCTTGCTTTCCACAAAATTTCGAGAATTGTGCTTTCCGTTGCTCAGTAAGAGCGCCACAAAATTTGATCAATTCTACATTGCATCCGCCTATATTGATGCTCAATTGAGTAACCAAATTGCATCTGTGTTATCGCAAGTTGATATGAACTTCCCTGAAATAAACAAGATTACAAACGTGGGTCTCAAAACGTTGTCCAGTCTTGCAAAAATTAAAACTGCCAATGCCGATCTTTTCGAATCATTTGCAACTGGTGAAAAAGAAGAAGACGATATGGATGATGTTGATGAAAAAGATGAAACACCTGACTTTTTCCGGAACTCGACGCTTGGAATGTATGATATTGACCTTGATAGTGATGAAGAGGAAGAGTTCTATCAAGACCAACCTCTAGAAATTTCCGAGTCTGATATCTCTGATGATAACTCAGAAAATAGCGACGAGATGAGTTACTCGGAAATAGACTCTGAAGGAGATGAAGGAGATGAAATGATTGAAGAAGACGAAGAAGAAATGGGTGAATTCGAGGGCTATGATAGCGATATTAGTAATAATGACATAGAAATTATCGAGGATCTTGATATTCGTTCTGAAAGTGACTCGCAAGATGAAGGTTCAGAAATGGATGACTTTGTGGATTTTGATCATAATACAGAACTCGGAACAGACTCACAAGAGGAATCTGACAATTACGATGATGACAATGCGGAACAAGAGGAATACGATGAAGCGGAATTGAACAGCTGGCTTGAAGCATTCGCAGATCCTGAAGAACAAGCTGAGTCGCAGGACAGAAGTCAGGATGGGAATCCTTTTGGAAACGAAAGCGCTGAGGAATCTTCGTTTTCGTTTGACTCCGAGCCCGAGAGTGGTTTAGATTCGGAGGAAGGAAGAACCAGAGATTCAATTTTGAACCGGGCTGGGTCTACTCGCGAATCACTCACCTCATTCTTCAATGCTCTTCGTCCAATAGGACTTTCTGTTAACCCATCTGGTCTTTTTGAAGGTACTATACAGATTGGTACCACCAGAGGTCATGATTCTCAGTTTCCACAACTAGATGATTCTCTTCGTGCACTTCTTCATGACAAGCGCCACCCCAAAAGTACATTCGATCATATGCTAATTCGTTCCACAACTGAAAGGTGGCTCAGTGCATATGAGGATTTTGGTACTCGGCGATATGGGCCCCAATTGATTAATGCTGCTCACTCTGAATTGAAAAACCGAATCAGTGACGATAGCATCCGTTTGTTCAAGAAAAAGACTGAAGAACGAGAGCGAATCAGAAAAGAAAGACAAGAGAAGGCAGAGAGGGCAAGAGAAGAGAATCGTATCAAACGGGAACAAGAGGAAGCTTCACGCCAGCTTGAACGTAATCAAAGAAATGACGAATCTCACAGAGAGCCAGTTATGTTATGGATTGGTAATCGTGAAGTTGATATTGGTGGAACGGATATTGATCCTGAATTCTTTGAAGCGCTACCAGAAGATATGAGAGAAGAAGTTTTTACGCAGCATGTTAGGGCTCGAAGAGCAGATGCCAATAATACTGGTCATGAAACACGAGAGATTGATCCAGACTTTCTTGATGCGCTTCCTGAGCAGATTCGAAATGATATCTTGCAGCAAGAATCTGTTTCTCGTAGATTCTCGCAAAATGCATTTGGATTTTTCGACGAGGAGTATGATGATGAAGATGATATTAATGATGACCTAGCTGATGAGGATGAACTTGAACTTGCTGCTGGAACAATTGCACAGAGTGATCCCAATACTGAAGGCCAAGCGACCAAAAAGAAAAAGAAAAAGCTATTTTCCGTACCATTGATTGATCGTGCTGGCACTGCCACTATAGTGAAACTTTTATTCCTTCCCCGTCCAATCAATCAAAGAGATCACATTTACCAAACTCTTACTCTGGTTTGCAATAATAAACAGACCAGGTCAGACGTGATTAGTTTGTTGGTTCAAATTTTGCATGATGGTTTGATGAGTCAAAAGAGTTTGGAAAAGACGTTTGATCTGATTACAACAAGAGCACACAGCCTGAAATTCGGTGACAGTAAGTTCACCAAAGACTTCCCCATGGGCGCAACACCAATTATAGTAGGTGTTCAAGTCATTGAAGCACTTCTATATCTTATAGAGAAAAACCCCGCTCTTAGAATATTTCTACTTACTGAGCATGAGAATCCTTTTTTGGCCAAGAAGCAAAAAAGGCTAAAGCTCAAGAAATCCATTGGATCGGAAGAGAAATATCCAATCAATTTACTCATTGGTCTTCTCGATAATCCACTATTGAGCAACGAGCATTTTTTCGTGGATTTACTTGCTAGCGTATTACATCATGCCACGAGACCGTTATTGATGACTCGTGATAAGCAAAAACTGACACCACCCTCGTTCTCGACTAATTTTATTCCGGAGAAGAACTTGTGTTTAATCATCTCGATATTGGCATCGAACGAATGCATCAATTCGACGTTTAGAAATACAATCAGTGCTATGCATCATATTTCTTTGTTAAAGAATGCTCAGGATGTGTTTTCGAGAGAGTTATCGGAGAAAGCAGGACTGTTAGGTAATCAAATTGTTGTAGATTTGAAGAACTTAACGGAAAAATTGAGCGAGATTGAGGTTTCCGAAACAGATGATAACAGCGTGGTACAGAAATTCACCGCATCCAGTTCAGACCAAGCCAAGTTACTTAGAATTCTTACTGCATTGGACTATATGTACGAATCAAAGAAAAGAGATCGTGAATCGTCGGAAGCGGCGGACAAAATGACACAATTAACTGGTCTTTACAAGCAACTTCATTTGGGTAATCTCTGGAAGGCGCTAAGCGATTGTTTGAGAACGCTCGAAGAGAACCCTAGTGTCTCGCACATTGTTACAGCATTGCTTCCACTCATCGAGGCACTTATGGTTGTTTGCAAACACAGTAGAGTCAAGGAACTCCCTATCAAGGATGTTATGAAATATGAGGTGAAAAGGATTGACTATACGAAAGAACCTATTGAGAACTTGTTTTTTTCGTTCACTGATGAGCACAAGAAGATTCTTAACCAGATGGTACGGACCAATCCCAACCTCATGAGTGGTCCTTTTAGTATGTTGGTCAAAAACTCGAGAGTGTTGGAGTTTGACAACAAAAGAAACTACTTCAACAGACAGTTACATGATGATAAAGAGGAAGGATCCAAAATGAGTGTGAGCATCCGGAGAGACCAGGTATTTCTCGATTCGTATAGAGCATTGTTTTTCAAGTCTGTTGAGCAGTTCAAAAAGGCGCATTTGGAAATCAACTTTCAAGGAGAGGCCGGAGTGGATGCTGGGGGTGTTACTAGAGAGTGGTACCAAGTTTTGTCCCGTCAAATGTTCAATCCAGACTATGCGTTGTTTACAGCCGTCGCAAGTGATGAAAATACATATCATCCTAACCGAACGTCATACATCAATCCAGAACACTTGTCTTTCTTCAAGTTCATAGGGCGCACTATAGGAAAAGCTATTTATGATGGATGGTTCTTGGATTGTCATTTCAGTCGGGCTGTGTACAAGAAAATTTTGGATCGACCCGTGTCACTTAAGGATATGGAAAATCTTGACTTGGAGTATTATAAGTCTTTGATGTGGATGCTTGAAAACGATATCACGGATATAATCACTGAAGACTTCTCTGTGGAGACCGATGACTACGGTGAGCACAAGATCATAGACTTAGTTCCCAATGGAAGGAATATTCCTGTTACAGAAGCCAACAAACAGGAGTATGTCAGATTAGTTGTCGAATACAGGCTACAGACTTCGGTTTATGAGCAAATGAGCAACTTCATTGCCGGGTTCCATGAGATCATCCCGGCCGATTTGGTTGCAATTTTCGATGAGCAAGAACTTGAGCTTTTGATCAGTGGGTTGCCAGATATTGATGTGCAAGATTGGCAAAACAACACGACGTATAACAACTATTCTGCGTCATCCGAGCAGATAGAATGGTTCTGGCGAGCAGTCAAATCGTTCGACAACGAGGAGAGGGCCAAACTACTCCAATTCTCTACCGGAACGTCCAAGGTGCCGTTGAACGGGTTCAAAGACTTGCGTGGAGCCAACGGGATATGCAAATTTAGTATTCACCGCGATTATGGACCCAAGGACCGGCTTCCGTCATCGCACACCTGCTTCAACCAAATCGACTTGCCGGTGTATGATTCGTATGAAACACTCCGGGGGTCGTTGCTCCTTGCGGTGTCGGAGGGCCACGAGGGATTCCAGTTGGCGTGAGTGGTGGACTTTCAGCGTAAGAAACCACAGGTATATATTGGCAGATACACATAAATATATCTAATCTATAACTATATCTAATCTATAAATATATCTAATCTATAAATATATCTAATCTATAAATATATCTAATCTATAACTATATCTAATCTATAAATATATCTAATCTATATTCACATAATATATCTAATCTATATTCGCATATATATCTATATTTGTCTATTTGCTCCGCCACAAGAGGCCGGAGTGGAATCACGTAGACATTTTAGCAGCCCAGGCCTCCAAGGCTTCGGAGTTCTCGAGGTGCTTGACCCACTCGTAGTTCAGCTGGTTGATGTTCTCCACCTCGTCATTGTACAAGCCACATTCAGCGATGAAGTCACGGGGCCTCATAGTGATACGGCCCTTCTTCTTGAAGACGTACTTGGTGACAGCAACGGCACACAACTTCCCAGTGGGGAGTTGGAATTTCAGCAACACATAGAGCCACTTGTGGTCCCAGGCCACAACGTTGGACACAATGTCGTACCGCTGGAACACCTTTATCTCCCTCTTGAAAGCACACAGAATAGTGCCCACGGGAACATAAGGGCAGTTGTTCAAGGACCTCGTGGAGAACTCGGAGTTCTCATTGAGCCAGTACTTCATGAAGAGCTTCTGGAAAATCAGGCACACAAACGTGGTCCTGGCAATGTCCAAGTCCAACATATAGGTGGAGTTGGATTTGTGGAGGTACATGTCGATCTCCAAGGGCGAAGCGTAGGTCGAATAGCGCACGGCCCTGAAGATATCGTGCTTATGTTCGCCAAAGCCGTAGGTGTTCTTCCCCGTGCGGAGGTACTTGGTACGCTTGAGCACCAAGTGCCTGAGGATGTAGCCGTAGAAACGCAATGGGTACGCCAAGGGAAGCGTCTTGTAAGTTGAGACGAGGAAAAGCACCACCAAAGCTTTTACTGCTTTGGACCACATTGTGATTGAAGTGGCGTGAAGCTGGGGGACGAGGAGAAGGAACTGCGGGAAATGGCACGACGCTGAGCAGACAAGAAAGGCCAGCGTGGTTGCTTCTATCGGCAAGAGTGGTAAAACGGGGAAGTTGTTGGTGATTGCCGAGCGAGGATTCACTGAGACACTCTGCCGTACAAGGCTACGAGCCAAATACTAAGACTAATGGTAATAGTAAGAATAGTAGTAATAGTAAGAATTGTAGTAGTAGTAGTAAGAATAATAGGAATAATACTAATAGTAAGAATAGTAGTAATAGTAAGATTAGTAGTAATAGTAAGAATAATAGTAGTATGAGAATAATACTAATAGTAAGAAGAGTAGTAATAGTAATAGTAATAGTAAGACTAAGACGAAGACGAAGACTAATACTAAGACCAATTCTAAGAATAGTAGTAATACTAATAGTAATACAATACTAATACAATACCGATACTAAGAATAGTACTAATAGTAAGACTAAGAATAATACTAACAGTAAGAATAATACTGATAGTAAGAATAATACTAATCGTTGGAATAATAGTAGTATGAGAGTAATATTAGTAGTAAGAATAATACTAATACTAATACTAAGAATAGAAAGTGGAATTATAATTATTTAATTTTATATAAATTTAATAATATATAAATTTAATTGAAATCAAATAGAACATTGAGGGAATTGAACCCTAAAGAACAAATTAGAACAGAATCTTAAAGACCAAGGTTTCGTTCTAAATCAAACAAAAGATAGTTATAACAAACTCATGACTAGAGTAAAACTTAATTTTGTCAGATATGCTGATGATTTTATTATTGTTCATAATTGGTGAATTAAAACATGTTTTTCTACTAAATATTTAAATCTAAGTTCTGATTCAATTTTATATAATAAATTATAATTATAATCCCGCAGTAAGAATAATATCAATAGTAAGAACAGTAGTAATACTAAGAACAGTAGTAATACTAATACTAATACTAAGATTAATAGTATGAATAATACTAATAGTAATAGTAGTAGTAGTAGTAGTAAGAATAGTAATAATACTAATACTAATACTAAGGTTAGTAGTAATAGTAAGAATAGTAGTAAGACCAATTTTAATACAATACAATACAATTCCAATGCAATACATAAAGCATTCAGTATTTACTCAAAATACAAACGTACATTCAAGAGGAGAAAAGTATCGTAATGCAAGCTGCCACTGCTAACATGCTAGTTCCATCTACCCTCCGTAGCCTCTCTATAAAGCCGAGTGCGAGATGTATGCGCACTGGTGCGAGTCTACATGGGTGTTGATCCACTCGTCAACATTCAGAAACTCCTTCTGACAAAGCCGGCAGCAGCCCGGGATCGAGCCCCGCTGGTTTTTCTTAGTGCCCTTCGGGTATTGGAAGTGGATGGCTCTCAAGTGGTTTTTGTAGGTGTCGCAACGCGAGAAGATGCCCAGGGTGTGGCAGCAATGGTCCGAGTCGGTGCCGTTCTTGAACGGGCACTTGTACTGGCCATTGTCGGCGCCAGTCTCCTTCCAGTGGCACTTGAAGTGCCGGAAAAGATCGTTGGGCCGAGCAAACCCGCGGTGGCACACCTTGCACACGTGTGGCCGCGATGTGGGATTGAGATGCGTGGACTTATGTGTGGCCAAGTTGGAGAAAAAGAGGTGGCACTCGGGACACTGCCGCTTCTTGCGGCGCTTCAAGTCCTTGTTGCCGTCCGGCGACCGCGACGCTTCGGCGGTATGGTACACAGACTCCGAGTCTGAGGGCGTGGACACGTTGGGCGTGGCCACCAGGATCTTGCGGTCTCCCAAAGGCAGGAGCGCAGAAGACCGGCGCGATGACGAAGGCGAAGGCTGCTGTAATAGTGCGTAGTTCGTGCCTTGTGACGGTGACGTCGAAGATGCTTGTTGTGGATGAGGATGTGTTTTTGTGAGGAGCGCCAGTTCTGCCAGCAGTCTGTTTTGCGGCGACACAACATGGTACTTGGGAGCACTGTGCACGGATGCGGCAAAGGAACCGTGGCCCACAGCGGGAGACAGAACGTGGAAACCAACAGACCCACTGGTAGCGTGGGAAGCGGAACCGGGATGCGGGAACTCGTGGGACCCGAGAGCGGGCGACACCGCCGAGTACACAAAAAACGAGTTTTGCGGAGTCGCCATGGGCACATGCGGTGCAGCGTGGCCGAGCTCGGGCCTCAGAAGAACGGCCGATTGCAAGGCGTATGGGGTGTAGGGCGCCGTCTGGGGGTTGGAGTAGGCTGGAAAGCGCGCCGAGTGGTCTTGCGGCTGCGGCTGTGGAGCCAGCACCGGGAAGTCCAACGAGAGCGAGGTTATGGAGGGGAGACGGCACTCAACTTTGTTGGTCATGGCGAGTTGTGATGCGGGATCTGAAAGGCGACGTCTGGGGTTCTGCGGCCGGGTGTAGTGTGGGATTTAGATTTCCAGTCCAGTTCAGCAGCAACCAGAAAGAAACAGTCGATGCGGGCGGAGGCAACACGTGTGGCTTAAACAGGCGAAGGAGAAGTCGGAAACAGCACCGAACAACAAGTCAACCGGCGAGATATAGCACACTCGGTGAGGATACCGTGCAACGCTCGAAGCGAATCCAGCCTATTATAAATGGACAGCTTACATATCTTCCGTTGCATCCGCATAGGAGCATCGGTACGGCTGAGACTGCGCGCATTAATGCTTGGCTGTGCACAGGCTCGGGGTTAATTTGCATCCGTAGCCAGGCCCGCGAGCTTCTGGTGGACATCATCGCCGCCGGTCCTTGGCGTGGCGGTGGCAACACGTCGCCGGTTTGTGGCCACCAACAGCGGGGCGCCGTTGCTTCTGTGACGCGGCAACAAGCACCGGGCCCTCGCCATGTGCGTGGTCACAAGTAGCAACAATGTCGGTGGGGCCATTCTTTGGTGGCTGCGGTAGTGCCATTTTCTGGTGGTTTCGGGAGTGCCGGTAGTTCGGCACCATGACCAATCCGCGCCGCGCGCGGCTCTTTCGGTAGAGCGATTTTTCTTTCCTGTTTATTTTTTATTTTATCATTTTCCGTGGCCGTCTTTTTCAGCCTTGCTTGTTGCGAGCATAGCCGTCCCTTTGGGGGTTACGTCGGATCCCAAAGCCGCGCAACTTCGTCCTCGGTATTTCCCGCCGCACGGCACGGAAGCCCAGCATTTGATCCACATACCCGCTGGGCCATCTTTTTGTTATCCACATACCCGCTAGGCCCATCTTTAGTGGAGGCAGTTTGTGGCGCCTCGCTGGTGGATTTTGGGCAAATCCCCGCTAGAGAGATTCTGGCTCGTGGCGGCTAGCAGTCACTGGCCCACCAATCAATCCCTCGACTTAACTGGCCCACAGTCGACGGGCCCACCAATCAATGGGCCAGACCCGCTACGGGGGGCGCAGGAATTGGCGGATATTAAAAAAATCCGAGTTGTTTTTTTTTTTTGTTTTTTTTTTGTGCGGTCTATTCTTGGTTCGCTGGGGTATGGAAAGCGCCGCTACTCGGCGCCGTGTGATATGATACAGATCCTTCTCTTTTGCCAGAGCGTTCTTGCGTTTCTTGTCGATTTGGTTTTTGGGGCCCCAGGGGTGATTTGGCGTTTGTGCCCGTCACACAAAACAGCCAAACGGCCGGCCGGGCCACGCCGACGGTTGCTACGGCGGACGGCACGTCTGAAACTCGTGGCCGCTTCCACGTCCTGCCGTGCGCTGCGCAGTGCACCGGTAAAACGATATTACGATAATAAGCGAACTTCAGAATTTCGCAATGGCGCGGCTTCTGCATTCTCATTCAAGGTGCAAGGCTTTATGGCCCCATGCAAAACGCGACTCACTTTATTCGTTTAGACGCTGCTGCTGCTGTTGCTGCTGCTGGCGCGATGCAGGGCCCTTGAGTCTCCTGTGCTCGCAATTTTCTCCCTTGTTGCCTGTCTGTTTCAACGCTCCGCGTGCTTACCCAGTGCCATCGGCTCGAACTGCTCCACTAAATCGAAGCGTGGTACGGCTGCGCGCAAACGTCGCGCTCAGGTGTGGCCCCAGTCCGGGGTAACTGTCCCCTATTTCTGGGGAGGCACAGGTCCACCATGAACAGCGAAACGTGAATATGACCATCACGCCGTCCGCCAACAATGCTGGACGTCGTGCGACAGGGCCTAACGACGATTACCAACCCCAGCGGACATAACAGCACGGCTTCGTTGCTCTCCGAAACTTCACTCCAATTTGGTTATCTCCGTGCTACGGACATGACTAAGCTTTACTAACTGCGCAGAACGAGTACGCACACGTCGGCTGCACCGGCCGCCCTACGCAAATGCCCGTTGCCGAACCGCGCAGTCACGTGGTACGTGGTCACGTGACGTGCGCTGGTGGCGCTGTGTACGGGTGTCGGGCCCACCAACGTTCCGCACCGGCCCCAGGAACTTCGCTTCTACAACACACACTCCGTGTGCGCGCATGCAATATTACATGAATGTGTGATATTACATGGATGTGTGGTTTTCAAATACTTAATGCATCATGCGCCGACCATTCCAGAGACGGTCAACGGCGCCGCAGCAATTGCATTTCTATTCCAAGGTGTCGGGACATATGCGGCCCTGGGGTGGCCACTCACGTCCATGGTGGTCCGGAGAGACATTAGCGACACCACTGAACAAAGAACAAAACGCCCGCCCTTAGGCCTTTCTAGATCTAGCCTTGGTGGACACAGGCTCCGCGCCAGTAGCCATGCCAGCGGCAGCAGAAGCTGCTTCCTTCTTAGCGCCTGGCTTCTTGCCAGAGCTCTTGTACACCTTGATGTAGAAGGAAATGAACAACACCAAGTAACTAGTCAAGATCAAGTACCCGTAGAAGGCAGCCAATTCGGAGCCGTAGCAATCACCCACATGAGGCAACGACTTGAAGTACCTGTATGCATAGTGGGTGTAGGTGGCAAAGTACACGAAAATGAGGTCCAACACAAACTGGATGATTTGGAACCGTGTGACCCACTCTTTCCACCACACGCGAATGCCTCTGGCACTCAAGAAGTAGTACCAGTACATCACCACGTGCACGCCCAAGTTCAAAGTGATGGGAACCCATTCCACTGAAGTCGATCCCACCAACTGCGTGTAGCACAACAAGGCGGTGGCCCCGTGATGGTACACATGCAAGAACAACAACTTCTTTTTCTTCAACACCAAGAACACAGTGTCGACCAATTCCCAGTACTTGGTCAAATAGTTCAAGTAATACAACGTCACGAGCCGAGGAGCAAACGCCTTCTGGTCGCAAATAGCGTAGAACAATCCGTGGTGGTACAAGATTGGCACCAACTGCTCAATCGCCAACAACAAGAGCACCAACGACCCTAACGTGAGTCCCAAGTTGTGCAACTGGAACAACACATTCAACTTAAGCGCAGGGGCATTCGCTTTGTTCCACAAAAACCGCCCACCAAAAATCACCGTGTAGTACACCGCGATGATTCCTAGCGCCTGCCATCCGTTGGCCAAGAATGTTTTGTTGTGAACAAACTCAAAGTCTTCGGCGGGGTACCCGGTGATCTTCTCGAACACGGCACTGAAGAGCGGCCACAAGTGAAGCCCAAAGGGCCTCTCGACCAGGGGCCAGCTATACTGGACTAGCGGCTCTGCGGAGAACAAATGGGTGATTTCTGTCATTGGTTCGGAACTGTCAAGCTGATAGTAGATCCGAGAAGAAATATGGAGACGCTCGACGCGCGCTCAAGTCCGGCTCAGTGAGTGCGACTTATATAAATTTTTTCTCGTTTTTTTTGGCTTTGCTTTTTGCTTTGGCTGGCACCTTCGGCTCGCCCTACTCCTCTCACGTGCCACTTGGCCGAGGCCCAGTCCATAGATGTTACTGCTGGATCGGTTGACCTGCCACGGAGAAGGCTTCTTCTTCTATGACACCTTCACGTTTTTTTTTTTTTCTGCCCCCACGGCAGCTAGATTCAAATTTTTTATTTTTAGTATTAACTTTCCCCCATAGTTCTTGTCTTATGTATCGAAGTGTTTTCCACCTCGAAGGGAAATGTATTTAGTGTTCTGCCTGCATTCTCTCTGTGGCTGACTGTTGTCTTTTATTTTTCTCTTCTGTTTTAGTTCGAAGAATTCACCTCTCATCTTGTCTTGTCTTTGCTCCCAACTCCCAACGCTTATAACAAACCTTTATTTACACCGTCACCGGATGTCAATTCACTAATCTTCTCCGTCACAGGCTTAGGCTTCAAGTTCAAGAAGTCAATAGACACGATGATATCGTAGCCATTTTCTTCACAAGCATATAGCGCCTCGTGTTCGTTAGAATGGAGGTATCGAATATTCTCACCTACTAAAGCCCGTATCAACGTAGTGCTTTCGAGATCCCGGATCTCAATGAAGCCAGGGTCAAAGGCGAGAAGATATGGGTAGAACATAGCAATGTTCTGGGGTGTACCTTCCCAATAAATACCCCAATCATGCTTGGTTCTCCACCCATTTCCCTTGATGAAAAACGAAAACTCGCTGTAACTCAAAAGGAAGCTCTTATCCAAACGGTGGATTGCAAGAGGAGTCACGCTTTCTCTTTGCGTTGCAAAATCCAATGACGGATCTGCCTCATCCAAAATCGACTCCTTCTTGCCTGCCTCTAGCGACAAAATTTCGAACCCCTTTGTGCAGCCAATGCACAACTTGGTCTTCATGAAAGATATAGAAACTGGGTCAGAGCTGAACTGAATTTCCCGAACCTCGAGACGCTTGTTTTTGTTTTTGCTCTTACTGTCAAAAGGATTTGTGGGCTCGACTATACTAATAGCACGGGCATTACCACTCTTGACCGCACACAACAACAACTTGCCATCACAAACTCCAGTCTTAAAAAATGACACATGATTGAGGATGATTTTGCCACTTCGCGTATTCTTAAGATGATCCAACGAATCTGTACACGAGAGATCAAATTCGTACAACGTCTTATCGGAAAGCACCAAAACTTTCGAGTACTCAACTAAAACTTCCAATTGAGTAACATATGGCTTAGCGATCACCATAGTGGGATCTGAGCAGATTTTGGCATTCGATGAGACGCTGATTGAACGAACAGTCGACACCCAAACACCGGAATCTGTTCCGTAAAGCAATTTTTTACCACCATAGCATGGTACAGCGCAATTGATCCTATTGTTGCCAGTGAACCGCCTCGTTTCGTACTTTGAAGTAGAAAAAATATCATACTTTTCAATCAACCTCCTTTGTTGTTGCTGAACTTGCAGCAAAACCTGATTTTGATTGGTCAAGTCATCTGCAAATAGAGAAACGTGGACTGGGTTACTCCCCAAACCAAAAAAGTTTAGCTGCATTCTTTGCTGAGAAGACGACACCGGGTTATAAGCAGAAACCTCCTGTTTATTCTTCAATTCGACGTCCGAAACTAAAGAACCGTTTTCCCTATGAGGAAGAATAGTTTTGATTGTCGGAGTATCATAACCACTGTTCATGAATAAAAGAGGAAGGTAGACGGGCCTCTCAAAGACTTTGTGCACCTCTCTTTTATTTTGTATTTTGTGCTTCACCATCAACAATGCATGTTCAAAAAGATAAAGGTCTATCTTTTCGTTTTCTCTCTTTCTGCTCAACGTCACCTGATATATTATACGATTGTTGTAGCTGAGCTTGAAATTAAAACGCTCCTCCAATGTTTGCCGTCCTAGGAGTCTATGCAACACCATAATCTTGTGACGGTCAGTGGCCTCACCTGTTTGAATATTAATTCGCACTAAGACCTTCTCAATTTCTTCCTTGGCTTTGACGAGATTTTTATAGTCAGGAGACTCTTCTTTGGTGTTCTTCAAGATGCCGCTGAGCAAAAGTTGATATCTTGCAGGTCTCTGCACACCCTTTATGAGAAAAGAGGAGAAATCTTGTTTTCTAGACTCTGGTTTCTTCTCGATTGCTTCCAAGAACCGCGCATATCTAGCGTTCACCTGTTGTTGTCTTTCGTGCTCGAAGCTAGCAAACACTTTGTTTCCCGAATACTTGATAAAAGGTTCGAAGCTGCTCACATACAGCAAAATCACATCACCTATAGACTCCACTACCGGTTTCTGAAGTTGCTGACGGGTGGTTAAAGCTTCACTTAAGCTTTTAGCCAAGCGTAACAACTCACTCACCCCGCCAAATACAGTTCTGATGAAGGCGTCACGTTCACGTTCCGGAATGATATTGTTAATGGGGTTGCGCAAAGGCATAACGTAAAAGTCAGTCATAAACTCCAAATCCTTGACGTAGTCACGTTCGGTGTAAATAAGCTCGTAGATTAACTCCTGCCTCATTTTTTCATGCTTGTCGAGCTTTTCTAAAACGGACTGATCCACAGTCTCGTGCCATAAGGTCTTGGAAGTTTCATTGTCATGCAAAGATAATCTAGATACAGCTCTCTTCAAACCACCTCTGGGCTTCATATTAAGTCTAGCCTGTTGCTCGAGACGACGAGGGCAAGCAATGGAGTAGCACAAGCGGTTCCTGCTACATGTAGGAGAATAACAGTCAGTTAAGATGGTGAAGACACCGTTAACTCGTGATTGTTCGGCATATTCTTTCTCCGGCTCCACTTTGTTGAGACTAGTGAAACTAGCTTGCACAGCTGCGTTTGGACTTGTTGGAGCAGGAGGGTAGTTCAGTGTTGGATAGGGGGCGGTGCTTGTGTGGGAGGGAGTGGAACTGAACTGATTAAAAACGGAAGATGTTCTATTGGAATTGGTGTTGGATCCACCATTGTCGTCAAAGAATTCGACATCACTATAGACACGCGTAAAGTTGTATATTTCATTAGCAGAATCACGCAAACGGTGGTTGTAGGTGGCATCATGAAAGAACTTCTGGGCATCCAAGGACCGGCCTAAGAGTAGCGCCAAGTTGCGATCATTCGTTCGAATTATGTTACAGATGAGATCGATGGCAGCCTTACCTGTGAAAGAGTCGTGGTACTCCAAGCCGTCCTTCATGTTGATTGTCAAAACCATGCCCTCCTTGAAGGCCTTCGCAACCTGGGAGAGGATCGCGGGGTACACCTTAGGCTTCCTTGAGGGATAGGTAGAAGCGGACTTTAACGTTGTTTGGGTGGATTGAGAGACGGCCCGGTCTTTCTGCAAAGACGCCGAGTTGGAAAACTTTTTAGTGGACAACGAAGAAAGCTTTCCTAGGGAGCTAAAGGAGCGAGACTTGGAGGAGAAAGAGAAAGTGTGTGAGGAACTGCTGGAAGATGAACGGTTGCTAGTGCTGGGACCACCGTGGCCAAATGGCGAGGAGTGGTCGGATGCTGTCATAGACTTTGTGCGAGATTCCTTCGACTCGCGTTCCTTGCGGAGTTGTTGGCTTTGGATAGCGTCAGCCGAGTAGATTGGCATTGAAGGAGACGTGACCACGCGTCTGTTCTCGGACAAAAAGCCACGAGGCGGTGGTTTTTGGGATTGGGCGGGACCGTTAGCAGCATGCCCAAACTGGCCGGGTGCGGCGATGTGTTCGTCGGAGCGAGAAGCACCTAAATTCCGGGAGTTAGGTGCCATTTGCACAGGAGAGTGTGTGTTCAGATACTGCGAGGTTGGCGGCCTAATAGCGGGCGGCATATTTGGCTGTGGGCCGCCTGTATTGGGACTGTTGAACACGGGGGGCATGTGCCTGTGATTCAGTGGCATGTCGAAAGACATGTTCTGTGGAGGTGGGATAGCGTCGCGAGGTACGTAAGGGCCCGGGCCGTGGTTATGCGGGTGTGGAGGCCCATGGTGTTGGTATGGGGGCTGCTGGTATGGCAACTGCTGGCCGTGCGTAGCGCCGTGTATGGTGTGTTGGTGGTTCTGGCTCTGGCTCTGCGGTATGAAGTGTGGGCTCGGGTTGGGCTGCGAATTGTGCCGCATGTTCGGCGCCATGTTCGGTGGCATGTTCGGCGCCATGTTCGGCGCCATGTTCGGCATCGTACTATGGTGGAGCGGCTCGTGCTGGTAGTTGTAACGCGTTGGCAGCTGGGCGTACTGTCCGCCCTGTCTGTGGCCCTGTCCGTGGCCAAACCGCTCGGAACTTCGATTCCCAGTCGGGTGCTCCATCGGGTGACGCGAGGGCAGCTGCAGAGCACCGTATGTCAACGACAGCAGCAGTCCGGTCGTGGCAGAAGAGTACGGCGAAGTTTGGTGCTTGGCCGGCGAGTGGGCGTTGTCGGCATAGCCCAGGCGGTCCATGGAGCTCTGCATCATAGCCAGCGGTATTAGGTGCTCGGGAAGATTTAAGGCATCCAGGTACAGACCGGGATATTTAGGGATAGACATTGGCTCCGGAACGACAATAGCAGGAGCGAACGGGAGCGCAGTGGACGGCGGTGCGGAGGAAGGAAAGACCAGGCGACAAGTGGGAGCGCCGCGAGACTAGCAGGATCGCAGAAAAGCGCTGGAGCCGGCGCTGATTGGCAACGCGGGCGGAGAGGAAGGATTTGGGGGGATGAGCCGGCTCAGGCAAAGCTCAGAAAAATTGGGGAGGGAAGGCAGATTCCGGGGCAGGTGATCCAGGTGGTGAGGTAGGTTGGATCCGCACGGGCCAGGTTGAGAGAGCAAAAAACCGGCGCGGCACTGCACATGGGCCGGAGCGGCCAGGCTGGTTGGTTTGGGCGATCGCAGCGAAGGAAGGTCGCGCCAGCGAAGAAGGTATAGCTGGAGACTAAACAAGGAGACAGAAATGGGTATGAGGGTAAAGGATAAAATAATAAAGGATAAAATAGTAAAGGATAAAATAGTAAAAAAAAGGTAATATGAAAAAGTAATCAAAATGATAAAATAATGAAAATATTGATAGTAGAAATAGTGATGGAAAAATGATGATAGTAGTAAAATAGTGATGGTAGTAAAATAGTGATGGTAGTAATAGTAAAGATAGGATAGTAGTAAAAATACTGAGTGATAATGAAAATACTGATAGTAGTAAAAATGATGATAGTAGTAATGATGATACTAGTAAAAATGATGATAGTGATAATAGTAGTAAAATGATAGTAGTAATAATAAAAGTGATAGTAGTAAAAATGATGATAGTAATAATAAAACTAGTGAGGTAGTAATAATAAAAATAGGATAGTAATAATGAAAATGATGGTAGTAGTTATGAGAATAGTAATAGTAAAAATGATAAAATAATAAAAATAATAGTAGTAAAAATAGTGATAGTAAAAATTGCGATAGTAAAAATGATGGTAGTAAAAATGATGATAGTAATAAAAAATAGGATAGTAGTAAAAAATAGGATAGTAGTAAAAATACTGAGTGATAATGATAAAATAGTGATAGTAATAATGAAAATAGTGAGGTAGTAATAATAAAAATAGGATAGTAATAATAAAAATGGTGATGGTAATAGTGATAGTAGTAATGAAAATAGTGATAGTAATGAAATGATGGTAGTGAGAATGATAGTAAAATGATAGTAAAAATGGTGATAGAAACTTCATCACACAAATAAAGTAAATATAACTAGGAAGCTATTAATAACACTGCTGGAAATATTGTTCATGTTTTCTAATGTCGACCATGTTTAAATATTATAAGCAAATTATTTTTAAAATCTAAACGTGGAAATGGTAGTAAAATGATGGTAAAAATGATAGTAGTAATGAAAATAGTGACAGTAGTAAAATGATGGTAGTGAAAATGATAGTAAAATGATAGTAGAAATGATAGTAGAAATGATAGTGAAAATGATAGTAAAATGATAGTAGAAATGATAGTAAAATGATAGTAAAATGATAGTAGAAATGATAGTAGAAATGATAGTGAAAATGATAGTAAAATGATAGTAGAAATGATAGTAAAATGATAGTAAAATGATAGTAAAATGATAGTAAAATGATAGTAAAATGATAGTAAAATGATAGTAAAATGATAGTAAAATGAGAGTAAAAATGATGAGAGTAGTGATAGTAAAAATGATAGTAAAATGCTACATGAGCAACCGAATCCAGCCGATCCGCCATTGTAGCACCCGCAAACAGCGAAAAGGCCGGCCACAAGGACTTCTCCAGCCTCCACTGCGCCCTGCCGGTTCGCTCATGCTCGTGCTCCTGCAGACAGCACGGCTCCACCTCTCACCAACACCTCTCACCAACACCTCTCACCAACACCTCCAGGGACCTCCACTACTCAAAGAGCGACGCCTCTGCCAGCAATCACACCCTCTACCAGAAATCACACACCGCCACCGTCATATGCCGGCCTACCACTCAACGTTTCTCGGAGAGTCCGCAGAGAGGATTGTCGGCAACATGGTGTTGTTGCCCATCCGCACCCAGTATAGGGGCCCGTCGTACCCGCCCACGCTGGAGTACGACATCATTGAGGAAACGCTCGACTTGTTCCGGGCCAACTCGTTCTTCAAGAACTTCGACATCAAGGGCCCTGCTGACCGCTTGCTTATATACGGCATTCTATTCGTCAGCGAGTGCTTGTCCAAGTTGACCGCCCGCACGCCCTACAAAGAAGCGGTGCGGGCCCTAAATAACTTGGCGCTAGACTCGTTTGCGTTGCCCGGCGACATTGGCTTTCCGATGAATGCGCTCTACCAAGCGCCGGCCAACAAGAACGAGGCCGAGCTCTTGCGCTCGTACTTGCAACAGTTCCGCCAGGAGTTGGCCGACCGCTTGTTGAGACGGGTCTATGCCGAGTCCGAAGCGCCCAGCAAGTACTGGTTGGCGTTTACGCGCAAGCGCTTCATGAACCGCAGCTTGTGATCCTCTGCCCGCCGCTCTACTACCCGTCGCTCTACCGCAACCGGCCCTACTGCTGCTGGTTGTGTGCTGGTATTGCCGAGCTTCCTTTCGGAAGCTCTGCTTGGTATATGGACTCAATATACGTACGGCACCATTGACCGCACTCGACTGCGGTACTCGACATACGCAGCGCCGTGGCTCTGGATGAGAAAGTGCTCCTCGAACGCTATGCGCCGACGGAAGAACCGCCCGAGAACCACCACGCAGAGTACGCTCATAATCCCGTTGCCCACCACAAGCTGCATGCCTATGGCGTAGACAAAGAACCCCGTGTAGCTGGGATGTCTGCACCACGCGTAGACGCCGCTCACCACGAGCCGCCGTCGGCCGCTGGTTTCTATGTAGTGAGAAAACGAGTCTCCGCAGTCGTAGATGGCCCGGCCCCGGAGCACCACGCCCACCACGACGAGCACTGCTCCTGCTCCCACTGCTGCGGCGGGACACGTTGCCACCACAAAGAGCCCGAGCCGCCGGCGTACCACAAACTCGCCGACACTTGCAACGTGCATGGCAGCCAATTGCGGCGAGCCACGAGCACCGTACATCAAAAACAGTGAGGCGGTGGCCGTGCGAGGCAGGAACCGCAGCGTACAGAAGTACTCGCTGCCGTGGAAGAGCGCCCACCCGAGGAGATAGAGCGGTAGCTGGACATGGCCGCCTCTGCAGAGTAGCGCTAGCGCCGAGCTGGCCACGGCAAAGAGAAGAAGCGCCTGTGCAATCACAGATGCCATTGACCGAGAGATGGCGCCGCGAGTGGCTCGCTTGCCAGTGCGACCGCGGGCTTCGGGCCCAGGGCCGCGGAGTTGGGGCCAGGAATTCTTGGGCAGGGCCACGAATTGTGAGGCAGGGCCACGAATTCTTGGGTAGAGCCACGAATTGTTAGACAGGGCCAGCGCATCCGCGCCCGCGCCCACAAGCTAAATCCACCCAGCCGGCCTGCTCCGCGCCCGCTGCCTACATGCCAACTGCTTGAGTCAAACGTCGCTTCCGCTGCTGCTAACCGAGTGAGACCCAGTTTTGCGTGTCACCGCCCGACGCCTCTAGCACAGCTCTGCCATATCAGCCACACTGGCCTTGTCTGCTTTTCCCGCTGCCCGGAGCCGCCTGCCTCTTCTCCATGTCCACTGCTGCTGCCACTACCAGTGCTGATTCTCTGGCCCACTCCAGCTACAAGCCCGGCAAAAATCGCTTGCACGTCATCGCCGGCAAGTCGTTTGCATTGGGGGCGATTATCTCGCTCTGCTTCACGGTCCTATCCACCTCGGCCAACTGGAACCGTCGCGTGGAGCGTTGTGCGCTATACACTCTTTGCCAAGGCGTGTTCCATTCGCTAGAGTTCTTCATCACCGCCTTGTTTAACACGGCGCAGGTCGACGACGACTCCTTTGTGTTGGGCGACACCGACCTTCACATGGCCTTTGCGGCGTCGGTGGCGGAAACCGTCATAACTCGCCGTTTCTTTGCATATTCGTCTTGGCAGTTGGTGTTGGGCCTAGTGATTGTCACCGTGGGCCAGGCATGTCGATCGGTGGCCATGTACACCGCGGGAGTCTCCTTCAACCATTACATTCAGCGGGAGCACAGCTCCGGCCATGAGCTCGTCACGTCGGGAATCTACCACTACTTGAGGCATCCCAGCTACTGTGGGTTTTTTTGGTGGTTTGTGGGCACCCAGCTCATTTTGCAGAACCGGCTCCTCTTGCTCTTCGGCTCGTATAAGCTCTACAACTTCTTCAAAAGCAGAATCTCCTACGAAGAGAATATCTTGGTGTCCTTCTTTGGCGACAACTACATCGCCTACCGCAAACGAGCCTACGTCGGGATCCCGTTCATCCACTGAACTAACTTATCTTATAGTTCGTCTAATAAAATGCATCTTCTATTTCTTGGGCGCAACGCCGTTTCCATTGACATTTCTGTACATCAACACCCCATTATCTCCCTCGACAAACTGGCACCATCTGGCCGACTTCCACAATGCCACCCACATGTTCTCGTCCGAGTGCTTGTAGTGCTTGCCCATCACCTTCTGGATCTCCGCACTGGCCTCCCGAGCATTGTAGAAAGGAATTCTCGAGCAGTAGTGGTGCAACACGTGTGTCTCAATGATATCGTGGAACACGTACTTGCCAATGAACCCGAACTCTCGGTCTATTGTTGCTGCTGCACCTCTAGCAAAGTTCCATTGCTCGGCCTCGTAGTGTGGCATCTCGGGGTCCGAGTGCTGCAAAAAGGTGATGAACACCAACCAGTGGTTCACTCCAATATAAGGAAGTACCCAGTTCACAAACACATTGAAGCCTCCGTAGTTCTTGTACCATGTGTACAACACGAAAGATTGGGTCAACAACCCAATGTCCGATAAAATGATGTACCAGTACTGGTTCTTCTCAAAGATTGCAGACGACGGGTTGAAGTGGTTCATGCCCCACCCAGAGTCAGCAACGGGCTGGCCGGTGACGTTTGTCAAGAGATAGGTGATCCAGCCAAAACCTTGCTGCAAGAACAACGACCACAACGAAGCAAGGGGAGAGTCGCTGGTGATTTCCTCCAAAGACAAAGCGTGCTTGTTTTGAATAAACTGCTCTCTAGTTCTGGGCACGAACACCATGTCTCTTGTCATGTGGCCAGTGGCCTTGTGGTGCTTTCCATGGGAAAACTTCCACGAAAAGTAAGGAACAAGCCAGTACGAGTGCAAAATCCAGCCAACGGTATCATTGACAGCACGGTGGTCTGAAAATGCTCCGTGGCCACACTCGTGGGCCAAAACCCAGAGGCCAGTGCCCAAAAGTCCCTGCACGAGACTGTACACTGTCCATGCCGCGAACCTCATTGCAGAGTTAGGCAATAAGTGAATGTAATTGTTGGCTACGTAGCCAAACACGCCCATCCAGAAAATGTCACGGAAAACGTAGTACAAAGACTCCATGGTCCTCCTTTCGTAGCAGTGCGAGGGAATTGCCGATAGAATGTCTTTGATGGTATAGTCGGGAACTTGGAACTCATTGCCGTAAGTGTCGATGGCAGTCAACTTGTCCGAGAACGACGAAACATTGCCGGACTTCTTCACGCTCCTCAGCGGGGCAGACGTGCCAGAAGAGACGCCGTTGGAACCGGAAGACAACGAGGCTACCTGAGTCATTTAAAGAGGGAAGAAAGGCTGACTGGCTGACTGGACACGCAGTGCGAATTGCTAGCTTTTATGGGACCAACAAAAAAAAAATAAGAAAAAAAAAGGAAAGGGTGCGTTGGGCGCGCAGGCAGTAGGGACAGGATCAGGAGGTTGCAACGATAGCGTAGTAAGCGAGCAGCGACTGATTGGGTAACCCTACAAACGTGGAAAACGGCTGGCAAAAGAAACAAAATTAGTCCATTCGTCAACACTGCGAACCGAGGGCTTTATATAGCTTAGCAAATCCCATTTGTGCACAAACCGGCGCTGCTGCAAAAACGAATGCCACATTTGTAGTATTTAAACTGCTCGATGTTCGCAGAAATGAGCAGACTATTTTTCGTTATTTTTCGTTATTATCCGTTATTTTCCGTTATTTTCCGTTTTGCTTTGTTCTTTGTTCCTTGCTCTGCATTTTCTCTTTCGGTTTAATTGTTTTTTGTGGAAGCGGCACGTTTTTTTTTTCTTTCCTATTCCTATTGTTGGCTCCTCTTAGCCCTGGACACAGCTCCGCCCGCCAGCACACGCTCGCTCCGGTGCTTGATCTGAGCGTACATAGCGAGCGGCTGGCGAAAATCCTGCACAATCTGCGCAAAACGGATGTAACGGTCGTGCGGATGGCAGGTTTTTCTTGGCTGGCATCTTCGCTGCGGTTGGCTTTCTTTCCTAACCTCGGTCGCGCACTGTGCCAGCGGAAGGTTCAGCCGTGGCCCTGGTATATTTGCCAAGTCATGGGCAACATGACGTTTTAGGAAATTATCGGCTCTGGATCCACACATTCTTTGATTCAGGGGCTTGGACCGCTTCGGGAAATTTGGAAGATCTGCATAATCGATTCCTACTTTTTTGCTAATAGTCAGAAGGCCAAGTCTTGCAGCCCCTTTCTGCCTGCAGCCAGTCTTTTGGGCCCAGAGATTTTATTGGCTTGGATGCGCTGCTCAACAAAAAAAAGATTCAACTGCTGAAAAGCGAAAGGGATATTACAAAAAAATGGCATTGAAATCAAATAAAAAAAAAAAAAAAAATTCAGAAGCTAAAGAAATGAAAAAAGAAAAAAAGATCCATAAAAACACGCTTTTCATGCGCTCTCAGTAAATACCGCTGAGCATCCTCCGCTGAAACGGAGAATTTCCCAATTCCTTCACTCAAACATGCAATTTGTCTCCGAGCATACCCAAACTTTATTCCGACTGGTCCCTGCAAATCCCGGTCTCCTCCGCGAGGCACTTCCGGCCTGCAAAAATATTCGAAGCTGCACCGCTACTTTATTTTGACGTCGCAGCTGAAGCACGCAAACACTAAGCGTTAACCCCACGATTCTACGTCGGTCCGGCCTATTGTCATCCTATTTATTGCTGAACTTTGAACTGTTCCAAAATGGCTTCCGAAGAATTGGCAGCGCCAAAAATCGAAAAGAAACCCATCAACTTTGCCAACATCCTTTTGGGTGCTGGCTTGAACTTGGCTGAGGTCACAACCTTGGGCCAGCCCTTGGAAGTGGTCAAGACGACCATGGCTGCCAACCGTCAATTCAACTTGCTCCAGGCTGTCAAGTACGTTTGGTCTCGTGGAGGTGTGCTTGGTTTCTACCAGGGATTAATCCCATGGGCTTGGATCGAGGCTTCCACTAAAGGTGCGGTCTTGTTGTTTGTTTCTGCTGAATCCGAATACCTCTACCGTAGTATGGGTGCCAACAGCTTTGCTGCCGGTATGGGTGGTGGTATCACTGGAGGTGTTGCTCAGGCCTACCTCACAATGGGGTTCTGTACGTGTATGAAGACAGTGGAGATCACCCGTGCAAAACAGGCTGCTGTTTCCGGTGCCCCTCAGCAATCTACGTTTCAAGTGTTCAAAGACATCTTCAAGAAGGATGGTATCAGAGGAATCAACAAGGGTGTTAACGCTGTGGCCATTAGGCAAATGACCAATTGGGGATCTAGGTTTGGACTCTCGAGATTGGCTGAAGATGTGATCAAGAACATCACTCACAAGTCTGAAGGTGATAAGTTGAATGCGGTGGAAAAAATTGCTGCTTCTTGTATTGGTGGTGGTTTGTCTGCATGGAATCAACCAATTGAAGTCATTCGGGTGGAAATGCAGTCTAAGACGTCTGATCCTAACAGACCCAAGAATTTGGGAGTGTTCAGCACAGCTAAGTACATCTACAAGAACAATGGTGTCAAGGGATTCTACAGAGGAGTTGCTCCCAGAGTGGGATTGAGTGTCTGGCAAACCGTTTTCATGGTTGCGTTCGGTGACATTTTCAAGAAGCTTTTGAAGACAGATGGTGGTCACTAGAACCAGCAACTACGAAGTACAAATTGCATTACTTGTTCATCGGTTATTGCTCTACAATTTACAAACAACAAATAGGTAGGGGAGTCGATGGGGAGGTATCACACATGTAATAATAGATTATTTCAAACTAATCAGGGACTTCTTTTTCAGAACGCCCCATCTATCGTAAGCGTATAGCCCAAAAGCGGTGAGCAATATGCCGTAGCTCTGGTTACTGGAAAAGGTGAAAGAAGTCTCCCATATGAATGCAAACAAAATGACCACTATTCTCTTCATGATATTAGCAATTGAGTAGTTCACGGTTGAGATTGTGCCCAAGAGCAGAAACGCAAGAAGCGATTGCATGAAGTGAGAAAAGCCGTTCAATGCGATTAAAAAGAACAAATAGGGCGATAAGTTGGCCAAAGAAAAAGAGTCGTTTCTGACTTCGGAAATGACGTAGAAGGGCATTGTGAACACGAAACCAAGAATGGAGCAAAACAACAAGATGGTCAATTTGTCCAATTTTTTGCCCTCGTCCTTTCTGTAAGATGGGAGAGACGTAGACACAGGCTCCGCCGGAGCATCATAGGTCAATCTCTTTTTAGCGAAAATGTTCTGAGAAACGAAAATGAGCATTGAAATGAATGCATACACCAAGCCACCAATATAGCCCTCGTCTGTGTTGGAAGAGGACTTCTTTGGCTTGTAGCAAGTGAGCATGATACCCAGCATGAGCGGAATCAAGGTAACATAAGTGACCCGCTTGAAGTTAGCTCTGTATATGAGCCTGTAAATAAGAATGGTGGTGATAGGCGACAAGGCCTTCACAGTGTGAACAAGCGAAACGGGAATCATGGATGTTGCTTTATGGCTGGTGATGTGGCCCACGAGCTGGAAGATACCCATAGGCAAGGTGGTGGAAATTATATGAGAGGACGGGGTGAGGAACTTGGCGAAAGAATAGTCCAAGGTATGAAGTTTGGGCACCGTACCAGCCGGGAAATGATGGGCGAGGCCGGGAACAACCACTAAAAGCGCAAAAAGTATTAGGCAGAGCAAGGCATTGAAAAAGAATTGGAACTGGGTGAGGGTGACGGGGTACAGGAACCGGGACAAGATAGCCTTGGTGGAGTTGGAGGAGACGATGGAGAAGAAGTACCAGAACCCGCACAACAATAGCACGTCCCAGGTGACAGACGGGGCTAGCTTTGTGTACCACGCCACAGACGATTGCTCCTCTGGGATAGCGTAGGTATCAATGCTTGTGGTGGAGCTTGCAAGCGAAGAGGGGATCAGGAAGAAGTCCCTTTTGTCGGAGGTCGGAGTTGGCGAATTGGACGCCGGCGGAGTGATGGTAGCAAACGGCGGCTGGAAGCGTACGGCCTTGGGCTGGTTTAGCTGGAAAATGTTGGTTGACGACAAGTTGGGATTGATCTGCGATGTTCTATGCGGGTTGGCCACATACTTGTCGATTTCCTCGACGCTGTGGTTAACGCTCAACATGGTATTGGCCTAGGGTACAAGCTTGGCAGTAGAGCGAGAACGAGCGAAATTGGACGAAAGCGGCAAGCAAGCAAGACAGGATAGGAAGATAAAACGAAGGACGAGGATGCAAGCAAGCAAGCAAGCGAATGTTGGGTGTGGAGGAAATGGGCGGTGTTGGAGCGAGGTTTTGCGTCGACTGTGAGTATTTGCTAGATGCTCAACACCAAAACACGGTAGATGGGCGGCTTAGAGGTGCGATCTCCGAGATAGGCAGAGCAGCAGACGGCGAAGGTTAGCAAAGCGCGAGCGTGAAAACAGACAGAGCGAGAGCCAACACAACAGAGCGTTTGGTGGGTCGCAGACAACAAGATGGGCCAGGAAGTTTGAGTACCAACAAGAGGGAAAAGATTTATATTTAGGTAAGGTACGAAGATCCACGCACGGGGCCAGTGGGCCAGTGCAGGACGGCGCGCACCAGCCACTTGCCCGTTTTTGGGGGCAAGGCGAACCAAGAAAGCACGGCGAAAGCGAACGAGGGGGAGAGGCAGGAATGTGGGCGGCGTTGGCGGTTTATATATGTGGCTTGTCTTTGTGTTTGTGTTGTGTTTTGTTTGAGTTGTGTTTGAGTTGTGTTTGAGTTGTATTGTGTTTGTATTGTATTGTGTTGTATTGTGTGTTTTTGTCTTATTTGTGTTGTGTTGTGCTGTGTAGCCAAATCTTTTGGCCGCAAGCCCGTGGTTCTGATGTGGCCCCGTGCGTGGGGCCGGTTTCCAGCGGTAACTCGATTCCGCGAGCCAGCAAGCCGCACACTTGACATCGCCCGATGCAGAGAAGGAAAAATAGGCAGAAATACAGATAACGAACACAAGCCAACAGTGCCCCACAGTCTAGCGTCGTGGTCTAGCGTCGTGCCTATCTCACGTCCGTAAATTAATTAGGAGAGGCTAGTGGGCTGATAATGTAGAAGAGAATAAATTTGCCGTGACCAAAGGGAATCGGAGTGTGAAAAGGGAGAGACTATTGCACCAGTCGCCCGATGCGGCCGTCGCTGGCCGTTTCGCAACTTTTATGGAACCTGCGCTTTTTCCGCAAAACTATTCTTAGGCAAGTACAGAGTATAATTTGGCCTACGCCAAAATCTGGTTTCTGTTTCCTTCTAAACCTACTTTTCTATGCCCCTTTCACCCACAGCGGCCCTGCGAGGAGTCCGCCACCTTGGTGGAGATTTTGGTGGTGGAGATTCTGCCCCTGACCAAGTTTGTCCGTCTAATGCTGCCGCTTTCGCACTCTCGCCCACGCCGGGCCGGGCCAGGCTGCGCTAGATCGAGCCAGGCGTACGACGTACGAAACGAGAGAATCACTAGAATCACATACACAGAAACAGAAAAAAAAAAAAAAAAAAGAATTGGTAAAAAGACAAACAAAACCACAGCTTGTAGCCGTGTCTCTCCCCCACTTTTGTTTCCTCCTGGTATACGCTGCGTGCTCTTCCGTTCTCCTTTCTCTCTCTCTCTCTCTCTCTCTCTCCCCTCCGCCTCTGCCTCTCCTGCAAACAGCCCTGCGCGCCCCAGATTCACTGGATCTCCTTCACCATTCTACTGGAACTTCACCGCCATGGACGCTGTTAGTGCCAAACTTGGGCGCTATCTACTCACGCGTGGCGCCAGGCTGCTCATCAAGCGTGCCGTAGGTGCCGGTGACGAAGATGACGAAGACAATTTCCCCGACACCCCGCTCCCGGAACCCGAGGAGGACGCCGACCCTGTCACCGAGGAAATGTTCTCGTCCTGGGCCCTATTCATCCTCTTGTTCCTCCTCTGCTCCGCGTTGTGGTCCTCCTACTACCTTCAGCAGCGCCGTATCAAGGCGATCCACGAAACTGTGCTCTCCATCTTTTACGGCATGATCGTTGGTCTCATCATCCGTGTAGCGCCTGGCCACTACATCCAGGATGCGGTCAAGTTCAAATCTGGCTACTTCTTCAACATCTTGTTGCCTCCAATCATCCTTAACTCCGGCTACGAGCTACATCAGGCCAATTTCTTCCGCAACATCGGCTCCATCCTCACCTTTGCTATCCCGGGCACCTTTATATCTGCCTTGGTGCTCGGCACCATACTCTATGTTTGGACAGCCTTGGGCGTGGATGGTGTCAAGTTGGAGTGGGTCGATGCTTTGGCCGTGGGTGCCACGCTCTCTGCCACTGACCCGGTCACCATTTTGTCCATATTCAATGCCTATAAGGTTGATCCCAAATTGTACACCATTATCTTTGGCGAGTCGCTCTTGAACGACGCCATTTCCATTGTCATGTTCGAGACCTGCCAGCAATTCCACGGCAAGCCGGTCCGCTTCTCCTCCATGTTCGAGGGTATTGGTTTGTTCTTGATGACCTTCACGGTATCGACCATCATCGGCATATCCGTTGGCATTTTGGTTGCGTTAATCCTCAAACACTCCCACATCCGCCGTTATCCCCAGATCGAGACCTGCCTTGTCTTGTTGTTTGCCTATCAGTCATATTTCTTCTCCAATGGTGCCCACATGTCTGGCATTGTGTCGTTGCTTTTCTGCGGCATCACCTTGAAGCACTACGCTTACTACAATATGTCTCGCCGTACCCAGATCGCTACGAAGTACATCTTCCAGTTCTTGGCACAGTTATCGGAGAACTTCATCTTCATCTACTTGGGCTTGTCCTTGTTCACTGAGGTTGAATTGGTGTTCAAGCCTTTGCTTATCATTGTCACCTTTATCCTGATCTGTGTGGCCCGTTGGTGTGCTGTGTTTCCTTTGTCACGCTTCTTAAACTTCTTGTTCCGTGCCAAGTTCGAGAAGATCACCCGTGCATCTCACGTCGCTGGAGGCATCTCGTCACAGGCTATCCCTGAAGAAATCACTCACTCCTACCAAATGATGATTTTTTGGGCTGGCTTGCGAGGCGCTGTTGGCGTCGCCTTGGCTTTGGGCCTCCAGGGTGAGGCAAAGTCAACCTTGTTGGCAACAGTGCTTGTTGTTGTTGTGCTCACTGTGATCTTTTTTGGCGGTACCACCGCTTCTATGCTTGAGATTTTGGGTATTAAGGTTGGTGTTATTGAGGAGGGTGATGTGTCCGATGATGAATTTGATATCGAGGCCCCAAGGATTAATTTGGCTGGTTCGTCAACTCATGTAAATATTATGGGTAACCGCAGGGTCAATTCCTCTGTGCCAACTTATAACAGGACCCCCAACATGAGCTCAGCCTACAGAAATGACAATTCCTCTTCCGTCCACGCCAAGCGGGGAAGCCTGCTGTTTTCGCGCAATAACTCTCAATCTGATCTTGTCAATGACGATGATGAGTTCAATACGAGCGATTTTGATGATTTGATGGTGGATCCAATGAGTGCCACGAGGCCAGATGGCTCCAATGGTACTAGCAGTCAACAAGGTGGTGTGCTAGGCGCCTTTTTAAGTGCCGAGGAGCATGCCAAATGGTTTACGCGGTTTGATGAGCAAGTCTTGAAACCTGTGTTATTGGATGCGCTACCTGTGCTGGCGAACAACGAGATAAATAGTGAGGGCACCCAGTCCAACGATGAAGAAGCAAACTTGGGTAAGTAGACATATACCACATAATTAATGTGAGAAAATGAATATATTTATATATATATCTAATACAAAATAGATGTAATCCTTTTTCCCACCGTTATTGTTCTTGTTATCTTCTACTCTCTTCTTTTCTTCCTGTCTCTTCTTTTTTATAGAAGTGTTTCGATCTGATGTTGGCTCCGTTTTTGTTGCAGAGCTATGGAAGCATCAATAACCCATTTCGCAAGTTTGAATGCCCTAGGTGATAACAGCAAATCGTTAAGTTTGTAATTGTACTTCACGCAAAGCTGAAAGAATTCGTTCATCGTCAAATCGTGCATCAAGGCAATTATATGATGTTTCTGCTCTTGACCGTTGGGCAGCAGGGAAGGACTTAAGTACACCGAAGCAGGAATCAAATCAGTGTAGTTTGCACAAGATCTGATTGGTCTTTCAAGAAGATTCAACACCTCGCTAATCTGGGTGTTGCTCACAGTGCCTGACCTATCCTCTTCTACAGCATGCATTAGGAGGCCACTGAGTGCAAGAACGGCATTACCGAAGTTGACCGGATTAATAACACGCGATTCAGTATCCCTCTTGAGAGTTGTACGGAAGAGCGATCCAGCACTAGTGCCTAAGAACCTGGAATACCATTTGTTCCACATAGCAATCACTGCGTCCAATTGACATTTAAAAGACACAGGTTTGGTGGTCTTTATTTTCAAGAAAGTGATCACACACCTCTCCATGGTCTGCCATGCATTCGATGCTGCGGTTTCGATGCATTTCAGCTTCTTGATGAACGAAGCAAGCAGAGATTTGGGCACGTTCATAACATTTTCATTCATTTCAACAGTCTGTCTCTTTTGCAAAGGAGATGAAGTTGCACTAACTGCAAACTGTGTAGTATCATTAGAGGTTACATCGTGCGAGTTGCCAAAAATAAGGTTTTCTTTCTGAGGCTGGGCAGCAGAGCTTGTGGTGGATGCGTCCGTTCTTGATCCACTGTCGTAGTTTCTAATGGCGTCTAGATCAGTTTTGGATCGATGGTTGACCCTGGTAGATGTGTCCCGAATTATTAAAGAGCATTCTGCAAGAATCGAGGCCCAGTAGTTGCCGCCTTGCGTATTGAAGATGGTATTTCTTGCGCTGACACAAAAAGCATCAGAAGATGATGAAATGTAGGCCAATTCCTGAAAAGATGTCAAATGGCTGAGAGCATTTGCAGAATCCACATCACGTAACCCAGTGAGAAGAGTCGCAACAGGATCCGTAGTTTGCGAGCTGATGGGCGTTTTGCCATCTAAACAGCCGATTGTAGCATATATATTGAAGGAATGGTTGACAAATTCCCATGCACAGAAGGTCAAAAGCGAAACAAACGCCAAGTTTCCAATCGTTCCGAGTCCCACGTGAAAGGGTGGCGTGGCAGTGTCCAAGGAAAGCACCACAAATACAATCCACCAAAGCTTGTAGATGAGTCCACGAACAATGCAGTACACTATGGGCGTAGCGATAGAGCAAAAAACACAGAAAAATACCGAAGGTCCAAGAAGGATATGTAGCCGAGTGAAAAGAACCTTTTCGGGACGGATTTTAGATATCCCGTACTGGAACTGGAGCCTGTTCCGCTGGAAAACAACGTGCTGCAAAGCATAACAGAAGGCAACAAACGCAGCGTGGAACCAGAAGTACACCCACTCGTCGTTCACGGCCGGACGGCGGCGGTACTCCTTAGACAAGACTGAGTAGTTTGTCAACAACGGAAGCTGAATCAAAAACACAAGGTAGATGAGGAAACTTGACGCGAGGAAGAATCCAAACGTGCTGATGAAGCGGCGACTTAGAATGGAGTGCACGAGCTGTTGAGCCAAGGTCTTGGCCCGCGAGTAATCGACACTCGAATTGCGTGATCTTCCCTGTTTAACGAGCCATAGCGCCATGAAAACCACCGGAACACGGTATCCACTGTCCACAACATTCCACCAGAAACTGCCATAGGGCAACCTCAACAAAACTGAGAGCGCCATGGCCAACAACAAACAGATACGGTTCACGTACCGGAGACGCTTACGGTACACCGCACGGAAGCACGAATCGTACGACACCAGTCGCTGTTGTGTGTGCCCAACCATTTGCAGAGTGACGAAGGTGAGGCCAGTGCAAGTAGGTGAGTGCGAGCGCAAGCACAGTGTGCGGGCATGAGCTCGCCAGTCGCTAGAGCAGCAGAAGAGGACAAAAGCATGCCCTTTTATAGTTTTCGGTTTTGTGTGTGTTGTAAAGAATTTGTGTAGGGTGCATTAACACAAACGTGACTACATCGTATGCTTTTTAACTCGTGTTTAACTGACCTCTCTTGCTCCACTCCGGCACTATTTCTCAACATCAGTGACGTTCTATAAGAAAAGCAGGGCCAAAACTAAGCCAAAAAAAAATACAGAAAACAAAAAAAAAAAAACAAAAACAGAAACAGAAAAAAACACAGAAAACAAAAACAAAAAAACATCAAAAGGACATATCGAAGAAAAAACTCGAAAATCATACACATAGGTGCTGTGTCTATTTCTTAGGAGCTACTACATTTGCCACACTGTTCATAATTGTGAATCACCTTCACAACTTATATTCTAGTTGCGCTGTGATATATCCCTGCTATATTTACATGACTATGAGTTGTAGTTGAGCTTGCGTTGCGCCTCCCGTCTCATCTTTTCAGCTTCACCGCTCAAATGATCCTTGACTTGATCAACGCCTGGCTGGCCATTGATCTCACCATAGGCCTCGTCTCTTATGAGCTGCTCGTTGCTCTTTGTACTTGCAAATGAATTAGCGTAGCCAAAGAGCTTGTCCTCGATCAAACGCTCAGAGCTCTCGAATCGGCCGACCTTGATTTCGAATGCTTCCGTGATTGCTTGGCTCAACTCCTCTTCCGTCGTGATGAACTTACCTGCAGCATGATACAACTCTAGCAAACGTTTGGTTTTGTCGTTCATCACCTCCAACTCTCTTGTCTTGCGGTTCAAAAGTCGCTTCTCCTCGACGAGCTCTTGCTCTTCAGGTGTTCTGTGTCTCATGATGGGGCCCTTCAAATAAGAGTCTATAGTTGGCAACGTATTCCGCGTGGCCTCTGATTCCATATGCAATTGCTTCAGCGCTTGGCGAGACTCCGTTTCTTGTTGTTTCCTAGCTTCTAATTGCGCCACCTTCTCGAGGCGTTTGCTTTCTTTCAAATAGGCCTCTTTCAAGTGCTCTCTGCGAAGCTCGTCTCTTTTGAGAGCCCACTTTTCATCCTCAGTCATTTCGGACTCTGGTTTCGTGGGTCTTGGCCAGGAATTAACACGTTGTATGCGCTCCTCAACCGTCACCACAGGCTTCTCTTTGGGAAAACGCAGAAAACTGAATCCTTTGCGCTTGGGGAGAGGGACTCCGTCGGCATACCCTTGCTCGATCTTAGCCTCAGCCGCTTTTTCGCTCTCGGTCTTTGGCCGAATCGGGTTGTGCCTGAAGATAGGACGAACCTCAGGAAGCACGCCCGACTTTCTGCCCTGCTTGAGCGCCCGCCTGCTTAGGTTGACTGCCGTATTTTTCATTGTTGTGTGGCTATTTCTTTTTGACCACGGGCCTAACGAGCGAAAATTTTGGGGCTTGAGAAGTATTGAGCGCGGGACGACCGTGGCTAATGTCGCGAACCCGGCCCACGAAATGGGTGCAAATGCCAACAACAGAGAGGAAACGAAGAGAGACCATAATAAAAGGGCACAATTCAATAGGATATCGTTTGGCCCGGCGCGTTCCATTTGAGCGAAGCTGCCTTTATTTTCGCCTTCGCCTTCTTCTTTTTTTTTTTTTTTTTTTGTTCTCACTTCTATCTTCCCCACGCTTCGTAGAGTGCTATCAGAGTAGCCTTATTAAACTTTTTGCCTCCCACTTGGTCCCTATAAAGACCCATAATCAAGAGCCCTTTCTCATGATCCAGCAATTCCAGGTTTGCTAAGTAAAATTCAATAAGTGCACGTGGCGTCGGGAATCTCTGCTGGAGCACCACGGCCTTCTCGAACGTAACACCACGCACCAGCATGAGCATCATGATGAACATCTCCTTGACTGTCATCATATTGCTCTTGACTAGCGACGCTTGGTAAACGGAAAAGGTGTGCACACACTCATAAGTCTTCTCCTTCTTCTTGCCTTCAAACTTTTCACGGAACTCCTGTAAAAGCTGTAAGTACTCATCCTGGGTACTGACACTCTGGGGTTTGAGCACCAACAACCATATGTTGCGATAGCGGTCGCTCAACAACGTCGTCATCGTCAGCAACCACTCTATGGTCTCGTCAGTGTGACGAAACCGCTGCACATGGAAATTCGACACGGTAAGCACCATCGAGATAGCCGTCTGGATGGCTACTTTCATATCTATGATCCGCTGTACATCGCCGAGGCCACCTTCCTCCACGAGATAGTGCACATTGCGAATTCCCGACCGCTTGAGTCTGTTCTTTTGCTCAGCAAATCGCCCATCACGGATAGACATGGCCAAATCATCAAGCCGTTTCCGCTCACACACATAGTTGAGCACCACCTCTTTGCCTGTGTGCTTATGCCTGGCGACCCACAACACATCACCTACAGAAAGAGCACGGACATCGCATGCCACGTTGTTAGCCGAAATACGCGTTTGGAAGAAGTCCCGCTCGCTCAGTGAACGGATCTCGCGATTGTCCATGAGAAGCACCACCTCATAGTCCTCAGGGGCCCATACGTCGTACCGAACGTCCATGTAGATTCGTTTTTGCACGTCATGAACCTTCTTCAGTAGCCCGGATTCCCGCGTACAAAGTGTAGGCGATATTTCTCCGATGCTTGAGCTCGTTCGGTGTGACAAGGGGCTGGGCACGGTACTCGGCATGAACAACATCGATGAACCAGCCATGGAAGAGTCTGGTGACACCCTTACGCCGTTATCAAACGACATGTCCACTTCCTCTGCCTGCAGAGGGTTGATGCCCTCTTGTTGTACAATCACTTTCGCCATGCGTGCCCCTTCGTCTGTGAGCACATACACCTTCGGGCGTCCCATGACATCAATCAACTCGCGGTTGATCAACGTCTTGACTCCATCCCACGCAGAGTAGAAATCACGTGCAGCCGGGTTTGCAGTGAAAGATTTATCACTATAGGGAGTGGCGCCTGCCACAATGTCTTCTTTTCGGAGACCCCTGCGATACTTATCCTTGGTGTAGAGCGACACAAGAATGGCCCAGGAACCGGAGCGACGGCGCGGCACCCAGGACGAAGCACGGCGTTTCTTTCGGACAGCATCGGTCTCCAGGTCGAGCTCAGCAATTCTTTTGCCTCCCTCCAGTGTGGCCACAAAATACCTGAACGCATCGGGGATCTCGATGGAGTTTTCGTCGCAGTGTTTCTGGAGCCGTGAGCATAGGAGCTGAAAGAGCTTATCGCCCACAAACTGGATGCCTTTGAGCTGTCTTGGCGTTTGAATTGGATCGGGGTAAGCTTCGATTCTATCGATTGCTTTGTGGTAAGCATGCGCTAGACGGGACCCTTTTTTGGAGAGCTCTTCATGGCGTTCATGGAGCCATTGCGTGAAGAGTGTGTTGAGATTTAGGTCCGCCATTTCGCCAAACCACGCATTTGCACAGCCAGTTAGAGAAGCGTGGAAAGTAGTGTTTGCAGTTGATCAGCTTGACCGGCCACACCAGCAGGTTGACGCTATTTCTTGTGTTTCTAGTGCAAGAACGAACGGCCCTAACGTGATTTGGGTATTTAGGAAGTAAAAGACGAGGACGCGCGAAGGCCGGGGCCGCGTTCTGGTGGGGCCGCCAAAAATGTCGTCGTTCTGCGGTGGGGCCACGGCGCTAGGCCCAGCGCAAAGAATCGGCCCTAAAACCTCGCGGCCCTCCCACAGACCGCACTGCGGACAGAGCACAGTGCCTCCATCAATTGCACCAAAACCTCACCAGCAGAACATGGCACCCGGAGCTCCCCAAAACGCAGCGGCTCGAGCCAAGCGACGGCTATCTCACGAAAGCTTGCAGCCACAACAACTGGCGTGGAAAAAGCCTGCTGCAAAGCATCCAACGGCCAGCTCGTCCCAAACCCCAGAGCCAGAGCTCCATCCATTGCTACGAGACAAAGTGGCCATGCCGAAAGCGGCACATCCATTCAGGCAAAACGTCCGCCAAATGTTCGACGCGGCAGCTCTTAATCCCTACATTGACCAGAGCACTGTTTCCGCCACAACGCACCGGCCACGGCCGTTGCAATTGAACCCAAAGGGCAAGTATGTCGCTCAAGGTGAGAAGTACCGGGAACAGCTCAAGCAGGAGCAGGCTGAGCAGGAACAAATGAGAGCCGATGAAGCCAAAGGCATTCTCCCCGATGTGAATACGCAGGAGGAGTTATTTGCGCCGGTTGTTCCTCCACCAATCGAGTGGTGGGACCGGCCGTACCTCGGCACTCGGCTGTATGGCGAGTTTGAACGAGCCAAAAGCGACGACAAGCAGGGGGCGTCACAGTTCATTTTGGACAGTGACGAGGCGCCGGTCTCGATCTACATCCAGCATCCAGTACCGGTGGAGCCACCGTGGGAGCGCTTTGATTCGGGGGATCCGCACAAAATCTACCTAACCAAACGGGAGATGAAGCGCAAGCGGCGCAACGAGCGGCAGATACGTCACCAGGAGGCACAGGACCGTATCCGGCTCGGGCTAGATCCACCGCCGCCTCCCAAAGTCAAACTCGCCAACTTGATGAATGTGCTCACCAACGAGGCCATCAAGGACCCCACCGGAGTCGAAATGCGGGTTCGCCAGCAGGTGCAAGAACGCTACGACAAGCACATGCGGGAGAACGAACAGCGGCGGCTAACGGCAGAGCAGCGGCGAGAGAAAAGCAGCTTGCTGCACGACAAGCAGCTTGCCAAGGGCCTCCACACCACAGTGTACCGTGTGGAGGACTTGAGCGACGGCCAGCACTTCTTCAAGGTCGATATGAACGCGAAGCAACTACATCTCTACGGCATTGTGATGAAGAACCCGCGCTTCAACTTGGTGGTTGTCGAGGGGTCTGCAAAAAGCACCAAGTTCTTCAAGAAGCTCATGACCCGGCGCATCAACTGGCAGCAGCTGTCGTCGGGGACGGATTTGTCCGCGAACAAGTGCACCGTGGTGTGGGAGGGCGAAATCGCTGAGCTTTCGTTCCGCAAGTGGTCTCCCATGTACACGCAAGACGACGACGAGGCCTACAGGGTGCTCAACAAGTTTGGGCACGAAAACTACTGGCGAGAAGCCTATGCACTCAAGTGAGCGTTGGTGTGAAGGTGTTGGAGCGGTGAGACCTCCGTGCATCCGGGCCACCGCGGCCAGCCAATGTGAGGTGCGAGTTGGTGACCTAGCCTTCTTCCACCAATATCTTCCAAATGGGTTCCAGCTACACGATTTTCGGGAAACAAGTTCAGCCACATATCGTAAGTGTCCATGCGGTGTATCTGCGCCCGTGGTGTTCTGCGGTAGCAATTCACATCAGCTACCATTTGCCGAGCGTTTTAAATGGCGCTATGTCACCATCACCTACTAACTGGAGTAGCTTTCCATATTGACATTGGGCTCGGTAGCCGCCGTGGCTTTGTGGCCCAGAGCCAAGGCTGCAGAGACGCCCGCTGCTGCGCCTGCTGATGCAGCTCCAAGTAAGGAGGAGGACTTCGACTTGGAGAAGATCATTGAGTATGTTACATGTCTACAGAAGTGATAAGCTTGGTACTAACTAATAGCGACCTTATTAAGGAAGAGACATGAGGTCTTTCTGAGCTGGGAAAATAGCAGCATATACAAATACAAGAAAATCAGAACCAACAAAAAATCAGAACCAACATGAAGTAGGAGCAGTGGAAACCGAGACTTCGAAGCAGATAGTAGATCGAGAGAAAGAATAACAAAGTTGCTCAGAGGTCTCTTTTTGGGAGGAAGATTAAAAGAGGCACTGATGTCTCCCAAAGCCACAGCAAAAGGCAATAGTATAAGTGGGAATTGTGGGAACTTGCTTGAGATCCCGGTCCTCAGTTGTTTCCACTTCGTAGCCCCAGATTTCGCCCGAGGCCGGACTTCGTCGCCAGTCGTGCGACACACGAGAAATGAAGGGTCGCACTGAACGGCGGGGCTCGCAAACATACTCTAAAAATGTCGCGGGCTACCGTTAGAGGCCCTAGTGCGAGAGAGGTGCCATTCTGCGCGACAAATAAACAAAGAAGCTCGCACGGCTCACGCAGCGACATCGCACTCGTAGGAGGCAGAAGTAGAGAACATTCAAGAGTACTCACGTATGCCACAAACACGAGACTTGAAACAACTATGAAACGTTTGCAATCACTAGTAAATCAGCAAGTATATAAACATCGCGGTACCCACGTCAACGCTCCAAATACGCCTTCTTTTCCTCCATACTATTCTCCGGATTATCTAAGCAAAACCTACACAAGACTCTGCACATACCAGTACGGATCTGGCTTATCGCTCCACAGTTTGAAAGCTTGTCTTTATATGCCAGCAGCAATCCCGCCACCCATTCCCAGTTCCCAGTTCAGCCCAGATGTCAATAAAGCAGCCCCCGCCGGGAGCGCCGCCATAGGACGTGTTGCGTGTGCTTGCAGCGCGATGCGTGTCGCATGTCGCACACACGTCTGGTTTGTTGTGATGATTTCTAAGCACGCGTAAATGATATATAACCTCGCGTCTCCCACTAGCAAAAAAAAAACTTTTTTTCTATTCCTTTGCCTACAACTTCTTCCATCCGCCTTCTTTGCCATGTTTGTTTTCAAAAGAGACGGCCGCAAGGAGCACGTCCGCTTCGACAAAATCACCGCTAGAATACAGAGACTATGCTACGGCCTCGACACTGAACATGTTGACGCTGTTGCCGTGACCCAGCGTGTCATTTCAGGCGTTTACCAGGGTGTAAACACCATCGAGTTGGATAACTTGGCTGCCGAGACCGCCGCTTACATGACCACGATTCATCCGGACTACGCTATCTTGGCTGCACGTATTGCAGTGTCGAACTTGCACAAACAAACTACCAAGCAGTTTTCCCTGGTGTCCAAGATCTTGTACGAATATGTCAACCCTCGTACTGGCTTACACTCGCCTATGATCTCCAAGGAGACTTATGACATCATCTGCGATAATGCTGAAGAGTTGAACTCTGCCATTGTCTACGACCGGGACTTCAACTACAACTACTTTGGTTTCAAGACCTTGGAGAGATCGTATTTACTCAAAGTCAACGGCGCTGTAGCCGAGAGACCACAGCATTTACTTATGAGAGTTGCAGTTGGTATTCATGGCAGAGATATCCCCCGTGTCATTGAAACATACAACTTGATGTCTCAGAGGTATTTCACCCATGGCTCGCCCACCCTTTTCAACGCAGGTACTCCCATTCCTCAGATGTCGTCTTGTTTCCTTGTTGCAATGAAAGATGACTCTATTGACGGCATTTATGATACCTTGAAGACCTGTGCCTTGATCTCGAAGTCCGCGGGCGGCATTGGCTTGCATATCCACAACATTAGATCAACAGGAGCCTATATTGCCGGTACGAACGGAACCTCTAACGGTATCATTCCAATGGTCCGTGTTTTCAACAACACCGCTCGTTACGTTGACCAGGGTGGTAATAAGAGACCGGGTGCTTTTGCTCTTTATTTGGAGCCTTGGCACTCCGATATTTTCGACTTCATTGACATCAGGAAGAACCACGGAAAGGAGGAAATCAGGGCAAGAGACTTGTTTCCTGCGCTCTGGATCCCTGACTTGTTTATGAAGAGAGTTGAGCAAAACGGCGACTGGACATTGTTCTCCCCTAATGAAGCTCCTGGCTTGTCTGATGTATATGGTGATGACTTCGTCGCCTTGTATGAGAAGTACGAGCAGGAGGGCCGCGGAAGATCCACTATCAAGGCTCAAAAGCTTTGGTACTCTATTTTGGAGGCTCAAACTGAGACGGGTACACCTTTTATGTTGTACAAAGATGCTTGTAACGAGAAAACCAACCAGAAGAACTTGGGCATTATCAAATCCTCCAACTTGTGTTGTGAAATTGTTGAGTACTCATCCCCAGATGAGGTTGCTGTGTGTAATTTGGCCTCCATCGCTTTACCCTCATTTGTGGAAAAGGATGCAACTTCTGTGTGGTACAACTTCGAGAAGTTGCATGAAGTTACCAAGGTGGTCACTAGAAACTTGAACAGAATTATCGACCGCAACTATTACCCAGTTGAGGAGGCCAGAAGATCCAACATGAGAAACAGGCCAATTGCGCTTGGTGTGCAAGGTCTTGCCGATTCTTTCATGACCTTGAGGTTACCATTTGACTCACAGGAAGCAAAAGAGTTGAATATTCAGATCTTTGAGACGATATACCATGCTGCCGTGGAGTCCTCTATCGAACTTGCCCAAGAGGAGGGCACTTACGAGACTTACGAAGGATCACCAGCTTCAAAGGGATTGTTGCAATATGACTTGTGGAACAGAAAGCCCTCTGAATTGTGGGACTGGGACACTTTGAAACAAAAGTTGGCCAAGCATGGTCTCAGAAATTCGTTGCTTGTTGCACCAATGCCCACTGCATCCACTTCGCAGATCTTAGGCAACAACGAATGTTTTGAGCCATACACTTCCAACATTTACTCGAGGAGAGTGCTTGCTGGAGAGTTCCAGATCGTCAACTCGCACATGTTGAAGGACTTGGTTGATCTTGGTATTTGGAATGACTCCATGAAGAACAATATCATTGCCAACAATGGATCTATTCAATCATTGCCAAATATCCCTGATGAGATCAAGGCCTTATACAAGACAGTGTGGGAGATTTCGCAAAAGCACATTATTGACATGGCTGCTGACAGAGCTGCCTTCATCGACCAGTCGCAATCGTTGAACATTCACATCAAGGACCCAACAATGGGTAAGTTGACCTCGATGCATTTTTACGGATGGAAGAAGGGATTGAAGACTGGTATGTATTACTTGAGAACACAAGCTGCTGCTGCTGCTATCCAGTTTACCGTTGACCAAAACTCGGTGAATGCTGCTGGAAAGACAGTAGCAACCTTGGAGAAGTTGAACCAAAGGAAATATGTTGTCAGAGCAAATGGTGCAAGTGGCACTTCTACACCTGCTGCAGGCGAGCTGCCTCGTAGTGTGTCCACGGAGCCAACGTCATTAGAAAACTCTATCAATGAGTTGAAGATTTCTGACGACAAGAAGGATCAAGACGAGCCAGCCGCTTCGTCGACTGAGGAAGCAGATATCTACAGCTCTCAGGTGATTGCATGCGCCATTGACAATCCAGAGTCATGCCAAATGTGCTCTGGTTAGAATGGTAGAAAGGTAATGAGTGTATACTACGAGGCTTGATTTTAATGTTCTTAATAAACTAATCGGTAATATGTGTGTGATGACGCAGTAGTGTTTTAGTACGTTTCAATGGGAAATCCCTAGATAAAAGAATTTGAGTATTTTGCTGCGTTGGCTGTGCGTCTAGATGCGTAATCATGAAGGTGTTGCAGGAACCTGCATTGAGTTCATTTTACTTAACTCGGCAGCGGCGAAGCAACCTTGGGGCCGATCGAGTTGAAAGAATATTTAACAAATTTGGGTCCGGCGCCTACGAACAAACTCGGGTTTTTCTTTAACGCGTTCCGTCCAGCACAATTGAGGCAGAAATCCTTTCCATCGTGAGAGTCATCAACGCATACTGCGGTTGAGAACAAGCACCGGCAACAAGGTACTTTACATGAATTTTTCAAGATAAGCGCCTTATCTCTGCTATATAAACCATCCCCGCATCCTGGAATATGAAGCAAGATGACATAGAAATGCATTCCCTTTCGGGATCAACCTTGCGGCTCCATTCAAGGTCGCCGGCCGGCCTGGGCCCTAGTTCGGAAGACCATGACATAGATGGCTCGACCACCATAGATGTGACCGATGACGGGACTCCAGATCAGTCGTTTTCCCCCGTCTGGGCGTCGGCAAACGGCTCGGTGTCGTGGGTTTCTACCATACAAACTTTTGCACGAACTCTTTGGAATGGGCCAGCCTCGGTGAGCGACGAGCCACCACGGCCGCTACGAGCACTTCACTTCTGGGAGCTGCTCCCAAATCGACTACTCCGGCGATTTTCTTACAAGCACAAAGTACTCATGTACATTACCTATGTGATTTTGTGGCTCACTCTTTGCTGTGAGATCCTCTTGCCGTATCTAGAGGATGCACCGGTGGATTCCGATGGCACGCCCGTAGTTTCGCTCACATGCGGACAGGCAGACGAATTCTGGAAAGGAAAGAATGCAGCGTGTGGCCTTGATGCTAGCAAATGCCCATCGTTTGATACTTCGGGGGACGTGGTCATCCGGTGCCCAGCTCTTTGTGACCGGGGGAGCTGGCTATACTCGCTGCGGGCTGTGGGACTGCAAATCATCAAGTACCGGGGATACTTCATTGGTGGAGGGCGGCGAAAACTGGCTGATGGCGAGCTATCGTACCCTTATCGTGGAGACTCGTTCCCCTGCGGAGCAGCCGTGCATTCTGGGCTTGTTTCGCCGTTCTTCGGTGGTTGCGCTAGAGTGTCGTTTTCCAGTGGCAGGCAAACTGGGTTTGCAAGCACCAAGGGCCACTACGGGGTGTCGGCTTCGGTCGGTTTTGAGTCTTTTTTCCCCTTCTCGTATGTGTTCAAGCAAATGGGACAGGCGCCCAGCCACTGCCATGACCCACGGCTTGTTGTGTTGGTGACCAATATAATTTTGGGAGTGCCCGTGGTGTACTTCGGGTCAGCAGCAACGTTCTATTGGACCATGGCAGTTGTGGGATTCTGGACAATCACTATGGCAACAGACCCACCTGTTCTCGTTAGCCCGGATGATGCTGAATCTTTCTACCGGCTTATTTCACTTGGGCTCGAGCGGTTCCTCCCCACGTGTTTCGTCTTGTACGTTCTATGGGTAGTCAGTGTTAAGCGCACCTTCCAGGAAGAGACTCCCAATAGGTTTGGGTATGGCCAGATTGACGATAATGTTGCTAATCGCTCTGGGGACGACAGCGTCTCTGGACTGGGTAGCGGCACAGAAATCGAAGAAGACTTTGTTCGGAACAGCCATGTGCCCAAATACATCACCACTGGCGATGCGGGCTCATGCCTGTCGCCGCTCAGCAGGCTCTTGCTATGGTACCCGCTCTTTTGGCTCGGCGTACTCAACAACGTTACTTTTGACCGGTTGCCAGTCGACAGGCTAACGTGGCACGACTTGCAAGTGCAGCCCGGAGCATTGCTCACGGTGGGTGTAGTTTCGGCAGTACTCGTTGCGTGTGTGGTGGCTCAAGCGTACTACGTGTGGCTTCTGGGCCGGTTCTGGCGTCTCTTGCTGGTTTACGGCGCAATCTTCGGCTCCCTTTTTGTGTTGGGAAGTCTTCCCGGGCTCACCCTCCGCGTCCACCACTACATTTTCGGGCTCATCTTCATTCCCGGGTGCTCAACGCGGGGCCGAACAGCCTATGTTTTCCAAGGCATCCTTCTAGGTTTGTTCCTCTCAGGCGTTGCCCGGTGGGGCTATGCCTCCGTTGCGGAAACCAATCTTTCGTTGCTTCGGGGCGAGCCTCTGGGCAAGATCCATGCTCCACGCATCACAGGCTTTCATTCCGGCAAGCTCTACTGGCAGCACGTAGGCAATTCGTCCGCTGTGGACATGCCAACACAAGTGTCCCTCTTGGTGAATGACGTTGAGCGATTCCGGGGCTACTCTGATGGGACGATCGACATTGTCGGCCTCTTTCTGGACAACGGTGAGCTCCGCGAGCTGTTGGAGATGATTGAGACGGAGAGAAGAGATGGAGAGGAAAAGGAAGAAGAGGAAAAGGAAGAGGAAAAGGAAGAGGAAAAGGAAGAGGAAAAGGAGGAAGAAGAGGAAGAAGAGGAAGAAGAAGAAGAAAGCCCAAAACGCTCTGTCCCCGTCTACTTGCGCCTTGCCCAATACTCTCAACAAAAGCACCGTTTCAGCGACTACACACGTGCAGCCGTGCTCAGGCTACCATCGTATAAGTTCGAGCCAGCACCGCCCGGAATCACATGAGTGCCAATGCGGAGTAAACGGAGCTGGAGCTGGACGAAAGAGTAGCCAGCGAGCTCAGAGCGAAAAGCAGGGCAAGAAAAAAGCAGATATAGAGCAGAAAAAAAAACACAGATATAGAGCACAAAAAACACGATTCAACAATCTTAAATAGTTCACCGTGGCGAAGCCAGAATCTAAAAGAAAAGTATCTAGCCAGCCTCTATTCTTTCCTTCCAGGTCCCGTAGCTGGTCGTACACCCGTGCCGCTCAGTGCGCCTGTACCTCCCACCACCATCAACACCGACCAGGACGAACCGGTGATCCCACCACAACCGCCCACAACCCCACCGCCATGAACGAATTTGCAGATTCCGGCGAGCTCTTCACCGTCAGAAACCAGTTCTACACCGGCCAGCACCAGAAGGTCATTGCCTACAAGTTGGAGCTGTTTTCCCCGGCAAACCAATTGCGCGTGTTGGCGTTCCAGGTCCGCTCTTGCGTGGCCATTTCCAAGGACGCTTCGCAGCTCATTGTGGAGGGCAAGGCCAGATTCCCGGACGACGGCCAGTTGTTTGACGTGTTGCAGGCCTGGGACGACTTGGCCGCATTCCGGACCGACGAGTCCACCTATTTCGACGATGTGGCCGAGCCACAGTTCGAGACTCAGGCCGTGTTGACTGCCCTCTATTTGGTCAAGTTGCACGGTGATATTGACGGAGCCATTGCGCTCTTGGAAAAGTACCTGGCCAGCACGGCGCGTGTGCTCGAATTGGAGCCTTATTTGCTTTTGGTGCAGTTGTATTTGGTCAAAGAGAACTTCGCCGAGGCGACCCGCGTGTTCCTGAGGTTCCAACAACTCCCGTTCGAGGCTCGTGACGACATTGTGTACCACGTGGTCGAGAGCTGGATGAACTCGGTCAAGGGCCAGTCCGACAACATCAGCAATGCCTACTACTTCTACGACGAGTTGTTGTCGGGCGACTTCGACGACGATGCGCAGGGCAAGTTCCACATCTTGAACGTGTTGTTTGTCATGACTTTGCAGTTGAAGCACTATCCGGAAGCGCAGGAGTTGTTGGACCAGATTGCTGCCTTGGACTTCGATAGTAGCTCCAACGCCGACCTCATTGCTAACCGTATCACCTATGAGTACTTGACCAATGATGGTGCCAATGTGGTTTCTTTGTTGCGTGAGTTAGCCAACGCTGATTCCGAGCACCAGATGTTGAAGGATTTCAAGGAGAAAAACGAACGCTTCGACGCTATTGTGGAAAAGTACCACACGGCGTGAAGTATAAGCATATACGTTTTGAAAACCGAATGTACATGGTGTTGACTGCACCGCATGACTTGGACTTTGAGTGTCTTTCTTCCTTCACTCCTCTCTCTCTCTCTCTCTCTCTCTCTCTCCCCTGTTCTTATTGGTAGTCGTTCACTCCTCTCTACTCCAAGTCCCATATATCCTTGATTGTTCTATCAAACTATTCATCCAACTTCACCACCTCACCTTCTTCATTCAACTTCAAACCTTCGGCTAGCAACCTCTGTTCGATCTCGCGCAACTCATTCTCTCTCTCCAAAAGTTCTCTTCTCTTCGTAATCAAGTCCTGATGCACTCTCTCTTCAAACTTCTTCAACCTCTCTTCCTCCAACTTGATTTGCTCCTCCTTAGCCAAATAATCCGAATGCCCGTTACCGCTCTCCGCACCCTTCCCATCCACAAGAGACGTCTCATCGCCGTTGTAGTTGAACTGCTTGCCGGACAATGCCTCCGTTCGATAGTTTTCGTAGATAACATCGTGCGTGATCTCCTTGAATTCATTCAAGTGTGTGATTAGAAGCACATTTTTTAAGATGGTGAAGTCGTTAAATTCTGGCAACTCGATATTGATGGGGATTGCATACTCCGGGTTCAACACACGCAATTTGACCATGTCATCATCATCCTTTGACTCCTCAAACGTGTTGGCTCCAATGATCGCGAAAGGAATCAACAGATTCAAGTACTTGTTGTAACTAATGATCTCGTCATCAATGTAATCCTCCTCGTACTCGTACTCGTTGAATTTGTAGTAGTTGATATTGTAGTTATTCAAGTCCTCCAAGATCAACCGTTTGTTCAACCGTAACTCCTCCGGGGTCAAGGCATCTGCTTTGCTGATGACCGGAATGATGTTTACGAGATTGCTGACATGTTGCATGAATTTCACGTCAATCTCAGACAACCCATGACCGGTTGCGTTGATCAAGTAGAGTAGCACATGGATCCTTCCATCTTTGAAGCGGGGATTTCTCTTCACCCTGCTTTCTTCCAACAAAACCTCGTCATATTGGTGTCTGATGAAGTCCACCACGATCTTGAAATCCTCGTCGCAGCTAACTCCATTGGCAAAGTTGGGCGTGTCGATGATATTCAACGAGATTTTGTGGCCGTCGTTGTCTTCTAACTCTACATTTTCATGTCTCAATGTGAGCTTTTTGGAGGCCGGGTCCTGGCCCGCTGTCAGCGACGTTGGTACAATGGAATTTCCTCCGCACAAGGAATTGATGAAGGTGGATCTTCCCAGGCCACTCTCGCCGATAACCATGAACGAGAAATTGATGGACTTTTTGATTATTTTCCGCTTCCGCAAGGCCGCGGACGATGTGTTGTATTCGGCCATGTTTTCTGCTTGGTAGGCGATGAAGTTCCTCTTGCTCTGACCCGTTTACTTGGTGGACACGTCTCAATGCGCGCTACTGCATTTGGGTGCGAGCAAAGTGTGAAGCAGGAACGTTTCAAATCTGAAACCCACCCGCTGCACTGCCTCAAGCACGTTGTTTCGAAACGCAAAATAAAAGGACGAGAAAACCCCGCAATCTGCTCTTCTAAAAGTGTGAAGCTTTTTTTTTAGGTAAGGGGAAATTCGGCTCTTTTTATGTTAATGTACTGCAGGTACGAGGGGCCTGGTGTGCGCATATTTCTTTGGTGATATTGTGGTGCGAACTCTGTCGTTTTTTTTGGCTCTACATAGTACGTGAAATGTTTCAATTGTATCTGAACTTATAGTTAACTTATACAGTGCAAAGAAAGACTCAGCATTGCGCCCTTGTTAAGCTTCAGTTGCACAATTTCAAAAGTTCCTACCGACTTTTCTTGGTGACACATGCAAAGTTCTGAGTGTGTTCTATTCTTTTCGGGCCAAACTGCAGTTCAATGCAGAGAGTACGATACAACAACACCCTTGCGAGGAAAGTCTTAGGCGTGATCAACGTGCTTTAAAGATATTGCTTGACGACTCGAAAAGAAGTAATGCCCCAGAACACAAACTAAAGCCACCTTTTGCTGTTCGCAGTAGATAACTCAGCGCTGCGTACTCTTTCGGAAGCTGGATAGTAGTACGTGGGGTAGTCGGCCACGGCCGCGGTGTTGATGGCAGACGTCACAGTGTAGTCCCAACCTGGAGTGATTGTGGAGTACACATCTGGAGAAGCTCGAATAGTAGAGTAGGGCGTGTATGGAGACGTAGCATGTCTTGTGGAATACATCGAGTAGGTCACAGTAGAACCAGGTTGTGTTTGCATTGGTGCATATCTCGTTCTACCCGTTTGCGACGTGTAAGTCACCGAGAACGAGGCCGAGTTGATGGTGGCTGCTGTAGTCAAGTCAGTCTGAGCGGCAGGATTGGTTCCTGTAACGGAAAAGAGAGAGGCTGAAAAGGACCATGTCGTGGCCTTGCCATCCATATTACTCAACTTAAAACGCGGAGTGTAATGGATAGTGTACGCGGAACTCGAAAACTGGGCATAGACCTGGATGAAGTAGGTACCATCAGGATAGTCTGATGAATCAAGACTCACGGCGTATGAGGTCGCATCTGACAGCAAAGATGTGGTAAGCGACTTGACAGTCATTATATCATCGTTCGAGCCGGTCAAGAGAACAATCGCATATTGCTCTACTTTAGTCAACGAATCGTCGTCATCATCACTATCAGCACTATCAGACCACTTCACGGTGAAAGAAACCGTTCCACCCGAGGCTGTATATGTTTGCCCGCTGGTGGGGCTAGTGATTTCCACGTCAGCCACGACATAGGCGGCTAGAGATATAAGCGCGAGCCAGAGCGACAAGAAATGCATGTCTATATGAATGTGTGATACGTGATATACTGCGTTGGCAAGTGTCAGTCACGCCTTTTCTCTGATGCACGTCAGGAACTGGAAATATAAAAGCGAACGTCGCGTCAGTGTTTCACAACGGCCAGTTTTAGGGGTGGACTATCTGGGCACGATTCGAGTTCGCCTGCTTTTGTTAAAGGAAGTCACTCGAGGACTGAGCAGGAGACACGGGTGATTGATACCGCAAAAATAACCCTGTAAAGCGAAAGTCGGAGGAAGATGTTTTCCCGGCTGTTCTAGTGGCGGCAAACACAAACACAAACACAAAGTGAAAGGAATACGGGGTTTTCAGCGGACGAGAGAAAGCGCTGAGAGATCCTTTCTGGAGAAAGATGAAGCGGGCCAAAGTGTTTATAAAAGAAAAAAGAGTAAAGAGGATTGCGTGAAGTGAGCGCGAAAAATAAAGAAAGAAAAAAAAGGAATCTCCACGCTGCAAAGGCTGTGCTAGCAGGACGATTTAACATGCAGTGCGAGGAGCGTGTCAGCTGCCGCAAGGCGGAGTTGTTCCCGTGACTTTTATCTGGAAGGAGAGGCGTTGGCGCGAATCCGCCTTGCGATCCGTGTGCCGGCACAAATGAGGGTTTTTGGTGGTGTACGGGTGTTTTGCCAGAGATGCGCAACTCATGAGCAGATAGACACGAGGCAAGAAAGTATCGCTAGTCAATAATGTTCAGACGTGCTTTAGTTCGGCCGCAGTTCTCGAGGCAATTTTCCATGACGCCGCGCGTGACCCCCATCAAACGCCAGGCCGCAGAAAAGGTCGGAAGTGTGGCATCCGCAGCGAAGACTGCCACAACCCCGCAAGATGGGGCGGCTGCCGGTAACAGCACCACGCCTTCAGCTTCCACAAAGGCCGAAAGTGGGAGCGAGAGTACCTCGTTCTCGTTCCATGACTCTCCTATTTTGGCGCAGGCTTCCCAGGATGCAATCAATTGGTCGGACTCCTTCCACGGTTTAGGGCAAGCGCCATTTCCAAAGGACGTGAACGACGTGCTTTTAGCGCCGCTTGATGTCAACGATATCGAGATCAAGCCTGACGGGCTTCTCTACTTACCTGAGATCAAATACAGACGCATTCTTAACCGTGCTTTTGGCCCCGGTGGTTGGGGTTTGGCGCCCAGGACCGAAACGTATATCACCCCCAAACAGGTTAGCAGGGAATACGCACTTATATGTGTGGGACGTTTGGTATCCGTGGCACGTGGTGAACAGGACTATTTTGGTGGGGAAGAGAGGCTCACCACGGCGTTGGAAGGCTGCAAGAGTAACGCATTGATGAGGTGCTGTAAGGACTTGGGTATTGCCAGTGAATTGTGGGACCCCTCGTTCATCCGGCAGTTCAAAAAGCTGCGCTGCGACGAGTTGTTTGCGGAGCATGTGGTGACCAAGAAGAAGAAGAAGCTCTGGAAGTTGAAGGTGAACAAGTTCGAGTACCCCTACAAGGAATGCTGAATACTGCTTAATGGAAGGGGGCGTGACAGGCAAATTCAACGATGAGATCGTTCTTTACAGAAGAGGTTTGTCCGAGATATGCCATGAACAAACTACAATCAACAAACTACTGATTAATGAGATGAAACTTAGTTAAAGCACTTGCGATGTATATAGCGGAAGCAAGTCCACCCCCTCTAGAATATTGCACGAAACGCCCGTGGCACCATTGGGCGACAGACTAGACTAGGCGATGCCAGACGAGAATCTACTACTAGGCGATGCCAGACGAGAATCTACTACTAGGTGATGCCAGACGAGAGTCTACTACCAGGTGCGGTCATTGCCAGACGTATCGTGGAATATATGGTGCTATATTGTGTCATGCTACACGTCGTGAACATGTTCACGGATGCTGAATTATTGCTTGAAGATACCTCTGCCTTCGCCTAAAGCCTCCACCGTCTGTGACATGGGTCTTCTCTGCCAAATGTCCCAGAACTGCTGCTGTGGCAAGGGCTCTTCGCCGTTGGCGGGAGCAAACCTGACGTTTTGTTCAGCAGAGGAAGTCGACTGCGCCCAAAACAACTGTTGTGAGAAGCCCGAAAGACACGCTCCTCCAATTCCGGTCATGAGCTTGTGCTTTGCGGGCATCTGTCTGAAGCCCACACTCAAAATAGCCAAGTTTCCTGCGGCAACTGCCCAGAAGGTGTTCCAGCCGTCGTTCTTTTCTCGCAAGTTGGTGAGCATGCCCTTGGTAGCAACGGCAATGGTGGCAAACGCAGTCACCGTCAAGGGAAGCTCAAGCTTGAAGGTGGTCCTTCTCCAAAGGTACAACCATGCGTACGCACCCACGGTGGTGTAAAATCCGAACCTAAACACTTGCAACGTTTGCTTCTTTGTGTCTACGGGCTCCCATGCTGGGTACGCGGCCGAGCTGAAGAGATTCTTGAAAGGGGTGGGCCATTTGTTCGTGGAGTCGGGGAATGTCCTGGGCGATTCCTGAGTGGGGACGTCGGCCATTATATAGGAGTTTCGTGGGGTGTTTGTGGACCTGGGCCGGGGACTAGTTGCTGGGATGGAAAGCCGTGGGAGACCAATCATGTTGGTGGGAAAAAAACCACCCGGCGATATGCACACACCCGTACACCAGACGGTAATAGCGGTGGGTGGGCCCAAGGCAAGCGGTGCCGGAAGAGAAGGCCCGTGTTACAGGAGGCGCCAAACCAGCCTGGCACGAGTCTGAAACAGCTCCGTGACTCTTCTGCTGAACAGCCTCAATTACAAATACACAAGCTGCTTAGCTAAGGCTGGGCCCAAAGTGCTAAACCTTCCCCGGATCGTGGATGCTCCGCGAAAGTTGCAAACCTAGCGAAAAGCAGCAGGCCGAAGCGGTAAAAGCGAACTCGGCACGAGCCGTAGCGCTTGAAGCGGTGGCAGAACAGGCACCAAACGGCGTCCAAACGCACACGCTTTCTCTTTGGCTTATTCAAACGCTTCTGAAACACAAATATCCGTGATACATACGCTCACGTATATATAAGTGCCGTTTCCCCCCAAAATTTGTTCCGCCTCCCTCACCTGGCCGCACATCAAAACCACAAATGGTTCTCGCACGCGGCTGTGTCAAAAATTTTCAACTGTTCCAGCTCTACTCGAACGCTCCATCCACCCCACCATGAACAAGGCTTTGACGTTGGCCTCGTTGGCCACAGCAGGAGTGTTGGCATACGCCGTGTACTTCGATTACAACCGTAGAAACTCCCCCGAGTTCCGCAAGCAATTGAGAAAGAAGCAGGTGAAGCAGCAGAAGCAAGCTGCCAAGCAAGAAGAGGAGACGAGAAAGTCCCGCATGCTTGCGGTCAAGAAGGCTTTGACAGAGGACTTGGCACAAAACCCCGTGCCCACCGATTTGGCGAAGAAGGAGGAGTTCTTCATGGAGCAGGTTGCCACTGGAGAGCAACTCGCCAACAACCCGGCCACCAGGGTGGACGCTGCGTTGCGCTTCTACAAGGCGTTGGCCGTGTATCCTAACCCCACCGATATCATGGGAATCTACCAGAAGACTGTGCCCGAGGACGTGTACGAGCTATTGGTGATGATGATTGCCATCCAGCCACCTGCGACGATCACTAACATCATCGGCGGTGCAGGTGGCTTCTCTGGTGCTGCTTCGGCCGCTGCTGCTGCCGCAGCCTCGGAGCCAATTAGGCCCTCCGAGACCGACTTGGACTAATGATTTCACGATTCAGCCATGTATTTCCGTATGTACATAAGTGGGGCCATTCGCGCCTCTTGTTTTCTTCTGCGATGGGGCAAATCCATCCCCTCGGCACCGCAGTGGTCATAGAGTTTCAATCTAGAACGTTTGCCTTTGCTTGCACGGTTTTCTTTGTGCGTAGAATGTTCAACGGTGTTGCTTGAGGTGTTGCTTGATGATTTGGTCCCGCTTGTCTGGACTTTCTCTGCGCACTATCAACAACTGCGCCAACTACACCGTCTCTGCGCTTCTCTTCCCCAACGTCAAATCTACATCACGAGCTCCACAGCCGGTTCCAAAACAAATCACCTTCTCTGCCTGCATTTGCTGCTGCCATTGTGCCGTGTCTAGCCATCATTGTACGTCATGTTGTTTCCCCTCGTTTTCTTCGGTGGCTTGGCCGCAGCCTTCAACAACCTGTTGTCATACAATTCATCCACATACTCCAACATCACCGACAACTTTGATTATACCAACTCGTACAGCTCTCGCGATTTCCAGTACCAAGGCGTGGCGCTTGGCGGCTGGCTTGTTTTGGAACCGTACATAACGCCGTCGCTCTTTCTCGCGTTCAACGAAACATCAAAGAACGCCTCTGATATCCCTAACGACGAGTACCACTTCTGTGAGAAGTTGGGCACGGACGAGGCCACTAAGCGCTTGCAAAAGCACTGGCTGACTTTTTATAACGAGACCGACTTTGAGGACATAAAGTCGTACGGATTCAACATGGTTCGCGTGCCCATTGGATACTGGGCATTCGACATGTTGGACGACGATCCGTACGTGGCCGGGGCGCAGGAATACTTGGACAAGGCTGTTGAATGGGCATATAACAACGACTTGAAGGTGTGGATCGATCTTCACGGGGCGCCAGGCTCACAGAACGGGTTCGACAACTCTGGTCAGTTTCTTCCGAACCATCCCCACTGGCAAAAAAAGCAAGAATACATCGACCTTACTGAACTGGTTCTTCAGCAGATCTACACAAAGTATGGTGGCGCCGAGTTTTCCGCAAAATACAACGACACCATTCTTGGGATTGAGGTGTTGAATGAACCCTTGGGCTCCAAATTGTCCATGTCCAAGTTGAAAAGCTTCTATAACACCACGTATCTTGATTCAAGAATCTACCTGGACACCAACAACACCATTGTTTTCCATGACGCGTTCCAATCGACCGGTTATTGGGATGATTTCTTGGATGAGCCCGGCTCCATGGAAGGCCGCCTAAAGAACTACAACATATTGATTGACCACCATCACTATGAGGTGTTCTCTGTAAGTCAGCTCAACAAATCTATCGACGGCCACATAAGCGACATTAAGAGCTATGCCTCAGGTATCTATGACGAGATATCATCGCATCCGGCCGTAGTTGGCGAGTGGAGTGCGGCCTTGACTGATTGCACACCATGGCTCAACAGTGTACATTACGGAACCCGCTGGGAGGGCACATCGCCGTACGATAATGAGCCAATTGAAAATAAGGCCATTGGATCTTGCTCCGAGATTAATGATTGGGACAAATGGACATCAGATCACAAGAAAGATACCCGCAAATTCATCGAAATCCAGTTGGACCAATACGAAACCAATATGACGGGCTGGATCTTCTGGTGCTATAAGACCGAAACATCCATCGAATGGGATTTCCGCCGCTTGACGGAATTCGACTTATTTCCTCAGCCGTTCTCGGATAGAAAGTACATCATCAACGGCACAGACACTGATACAAAAACAAGCGGCGCCACACCTTTCTTCTCACACAAAAACGCATGGGGGCTCTGCGTTGGTATGTTGGTTATTCTCTTGTTATAGATGATAGATATGCCTCTCTGTTTTCTTATATCTGTAAAAATGGTGTTTTTAAGAACCCCCACCATATTACACTTAGTCACGTGGTCTGACATGTCAATTGGTGCTCACTCTATAAATTTTCACTGAAGTTCTCCGTTTTGGTCCAATTGATCCACCGAAATGTCTGTGAATGTCGCCATTATCGGCGCCGGTGTTGTCGGCTCCGCATTCATCAACCAATTAAAGAACTTGAAGTTCCCCATCGCTTTTAACGTGGTGTACTTGGCCAGAAGTTCTAAAGAGGCCGTTTTTTCCAAAGATTACAGTCCTGTCGACTTGCAATCATACAAGACTGCCACTGCTCAGCCTGTCTTGCCTTTGGACGAGTTGACCACATTTTTGAAAGCAGCGGGCAAGCCCACGATCTTGATTGATAACACATCAAACGCAGACATTGCCGATTTCTACCCTAGGTTCATTAAGTACGGTATCTCCATTGCCACGCCCAACAAAAAGGCATTTTCTTCGGATTTGGCCTCCTGGAATGATATTTTCTCTAGCTCTGCTGCTCCTGGTGGCGGTCTAGTTTATCACGAGGCCACTGTTGGTGCCGGTTTGCCAATTATTGGTCCCTTGAGGGATTTGGTCACTACCGGAGACAAGGTGGAGAAAATCGAGGGTATATTATCTGGCTCTTTATCTTATATTTTCAATTCGCTTTCCACAAGCGAGCAATCTAGTACCAATTTCTCCGACGTGGTTAAGGTTGCCAAGGAATTGGGTTACCTCGAGCCTGATCCAAGAGATGACTTGAACGGAATGGACTTCGCACGGAAAGTGACCATTTTGGCTAGAATTGCTGGTTTTGACGTTGAGTCTCCAACCTCCTTTGCCGTGGACTCGTTAGTGCCACAGGAGCTAGAGTCTTGTTCTTCTGGTGCTGAGTTTTTAGAGAAATTGCCCAACTTCGATGCTGATTTCCAAAAGCGCAAAGACGATGCTTTAGCTGAGAATAAAGTATTAAGATACGTTGGACAAGTTGATTTCAAAGCGAACAAGGTGTCCGTTGGTATTGCGAAGTACGACTTCGACCATCCATTTGCCTCCTTGAGGGGCTCTGATAATGTAGTATCTTTCAAGACCGAGAGATACCCAAATCCTTTGATCATTCAGGGTGCTGGTGCCGGGGCTGAGGTGACTGCTCACGGTGTATTGGCTGATGCCCTTAAGATTGCAGAAAGAATCGCCAAATAATATAAATACGTGAATGCACGGGTTATCACATACCCACAACGTAAGCCGCATCGTAGTCCTCCTGTAAAAACTTATAAGCATCCCTGAACACTTGCCTTAAGAACTGTTCGTCTCCACAGCTTTCTCGGAACATAAGCATCACCTTTTGCGAGTCAATTTTGCCTTTCAGCTCAGAAATAGGACTGACGAACGTATTCACCCGGAGGATATGTACATTGTTTGGAGACATGCAAAACTCTCCATTTTCTCTCAATTCCACAATGTAGGACCCTGTTTTGTGGATAAACTGAGCATACTTAAAGGTTGATTTACCCCATGAGTAGCAAATTTCGATGTTTTCCCTCCTGAAAAACGACGAGCCTCGATTATCTAGATAAAAGTCAGCAACTTTTAGGAGGTGAAGATGGAAGTAAAACTTGTTGGTTTTGAGGATCTCGCAATCCTTGAACTCGCTGTCTGTGAGAGGGTTCACAGCTAGCTTCACATCAACAAAAGAATGAAACGGATTGCTTTCGGGAACTGTACAAAGCTCTGTCCACGGGGTCTCAACAAGTTTCAATGCGTAGCGCTCGCAGAATCTTGACCAGCTTATAATAGTTTCATCAATAAATTTTGTAGTGGTATTGAGCCATTGTAGACGTATGTGATAACAATGCTCTGGATTGTGCACTGTGTCGTAGTGAACGTCGACCAACTCGGATCGGAACGACTTGTGTGTTGGGTCACAATCGTATTTAACGTGCTTACTAATTAAAAACTTCTTCTTCCGTCTTGCTTTTTGAGAATTGTTCAATGATGACGATTCACTTTCCTGCAAAAGATGTTGTGAAATGACTTTTCTCAAATCACTAGCTGTGTCATCAGAATTATTACGAGTATGGGACGGTGTGTTCGGTGCCATTGACGGAGCAATGGAAAGCGGTGTATTTGGAGCAGATGTTGGAGTCTTGCTTTCTCGAGGCTCTTTAGGATCTTTTGAGTCTTTTGAATCTTTCTGTTCCTGTATTTCTTTGGACAATTTTATGTCCTTTGTCTCTCGTTGGTCTTCGTTTTCTTGGGTTGATTTAATTCTAAACCATCCTTTTTTCCCGTTATTGGTTTTTGAAGTAGAATCCGCATATTCCTCACTAAACTCATAGAAATAGTGGCCATCTAAAAAGCCATGTCTGTTTTCGACATGCCTAAAGAGGTTGTTGTCCATGAGAATCTGCCCGTATTCTGTGGCAGCTTCCCTGCTGTCGATATCTTCAAACAGCTTGATGAGCCACGACACGAGATCACTACCAAGAAAACAATGCGGATGCAATTTAAAATGCCATGTTCTGTCAACCAAGTTAAGCCCCGCTTCGGCTTGCAACTCCTGGGCCAATTGAGAAAGCCGGATATTCATGTTGAAGCGCAGTCCATCCGTTACCATGAGCGAGTTCTCCGGCTTTGTTCCACTAAGATCAAAAAACTCTGCCTGCTCATTGAGAAAGTCATGTAAATTTCCAGTGTAGAAGCTGATTTCCTGTATGATTTCTTCTTTCTGCTTGCTAACGAGCTCCTCTTTCTCTTTGTATCTTCCACGTTCTATAAGTCCAATAAGTTTGCGGAGGCCCTCCAAACGAATCTCTTCCTCTGTTAGTTTTTCATTATTAATGTGGTAGGCATTATTAGGCATTTCACCGGGAATGACCACAAACTTCATCTTAAAAAATTCCCGATTCTCCTCAGGTACCGCGTCGTCATAGCCTGCAATGAGTTGGTCCATCTGGTTCCAGTTAAATTGCCGTAGAGTTAGCTCGGACAGCTTGACCTTTGACGGCGTATATTCGTCAGCATACCTCGTCCGAATAAGAGGCATTTTTTGCTTCCGGGGCCGCTGCGACCCTAAGAGGATCTTGTTTTCTTTGTCGTCAGGTACACGCTTGTAGAGCTGTACATTAAGAGATCCGTTGATGTCGTATACAAGACGATGGATTTCCTCGTTGAGCGATAGATATATTCTTGAACCAGTGCAGTCTCCTACCGGTAAATATTTGATCAAGCCATCGGGGTAGCCACCACTCTTTCTCTCAGCCTCAATCTTACGAACGTTCGGCCCGTAGCAAATCTGGAATCCCATTGCTAAACGGAGCCTAATCATTTCACGCATGAGGTCTTTCAGTGTCCTCAATTCAAGCCTGTTTTCGTAGTTGAGTGTTACTGCATATGTTTGAAACGTATACTCTGTCTCCACTTGTGAAATTGTAGGGAACAACGTTGTGCCAATCGGAAGCGCTGCCGGGGCCTTCAAAGAGCGCCATTTGAACATTTTCCGACGTACATTGGGCGGGAAAACATCTGCCCATCGACTTAAGTCAGCTGCAACTACCTTCTGGGGCTCCGAAGGGTTGTTTACCGGCATCCAGTAAGGGTTATTCTCCTCGCGCTCAGACCGTTCAAGTTCCTTTGCCGATTGTAATTTCTCCTCCACTGACTCGTGATCTTCATGCTCGTGTTTTCGTGTGCTTAACTTGAATCTGGTCTTGGATGTTTCGGTCTTAGAAGCCGGTTCAGAAGTCGTGAGAAGAGACTTGAGACTCTGGTTAGTGTTCAGGTTCAAGCTGGTCAGGCTCACATTCTTTTTAGAAAGCATTTGGGGCAAAAAGAGGCTAGCTGGACGACTGGCCTTCACCCCTGGGTCCTCCCCTGTTTTGTTCAAAGTATATAATGACAGAAGTGCAGAATTTGTCATAGACGAGTTCGTCACTAAACCATTGATGGTTGAATTGGTGGTGGACACATTAGTTGTGGCCCTCAGTGTGCTCTGTAGGTCGGGTTCGCCCTTACGCATGAGTGAGAGGGTGGCGGCATTATTTGAAGCAGAGAACTTATTTCTTCGTTTCTCAAAACGGTGTCTGGTAATCAAAGGCTTTTCGTTGACGGGACTGAAGATTCTTTCATCGTGAATGTCCATGGATTCGATGATGGGAACATTGTGCTTGAATTTTATTCTGTCAAGCTGGACATCACTGACCTCGTTTTCCATCAATCCCATCATCTGAAGCTCGTAGATTTTGCACCGCGGTATCCATTGGGACCCCATTCCCGTTGCAGCGCCGTAGAAGGACATGTCACACCACTTTGGCACACAATGACAGACGTCCCCCTTGTCAGAGCGGTAGCGGAAAAGCGGAACAATATGAAGAGGAGGCTGACTCAAGCACACGATGTCTAATGCACAATCGAGGCTGAACATTTTCTTCGATGTTTGAAGCATGAGGTCGTAGTCCACATCAAAGAGACCCGCACCAGGTGTGACAACTACCAAGTGGTTAATGGAATGGCGCAAGTCGGTGTTTTTGTATCTGTCTGACACTAAATTCAAACTGAGGTTTATGGCTTCGAGCAAATTGCCCTTTACTGAAGGGCATGGTTCGCCCTTGATGGCAAACTTGTCGCCCTCTAGATGCAATAAAATGTCACGTTTGAACGTTGCGAACTCAAGGCGCAAGTTGGCCATAATTTTGTCCCAAATAAACACGCTTACCTGGTCAACGACCACGCGATAGTAGTCCTGGCACTGAGCGGGGCGTTCTCCGCCGCCTAGGCTCATCCAGGGTGCTCGCGTGAAGTCTACCGTGGTGAAAAGCACAATAGTGATAGCATGGTGTGCATTGCTTGAGCGCCACTTTTTGAAGATCATAGGAAAAAGAGTGTTGACGAGCTTGTGAAACATGATCTCGCCATTCTCCTCAAAGTGCCACATTTCACGAGAAAGCTGCACCAAAAAAACGAGCCGGGCACTCTCTGAGCGGAATATGATACTGGTATTCGAAGATATATACCCGCTGAAAGTCTTCTTGCCGTTCTTGAATAGACTGCGGATCGAGCCTATGCGATTACTGAGAAAGATCACTTTCTGGTCCATGTAGCAACAGGTGCCGACCATGGACGACGCTAGGCTCCATTGGGAGTCACGCAGGAAGTGCACGTCCTTGATGTAAATTTCAACGGTGTCAAGCTCAACCGTCGAGCGGTCAGTCACTAGCCTGACTTGCACGGCGGACCGTGGGGGAATGTCAAGCGGTTTTTGAAGCGCCGACGTCAATGAAATCTGAAAGCTTGGCTTGGCCTTGGGCGGCACAGAAGCATGCGGCACAGGGGGCGCCGAAGGCAACAAGTTCTTCTCTGAGAGTATAAACACAAGCCTCGTGGGAGTCCGCTGCTCGCCAGCTTTTTGCACCGGCTGAAGCTCATAGACGTTGCCCACAGACAGGCCCGCGAGAGCAGAGGTGTCGACAACAACGTCCTCAGAGTAGGCAGCAAGCTCGTGGAACCATACAGTCATCTGAACTGGATCTTCCGGCACGGTGCTGGCGGGTTTAGGCGGCCGTCCGCTCTGGTAAGTGTCAGCTGTGTGCGGTGCAGAAATCAACCCAGAGTGGGCATCGCCCACGCTGCGCAGGTGATCCAATCGCAGACCTTTGTGGTTGACCGGCTCAGAATGGTTTCTGCTGCGGTTGGTAGACGGTAAAGCTGCAGACCGGGGTTTGCCCACGATCAACGTGGTGGCCACCTGGCTCATGCTTCCTGCGGCCAGAGCCAGGCGAGCTATGTTGTTGCGATGTAATTCCGCGGGACCGGACGCCTCTTGTCGTAGATACTGCGAGAGGTCTGCTGGCTGTGTGGGGGCAGGGTCCCTTGCCACGGGCGGCATTCTAGCGTGTTGCATGTGGCGGTTGGATGTGGCAGAGTGAATGTATTGGTGGAGTAGCGAAATAGCGTGTGGGGCCGATGAGTGGTGCGGCCTGAGTGGTGCGGCCTGAGTGGTGCGGCCCGCGCCTGGGGCCATGGGCCTGGCAGGCTTTCGTTTGGTGGTTATTTCGGGGCAGGCGTGGAGCCACCGCGCGCCAGGACAGGGCCGTAGGACGTACGCTGCCAGACAGACAGTAATGTGATGAATGCTATGTTGACTAAGTAACACGGACCCATTCTATAAACATTTCAGCTGTAGCTTCTTGTGGCTACACTCTTGTGTCTGCAACTGAAGTTTCTCGTGGCTACACTCTTGTGTCTTGTAACGTTTTTCGTCGCTACTCTCGTGTCTTGTAACTTTTTTCGCTAGAGCTCGCGGTCGCGGCCCACTACAAACTCCAGCAAAAACCAGCCATGGAAGCGATAGTCGCCTGAAAGCTCCGGGTGGAAGGACGTGCCCAACTTGTCGCCTTGGCGTACAGCAACCACCAAGCCATTGTCCAAGCTATGGAGAATTTGCACGGGGGCCGAGTTTTGGCAGTCCGCGTAGATCGTGACACTGTGCGAGTTGGTGGTGCCGTTGGCTGCGCGGCCCAGGTGACATTTGGCAGCAAGCTCAGGCCCTACAGGCACCATTTCTGCGCCGTGTAACTTGGCGCCGCAAACCACTGGGGCGCGAATGAACACAGCGCGGAAGCTGGCAACACCAGGCGCAAACGAGCTAAAGTCACAGGGCTCCTCAAACGAGTCCAACTGGCGGCCGAACGCGTTGCGGGCAACGCAGATGGACATGGCCCCCAACGTCTTCTGGTGGGGACGGGCGTTGCGGACCTCGCTCGCAAGCAAAATGAGCCCGGCGCAAGTTCCCCACACCGGCCTGGTGCGGGCAAACTCGCGGAGCGGTTCGAGCATGCTTGTGCGCTCGGCAATCAACGACATGCTGGTGGACTCGCCGCCTGGCATTACCAACGCGGCACACTGCAGTAGTTCTTGCGGCGTGCGCACGGCCACAAACTCAAACGAAAGCCGCCCCAACTCGGGCGCCTGCGCGGCCTGGGCCAAGTATTCTAAGTGCTCGGCAAACGCTCCTTGGAGCGCCAACACTCCCACGACAATGACGGGCATGTGGCCTTGCAAAAAGCGGATTCCGTCTGGTATTTATACAGCAACCTCGCGTGCCTGTAGGAGAGCTTGTTTCAGTTTTGTTTCTGTGCTGCTGTGTGTATCGTAAGTCTCTCTGCTTGTTGTGTCTGGCGAGTTGCCCAAGCTCTTGCGTGGCACTTGTGGATCTAGGCTGGCCTGGCGGAGCGGGCGGTGCTTTTTGTGGAGATGCAAAGTTCTACTTGCGCTTTGTGGAGATGCAAACTTCTACTTGCGCTTTGTAGGAGTCGCTGCTGATCCGCTGCTTCCGAGCTGGCGAGTGTTGACTGCTTCGTCTGGCCTCTGACTTCGTTTCTGCCGTGGTCTACCTTTTTTAGGGCGCGCCTCGCTTATCGGTCAGAGTCATCTTACCCGTTACTCCAAGGCACGATTACAGGGTCTGGGGTACGGTTGAAAAAGAGGAGCTATAAGTGACAAGCCACGCTTGTTCCCGGGCCTGGGCTATCGTGCCGAAAATACACGGTGAAATCGCCCATCTTTTTTTCGTTCGCTTCCCTTGTCAAGCGGCTTGGTGCTGACTCGGGCCGGAGCAAATTTCATGGCACCAAGCTTAATTGGGCTATAACCGCTCTAGTTTTCTGCTCTAGCGCGAGTCAGCTTCCCGCCGCACGCCCTGCAGGCACTGCCCCACCTAATAGCCCACGCTCTACTTTCCATGGCCTTTCTCTGGCCATTGTCTCGCTGAAACCTGCCTGCCAATTAGTCACTCGTACCATAAATATTCTGGACCTGCCGTGGACGACAACAGCGTTTTTTCCGGTATTGTGATTTTTCTTTGGCGCCAGTGTCACCGATTATAGCCGCACTGACGTCTTGTATACTTTCGCCAATAATGTCTGACTTCAAGATCAAGGCCGGCTTGGCCCAAATGTTAAAGGGCGGTGTGATTATGGATGTGGTCACCCCAGAGCAGGCGGTGATTGCCGAACAGGCCGGGGCGTGTGCTGTCATGGCTTTGGAGCGTATCCCGGCCGATATGAGGGCCTCGGGCCAGGTGTGCCGCATGTCCGACCCGCAAATGATCAAGTCCATCATGGAGGCGGTGTCGATCCCCGTGATGGCCAAGTGCAGAATTGGCCATTTTCTCGAGGCCCAGGTGCTTGAGCAATTGGGCGTCGATTACATCGATGAGTCCGAGGTGCTCACTCCTGCTGACTGGAGCCACCACATTGAAAAAAGCCAATACAAGGTGCCGTTCGTGTGTGGTGCCAAGGACTTGGGCGAGGCACTCAGGAGAATCGACGAGGGTGCTGCCATGTTGCGGACCAAGGGCGAGGCAGGCACGGGTGACATTTCCGAAGCCATCAAGCACATCCGCAAGTTGCTGGAACAGATCAAAGAGGTTGTTGGCTCGCCCGATAAGCTTGACGATTACGCTAAGGCGTTCCGTGTGCCTGTGCAGTTGTTGAAGGACTTGGTGGCAGCCGAAGGCAAATTGCCCGTGGTGAACTTTGCTGCTGGGGGTGTTGCTACGCCCAGCGATGCCGCCTTATGCATGCAATTGGGCTGTGATGGCGTGTTTGTGGGCTCGGGCATTTTCAAGTCCAAGAACCCTGCAAAGTTGGCTCGTGCAATAGTCGATGCTGTTACGCACTACAAGGACCCGCAGAGGGTGTTAGAGGTTTCTACTGACTTGGGTCAGTTGATGTTTGGAACCAGCATAAATTCCATTGCTCCTGAGCAACGTTTGGCCGGCCGCTAGCGGCCGCCATTGGGCTATGTAGTCATATAAGGTAACTTTGTCTATATACTTGTTGCGCTCTTGCTCAATTCAAGAACACTTTCGAGAGCACGCTGCGAACGTGGTTCCTGTCCTGGTCGATTAGTACTATCTCCTTCACAAAGCGCCGCAAGTCTGGCGGCGTACGGTTGCGGATGCCCAAGTCGTCCGAGCACACATAGAGCATATCGGGTCTGAGATTCTTGACTATGTGAAAGTATCCCTCAATATTCAGGCACCTGAGGAGTTTATAGTTATCGATCAATGACTGAGGCAACTTGTAGCTTTGTGTTTTGTCTGTGTTCTCCACACGGCATGCGAGATCATCAATCGAAAGATACGGCGGAAGGATGAAAGTTACATTGCCTGATGACAGAAGAATGTCGTCCAACGGCAAGTCTGAGCTTAAAACTGAATGCAGAAGCGTCAATGCTATCGACTTATCCGTACCCCATTGTTTGGTTGTCGCCGCACTGTCTGGCTTGCTGTCGATTTCTTTGTCCTCATAGTTGCGTCTTCTGATTGTCTCGTAAATCTTGTAGGAAACAGTAGCTATGGATGTCGCAACCAAAACAGCCGCAAGCACTTTTGGTGATCTCTTCTTTGCCATATCCAGTTCACGATTATGTATTGCAACGAATGTTTTTCGCCTGTGAACACTGTGAGTGAGACGCTGAGTGTGGATGCCTTGAAGCGTAAAGCAGTGTTCCTAGTCCGTGGCTCGCTCTCAGTTCTCACGTATACATTTATGGTGATAGAATCGTGTCCTGCACAGTGCTCCATGTGGAGAACAAGCCCCAGTTTTTGTTGGTCTATGCTCCTTCACTTTCACCCATTCCACGTAATTGACTAGGCCCAACGATCATAAATAAGCTTTTCTCCTCCTTGCTGAAGTCGACGAGCAAAGAATAATTCCGTTCGAGTTTGCATTCATGTGGGATTCCTGGTCACACTTCTATGTGAGAGTATGTGCATATTTCGCTTTGCTATACTTGTTCACCTTGTCTCAAATAATCAAGGCAGTAGTTCATCTCCTCTTCATCGAGCGATTTAATATACAAGCACTTTCTCAAAAGCTCGTCATCTAACGCGAACTGATAGTTTTGCGACCACTCGATTGACTGCGAAAGTGACTTCACTATGTGAACCGAGGTGCGGAACCTGGAGAAATTGATTAACCGGTCCATTTTTGTGAATTGTCCAGTTTCCATGGTCGAGTCACATTGAAGTGCGCTGCTGCCGTAGGACGTATTAGGTGTCGTAGTAATGGTTCCGGGCTGCATTGTCTGTTCCTTTGTTTTGACAAACTTAGGCCTTTCAGCATTGAAAACTAAATCCGAAAGATATAACCCCACAAACGGGATACATCCTATGGATGGCTTGATCTGATTTGTGCATAACCGAATGTTGATGAAGTTCTTTAATGGTGATGTCAAGTTCTCGAGGTGTTTCAATGTCAAAATGTCTCCCGGCGACAAGTTGTTCCATGTGTCCTTTAGCTTATTGATCTTTTCGCTAGTAAGCGCCAACACCACTTGCATTAGAGTGGAGAAGTTCTGAATTTCGTAACTGTGATGGGCAACGTGGATTAACCTGGAAATTATCGCCCTTCTCTCTTCTTCATTCTTAGTCAATAAAATCTCTGAGATGATCCAATTGACCACGAGGTTGAACCGGGCAATCACTAAATTAACACCCTTGTTCTTATTATAGTAATCATCGTTCACAATAATCTCGAGCCAACTGTTCACCGGTGTCAATTCTTTGTTCCAATTGAGCTCAATAAGCTCCTTCCAATCAATCTCTTGCATCATGTCCCTTTCTATAATTGTGAAATGTTCCGCGATAGTTCTTGATTCGTATCTCAAAATAAATGATACATGACTTCCCCTTTCCAAGACTTGACTGACCGTCAATTCCGGCGGTAAAATCGAATAGCCGTCCAATACCAACTTCGGATTGAGGAACGAATTGGGGCTTCCACTTTCACTGTGAGGTAGGCTGGTTAGCATAGTGTTGACGTTCGATGCCGACTGCGAAGCAAGATGCACAGATCTTGATTTTGTCTTAATGGGAGTAACAGGCTTCCTCCTCAATTCATCCTCAATATCAGAGGAGTACTCAATCACGTCCTCAGTCACAGCGTTATTGATTTCTTCAAGGATTTCCTCTGTGTTAAGGTGCAAGTCGCTTTGGTTTTTGCTCAATCTAACTTGTGGGTTTACAGGCGTGTGATTCACTGGCCCCTCAATCATTTCCTGATCTTCTAATCCAGTTTCATCTTCCATAATCTCGAACTCGTGTCTCTGTTGCACTTGTTCTTTCGCATGCGTGGTTGCACTATGATCACTGTTGCTGTTTGTGTGACTTAAATGTAGCTTTTCCTGCAGTTGCTGAGCTTCAGTCATACTATTTCTGCTGGAATCGTCTAAAGGTTTCGATTTTGTGTCGTTTGGTTTCCCTTCAAGTTTATATAAAGCACACTGGATTGGATTCTTACAGCTGCTGAAAGATTCGTCAGGAATCAAAGCAAGCTCCTTCAAAACATTGCTGCTTATGCCCGGAATTGCAATTGATGAAGTGGAAAGTCGGTTAAAATCTGGCTTAGACTGGCGCACGATCCTTGAATCTGTTCCAGCTTTTTGTGAAAATATTGAACTTGCCGACATATCAGACAGTTTTGCTCTCTCTTTCTCAAAAGCATTTGATTGTTTTTTGGGAGTTTTATTAGCGAATGTATCATTAAATGGTAGCTCTGTTAATGCACAAAGAGTGCTAAATCTGGCACTCTTTCGCAACGACGACGATCTTGATCTGTAAGACAGAGGTGACGTTGTTCTCATGAGCATATTTTGGCTGCATACATTGGAAGAGGTGGAAAGCCTTGCTAAAGTAGCACTTTTCAGGCAGTCGGGTTGTGCCAATTTACGTAGGTCGTGACAACCATTCTTCTTCTTGAGATAGCCGCCATTTGTTTCATTTGGATGATTCCCGGTCTTCACAGAATATGCAGAATCATAGCTGACGTATGACTTCATTGAATCTCGTTTGTATAATGATCCACTGGAATTTCTAAACAATGTAGGGTTCAATTTGCCATGCGAGTTAGACACCGCAGAATCATGCAAAGGTAGTCCGCGGATAGAAGTTCTTCTTAATGACTGTGAGCTCATGGCTATACCCAAGTCTGCCACTTCAGCACTTATTTGTTCGATGTCGCTTGGGTCGCTGCCAAAAGAAGATGTATTTATGGAACTCCCTTGGTCTTCAGACAGACTTTTCTTTTGTTCAGCTTCAGAGGTCAGATCGAAATATTTGGTGTCTCGTTTGCTTATCTCACCTATCAGTGCAGAGTGTTCGAGAGACAAGTTACCGTCATCAGTCCAGTTAATACTAGTAATCCTTCCTCCAAATGAAGACCTCTTCGATGTTCTGCGAGTTCTATCCTGCGAAACACGCGAGTAGTCGTTGGTGTTCATTGAAATGCCAATCTCGTCAATACCAAGACTATCCCGACTAAAAATATTATCTATTTTCTCAATGTTTAGATCAGAAATATCATGAATGGACATTTCCTGGTTGGTATTTGATTCAGTCTCCTGAGTTGGTGATAACTGCATTGACTTCGAATTTTTTTTAGAGAGAGGGATTGCATTTCGGCTTATATCGTCGTTTCCGCCGGTTTCAACTATTGTATTGTTTGAATCGTAAATGTAATACCTGATCACAAACTCTAATTCGTCGATGATTCTTGCACTGAGCACGTCGAGTCTGTCTCCAACGACATCCAATTTTGCTGTGGACGTTGGTTCAGACATCTCAGGGGAAGGTTGTACTGAATCGTTAGAAAACACGGATTTGTCGCTCCTTAGGTCAGGAGAGTATAGAGATTTAGTCCAGCTTTCGACGATTTTTTTCAATGACTTTTTCCTGCCAAAGTCATCGAAATCTGAATGACTACCTGGTTGGTTTTGAGCAAATTTCGCAGCGGAGTCTTCCTTTAACGAGTAACCCATCTTTTTTACCGGAGTTGTGGGAAGAATAACAGAAATTCTGGAGGACGGAAGCTTCACTCTTCCATTGGTCGAAAAGCCGCTTTTAACATCGACAATTGGTGTTCTAGAAGTGGTTTGATTGGCATGTAGGTGATTAGTGTTGGGTGGATTCGCAGTTTTCTTCAACGCAAGAGAAGAATCAGATAAGTTCATGTAATTGTGCTTGGGAGCCAAGGGCCTTTTGGGCACGAGACTGGGAGTTCTAAAGTTGTCTCTTTTGGAGGCGCGCGAGTTAAAGTCTTTTAGCTTATCATCTAAGGAGATCCTTGAAGATTTGTGCTGGTTGACCAAGTTGCTGATTGGGACCTGGCGACTGAGCCCATTGGAGCTCTCTTCATAAACAATGCATTTATGGTGGACCTTCTGGTCGTAAAGAGAGAGCATAGCCGAACGGCGGAAAGATGGCGTTGTGTGAATTGACGCTTCTGTGTTCGACTTGGTCAACTTTTTGGCATCGAAAAAGTCCGAGGAAGATGGTAATGGCGCAGCATAGACGTGCTGAGACGAGTCGACAGCAAATGAGCAGTCAAAGAAATGGTTAATTTGGGAGAGCCAATGGATCTTCAAATCGGAGAGGATCTTTAGCTCGAAAGGCATTTGTGGCGACACCAAGCCGGATTCGAGGGTGATTCCGTTAATGAGCAGCGAAAACGAGTCACAAAGGCTGCTGTCGGGTTGGAAGTCGTCATAGAAGTAGTTCAAGATCCAGTGCCTTAGAACTACAAATGTCCTTAGAAGAACCAACTTGCCGATTTTCTCTGTCTCTGGGCTGCTTGAGTTGACATAGTGCAAGGCCCATATCAATCTGGTGAGAAGCAACTCGAGCACAGTGCGGGAATCAGAAAACGTTCGGTAGGTGAGGAAAAAATCGCAGATCAAGTTATAATCAATCACCTCGGGAGACGTCAACTGTACTATCAATGCCATCAACGTGGCCAGGCTCACAAGCTCGGGGTTCTCGTGGTCAAACTTCACCACGTCCGCATGGGTGTGCTTCAAGCAGGGGAAGTATCTCAAGTCGTCAAATATGCTTTCGTTGTGGCGGTTGTAGCCAAAGTTGCCGTTGGCGGCGGAGCCATGTCGTCTGTTATCGTCTGCTTCGGGTGGTCGCTGCTCGTCTGTGTCTGGCCTGGAATTAGCAATGTCCACCGGGTGGCCAAGAACGTCTGCTGGGTTTTTTGGGCTGAGCTGGCTGGGCGTCCGGCACAAGATGTGGTTGTGTTTTCTGGACGAGCTGCTCACGCAGTCGTCGTGGATGTCGCTGTGGTCACTGATGATTTTGTTGAGCGAGTCGTTGATGTTGTCGCAAAACGTGCCTTCCTCGCTGATACTTGGCGCCGGAAGACTCCATTTGTCAATGTTGGAATCATCCATGGCCGGCCAAATTAGGGCTTGCTTTGCGTTTCTGAGTCTATGGGGAGACTGGGTGGTTCGTGAGCGCAACAGGTAAATTTGGAGCCAAGCGGAATTGCAATAGAGGGGAGGGGATTATAATTGGGACACGCGGCTTGGGCAAGGAGCGGAACTGGTTCAATGCAGTTTTGCACGGGATGTGTTTCGTGTGGTTCTCGAGTAAAGAGAGAGTTTCCGGTGTTTTTTTTTCTTTTTTTTTGGGAGTGGGTCGAGTGTTTTGTTTATGTGTGTTTGTTTTGAAGTGCGCGGCTTCTGCCAAAGCCCGCGCAGGCTGCCGCGCAAAGGTGCCAAGCTATGCGGAGAGAAACTCGCTGGAAACCACAACGAGACGAGCCAGAAACGGGGCTCAGCTTGCGTTTGGTCCGGCGTCTTGCAGATGTGGTACGTGGTGCTTATGGTTTTATATTGAATACGCTCTATTTCTGCGGTACGTTTCCGTATCTATCGAGTAGACGTGCTAATGCTTAGAGTCGTTTGTACTGTATACACTTTCCGGTGTGCGCCGTTTATGCTTCAGCTGATGGGGCCCGGTGAGTGCCTGGGGAAACCTCTACTGGAGCCATGTGGGGCAGGTGGCCCTCTCTATGGCGATTCGTGTATGAGGTCCGTTCTGTATTGGAAGTTAACGAGTATATCCGCTGCTTTCATTGGCCCCTTCACGATTGCCTCTGACTGATAACCTGTCTCAAAGCTGCAAATGGCGACTGCTGGAACTGCTGGTCCAGAAGCACCCGTGAAAACTGCTCGTTCTCGGCCTGGAGCAATTTGGCGTGGCCAGTGTGTTTCTGTGCGTTCGGCGTGTTGGCGGGCCTGGCCGCCTGGCTTTCCACGTACTCTCTTCTTTCCGTGGCTGGCTTCTCTGTGACAGGCCCGACTTCCGGTAGGCTCGAGAAGAGGTCGTGCATCTTTGGCTTCAACTGTTCTCGTTCTTTTCTGTTCCGCCTACGCTTTGCCGACTTGGAAATGCCGCCCGAGAGATTGAACGTGACCTTGGAGGCCAACCGCTCAGTGAAGGACGTCTTTCTGGCCTGCTGCTTTTCCTTTTTGCTTGTTTTCAGTAGCTTCAAAAGCGGGTTTTCGTGCTCTTCGCCACCTGCCTGTTCCCGCTTGAAGTGCTCGATTCTGTCTCTGCTTGAAAGGGTCTTCCTGTTGGACCTGGCGCGTAGATTTGTTTTCTTCTTGATGGCCTAGATGTCAGTAATTGTCCAAGCATCGTATGTGCGTTATTGAGACGACTTACCATTGTGGGGTTTCGTTTGAGGTGCTTTCGGGATCGTTTGAGATGCTTTCGGGAGCTGCGTTTTGAGATGACTTTTTCTCATGCGTGAGATGCCTGTGTATCGTCTCACCAGCTGAACGAGTCCTGAGAGCGTTTGAGAACACAGCCAGAAGAAACCAACGCAATGTGAAACACGACGCGTATCGCTCCAAGTTGTTGCATAACAGAGGAGATGGTTCTTTGCTCCTTTAGTCGTTTTTCTTTTGTGTCTTTGTCTCGTTTAATGGAAGCGCCGCCTCTGCGAGCGCAATTCTCACTTTCCTCCATACGCAGCCAATTTCTTCTTTTTTGCACCCAAGTGGCAGACAATAGGCAACAAATCTAGACCACTGATTATCATAATGCTGGGATTAACCAAACTCCCTCACGAGTGTCGTGTTTGTAAACATTACCATACTAGGCTGACCTGTATTTTAACTACAAGAAACGACTGGTTTGATTTGTGTTCTGTTCGCAAAAGTGTAGTGTAATTTCGTAATTTCTTATATCCGCGAGGGTTTGTAAGTCGGCATCCAATGGACACAAAGCCGCCTCCAGAATCCTCTAAACCATATAAATACGCGGGTTTCCCTTAGCATTATTTTCCATTGCTTATAGCTCGTGCCCCCTTCTGTCCTCTGACTTCAGTGCAGTGAACGAAGAATCTACCTCTCCGCAACAGGCTCGTTCTCGCACTCGTTCTTCTCATATTCTCCTGTACCAAGACGAGATGAGCGAGAAAACATAGCTATTCATTTCAGCTCCATTTGAAACTGTCGAACACACAGAGAGAAACGGTGCAAACTGCCCAAATTTGGCCTCGAACAAATACACTAAATAGAGGCATCATCATTGTTTTTCCCACGCCATCCCAAGCCTTGGCTCTGACAAGTTGGCCTCCTCTCATCTGTCAAGCCTAGGAATCTCTTCGCCATGAGTTGGTCCGGAAGCGAGCTCTCGCATGGTGGCTCCCTTCCAAAGCTTCCGGGGCTCCATTCAGATCCACAATCGCCGCGGCTACGAAATCAACTGCAAGAAGCCAGCGAGATGCAGAATATCAGTGAGTCCCAAGACATTACCCCAGAGCTAGACAAGAAACGAAAACCTGGAGCAAGCCTGGGTTCGAAAACATCTGTAATTGACACCACTCACGAGGCCGACTCGACAACCGGCAGCAGTGTGTTGGCTCCAGAAGAAGAAGAAGAAGTTGAGCCGTCCAAGATTTCTGCCTATGCTCGGCTAGATTTCGATAACTACACGTTCTTTGTGCAAACACTCCAGGTTGTTTTGGGGCGCAAATCCGGCCATGAGCTTCATACTTCATCCCATCATTCAGTCGATGTCCATTTAAGTTCGAGGAAAGCGATCTCCCGTCGTCACGCAAAGATTTTCTACAATTTCGGCACGCAGCGCTTTGAGATCTCTGTGTTGGGCCGCAACGGTGCATTTGTCGATGATCTGTTTGTTGGAAAAGGGCTTACTGTGCCATTGGTCGATAGTACAAAGATCCAAATCGGTGACATCCCTTTTACATTTGTCTTGCCGTCGGTAGATGCTAGTGAATCCGGCAGCAAACCTGGGAACCCGACGAAGTTCTTCAATCCCACCGAAGCTCTTAATCTACGCACAAACCTATACCTGGGATCGTCCTCCCCAAAGCGTGATAGCTCGAGGTCTACTCCTGCGGCAGAACCTCTCAAGAAGCAACAAAACGCAGCCCGCAGAAATTCAAAGGCAGACATTGTGCGGAGGTTGTCAATTGCTAGGCGCAAGTCTTTGGCATCATCGTCCAATGAGGAGATTTCCAAGCTTTTGAAAGAACTTGAAGCCATCAATGCCGGTAAGATAGATGATGTAGGTGACGAAGATGATCATGACCTGGCAATTCTTGATGACGATTTCATGGGGCTCACGAAAGAAGAGCTTCAGAAAGAAGAGGATGAGATTGACAAGTTGGTCAAACAACATAACCTTGCCCAAGGCGTTGATATTAGTAATGACCATCTGGAACCCTCTCATAGCAATATCCACAAAAGCATTGATGTTGATATCAACATTCTTGACCAGGAAGTGGCTTCCTTAGCTCCACTCATCGACGCACATAGCGAACACAGTCAGCTCAAGAGTCTGCATGAAAGATCAAGCTACACCACTAATTCTGAGCTGCAGAATAGAGCGGGTTTCGAAAAGAACCGAAACCTGCCGTATTACGAAGCCAGCGACGGGCTGCGTGCAACGCCGTTGATGGGCAAGCCCGCTACGATCCAGCCACCAGCAAACAGAGTCTATGGCCGCCAGTTTGTGGGACAGCTGCAGGGGCATCAAGCGGGACCAATGGCTCAGATGGCTCAAGTGAGCGGGACATCACAAACCGGTACAACTCAGTACCCTCAGACGTACCATGGGAGCCCGTCGAGCTACACAGCTATGGGATTTGGTGGCTCCATATATGGTGCCTACGGCGGTCCACCACCTCCAAAACTTGACGTTGAGGTTGATGTAGTCTCCTCAGAACCTGCTTCTCGCCTGGTGATGCCTTACCGTGCAATTACCTTGGAGCACAACGAATGGGAATACCCCCCGATCTGTGTGTTCAAGAGCTCTGCATTGCCTACGTCAACTCCAAGTATACCCCTCAGGAGGAAGGAGGGATCACGTAAGCTAACACGTGTGCATAATGTCAAGGATATTCCGGAGCAATTCAGGACCAAACCGTCAGTTAGTATACTGGCAATGATTTCTACTGTGCTTCGCAGCTTGCCAGCTGGAAAGAAGGGCCTCTCGTTGAGCGAGATCCATGATGGCATCAAGGATTTATTCCCATACTACCAATATTGTCCAGACGGTTGGCAACTTCCAGTGACTCACAACGTGAAATTCAACAAGATGTTCAGCGCTGCCAGCAAGTCAACGTTTGAGTCGGAATGGCTCTGGGTCATTGACGAACATTACGTCGATGAGAAGGAAAAAGTACGGAAAAAACAGCAGGAGCTAGCAATGGCAAAAACAAAGGAGGCTGCACTCAAGTCCGTGGACTATCGGCATCCACAAGGCACTCCACTGTACAGCCCTCTTGGAAGACCTTTCATGCTGCTGGACAGCCACTACGGCGGACGTCCTTATGGTGCTGGCGCTGGTGCTGGTGGCTCTCCTGCTCAATATTACCTGAACTCTAACGGGTCGGTGCTGAGGTCACTTGCCGAGGTTGCTAGTGACGTTAGGCGTGAGGGCCCTTTTTCCCAAACAAAATACCCAATCAGTTCCTACGCTGGGGGGATCCGACATTTTGGCTCAGAATCACTTGCACCAGATTCCGAACGCAACCTTGGAACCATCAAAGATCAGCTTGCGGCTAACCGTGCACGCACGGGATCAGCTGGTCCTTCGGCTTCATCCACAGGATCTGCTACTAGCACTCTGGGTGCTACAGATGGAGTGCGCTCACCCTCAGTAGGGGCTGTGGCTTCGGCAACTGCGGCGGTAGCTGGGTCTGCCTCATCTGTGCTCCCGAAGATGAATGCCGACACTAAGAAGTCGCTCACATACTTGCAGAAAGAGTTGTTCTCGCTCTATAAGGCTCGCAAGCTCTCTTATAGCACTGCAATCACCACTGAAATCATCACCAAGGCGCTTGCTACCACCATTGCGCAGGTCAACATAATCGGGTCTAAAGCAGGGTGTGGTGACAATGCATTAAGCTTTCTTGTGGACAAGGCGCCTCAGCAAGTGAGCAAGATCTTGGATATTGCCTTGACGAAATCCATCAGAGAAAAGCAGGGTATGAGTTCTTCTGGTAGCAGCAGGGCACTGACTCCTGTAGCGCAAAATGCGCAGAAGGAAAGTTCACCTACGGAAAGTAGCCTTTCATCTACATCAAGACCGGATTCAACTGTTCAAAACACCACTCAAAATAGAGCGCTCATATCTGCACCAGTACCCTCTGTGGCCACGCCAACAGCAGCTGGACTAAGCAACAGCGTTTCATCGAAAAGCGAGACACTGGACACTGGCACAGTGACACCCGAAAGAACACTGACGGGACTCGCAAAGCCTCTGACGTTTGCCTCGGGGCTCACGCGGCCCTCGTTTGCAGGGCTTTCGAAACCACAGACATTTTCCAAGCTGGGAGCATTAGCCAAACCACCACAGTTTCTCTCCAATAAGCCCCGTCTTGGCGATAAGCGATCCACCGATGATAATGATGACGAGGCGAAAAAAGCGGTAAAGTTAGGTGAATGAGAAAGGCTGCAATCGTGGGATAAAATGTGCCAAGGATGGATGAAAACACATGGAACGGAAACTAAAGCAAGAAGCGATTCGCAGTTTTCAGAGGAGAATCATGGAAGAATTTTGCAGTAAACTTGGCTGTATTCATCTTAAGTTAGGTTAGTTAAGTGAAAAGTACAGACATAAATTATAGTGGAACTTATGATGCTTGGTCTATTTCGCACCCAATTGCGGCCAATGTGCGAAAGCCCAACCGTGAATACTGGTGATGTCATGTTGGGGATGTGAGGCAGTACTGAAACATAGGTGAAATTAACATGAAGCATCCTTAAGTTTTCGAGGAAATTTTTTAAAAAAAAAAAAAAAAAAAACCAGCCGCAATGGCTACAACTTAAAGTAGGGGTACCATTGCTGGCTCACCGCTTTGGACGAGCGCGGCCATGTATTGTGGTGCTGCATATAGAGCTGCTAGTGGCGATCTCGCTCACCCAACTCCACCCATTCTAACCACATTAGCGCCAACAGAAAACCACGCCTTTATTCATTGGCGGGTCCATCACTGCAGATTAATATTTTTGTTTTTGTGTTAAAAACACAAGTCACGGGCTATAAATTGACAGCATATCCGCTTTGGACGCTTTCTGTGTTTCCCTTTTTACTCGTCAGCCTTCTTCGCCACGATTAACTAGGTGTCTGACTGTCAACGCCATTACACTAAAATGAATACAATTGCCAGTCAATTCACACAATCCGCAAGATCCCGGCTTCGTGAGGAATATGAGGGGGGCAGCGCAGATTATGCTGGTATGCCGAAATTAAATTTGGCACCCAGTATCGAAGTGCCTCCAATCTCCAAACCAACCGAGTTTTTGAGAGCACATACAGATGACGCCTCCAACCCCGATTGCAAGATTAAGATTGCTCACGGAACGACGACCTTAGCGTTCAGGTTTCAAGGTGGAATCGTAGTTGCGGTTGACTCTCGTGCCACAGCGGGTAACTGGGTGGCATCTCAGACGGTGAACAAAGTGATTCGCATCAACCCGTTTTTGTTGGGAACCATGGCAGGTGGTGCCGCCGACTGTCAGTACTGGGAAACATGGTTAGGCACGCAGTGCCGGTTGCATGAGCTACGTGAAAAGGAACGGATCTCGGTGGCAGCAGCTTCCAAGATCTTGAGTAACTTGGTGTATCAGTACAAAGGCATGGGGCTATCCATGGGTACCATGGTCTGTGGCTACACTCAGAAGGAGGGACCTACCGTGTATTACGTTGACTCCGATGGAACAAGGTTGAAGGGAGATGTGTTTTGTGTCGGTTCTGGACAGACGTTTGCCTACGGAGTGTTGGACTCTGAGTACAAATGGGATTTGAGTGTGGAAGATGCCTTGTACTTGGGGAAGAGAAGCATTTTAGCGGCCGCCCACAGAGACGCCTTTTCTGGAGGCTCGATCAATTTGTATCATGTAACAGAGAGCGGATGGGTTTACCACGGCAACCACAACGTGGGGGATGTGTTTTATGAAATCAAGGAGAAAGAGCAGTCTTTCAGCAATGTTGATGGATAGAGACAGCTACATAGAGGTCCTGAGGAGGCCAATACACGGATTGCAAGAAACAGGGCCGGACAGAGATCATGGCCGGACGCTGGGTGGAGAGCAATGTGCGAGGGCACGAGCCCTCGGTGCACCTGAGCACGTGCTCGAAAAGTGTGCGCTCCCCATTCTCAACAGTGGGCGGCGCACCTCCAAGCGCACCATCAAAAAAAATTTCAATCCTAATCCTCTCTCATCACCCACGAAGAAAACAGCCAAAAATGTCTGCTCAAAACCCTATGCGTGAGTTGCGTATCGAGAAGTTGGTCTTGAACATCTGTGTCGGAGAGTCCGGTGACAGATTGACCAGAGCCTCCAAGGTCTTGGAGCAATTGTCCGGACAGACCCCAGTTCAATCTAAGGCTAGATACACTGTCAGAACGTTCGGTATCAGAAGAAACGAAAAGATCTCCGTGCACGTCACCGTCAGAGGTCCTAAGGCTGAAGAGATTTTGGAGAGAGGGTTGAGAGTCAAGGAGTTCCAATTGAGAAGAAGAAACTTCTCCGAGACCGGTAACTTTGGATTCGGTATTGACGAGCACATCGACTTGGGTATCAAGTACGACCCAGGTATCGGTATTTACGGTATGGACTTCTATGTTGTCATGGGCAGACACGGTGCCCGTGTTGCCAGAAGAAAGAGAGCCAGAGGAGTTATTGGTAACTCGCACAAGACCAACCAGGAGGAGTCCATCAACTGGTTCAAGCAGAAATACGACGCTGATGTGTTGGCTAAATAAAGGGGACGTTGTGAATAATATCTGAATATAATCTTTCTGATGTGAGGTTTACTGTAGAGTGTGGAACAAGAGATGGTATGACTGGAAGCATTACTAGAAGACCATTTGCAAAAAAACAAAACCAGAAAAATTCTTTAACAAATAGAACGGACAGCAGCAACTAGCTGGGGATTTAAAGGAAGTGTAATACTGCTAAATCATAGAAATTGTATTGGGTTTAAATACCTGACTACTTACCAAAAACGTCTGTGGGAAGCAGGATCAGACAAGGGACCTCTTTGCTTGATCTTGCTGCTCCATATACAGCGGTTGGAAATACACTTGGCGCAGGCACCAAATTTGTCAGTACCTGGCCAGCAATGCATATGCTTCAGACACGGCCTCAGTGTGCAACGGGCGTTCCTCTTTGAGAAAACGTTGCCTGGTGCCAGCTGCTTTTCATCCCAAGAGTCCTGTACTTCCTCAACGATAGCCAGGTAATTGACATTGTAGTCGTAGCCTGGAAGCTTGTCTATAGGGTCCAATTCGACGTGGTCTTGACTAGAACCCTTTTCAAGTCTCAAGATCTTGGTACCGTCGAGCACCTCCCAGATACCATCTTGTTGCGGCTCTAACATTCCGTTTATTTCGACGAAAGCAACCATGTTCTCGTCAAGGCCTGGGCGGATCACGTCATATTCATCTTCGATAGGAATCGACAATGGAACGTGGGTGGCCAGGCACAAGGATGCCAAAATAACGGAAACCAAGAAAGTGGACGAGTGAACCATGATGCTTAAAAGTGTTTGAAGCTTGAATTGCTACACCAAAACTTTCAGCAAGGCGTCTTTGATGACTTTATATACGATATGGTCCAGCAGTGAAGCTCTGTAGAGTGAAACAGGGGCGTTGCAATTTCATGTGTTGAATTCCAAGTTCGTCCTACACCAGTTTCCATAATCAGATATCGTCTGAGAAACAAAGAGTTATTGCCGAATAAGAAAAAGAACGCAAGAAGCGTACTACAATAAAGGCACAGCACAAAAAAAAGTTAAAAAAAAAGAGACAATGAAATGAAGTAAGTTAAAATAAAATAAACTACGCAGAAGACAAGTAAGCAAACTACAACAGATAGTTACAATAAAGAAAGATAGACACATTGACAGATCGAAAAATAAACAAACAAACACAGCCCCACGAACCAGAATGTGGGACAGCTGACGTTGAGCGTTGATCAGAGTCACTAGCCTCAGCTTGGGTGTGTTTTAGTGATGGAATGTTACAGCGTTCGAATCTTTGTAGACCGGCCCAAGTCCGTATGCGATTTTGCATCCATTGCGCCCACCGTGCATTCTGCTTACAGCTTCCTGTGGGGGCCCAGTCAACGGCAAACACCGTTGTTGAGCGGTTGGCCAGAAACCGCCAATGCGGCCGCTTGATCTCAGGTTGGCCTGCTTTTGCTTCGACGTTTATTTCCGACCACTTTTGGTGTTTCTGGTTTTTTGCATGGAGGTTTAGTTTTCAGGCCCTGGGCATTTACCCAACTATTCGCGTTACCTGGGCGAAAATTAGGCGAAGGCATGAACGCAGCGCAGAGAAGTGGTGAGACTTTCGTTAAGACAAAACGAAACAAAACGAAACAAAACGCAGCTGAAACACGCTCCTTGCTGAATTGGTCATTATTCTACGAAGCAGAGTTTGTCAGGGTATTTCAGGTGGTTTTTGGTCGAATTTCCGCCGTTCTGTGGTTCCGCTTTGGGTGCGACTGCTACAGCGACAGGCACTTCTGCACCAGTTCTGCACCACTCAGCTACAGCTTGGAATTACGTCACGCTATTCCACTCGGGTTTTTTTGTTTCAGGCCTCGTTGCAATTTCAAAACTCTGCTTCTGCCATCGGTGACATTTTTTCTGGTTTTGTGTTTTTGCTGGTGCTTCCATTTGCTGTCATCGAGACTTCTGCTGCTAGCTCCACAGTCTTGGTCCAGCCGCACTGCACATAGCCCGCTCTACCTAGCGATCAGCCAGATCTCCTATCCTCAACTACCCACCACTAGCTCTCATGATCTTCCACGAGAGCGAAATTGTCGACTACTTGCCTCGTATGTATTTGAGCGGAGAACGCGGGCCCAGCGCAGGGGACACGCCACGTGTCTGGCTGTGGGCCGCTGGAAACCCCAGCAAATCCTGTTACAAAACGCCATCCCTCGACTTCCTCATACTAACCCAAAGACATCGATGGCTTGATTACAGCCGAAGAGACACACGCTGTAGAGCAGCTCATCGAAAGGGAAATGTCCCAAAATCTGCACACACTACACCCGCTGGTCCGGGAAATCACTCCGCTCTCTGAGCATCCGCCGCTCTTGATGAAAACAGTCGAGCAGATGGAGTTGGAGGACCCTGAAGCGGCGCACGAACCGGGACTGCGGCCTGCCATTTTGCTAGACCGCTACACCGAGTTCCAGGACGCCGACGAAGACGTCGACCGTAATAGGTTGTACACGACATTGTCGTATGCGGTTCTCAGAGAGAGAAACGCCCAGCTCAACCAAGAAAACGCTGCCGAGCTCTTGCGTAGCCAGGCGCTCGTGAATGCTCGCACGGAAGAGGTGGTGGAAATGCAGCTGCAAGAGCTTCTGCGCAAGCGGCTGCGTGTGGAGGAGCTCAACGGCTCCCGAAGTGCCAAGCAGATCCAGTTCCAGCCGGTTGCTGGCTATTTGGAGCAGCGATGGAAAGAAGGTGTAACTTCCCTAGTTGACCGCGGGATTGAGCTTCTGGTCAACAGTGCTACATGACTGGGGGATGCTTTAGATTTATGTGAAGTATACACTGGTCTCTGTGTGCCTGTGCCTAATGTGTCGAGTAGAAACCTGTACCTCGATTCACGAAGTCTGCTTGAAGCAGAACTAGAAAATAAAATGCAAAAAACTGGCGTTAACTGAACATCTGTCAGGACGATTATCTGTTTATCTGTGTGTGACCAAGTGCCAGTTGGCCCGAGGCCCACCAACATGCCAAGAGCAACTTTGAAAAGAACATCGTCCAGCAAGCGCTCTCTTGATGCGGTGTGCTGTATAAGCATTTGATTTAGGTGTTGTCGACTCTTGGCGTGCGTTGTCTGTCGTCACGTCAGCGCCCTTGTTTTTTGGTCAAGCGCAGGTCCATCTTGGAGCTGCCCAAGTTGACGATCCTGGGACATCCTTCCCGGTGCTTCTCTTGGACTACACACTCGTGGCAGTAATAGGCCGGCGATCCCTGATCTGTGCCCTCGCCGAAGTGTGTGCTACAAAGAATGCAACGTTGTGCCAAGTGCCCAAGCGAACACCCATCACATACTCGCACCTTGGCGGTGGGCTTGACAAAAGAATCGCACATGGGACATTTGCCGTCGCACAGAGAGCAGAGGAACCCGAAATGCGTTCCGGGCCGCTTCATGCACTGGATGAGATCAAACTGGTGTCTAGACATGATCCCCAAACAACATAGGCCGTGAACGAGAACAGAAGAGAGAGAAGACCTGCACCAACACGCACGTGACTTTGACCACGTGCACCACCCGCCTACTGCCATGTCGTTTCTCCTTGGAACACGGGGTGTCTTGAGTTCTGGAATAGCGGCGAGTCAATCGCTGATGTGACTCGGCGTATTCTGTGTCCTGTGTGCTGTTCCAAGCGTGGCAAAATACATATTGAGAGTAGTTGGTGCTCGCTGTAACGTGCGAGAGCCCGGCTGGGCCCTCACCCAGAGCCGGCTGCCGCATCACAGTGATCTACAGCGTAATAACGTAATCGCCTCAAACACAAGACCAAATAATATCTGCCAAACGTGTAGATTGCAGGAGACCCACAGCACCCCAAACAGTGCTCTTGTTCCGATTTTGCGCTACACCACTTTTCCCCGTGCTCCATGGAGTGCCCCATCTGCCTCGAGGCCATCGACCACGGGTCTGACGTGGGCCGCATTCAAGAATGCCTCCACGAATACCACAAAACATGCATTCTCCAGTGGTCAGAACATTCAAACCTGTGTCCAACATGTCGCAAACCATATCACGCAATTGATATGCTTAAGCTGGGCTCGCCTCAGGTTGTGTTGCACTGCGTGTCTGTACAAGACCGGCTTTTACACAACGATGCCATCAACCACATTCCGTCCGAATACGTGATACCCAGGCCAGTATATGGAAATGTGCACCAGCTGCAACGGGATGTGGACCATCGTGAAGACACAGAGCTGGCTCTGGCCGGCGTTTGTCTTGTGTGCTCCAGTTCACTGTACTCCATGCGCCACTCACCTATGGTTTCATGTATAAGTTGTGGTGGCAAGTTTCATATCCGATGCTTGGGGACCAGCGATGATGTTTCATGGTTTTGTCCTGTTTGTGATTGCTACCACGAACTTCCTGCCCCCGTTTACCGAAGAAGCCGCTGGCAAAGTCGCCCTACAACTGGAGCAACTCCGTCATATGCTCACCATACTGAAGCTAATGTTGAGGGATACGTGGCGGCTGGTGCGGAGACCACTGTCGGTGTGTCATCAGTGTTAGAAGAGGACTTCGAAGATGCCGGAACGGTGGGTCTTCCCGCCCGCTCCCGAGCAGCTGTGTGGAATGGCGGAGTGCTACTCCGAAGACGTGCTCGAGAGTTGCAGCTGATGACTCCCGAGGTGGCCAGCTCTTGGGACTTGCTCGAGTCTGCACGCAACGGTTCTCTGGACGACGCTGTGCTTCCCGTGAGCCTGGCGCCGGCTCATTCAGGTCCCACAAGGAAGAGACGTCGCGGCTGGAGGAATCGTTCAGGTTTGGGATCAGAGCAAAAGCTAGACCCCTCAACAAGCTCTACGCCCCAACAAACTAATGATATGCTGAGATCAATACCAAACGTCCCACCTGAATCAGCAGCTGACTCAGTGTCCGGGTCTCTGTCAGAGGCTGGCACTTGCACACAGTCAATTGGTGACACAAGCGAATCTCAAAATACCGCCCCTAGCAGAATTGCATCACTTATAAGACAAATTAAGACAAGGCAACCATCTGGGCTGTATCCTTCACTGGAAAACTCGCATTTGGCGCAGGTACGCTCTACTGACAGCCCATACCCGCCTATGCTAGCAAGTTCATCTGTTTCAACTCTTGCGAGCTCTCCAGCTAGCTCGTCTGAAACTGAAAACGCACCAAATAAAGCGCCAGATGGGTCTGTTCTTACGTTCGAGGAAAAGGAGGCCGTACAGCGACATGTACGAAGTTGTCTTTTACCTTTATATCGGGGAAACGGCTCGCAAGAAAAGCGGATCAACAGCGAGGACGAATACATCCACATCAATAAGAGCGTATCCCGACAGATTTACTCACACATATCGAACCTGAGGGCAGATGGCTATGAGTCGGAAGGCAGCTTTTTTGATGAATCGAACGGAATTCTAAAGCTGTTGGTTCGAACTCATGTTGAGGGCTGGACCCTCAAATGAACTAGCATTGGGTGAAATCTGGAACCACGACTTGTTTCAAGAGCGGTTGCAAAATGGATGTTAGAATGCCTTGCTATTTATATCAACTATATATTCTTGCCTGTGTGCAAAAGCAATCAACTGTCTAGTTGTCCAAAGCACGGTCTGCCACTTATTTCTTGAAGTTCTTTTCCTACACCCTGCTTGCTGATCCTGCAATAAGTTTCATATATCTCGCTATATGCTTGAATAATGCTGGATTATGCGCCCTGTCTTCTTCTGGGGCCTTTAGGCCTGGAAAACTTCTTACTGGAGCTCTCGCTCGAGCCCGAGCCCGATGCCGAGCCCAGTGCCTTGTCGAGCACTGTAGCATTGATCTCATCAAAGTCTCCAACCTCTATAACCTCAACTACTTCTTGACCAGGCAAATAGTCCTGTTTCAAATGTGAAAGTAATCCCTGTTTATTGGCAGCGTACATGATGCGGGACTTCACTTTGCATCCCGATGGGCACGCGTAAATGAAAGCCAACTTACCGTCTTCATGCCCATATAGAATATACGCCGGCTCCGGTGACAGCGAAGAGCTAGTAGCCAGGGAAATCGACGATACTAGGTCTGAGGGAGAAACGTCTTTGAGTTGGGCACTAAGCCTCAAAGTTTCTGCTACAGTATCGATGTTCATCAATACCACTTGTCTAAGCAAGTTCGTCCCAAGCACAACTTCAAGTTCTGGTTCAACCTTGAAAAACAACGAAGTCTCTGTCTTTTTATGCATACTTGGCAACTCTCGCTTATATGCACTGGCTGTGGACTGGGAAAGGGTCAAATTCTGCAACGAATTGAGGTTCTGTATGTCCCGTTCTTTGGCGGTCAAAGTTGAGTCCTCGTCACCCGTTGCAATTGCCAACTTGAATAGTTCGGGCTTCAACTCTCTTAATTCCGAGAATCCGAGAACGTGGGCTTTAGAGAAGTTATTGCCTAGTTGCTGAAGGAGAGTGTTTTTCGTAGACGCATAGAGCATTTTATGGCGGATAGGGGCCACATCGGGAATGAAGCTCACGAAGTAACGTGTAGAACTTACTCCATCAAAGATAACCGCAAATCGAGGGGATGGAAATATTGAGGAGAGATATTCCTCAAGTGATCCCAAGACGTCTTCAATGTTCGAGCCGGAGGGTTCGGGGAACTCTTCATCCCTGACCAAAATAGTGGAATCGTCCGAAAGAGTGATGACAATTGTCAGGTCTTTCTTTGCATGCAAATGGCTAAGAAGCTCGTCAGAAGCCTTTATACCTGATTGAGTTGACATTGCCAAATACAGAGATATCTTTTATCCCAAGTGACGCACAAGCTGAGGCATGGTTGGTGCAACACACTCAGGCTGCTGCGCGCCATGTACAAACCTACATGCATGCATCATTACATTTAAGTTGAAGGCCGTGGCATTTAAGAAGGGCTAACTCATCCACCATGTATAAACGTCTCCTACAACCAACCGGGAAACGGTATTTTGCGCATTCAATAGCCAAGACTAATTTATTTGGTGGCGGCAAGCCAATCTTTCCGCACAACTACCAGGCGCCGGGCAACAAACAGGAGACGGTGAGTAATCCCGTGGATCTCTTAAAAAAGAACGATATTCTCATGTACTCACAAAAGCCAATCACATACATCGAGTCCGTCAAGCCTGACAGTTTTCATTTGGCGAATAACGTTCTCATTCGCTCTCCGAACGACAAAGGCGAAGTGATTGGAACCCTACTCTTGGAGTCTGAAAGTTTCGAGGTGAATCTCTCACATGGAGGATACAAGATTGTCAACGGCTTTATCGTAGAATTTCTCGAATCGCAGGTGCTAAGTATCTTTAGCAAAATACACCCTAAGCCTGAGATCTTGGTGGTTGGCCTTGGCAAAAAATCGCGTGTGCTTTCAGAACAAAATCGCAAGTACCTAAGTGGGTTGGGCATTCAACTTGAGTTGGGAGATTCGAGACACGCCGCCCGAGTCTATGACCTCTTGGCCACAGAACGGCCAGGTGTCATCGCAGCGTTGCTCTTGCCTCCCAACGCATAGGAAAAGAATATTGGGGCATAATTAGTTCATATATTTATCGTACGTCAAGTAAAAAAAAAAAAAAAAAATATTAAGTAGTCAGAGGTAACCTAGCGTCTTGCTGCCTTGCGAGACTTGCCCTTAGGCCTGGAGTGCTGTGCACTGAAGTCAGCTTCTGCGTCAGAAGTCTCGGAGACCGAAAAGTTGAGTAGATGCGAAGTATTGGGAGATTTTTGAGTCTGGTGATAATGATGCAAGTTATGGTAGAAAAACCCCAATGATTCTCTACTAGAAGGTGATGATTCTTCTTGGATGAACGAAGTGGATGCAGAATTGATGGTGTTTTCTCGCTGAGGTGTGCTCATAAGCATGTTCATAATAACAGCAGGCTGCTGCTGTTGGTGCAGCCCAGGGTGCTGGTGCAAAGGTTGTTGATGTTGATGTTGATGTTGATGCTGATGATGATGATGATGCTGATGATGTTGCGATAATTGTTGCTGGTGCTGAGCTTGTCCATGCGTTGCATGCACTTGCTGGTGAGACATGTCTTGTTGAAGGGCATGCTGTGCAGCCTGTTGGAGCGTGAGCGTCTTTGGCGGAGGAGGCATGTATTCCTTGGTTGCATGTATGTCGGCGTGAAACAGGTTCTGCGCTGATGTGGTCTTGTCGGTGGAACTTATTCCAATCCCAGCGTAACCAGTCCCAGAAGCATGCGGATGCGTAGCAGGAGACATTCTAGTGAACAGATTATCAAGCAAAAACTTGCCATTAGGCGTCGAAAGCAACCCACCTTGCATCATATCAAATGATGCATGATCAGCAGTTGTCATATTAGAGTTGCTGGTATTCACCGTGGAATTGGTCAACAAGCTGAATTCCCTGGAAGTGTTCATCGATGTGTTGAAGTCTTGTGACATTGAGAAAGATGAGGCAGGATGATATGCACTGTTACCGTTACCATTGCTGCCAGGATTGCTTATTCCACCATGCATGACACCATTTTGGCCCACGTAAGAAGCATTCCCGCTGCAAACTTGCAACAAAGACCCATTTTCTGGTTTTCCGCATCCATGTGGGCCGCCACCTCCACCCAGTCGTTTCAAGTCGGCTCCAAGCAGTTTAAAATCGCCGTCTCGGCCTTTATTCTTTTTCTTATCAAGCTTGCGGTCCAATTTCTCGCTGCTCGAACCACTGTTGCCGCCCTTTTTCTTTTTGCTGTTCATCAAAGTGTGCACGTCTGTGAATACAATCTGAAATCGATTCATACCACCTTGCTGGTTTTTTGCTGGTTTTTTGGCTCCATATCCCGCAGAATCAGTAGTCGCAACAGCCTTCTTCACGGGTTTAGGCTTATTCTCAGTGAAAATGCCCATTACAGGTTCTGAACTGATACATGTTCCCTCCTTTTTTGGTGTTGGGCTTGGAGGCTGAATTGATTTATGCGGCCTCGTCTCTGTTGGAGACTTGACTGCACTCGACATGATTACGGTTGATGGTGACGAAACTGGATGTAAGTTTGCTGGGGTGGTAAGCTTATTCTTTTCATTCAATGACACATTCAATGGAGTTTTGTTCACTGTTGACGCAGGAACTTCTCGAAGTACACCTCGCTTCGAAGGAGTCACGAAGTGGGCATTGTTACTGTTCATAGTTTCCTTATCCTCAACCTCCAAGTGCAGATCATTTTCTCTGTCGTGCTGCCCATCTGACTCATCATCATCACTCAACACGTCGGACGCCTTTTCGTACTTTTTCGTCGGATGTCGAGCTGGAGTATCTAGCTGGGTAATAGACCGCTTTGGCTTGTGAGAAAATGCTTGTTTTGTCTGCGAAAGTACGGACTTCAACTTTGGATCTGTAGAGCCCCGCCAATCGGCATTGAGATTAAACTTTGACGGCGTCATTGACTCCACTTTGCCCGGAGAATTTCGGATAGGTGAATCCATAAAGAAATCAGCCATGTGCATGGACTTGTCGTAGAAGGGTGTGAAATTGGCTGTGCTCCAGATGTTAGAGCCACTTCCGGGATTGCCGCCCATGTTTATGTTGTGAGTGAAGAAAGGCGTCAAGTTGAGGTTGCCGTAGTCATATTCAGCGCTTGGTACTCCGATACAATTACCACTCGTGGATTTACCCAAGGATGTGAAAATTTTGGAGTTGGGCGTGGAATTAATGGAGATCATTTCGTGGGTAAGAGTACGTGAGACAAACGGTGTCCAGCCGGTTACTGCTTGTGTAGTTGTCTGAGCACCTGAGGCCTTACTTTGGCCCAGAGCGCAGCTAGCCTGAGCCGAAGAGCATTTTGGTGTATCCTGCTTAAGTTTTTTCTCGGTTGAGTCCAGGTATGAGCAAATTAACGGGTCAATAACATCGGTGGAAGGGGAAGACATGGTACGGGATGAAGAGTTCTAAACCGAAATGGGTCGAAGGGTGGGACAAACAAGACTCTATTATTCTGGGACAAGATCTAAGCGAAAGCCAGGAGTCAGATATGGATCGAGTCTAGCGTCTGTCTGACCAGGGTCTGCTTATTGCTGTTCTCTGTTCACCTCGGCCCACACAATATCGGCACTAGATGTGGAATCAGAAAGGTATGTATGGACGTGTGTAATAAAAATCGGATATCGATGAGGATCGACGGAATAACTAGTACGTGGAGCTATATAGATTAGCTTCGGCGAATCACTTGTCTGTCTTGCAGTAGCAGGAGCTTCAATTTGTCGAAAGTTGATACGATAACAGATCGGAAGGAATAGGTAATAGCAAAAATGGACGACAGCGATCTTGAGCGGAGCGAGCAAATGAAAGAGCACAATAACCGTGTCAACGTCTCGATTTGAAGATCGGCGGAGATATGATGTGTAACAAAAAAGTTTAGATATCGAGTTTACTGACTCGGCAAACAATAACAATGCAAAAGGCGGTTTACCGAGAGCCTAGAAACAAAAGAAATGCGGGATACTTGTGATGTTTGTTTTTCGGCGCGAGAATCTTTTGTTACACCTGTATGGAGGCGCAAGTTGTTCGCGTTTTTCTGTGTAATCATGCAAGTGCCAACCAAAGAGCAATGTAAGTGTGAAAATACGCAGGGCGGAAACTGACCGTTCCTCTCACATCACAGAGGTCACACTGCGACATATAGAGATGCTTTTGCCGTTTTCAGCAGTTGGGGCAGACATGAACCAATAATCTCATGGTGCTCTATCGTCACATGCTCTCAATAGCGTGTAATACACTACGTAAGAATAAAAATGAGACTAACTACTGATTGAGCCCTCTTTCATAATGATACAAAAGTAAAACAAAACATGTTAAAAGAGGTTTTTTTTTTCCAAGCTAGAGCGAGAGAAATAATTAAGCGGAGGCCTTGTTCTCATCAGCCCATTCGTCCTCAGTGATTTTCAAGTTCTCAGCCTCCTCTGCTAATTCCTCGTCATCATAGTCCTCCTCGTGAGCGGCGAAAGACAAGGTTGGCTTGACGACAGCAGAGTCAAAAGTCCAGGTGGCCAATGCGTTTTCAGCGTCGATAATGATTTGCTTGGAGGACTCGTAGCCATCGTAAGCAGGTCTGGTCTCACCAGGGGTGACTGGAGCCTCGTCCAACAACTCCAACAAAGCCTTACCGTAACCAGCAATCAAGGCAATCTTCTCTGCGTGTTCACGAATGGAGTCGAATTGGTAGTTGAAAGCGGTCTTCAACTTCTCTCTGGTGATGTTGGACAACTGGGCCTCAGCAACCAAAGACTCAGCCTCAGCTCTGACCAACTCCTGCTCCAAGACGTTGATCTTTGGTGATTGAGGGTCCTTGTACTTCAAGTAAGCAATCTGATCGGTGATCTTTTGCTTTCTCTCTCTCGAAGGTTGCACAGAACCCTCAATGTCTCTGATAGACTTCATGGTAATTCTGTATTGGTCGTATCTGTCGATGAATTGGTCCTCCAACTCACCAATCTCGTAGATCAAAACACCCAACTTGTCAGTAATGTCAGAGATGTCGTCGTCGTTGGACTCACCCCACACCGACAACTGCTTGGCAACCTCTTTTCTCTCTCTGGCAGTGATCTCGATGGATCTCATCAAGTTCTTCTCCATCTTGATCAATTGAGCTAATTTCCTGGCCATTTCAGGACCCAAAGCTCCAGCAGCAGACTTTCTGATAGAGTGGGAGATCGACGACTTGCCAAAGAACTTGGACTTGGTCGACGATGGTGGTGGAGGAGGGGCCTGCAATTGAGCAGCAGTGGGAGCCCTCTGGGATCTCATAGAGTAAGTTCTATGCATTTTTGTAGGTGATAAGTGCCGAAAACGATAAAGAAAGAATGGGGAAAGACGTAGAAATTTGTGGTAGTTAAACTAGTGAGCCGGGCGACAAGGGCGGATATGGACGAGCGTAATACTTTGCTCGTGCAGGAGAGGGAGATAATAACCAGCCACTTTGAGAAAATATGTAAACAGAGAATGGGACGAGGAAGCAGCTTCGATGGGCCAAAACGTCTCAATTTTTTGGACGCATAACGAGTGTAGGCACTCAATACCCAAAACGTTTTAAGGTTTGGGAAATCCTGGGCCATTCTTGCTACGGGGAACCATTTGAACCCGCTGTTCGTTTTTAAGCAAAGAAAGTTCCAAAGAAGTAATGTCTGCAGGACAGAGCATTCTGCAGGTACGTGTGTTTCCGCCAGCACACGGTGAACACGGTGAAAGGGAGCAAGAGCACAAGGTCAGCTGTTCTACGTAGGACGGTACAAGGCGGGGGCTCAGGCGGTTTACAGCAAGTAAAAAGTTTCGGATGGTGTTGGCCAATCCTCATCACAGGACCCAAGCGAGTGTCCGTAAACGGAAAAAATTACTCTTAATCCGCAAAGCCGCGCAACCGTATGCGGAACACTTAGGGGCACGTCCTCGTTCAACAGCATCGTGCCACGCACACGTGAACTAGTCACGTGATAAACCGGTTCGAGCTCACCGGTTTTTCTTCCGGAGGTTGGCGTATTTTCCGCGAGCAGATTATTCCGGTGTGGCGCCTGACTCTGGTCGCGACCTTCCCATGGGTGAAAACGTCTGTCGCAATCATAGTGAACGGTCGGAAGCATGCGGAGGTTCAGAGCTCGACCACGGCAAGCGTTGTGAACAGCTTTGAGTCGATTTTCGCTTTTTTTTTTTCTAGTGCTATTGGTGGCGTATGGAGTTTGCAGTAGGCGCTGCGATTTTGTTCGGGATTTGGCCCGGCGTTTCTAGGTTGTGGGGAACCTTTCACCGCTTCTTTTCGCCAGGCATTTTGTCGAAAACGCCCTGCCGTAGTTCCCACTTACTCATAACCTGGAAGCACTAAGGAATCCACTCAAAATGTAGAACCGGACCGAAAACCCGCTGCTTCGTCAGCCCCACCTCGGCCCCACGTCGAATTCCATTTTCGCTGGGTTATGCCCGGAGCCTCGCATCTGGCTCACCTCTGCACTGTGGAAAAATTCACCGCAGATGGAGAAAATCGGCAATCCGAACCCGCTTTCTTGTTCTTTGTTGTCCGGCTACAACCCACACCGATACCGGTCTCGACCTACGTAACTGCACTTAGGTGATATATTCGTTTTTTCCTTTTTGTGACATAAAAACAGAGAAAAATGGGCGCTTTCAAGTACTACAACAAGCTACTCAAGACCCATCCGTACAAAACCAACATGGTTGGCAGCGGGCTTTTCTTCGGCACCGGTGACTTGGTGGCGCAATACTTATTTCCACACCACCAAGACGACGACCCCAGCAAGCCGGCAGAGTTCCACGCCGGCAGAACATTACGGGCGATGATCTACGGTTTGTGTTTCTTCGGTCCGATCTCGGTCAAATGGAACACAAAAACACTTCCCTTCTTCAAAAGCCCTTTTCTTCTGGCCGCAAAGCGGGCCAACATGAAGTCGTCCACTGTACATGTGCATGACACGTTGTTCCGCCTAGCTATCGATGCCTTGTTTATGCCTGGCTTGGTGTGGATCCCCTTGTACAACACCGTGATGAGTGTATTGGCGCTACACAGTGATCCGTTTGCTGTTGCCGCCGAAAAGCTACACAACAACTGGTGGAATGTCTTGCGAGCCAGCTGGACGGTGTGGACGCCCCTACAGCTCATCAACTTGTTTTTCGTGCCAGTTCATCTCCGTGTGGTGGTATCCAACTTCTGGTCCATTGGCTGGACTTCCTTCTTGAGCTTTGTTCACAACACACGCGGCCACGGTAAAGGCAGCGGCAAGCTCCTCGAGGAGATCGTGGACATCGAGACGCCGGACGAGGAGCAGACAATGGTGTATGCGTAGAGAACAGGCCAGCGAGAGAAAGACAGAAAAACAGAAAAACAGGTGTAACGTGCGAGACATTCCGACTCAGATCCTTGAAGACAATCAATGCATGAGCAGAGGCGAAGAATCTAGGCGGACTCTCCAAACTTTTCACGCTGTCAGTGTGTACTTTGTCCGTTTATAGAGTAGACCCGAGCAATGCAAGTTCTCAACTAGGAAGGTCCATCTCAGTGCGCCAGTGGAAGCTTGAATCGCGCATTGACACCGGCAGAACATGACAGGAAGATCGGTGTGATTGCGTTAAGTTGCATGTTCTCAATTATTACGGCATACCGCCGTTGGACCAAGGCAACGCCATTGGCTGCCAGCATGGTGTCTACGGGCTTTCTACTCGGTGCGGGTGACTTTCTAGCGCAGGAGATCGAGTTGCGCCAACGGGTGGATCCATCCCACGTCGCCCCATCCAGTATGTTCAAGGAAGTTCTCTCCGAGCACGAGCCCAAACCTGCGCCACTTCAAAACACATACAATGTTGCAAGGACAACACGTGCCGTAGTGTACGGCTCGGTAGTTTTTGCGCCGTTGGGCGGCACCTGGTACAAGATTTTGGCCCGTCTTCTGCTCGGAAAGGTTTCCTGGGCCAATACCCTCGCTCGCGTGGCACTCGACCAGGTGGCGTTTGCACCCTTTATCGGCATCCCGCTTTACTTTGGTTCCATGGCGCTCATGGAGTCGCCAACAAACGTTGTCGAGGCAGTTTCCACGAAACTACGCCGCACCTGGGCTGACACCGTTAAAGCCAACTGGGTCGTGTGGCCCGCTGTGCAGCTCCTCAACTTCACGTTTGTGCCTCTCGAGTCGCGCTTGCTCGTGGTGAACGTCGTTAGCATCGGCTGGAACTGCTTTCTACTGATGGTGAACAATGGAGACGGTGCGGAGTGAGGGGAAGAGACGAGACTCGACCGGCCCAGCGATACCCGAATATCCGAAGTAGCACGTTTGGCACCGGCACTCTGCGAAACTTTGTCTATTCGGCTACAACTGATATATTTATAATTCATTTTTGAAACACTTTTGCAACTCTTGTGCTACTTTCGTCGTTGTTTATGGCCCTGGTTTCGTTCCCACATGCCGGTCTTCCTCAGGCCGTTCTGTCGCGGTGGATGCAAAATTACGTATTCATTAAAAAGCAAGCACTGGGCGTAGCAAAGCGGTCGCGGAAAAACAACAAAACAAAACAAACCCGAGTCCGCCCGAACGTACATTAGGCCGGCCAATACTTGCCACTAATAAACAGCAGCACGAGACGTAGCCCCGCAGCAAACTTGAGCCAGGTCGCTACAGCGTAGAGCCCGCCCGCAGCCCGCCAACGGTCGTCTCAAGAGGCGGTCGTGCGCCCACCGTCGTGCCGCGACAAGGCGTGATCTCAAGGACCGACTCACTGGAAGTGAGCCCCAAACGAAAGAATCGTCGGTTAAAATACGCCTCTGGATTGCGAACTTCGTGCTGCCGTTAAGTCACAGTCGATTCCGCCGCTAAGGTTCTTCTTCTGCTCCAAGCGTCTCCTTCCGTTCGTCGTTGCCCTCTGGCAATCTCCTGTGTGTTCCGCATTCGGTCTACGTGTGTTTGACCAAGTGTTCTGCTGCCAGTTTGGCCACCCAGCTCTAGCTTATTGTCGTGTTTTAGAGAATAGGTGCATAACACAACCGCAGAGATACCTCGTATCTGCACTGGGCTGTATTGGCAAGTGGAAATCTGCTTCATACTCACGGCTCGTTACGTGCTGGCTGTTCGCAACTGGCAAAAGCATTCACTGCGGCGCTGCTTTAGCGTACCATCCCCAAACCCCCTTTTCTGGCTGCTCCGGACAATCACCTGAAGTTCATCTTTCTGTTTACCGCCTAAAGAACCACTTATCCCTCGCAAACTTTTGTCTTGACACTCGGTTAAGCGGTGTTGCGGTCCTCGCATACCACAAAAAAAAGAAAAAAGTTACAATAAAGCAAGCAAACAGCACCTGCTGAACACAATCCTTCTGCGGCACTATGATGAGAGGGTTCAAGAACAGACTCAGCAGGAACAAGGCTCTGTCGTCGTCGTCGTCCTCGTCATCTAAGCGGAGTGAGAAAAAAGATCAAAAGGAAGGTTCCTCCAAAGAAAAGGACTTGCTGAAAAAGCTGCTGTTATCCTCGCTAACAAAGCCTTTGGGGTCGAACCCCTCGCTGAAGTCAAGCTCACCAAACTCGTCACGTAATGATTTGAGCGACTTTCTGCAAAACGACCTGCTGCTGCAGCCGCAACCAAAAGACCAGCGTATGACGTCTCCTGCTCTGCCCCTGCCAACAAGTGCTGCTGCAGTGGCTCAATTCGGTTCACTGGCGGATATACCTCGTACTCCCCCTCCTGTGGATGCTCAGGATGTCCACTCCTTGGGAAGCATGGCATCTCCCAAGATCGTCATCAAAGAACCCGTACAAACATCTCTTACAAGTACCACTCCAATAACTCCCACTCCAAGCTCTCCCACCGCACAAAGTGCTGTTGTGGGAGGTGTATCTACTGGATCAATAGTAGATGGAAGGTTGAACTCTCATTCGCTGCAAACTCATCAAATGCCTTTAAATCCTAACATCAGTTCTCCCAACAGGGAAGGGTTTGATATAGATTTGATAGTGGCTCCCAAAAGACATTCTTCGTCCCGTTTTGAGCCAACAAATTTGGACCGTTCCCAGGAAATCGTTAAGCTTCCAAGTTTTGATGAGGTGTCTCCAGAAGAACAGATTTCGTTGTTTTTGCAGAAGGTGGATCAGTGTAATATTATATTTGATTTCAATGATCCTACACAAGACATTAGAGGGAAGGAAATTAAAAGAATAACCTTACAAGAGTTGATCCATTTCATTGTGAGCAATAGATTTAACTATACTGATGAGATGTATAGTCATGTTATCGGGATGTTCAAGAAAAACTTGTTCCGTCCAATTCCCCCGCCTGTCAATCCTGTGGGCGATTTGTACGATCCCGATGAAGATGAGCCGGTCTCTGAATTAGCATGGCCACACATGCAATCTATTTATGAGTTTTTCTTGCGGTTCGTCGAAAGTCCCGACTTCCATCACCAGGTCGCAAAGCAGTATATCGACCATGATTTCATTTTACGCATCTTGGAGTTGTTTGACAGTGAGGATCCAAGAGAGAGAGACTGTTTGAAGACTACTTTGCATCGAATTTACGGGAAATTTTTGAGCTTGAGATCGTTCATTCGGAAGTCCATTAACAATGTCTTTTTGCAATTCACATATGAGACTCAACGATTCAACGGAATCGGTGAACTTTTGGAGATTTTGGGTTCCATAATCAATGGATTCGCCTTACCGTTAAAAGAAGAGCACAAAATTTTTCTCATTCGAGTGTTGCTTCCTTTGCACAAGGTCAAGTCTTTATCTTTATACCACCCACAATTGGCTTATTGCATAGTTCAATTTTTAGAGAAAGATCCTTCTTTGACCGAAGATGTTGTGATGGGGCTTTTGAAGTTCTGGCCTAAGATAAATTCGCCCAAGGAGGTCATGTTCTTAAACGAAATTGAAGATATATTTGAGGTTATGGAACCTATTGAATTTGGCAAGATTCAAATTCCATTATTTGCACAACTCCTGAAATGTATTGCTTCGTCTCATTTCCAGGTGAGCGAAAAAGTGTTGTGTTTCTGGCAGAATGAATACTTCTTGACGTTGGTGACCGAAAACTCCGAGGTTGTACTCCCGATCATTTTTGCATCACTCTACGAGCTTACCAACGCTACTCAACCTGGTATTGCGAATGGACAACTACAACAAAAGCTTCTTGACAATCCAGATGCGGTCACAGATGCCAATGGCAACTTGATTGACAGCGCGTTGATACGGGGTAGCGACGGGACAGACCACAATGGAAATGGTGGTGGCGTGCTTGGTGAGGATGGAAATATGATACACGACATGACAGATGAAGAGTACTACGATTCATTCTCAACACCACAGCAGAATATGGAATCGGACGAATTCAACCATATTCCTGCTCATAACCTGGCCACTTCCAATTGGAACAAAAGTATCCACCAATTTGCATTCGGAGCTTTGAAGGTGTTCATGGATCACAACCCAATACTCTTTGAGCACTGCACTATGTTGTACCACCAGTCGGTGGAGGAACAAAAAATGAGGGAAATGCAAAGAAAGCAAGGGTGGCAGAAGATTGAAGAGTACGTTCAGAAGTGTAAGGCAAACACTCTGGCCAGCGTGGGAGAGAATGCAGAGAATGCAGGTGTGAATGCCCACTAACGTGTTACACAGTTGGTAGACGACAGAGCGTAACATAGCTCAAATGATTTGCAGGTGACATACATACGAAGAGGAATGCACAAATAAGTTGGAAAATACATCTGTTAGCATTGCATTCTCCGTAGAAGTGGCCCACCAAGTGGCCCAGTGGATCTTATAGGGCAGAGATATGCAATGGTAGCGGAGATAACCGGGAATGCCGCGGGAACACGGACAAGCGACGAGATAACGCGCGATTGTGTAGCACGCTACAGAAAATGGAAGGCGCAACGTCGGTCTCACGTGGACATGATCACGTGTATTGCATCACAGAAAATTTTGCGCTATGGTATAAAAGACATCGCTGCGCAGCGGCGATGGCCACGGCTTTTTTTTTTCTTCTGGCTAACTTTTGCCCCACACCATGGTCTTAGATTGCTCCACTGCTACCGCTCATTTGTTGAACTACTCCAAAAAGGACGGCTTGGACGTCCGTGCGTTGATTGACTCCGCCAACTTTGGTGGGTTGACTTACAATGACTTCTTGGTTTTGCCCGGCTTGATCAACTTCCCTTCCTCGGCAGTGAACTTGGACTCCAAATTAACAAAGAGGATCTCGTTAAAATCTCCGTTTGTGTCCTCACCTATGGACACGGTGACTGAGGAGAACATGGCGATTAACATGTCGTTATTGGGAGGCATTGGTATCATTCACCACAACTGTTCTCCAGACGAACAGGCTGCGATGGTCAGAAAGGTGAAGAAGTATGAAAATGGCTTCATCAACGACCCCATCGTTGTTTCGCCCGCAGTCACAGTGCGTGAGATCAAGGCGATGAAGGCCCAGATCGGCTTCTCGTCGTTCCCAGTGACTGGTATGTTGTCTTGATACTTTTTCTTACAATTTCCTGCTTCCTGATGATCAAAACACTTTTAAATAACTTTCGTTCTACCGAACAGCATCTCACGATGTTGGGGACACCTTTCCACCTGAGAAGCTGGCGATACACACCCGTAACACGTACTAACAACGCAGAGAACGGTAAGACTGGTGGTAAACTCCTTGGAATCGTCACCTCGCGTGATGTTCAGTTCCACGAGGACGACTCCGCTACCGTCAAGGACGTAATGACGACCGAATTGGTTACTGGCCAACAGGGAATCACGTTGGCTGAAGGTAATGCATTGTTGCGTAAATCCAAGAAGGGTAAGTTGCCCATTGTCGACGCTGAGGGTAATTTGGTGTCTTTGATCTCTTTGACCGATTTGCAGAAAAACCAAAGTTACCCAGATGCCTCCAAGTCTTTCTCTTCCAAGCAGTTGTTGTGTGGTGCCGCAATTGGTACCATTCCTGCTGACAGAGAGCGTTTGGACAAATTGGTGGCTGCTGGTTTGGACGTTGTGGTGTTGGACTCATCCAACGGGTCCTCGGTATTCCAAATCGACATGCTCAAGTGGATCAAGAGCAAATACCCCGACTTGGAGGTTATAGCTGGTAATGTGGTGACACGTGAACAAGCTGCTTTGTTGATTGAGGCTGGTGCTGATGGGTTAAGAATTGGAATGGGCTCCGGCTCCATCTGTATCACCCAGGAGGTGATGGCTTGCGGCCGTCCTCAGGGAACTGCGGTCTTCAACGTATGCGAGTTCGCTAGCCAGTTTGGCGTACCCTGTATTGCAGATGGTGGTATCGGTAACATTGGTCACATCACCAAGGCTTTGGCGTTGGGCGCTTCGTGCGTAATGATGGGCGGATTGTTGGCTGGTACATCCGAGACCCCAGGCGACTACTTCTACCGTGACGGTAAGAGGTTGAAGACATACCGTGGAATGGGATCGATCGATGCTATGCAGCAGACGTCAACCAACGCTAATGCTTCTACATCGCGTTACTTCTCAGAGGCCGACAGCGTTTTGGTAGCACAGGGTGTGTCGGGCTCTGTCGTTGACAAAGGGTCCATCACCAAGTTCATTCCGTACTTGTACAACGGGTTGCAACACTCGTTGCAGGACATCGGCGTGAAGTCTGTGGACGAGTTGAGAGCGAACGTTTTGAGCGGCGACGTGAGATTTGAGTTCAGAACAGCCTCTGCGCAATTGGAAGGCGGTGTGCACGGCTTGCACTCTTACGAGAAGAAGTTGCACAACTAGTGGTGGAAAATAGATTGTGTTCAAAAAAATAGATTTATCAAACGAATAGGTTTTACGAATTCGTATACTACTTTGTGAGCAAGTTTCCACAAGCACTTGCTGTTTACGTTCTCAATGAAATTGGAACTTCACCTGTTTGATTTTAAGGGCATGTTCCTTCTTTCTTGTATTTGCCTTGCAAATGCTTCTCTCTGGTGGCCTATCTGAGTAGTGCTTCTGTTCTCTGCCACTATTTGCGAAATTCCTCTGCTCACCACATACACCGCGAAATGCGCCCCAGATTCACCGTATTAAACGTCAAGCATCATAGCCAGAAAACACACCACGAAGACCAAAAAACCACAAACTTTCCGAAGTGTTTCCTGAATGAACCAAAGCGCCCCTACGAACCTCGACCAAGACCTCCGGACCTCTCGAGCTGCAAAGTATCAGAGGTCAGAGAAGGAGGTCTCCGAATGGCTTTACTCCACACTCAGCCTCTCTGAGAACGAACAGACACAATACGCCACACACACAGCAGGCTTGATGCAATTGTTAAAGGACGGAAGGCTTCTTTGCAAGCTCGGCAACCTACTCGAGCTCCCGCAATCACCAACCACTAAGTGTAAAAACTCCCGCATGCCGTTCGTGCAGATGGAGAACATCCTGTTCTTCCTCAAGCTCTGTGAAATGGTGGGAGTGGCGCACGACGAAATCTTCCAAACCGTGGACCTATTCGACGAGAAAGATCCGTATCAGGTCATCATTACCCTCATGTCGTTCTCTCGCCGGGCGAACGAGCTCCGCCCCGACAGATTCCCCACCATAATCGGGCCCAAGGTTGTGAAAGTCAAACCACAAGTGCCAGTGAAACCTTTCGGGCTACGCAAGCCGACCGGGCCGTAGATGTAGCAACACATATAGGTGAAAGCACAGGGCCGGCCGGCCGAAGCCAGTCACGTGCACAATGTCACGTGAATAAAACGCCATCGCCGTTTCCACGTAGCAGCCATGGGCTGGTAGAGTTTGCTAAGCACGACAAGCGAATCAAAGCGGCACTTCTGTGCCCCTATCGTATTTTGAACGGCGTCGCCGGTCATGTAGGGAGGTACAGGGTGGGCAAAGCAGCTGACGTTGTCTGGTGCACGGGTGTCATCGAGGGCATCTCTGCTCGTTTTTCTAAATTTTTAACTGGAATCATTAGCCAAGCGAAGATCCCGATCTTAGGCAATATCTTACGGCGAGCATCCATTCCCAAAGCACCAGAGGCACACAGACGTACTGGATCTTCCGAAAAAGAGTTGAACACAGTCGAGCTCTCCATCACCTTTAGAATTGCATTTCTCCACAAACCCGCAACCCACTAGCATAGACATACAGGCAAAATGTCATCGGACGAAGTAATCTGGCAGGTGATTAATCACTCATTCTGCTCATTTAAAATCAAGCCAGGGAAGGGACAGGACTTTTGCAGAAACGAGTACAATGTCAGCGGATTGTGTAACCGCAGCTCGTGCCCATTGGCCAATGCTCGGTATGCCACAGTCAAGAACGTCGAAGGCAAGATGTACCTTTACATGAAAACGGCAGAAAGAGCACACATGCCCGCCAAGCTCTGGGAGCGGGTAAAGTTACTGAAAAACTACGGGAAGGCCATGCAGCAGCTTGACCATCACTTGCAGTACTGGCAGAAGTTCCTCATTCACAAGTGCAAGCAAAGATTGACACGGTTGACACAAGTGGCCATCACGGAAAGACGGCTTGCATTGCGAGAGGATGAGCGGCACTACGTGGGAGTCAAGCCCAAGGTCAAGAGAAGAGAAGAGAACAGAGAGCGTAAGGCATTAGCTGCAGCTCGTATTGAGCGGGCCATCGAGAAAGAATTGTTAGATCGGTTGAAGAGTGGTGCATACGGTGACAAGCCGTTGAATGTTGACGAGAAAATATGGAAGAGAGTGTTGGGCAAGGTTGACGAAGAGGAGGAAGAAGAGGAGTTTGACGAGGATGATGACGTTATTTTGGAGCTGGGCGACGAGGACGACTACGGCGAAGTTGAATATGTCGAGGACGACGGCGACGACGAGTTCGTGGACATGGAGGACTTGGAGAAATGGCTAGGTGCGTCGAACTCTGAAAGTGAGAGCGACGACGACGAGGGTGAGGACGACGACATCAACTCCGAAAGCGGCCGTGCCGGCACTGCCGACGGAGAGCGTAAGTCTAATCAAGACCAAGCAGGAAGAAGGAAAAGAAGGCCACATGTGGAGATCGAGTATGAGGATAACATCCAGACGAACATTGCAACATGAAGTGGGTTGTACTAAACTGCAGCCTGCCATAGCGGCCTGGAGCTTCATCTTGGCATCATTGCTGATTCCCCTCTTGCACAGTATTATTGGAGCACGACTTACAGACGTCGTATAGGATTCGGGAAGAGACCAGACTTATGGAATAGAAGGAGAAATAGATGACAAAGGGGTCAGCCGGACAAGCTAATACGATGGCTACGGAACAAAAAAACAAAACAAAACAAAAAAAAAAGACAAAAAAAAAGAAGGGCAGAACGACTCGATAATTGCCGAATTGAACCTCAAGCAGTTTGGGTGAGCAGGCGTTCTCTTCTATTAGCCAGCTACCGTCATTTCTCGCCTTTTTCTATTTTTATTTCTTCTATTTCATTTCTAGTAATTAATAAAGGTCGATCGCATCTTGCCTGATTAAAATTGTAGAGAGCTGGTTTCCCCTAGAGTTTGGCGATAGCTGGATGCGGCTAACATTACTAAGATTGCAAGACATGCCAGAGAGCAGGGAATATGCGATGCAATGCAGACCGGCGTGACACTTCTTATCAGCTATTCTTAGTTGCCAGGTACATATCGCAAAATGTTTAGGGGCACGGCTCTAGCGCTTTAGCTGGCACGGCTCTAGCGCTTTAGCTGGCACCAACGAATTCAACAGCTTCTTGCAAGCGCAGTAAATTGAGCCGCACAGGATGCTATAACAGCATACTTGATTTGTTGAAAATACAGCAGAAGCCAAAGGATCTTAGCGTTGTGTAAGGCCACTCGTTATTTATAGTCAAGTAGGTGGCTTAAAAGAAAGTTACGAGGCACAGCCGAATCAAAGCTGGACCCAAAAATTCGTGCGACGTCTACAGTCAGCCGCCGATAGATCGCTCTTGGTGCCGACCGCGCATAATCGCGCTTTGATATGCACGCCTTTATGTGGCACCAAAGCGCAAATTCTATTTATAGGGAGCCGTTTGTATAGTGACACACAAAGAAGCTTTTTTATACTGCAGCTGATGGCTTCTGTTATTCCGCGGACAGTACTGCATTGTTTTCACCATGCCTTTGCCTCAGGGGTCCTTGGCAGGTGCTCCCGCAATTAGCGGTCCACCACAGAAGGGGCTGAGTGAGCTTCCACCGCTTCTGGCAGAATCTGCGGCATGTCTCGGCGCTCGTCTTGCGTTCCCAGTACACACCACTGAGACAATACCGCCGTGCCACAGGTGCAGCGAAGTGTAGAAAATGCAAATGTAGAAATTTTCTGTGGAAGTGGTCCCCCACACTGCAGCGAATAGAAGGCAGTATAGGCCAGATGTTTCTAGGAGGGTGAGCAGGAAAAGTTTTTCCGGCGCGAAATACCAAGATTCCGTCAGCGGAGCGCTCATGCATTTGGCAGAGCGCTACCAACGTAAATTTCAGCCTCGCATCATGCGATCCGGCATCTATATGCCATGCCTGCGGAGATCCAGGCGCAGCTTCCGTCGAAAGACATACAGAGAAGAAAAAACGAGCGGCTACGCATCTCCGCCACTCCTAAGCCTCTCTTGCTTTCGACTTTCCTTTCCTTTATAATACTGTCTTTTCCTGGTCTTTCGCTTGCATTGTTCTTTTTTTCTTCTTCATACATCCCCTTTTTTTACCAAGTCTTGCATCGGATTTATGACTGCTCTTTCTTCATTGACTGCAAAATTTGCGCCCGCCTCCACTGCGGGCACCACACTAACTGAGTTGCACACTTTCAAAGACAAGCTACTCGACACAGCATCGCTTTTGTTGGATAGGAGAGAAGACAACAACTACTTTGGCTACGAGTTGAATGCATCAGCAAACTGGTTTTTCTTTGCAATCTTCTTGATCCTATTAGCATACAACACCATCCTAATGGTGTGGTCGCGTTACCACTGGTACAACATCACGTTCTTCTGCGGGTTTGTGCTAGAGGCGATGGGCTTCTTGGGCCGTGTGTTGGCGATCGGCAACACCGGCAACATCTCGTACTATATCATGCAGTCAACATGCTTGACGTTGGCCCCATTGTTTTTCATGGCCGGCATCTACTTCATCTTCGCCCAGTTTGTCGTCTTCCATGGCCGCCAGTACTCGGTGTTGAAGCCCATGTGGTACTCTTACTTTTTCATCGGCACCGACTTGCTTTCGTTGGTGGTGCAGGCCGGTGGCGGTGGAATGTCGTCATCTGCTGGCGACAACCAGAACCTCTACCGCACGGGCACCTGGATCATGTTCGGTGGAGTGTTATTCCAAGTGATCGTCATGACGATTTTCCTCGGTCTCTGGACCGAATTCCTTCTTAGGTTGTATTTTCATGACGCAAAGCGTGTCCCAAGCGACTTCCGCTACACTAGGAAAACGGTGGGGAACTTCTTCCGTATGTTCTTCAACGTTCGCTCTGCCCGCATCTACAAGGACGAGTACTTGGAGCGGTTCTACAACCCACAGTACGCGTCCATTCGCTCGCGCCACATGTTCAAGTTCTACCCGTTGGCCATCTCCATTTCGGTGATCGCCATTTACGTCCGGTGTGTGTACAGAGTGGCGGAGTTGAAGCAGGGTTTCAGTGGCTACCTTGCGCACCACGAGGTGTACCTCTTGGTGCTTGACGCATCGTTCATTGCCGTTGCCGGTTTTGTGTTTGTTCCGTTCCACCCAATGCTTGGCTTCGGAAGATCCAACGTGTTGAAGGCCTCTGCCATCAAGAAGGGCAACGACTTAGAGTACACCGAAATGTCCCAGTATTACCCGGGTGACAAAGACGAATACGAGATGAATGTGCAGGAGTCCGACCGCTCGTATAGGCACGGTTTGTAGGGCTCTACTACATTTTTATAGACAAAGTTTGGTATTTTGACCTTGTTCGCTAGTGTAGCATAATTCCTGGAACCACTCCGCCTGGCACGCGCATGCCAGACTTGCGTAGAGGTGCAGTGACGACAGAGGTTTACGGCAACAGACGAAACGAGCGGTTGCGCCTCTCGGGCCACTTTGGGCCCGCCTTCGTGCCGAGTCCCCGACAGCAGGTAGCTAGGCTTTTGCTTGTTTTGAAAGCTTGCTGGCAAAGGGAGGTACGGGTTTCAGCACCCAAAAACCTGTACCTCTCTTTAAAAAACCTGTACCTCCCTTCAGGCCGGCCCCACGGACGCACTCAGTAATTGACCGCTCTCAGCCAAGATCTCAGTCTAACTTCACCCGCTCAAAGCCAGACAACCTGTACCTCCCTAGAGCTGGCCGTGAATACACCAGGCGAAATCAGCCAGACAAAACATCGACTGGCCGCCAAGAACATCAGCAAGAACATCAGCAAGAACAACACCGCTCCACGTCCAATGATAACTGCTCTTGACTCTTCCACAGCCAGGGCCACGTCCACGGTGTCGCTTCGATCGGTTCCACCAGTCTAGCGTCTCATTTGTCGGCGGCCAGAGATGCCGCTGCTTCAGGCGTCAACACCGAAACGTATTCCGCATACATGCTTGCTCTTTCGTAGGTGGTGATTGGTGCCGGGCGTCGTTGTCCATCATCAGCGCAGAAAAGGTATTGGCAACTGCCACGGCGCCCGCGGTACAGAGAAAGGCCACGCAGGTGATTGAATAGGCTACGGCCTGCCTCAATGCCTCAAAGGGGATTTGGTCAGCAGCATATACGTGCTTAGTCCGACGGTCAGCATCATTCTTTTTGTGTTCTCACTCATCCTCGCCTTCAACGTCGGCATGCGTATGTGTCACGCTTTCTGGTACAACATATCCGCTTTGGGGCTTTCGCTCTTGAGTTCATGGGGTTTTTGTTCCGGTTTTGATCCGCAGCAATCGCTTGAGCTACTCGCACTACTGGTGCAATTTGCGGCGTTGGCTCTAGCCCTGTGTTTGTGATGGCGGGAAGTTACAGTCTCTTCGATTTGTATGCATTCACGGCGAGCGGTACTCCATGGTACTACTGCATGGTTTTCCGGTTTCTTCATAGGAACAGAAATAGCGACCACACTCATCCAGACCGGTGCTGGAGGATGGGCCACTAGTGCTACGGCTATGTTCCACAACAATCGGCCTGCCAGCTTGCACTTTTTCATCGGTATTTTGCTCCAGCTTTTCCCCATGACTGTGTTCATCGTCCTCTGGATTGGCTTTGTGGCGAGGGTTTTCTTCTTGAACAGTGGCCGCGTCAAGGTCAAGGACCAATAGTATACCAAGGGAAACCCGCGGAGAGTCTTCAAGATGCGTTTGGATGTACCATCGGCTCGGGCCTACAAGGGCCATTTGGAGCGGCTTTACAATCGCAAATTCAGCCATATACGTGCACGCCCATTGTTCCGCTACTATCCGCTAGCCGTCTCTATTGCGATTGTATTGGTGTACATTCGATGCGTGTACCGGCTGTTTGAGTTCGGCCAAGGAATAGGCGGCTACCTCATGTTCCACGAAGTGTATGTAATATCGTTTGACTGCCTTATGATAGTCATGACGGGGCTTATTTTTGTACCGTTCCGCCCTGTGTTTGTGTTTGGGTGCGCAGGTTGATGCCATAATGCAACGGCAGCTGGTAATGAGAGAAGTGTCAAGCTCATGGACGAATACAATGACGCTGATAATGAGAGAAGTTTCAAGTTCATGGACAAGTACAATGATGCCGGTGGACTCCGAGATGCTCGAGAAGCTGTGTTAGAGCAGCAGCACGAATACGAGATGGCTAACATTAGGCCTCTCTACATGGCCTAGCTACGTAATTGTTGTGTTGAGTTGAAGCATACTAGGAATAGCGAATAGCTTTCTCTTTCCGTTTCTCATTTACTTCATTTGTTTATTTTTATGAGACCATTTTTCCATTTTCAGACTCGTTCAGGTTCAAAAATTTCATTGTGACGCTTATCGTCGAAAGCCAAAAGGGAACTCTTTAGAATATATGTGACAGATTAGAGATTATGACATATTAGCATTTCTTTATTGTCTGATTTATTTAGCGGGTTTGGCTTTTCGTTATCACCTACGTTCTAGCAGATTTAGCCTTTCATACCATTACCAGCTATGACCTAGACGATACTTTGTCTTCGGCAAGGAAACGTTTTGGAGTTTCTGCAGTAAAAAATGGGGGTGTCGCCGACTTCGAGGAGAAAGCTGATGGCATCAAACTGGACACTGTGAACAGCCAATCTCTGACCAATAGCGGGAACAACGTACATGGATACGACATCAGCGAGGACAGAAAAAAGTAAGCCTTTAGTCTCATAGAAAACTGATTTGCAATATGAGAGCAGCATGTATTTGAGAAGTATAATGTGCCTTTCAGCCTAGTTTTTCATATTCTCGGTATGATCACCTGTCTCAGATATTGGCTCACCAGACATCTCGGGAAGTTTCGATAAAAAGCTTTCCCAAAGTGAAAACAGCAAACGACGCTATAAGAAATGGATTGTGTCAACAGCTGTGCCTCGATTCAACTATCTCTGCATTCCAAAGCGATGGCTAGCAAATCCGATGTTTGTGTAAAGAAAGGGTACTAGCTCTGTCCATGCTTTTGCACTGCCAGTTTCTAGCGAATCAACAGCAACATACGATTTTGAAAACTACCCAGAATTCTTGGGGAGGTGCAGTTATTTCCATGATTCGTCACTAAAGTCTATGCGGCATAGGACTTATTAGGTCTTTCTGTGGTTTGCCTTTACGTTTCCATTAGTAGCAACGGTATAACCGAGCTGTGACTACTGCTGGAAATGAACCTTCTTTCGTCCTTCAGGGAAGTGTTAAGATGAAAAGAAAAAAACACAAAAAAAAACACACTAAAGCAACTATCTGAGGCTCAAATTATTTAAATTCTTTTTATCTTATTCTAAAGATCTCAACATAAGATCTATTTTTGGCTGGTAAAGGTCAACATTCCGGAACATCAGATATCATTTATCCGGATTTGGCCAACAGGTGCTCGGGAGACTGATTATTCTGTTGAGTTATTTTATTTCTGCTGGCGATTCATAGCGCACATTTTTTGCCATCATTTTTTGCCGGTAATGTTCCCAATCGTATTACACGTGATCTCCCTGTTCCACGGCCAGTACACGATGCTTGAGTCTTTCTCATCATTACTGAGTCTTTTATTGATTACTGAGCCTTTTATTGATTACTGTGTCTTTGCCTTCACTCTGTGCCTATCGCTTTCATCAACATGTTTCCCGTATTGGATTAATATGCGGCATATACAGAGCAGCGTGCATGAGAGATTCGCCCCACAGTTACGGCATCGACGTGCTTGCGGCGGACGCTTTTCCTGGCCATGGGCAAAAAGATCCGGATCTTGATTTATCGTTTGCTTCTCAATTGCGATTACGTTATTTTTTCTTTTTTTCTTTTCTTTTCCTTTTTATCTTTCTTTCTTTCTTTTTCTTTCTATCTTTTTCTTTTTTCGCCACTTCCGCCCAGTGGTCACCGGCCACTATTTTGGTGTTCCCCACCGTGTTTCTGCCTTCACCTTTCCATCTATTTTTTATTCTTCCATCTATTTTTTATTCGTTCTCCTCCACCCGAAGCCATCCCAAACTTGGGCCTAGCTCCACGCCGTATCAGTCAATCACGTAGCAGTACCTCCCTAAGCCTCGTCGGATAGATTTTTCCCCGAAGCCGCAACTAAATCTCGCACCTGCGGCTTATCACCTGTCAACCCTTCCTGGCAGTAAACACTACCGGTACGCTCCGGATGGCCCGCCACTTGGCCACCGCTTTTGCCCGCCAAACCTTGAGTTCCGTCCTAACGACGGTGGGCCCCACCCCCGGAAACTGCCCTTGCTACTATGGAGCAACCGCTCGGAAGTTTAACCTAGTGCATAGAACATGCACCTTCAAACTTTGAAGCCGGAACTCTAAAATCATCCGACGGCTCAGGGCCAGTAGGGTTCTTTTGTTCGGTACAGTACAAGCCATCATCGGCTAGCCTGTTGCCGCACCCGGCCGCAGTGGCTGCGCGGTGCCATAGCCCATTCCTTCGATGCGCTCAATTTCCTATGGTGTCGCGGTATAAAGTACCGCCTAAGCCGCTCGCAAATTTCGCAGCTACTTTAAAAGGTAACTAATTTCTTAGGGCTGAACCCCGGCAAAACCCAGCACAAAAGCCGACGAGCCATACAAAGAGCTGAACACTAGCAAGTCCAGCCCAAATAAAAACGGGCCCAAACTAAAACGACTACAAATCAGCCCATAGCAACAATCCGCCAATATGTCGTCTCTCGTGGAGTTGGTGTGGACTCCAACTGGAGGCTATCCCACCACCACACCCACGTCTCTTAAGTCTATCGCCACCAGCCATATTCCGGCGTTGACGTCGTCGGCCGCTGCCGCCTTACTGAAAATGAACACCGCAAAAAACGCCGGAGACGTGGTGTCGTACTCGCGTATTGTTCGTGGTGCCGAGGCCTCGCTCTCCATCATCAGCGCACAGCAGGTGTTGGCCACGGCCACGGACTCGTCGGTAGAGGCCAAGGCCACCGAGGTGATTCTCGAGTCGATGTACAACTTGCACAAGTTGGCCGAGGACGAGAACATCTATGGGACGTACTTGAACCGTGGAGGCAACATTTTCTTCTTGGCCATGTTCACCATCCTCTTCTTTTTCCACGTATACATGTTGTTCAAATCGCGGTACCACTGGTTCAACATCGCTTTCTTTTGCGGGTACGGGCTCCAGTTTGCTGGTTTCTTGGGGCGTGTGTTGGCGTTCACCGACGACACCGATATGGACTACTTCTTGCTTGAGTTCGTGTGTTTGACCATCTCACCTGCATTTATTATGGGGGGTGTTTATTTCCTCTTCGGCCAGAACATCGCCATCTACGGCCGAAAGTACTCCATCATGAAGCCCATGTGGTACTCTTACTTTTTCATTGCGTGCGACATTACCTCGTTGATCGTCCAAGGTGTGGGCGGTGGAATGGCTGCGGTGGCCAGTCTGGACAACACAGACACTGCCCCGGGCACATGGACCATGTTCGGCGGTATTACCTTCCAGGTGATTTGTATGACGGCGTTCATAGTGATGTGGCTTGAGTTCGTCAACAGAATCAACTTCCTCGACCGCCGCAGCATTACCTCGGACTCCCAGTACATGAAGTACAACCCGATCACCGCAACGAAGATGTTGCTCAACCTCAAGTCTGCTCGGGCATTCAAGGACGAGCACATCGAGCAGTTCTACGACCCTCGCTTTGCTTACATGCGCCAAAAGCGCCTCGTCCAGTACTATCCCCTTGCGGTGACATGTGCTGTGGCAGTGATCTACATCAGATGTGTGTATAGAGTTGTGGAGTTGCAGGAAGGTTTTAGCGGGTACCTTATCGAGCACGAGGTGTTCCTCATGGCTCTTGATGCATCCATGATTGCAATCGCAGGGCTCATTTTCATTCCGTTCCACCCATACTTTGTCTTCGGCAAGGTGAACGTCTTGGGAGTTTCTGCAGTGAAAAATGGGGCTGTCGCCGACTTCGAGGAGAAGGCCGATGGCATCAAACTCGACACGGTGAACGACCAATCGTCGTCCGACCTGGTTGTCAGCGGCGAAAATGTAGAGGGATATGACGTAACGGAAGACAATGTCGAGAGTTACGACGCAAGCCGACTGGCAAGCCGTCTGGCAAGTCGCCTAGCGTGAGCATTCCACCATGGATCCACACAGCCATGGAACACACTACTTTTTATTATTCTTTTATACGTATACATCATTAGATGAACACAGCCAAGTATAGCAGCAGACCAAATATGGCAGTAGAGATCTTCGGCAGTGGCTTCGGAGCGCACACTGGGGCACAATGTTACTGCATGGTGCTTCTCGACTTACTCTCATAGTGAGTTCATCTCACGAAAACTGACTACACCACAAACATGTCGGAGCTCTCTTCCCTGCCCAAGCAGAGTGGGAGAAGGCAATCGTTCATGGACTATGGGGGCGCCAACTCGCTTCATAATTTTGCCTCCTCGTTCCAACGGGCGCTGATGTACATGGGAGCGGTGCTGCCCGACAGCCACGTCCGCTACGATCTCTCGCCGTGCACTTCGGCAGACAATCAGTTACAGCAGGACCTTGAGCCCGGGCAGCAGTCGGCATTGATAGAAGATTCGCTAGAACGTCCGCTGCCAGGAGCACTACTTATACCCAAGAAGAGCAACGACCTCAACCACTTCCACTTTCCAGGTCAAGACCCGTCACCGCTGGAGCTGTCTGCATTAATCCAGCATGGAGGCAGGAGCGCCAGTAGTAATATAATGCAAAGCATGGCGAGCTCCACAGCCCCACAGACGACATTCAATGCCGTCAACACGTTGATGGGCATCGCCATGCTCTCTCTACCGTTCGGGCTCCGGCTCTCGGGCTGGATATGTGGCATTGCTCTTCTCGTGTCTTACGCCTGGATTACCTCCTCCACCGCCAAGGTTCTTGGCCGCATTTTGAAGAAGCACAAGACCTTGCACACTTACGCGGACATTGCATACTCGTACGGTGGAAGCAGCTTCCATGCGTTTGCTACCGTCACATTTACCATCGACCTCATTGGTGCGCTGCTATCGCTTGTGCTCATTTTCAGCGACTCATTTACGACTCTTTTCCCTCTGTCCAGCCCCGTGATGGTCAAAGCTGCGCTACTAGGGCTCACACTAGCCCTATCGTTTTTGCCATTGTCGATGGTATCCTTTGTCAGCTTGGTAGGCGTGCTCTGCACTGTTGGTATCATGGTTGTTATTGTGCTCTGCGGGTTCACCTCTGCCAGCACGCCAGGGTCGCTTATCCATTCGATGCCTACATCAATCTGGCCTTCTTCGTTGACAGATCTACTATTCAGCTTGGGGATTTTTATGTCGCCCTGGGGCGGGCATCCTGTGTTTCCTGAATTGTATCGCGATATGCGGCATCCAGCTAAGTTTAGCCTGTGCTGTAATGTTACTTTTTTATGTACTGCTTTTTTGGACGTTTTAATAGCGACTGTGGGCTATCTCATGTACGGGGCACAAGCCCAGGATTCGTTGACTAAAAACATTATCGCCAATGCCAACTATGCTGACTGGGTTCGCCCGCTTATCAGCTTGTTTTTGGGTTTATTGCCCGTGTGCAAGTTGGCTTTGATCACACGTCCAGTGATTTCTGTCTACGAGGCACAACTTTCGATTGCTTCTCGATCGACTACCTCATTATCTCCTGCTCGCGTGGGTTCCCGGTGTGCATTTATGGCGTTTTTGCTAGCATTGTCCATAGCTTTCACATCTTTTGGCAAAGTCGTGGCGTTTTTGGGTAGCGCCATCTGCTTCACCATATGCGTAACCTTACCACTTTTGTTTCATTTGAGGTTCAATGCCGATGAACTCACTCCTTGGCTGTCGTTTGTGACCAAAGGTGGCATTGTTTTTGGTATTCTAGGTGCCCTTCTCGGCACATATGGCTCTGCGGTATCGCAAACGGTTTAAATTTGCATGGCATGCACCACATAGCATCTCTTACAGAAATAAATTGTCGCTCGTTTGATAAGACTTAGTTTTGTGAACATTCCTTGCAGTAGCGAAACCTCAGCCTAATCGCGTCTGATTCTTCTCTGTTTTAACACGAGAATAGTAGCATTTCTGTTGGTCCTGCTTATTGTTGCACTCTTTATTTTCTTTTATTTTCAAATTTTTCTTAATTATTATTATTATTATTATTATTATTATTATTTTTTTTTTTTGATTTAATTTGATTTAATTTATCCTATCCTAACTTTTTGTTGTTTCGTTCCATGTTCTAACTTATTTTGTACTTGAACTTGCTTTATGGCTAGTTTTCCCTTTATTTTCCAATGCACGGCAATCTTCCGAATACCGATTCAACGCCTCAGAGACTTTCTGTACTGCTTCTTAAAATCCTTTAAGTCCTCATCAAACCCTTCACCATTAAAAAGAGTAGCTGCGTACAAGTAGTTGTCGCGTTGTGACTTCGCCAAATACTCTGACATTACTTGAGAACCCGAGTAAGGTCCGTTTTGTCCATTAGAGTATTGCGCAAGGTGGGGCATGGATTTGGAACCACCATTGTAGACGGAATTACCTTGCAACGGAGGACGGTAGTAGCCGCTCGGCGCAGGTATCCCACGAACATACCCAGGCTGTTCGAAGCTATAGTTGTAGTTTGAATGCATAATAGGTGCTCCACGGTTATTCAATGTCGCATTAAGCAAGTCTGTGAGTTCAAGTGAATTGTGATATATTTTTTGTGGTTTTTGTCTCATTCTACGTGGCGAACGTGAGTGAGGAGTTCTCTCCGTTTCAGGATTGATGATGATTGAGATATCGTCCTCATCATCCTCTTGCTCTTGCTCTTCCTCATCGCATTCGCTATCCTTTCCAAGTCTAATTCCATTTTCTTTCTTGTTCCCATTTCCACTCTGGCTCAAACCAATGTTCCCCTGATCTTTAGAAGCATTTTCAGAATGAGATGAACACAAGTCATCAGAAACTTTCGATTTAACAATATTCTCTTCACTAATATTTGCAGGCATAACTTCTCCTTCAAGACCATTGTGTTGATCTTTGCAAGGATCAGATTCATTGTTTTCGATTTTTGAACTCTCCTTTTTGTTCTGTTCTTCTGGTATTGATTGCGAGGGTATGTCGATTTCAGTGCTTTCCGCAAGATGATCTGAGGAGCCCCAATTTGAAGCATTGGGCTTGTCACTAGAACCGGTGCTGATACCGAAGACAAGCGCAGCTTCTTCACTAATCAGATCGACATTTTGAGGCGTATGTCTTAGGGGTTTGTCTTCATCTGCAGAATCATATGAGTGATCCCTTTTCACAAAACTAAATTTGAGGGGATTGCCACACCTGTCTTTACCATAACTGATCTTGAAGTTGCAGTACTTTTCGAAAAATTCGCCATTGTCCCCTACGATTCCGGACACCCTTTCAACATCCTTGTTTTCAAAACACTCCACCACTTTTATAGCGTCGGCAATATTTAGGAAATTCATGAAACCACAATCCTTGTTGTGATAATAGTTGATCTGTTCCATGTCACCAAATCGAGAAAAGTCTGCTCTTAAGGTTTGTTCATCTGGCACCCTCAAGTTTGAGTTCTTAGCCTTGTTCATCTTTAAACCAATGTACACATTACGAGAGGCACCACCGGCAACTGCAATTGCAATGTCTCTATGTAATGGCCCCAGATGATTCTTGGCCCAATTAACGTTGATCTCGTTGTCACGAATGACCAACAGGTGCAAAACCTGGTGACTTAAGTAAAACTTAAGCGCTATTGCTGGGTCAATGAACGTAATGAAACACATACGCTTGTTCCTGTAGTATCGTATCGATTCGACTAATCCACCTGCCCTGACATTATTCGCTATTTCTTCGACGGTAGTCTTGGGATGAATATCACCTAGGTAGAGCGTTCTGTTACATGAATTGACAGCATCCACGTTATACCCATACGGAGGCACCATATATGACCCGCTACTGGCACCCCCCATTGGGAACGTGACTGAATGTGGGTATAAGTTTGGATCCGCCGGGTTATGATTTGTGTACACCGAATTAAAACTGGAATCGGGAAAGTAACTCATGTCATCTGCAACAGTAGCGACCGGATCTAAGTACTCATTACTCTGATTTGCGGGATAGTTCATACCAAGGTTACCTACCAGTTCATCGTCAAGCGCAGAATCGTTCGACCTCTCAGAGCCAGTATTTGCGCTGAGTACCTGATCGTGATCACCAGTGGAACTGGAACGAAGGTCCAAGTTCCTCATATCAGCTCTCAAATCCGAAACTCGCACGTTCTCTTGCGATATGCTTTTGCTCGACGGGGCATTCCGATTAGACAGTGAACCGAAATGGGCTTGTGAGAGTTTTCTTTCGGACGTTGATGGGGAGGATGATAATAAAGAGTGAGATTGAGGTTTTCTGGATAGAGAACCCCCGTTACGGTCACAGCGATCGCGGCCAAATGTCACAGAAAGACATAGAAGCTGCACGAGATCGTCTGTAGAGTCCAGATCAGGCTCTTCCATTCGCTTTGTATAATGCTCATATAGTTTGATTGCCGAGTCAATAGAGGTAAAGTGAACAACAAACTCCATCTCGAAATTTTCCTCGTCAACTGATGCTATAGAATCTTCGACTTCACCCGCCTTTGCACAACGCGTCCTGAAGGCTTTTTCCATCAAAGGAACAAGATCCAGATCAAGAATTTTGAAGCAAACAGCAAGTGCACGAGTTGCTCTAAACTCGGTGATATAATTGAGGGTTTTCACCTTAATTGAGTCAGAAACATATTGACTTGAGACTTTCTTATCGGAATCGCTGGAGTTGATCTTCAACTCAGGGGCGTTCTTGAGTCTTTCTCGAAGCATGCGTAAGTTGTGGGTGTTCTTTGCATATTTGTTGTGAAACTGGTAAGAAAGATGCGTATTGACAAATGATACGATGCATATTTTGGTGTTTTTGAACGAATCGGAATCGTCGGAGGAGGGATCATCAATAATACAAACGTTCTCAAGCGGGCCGAAATCAATCTCATTCAAAAGTTCATGCAACTTCAAGTCAGATGGTATTCCGCTGATAAGAATGGTGCGGGAGAAGTTTAGATACTCCAAGTTGGCCAGAGCACCATGTTGAGAGCCGTTTAGTAACCTTGGCAGAGACAGAGGCCGATTTAGTGAATGTGGGTTGGCCAGTGGAGGAAGGAAGGGCAGTGACGAGTGAGGGGGCATGAACAGCTGGTGGGCCACGTACGGGGAATGCTGCGGTGGAAGAAATCCATGAGGCCCAATGTACGGGGACGGGGACGAGAGGAGATTGGAAGGGAGCATTGACTGCGAGTATGAAAAGTCCATTGGCGTCATGGGATGTTGGCCGACTGCCGGTGAATACATGTATGGGTATTGGTCCAGGTGGGGAGGCATTTTCCTGGCATTGGAGCTAGCGTGGTTCTGGTGACCCAGGTACATTTTTGGAGCGAGTGACGGGAAATAAAAACGACTGGTAATGAAAGATGTAAACGCGTATATCCGTGAAATGCCAAGTGGCGTGGACTGAGCAAGAAAGCAAAAAAAAAAACCAGTCTGGTGGAAGACGTGAGTGTTGGAATTTTATTCCCAAAAGAAAACTGGCCAAGCCAGCGGTGAAATTGAGACTCGCGATTGCCCGCTATAACACAGTACGGCGCTCACGTTTTTGAGCGTGCACCGAGAATGAGGTTTAAGATTAGAGCTGGTCTAAAGGAGTGGGTGGGGAATAATCTGTAGTGAGCAGTTTAGGCTGAAGTCAATTGACCACGGCAAGATGTTAAGAAAAAAAGCAAGCGCAGCAAAAGAGAAAAATGCCGCGTTTTTATCACAGTTGCAAGGCGTAATTAAGTTTGTAGTTTGTCGGAAGGAGAGGCTGGTTCAGAAAGATAAACCAGGCTGTGAGCCGCGGGGGATTAACAATTTGCCCGTATAAGACGAAGCAGGATACAAAATGTTGCCGAAGGTCCTCGCGAACAAAGTAGGCGTAGGGCTAGACGCAACTTCTCTCAGCAGTTTCTCGTCTCAAAATCCGGGCAAGAGTTTGAGTTGCGGTTAGGCGTGTCGAGCCTGTAAACGAAATGCACCAGTTCAAATGCGACACTCAAAAGCGCAGCTGGCGCAAGAATCGCACTGCGCGTGCCTCCTGAGTAGGCTAGTGTTTCATGCTCGCCCTAGCAGCAAATAACTTAGCCTTTTCGGGCTAAGAAGCAACCTACACAGGCCCATTCCTATTCATGCCTTCTGCCAATAAATATTGTTTTTGTCTGGATTCAGTTAAAAAATGGATAGTACATTTTTTCTGCTTTTCCTTCAGAGCCCTGCACCCTGTGTTTTGTTTTTTATCTTTGCGCTCCGTGTTGTTTGCATCCAATGGCATTGAATCCGTTGGCCGCAAGGACCCTGGGTTAGTCTAAGCCATGGAACCTGTGTAGCGCAGTAGAATCGGAAGCTAGTGCGGAAGCGATTCGGAAGCCGCCACGCCAACTGACTAGTACTGGCCTGCACAGCTCTTCCAAAAACGCTTACGCCGGTGCCCTGTGAGGCATAAACGTCGCTCCGTGGTTTGCTCGAAAGTTGCTTGGCTCCATGCAGACGGCTGCCACCAAAAAGGATATCTGCTCGGAGGTATTAGCCCGTACTGCATACAGCGGCACGGTCTGGCTGCCACATCTGGTTCAGTTCCGGTGCCACTTCGAGCTGCGAGACGACACGTTTTTCCTAGCGTTTTGGCGCTGTGCTACTCTGTGGTCTCTCAGAAAGTCTGAGGCTAGTGCGGCGCGTCCTCACATTCGAGCTCTACCGCACCAGCCGCAATGGCTTTTGACACGCTACGGCCGCATCGCTTTCCACGCTGGTGGTCGTGTTTGTGCTCTCAGGTACTTATCCTCCCGCGCCGCAACCCGAAAACATAAGACGCTCGAGACCCCGCCTTTCTGGCCCGAACAGAAAGCCCGAATTGCTCTACTGGAGAAGAGACAATTTGACCTTCCCCGTACATCCGTGCACCGAGATCGCAAGTTATGGTTCGCAAATGATCTGAAGGAACTACCGAATGGGGGACGCTACCTGCAGGTCATCGCATTGTTGACCACTTTTTTTTCCTCGTTGCCGTTTTTCTTTGCTGTTGTTTTTCTTTGATCCCCCAAAACACAGGAAAAGAAAATAGTCACCCCTTCATTGATCATCCAAGATGGCTACAAACGAAGTTCCCACTTTCAAATTGGTGCTTGTCGGTGACGGTGGTACCGGCAAAACCACCTTCGTCAAGAGACACTTGACCGGAGAATTCGAGAAAAAGTATATTGCCACATTAGGAGTTGAGGTGCACCCATTGGGTTTCCACACCAATTTCGGCGAGTTGAAGTTTGACGTCTGGGACACCGCGGGCCAAGAGAAGTTCGGTGGCTTGAGAGACGGCTACTACATTGGTGGCCAGTGTGGAATCATCATGTTCGACGTGACTTCCAGAATCACCTACAAGAACGTGCCAAACTGGCACAGAGACTTGGTGAGAGTCTGTGAAAACATCCCCATTGTTATGTGCGGTAACAAGGTCGACATCAAGGAGCGTAAGGTGAAGGCCAAGACCATCACTTTCCACAGAAAGAAGAACTTGCAATACTACGATATCTCTGCCAAGTCCAACTACAACTTCGAGAAGCCTTTCGTGTGGTTGGCTAGAAAGTTGGTTGGCAACCCACAGTTGGAGTTCGTTGCCACCCCTGCGTTGCTTCCTCCTGAAGTCGAGGTGGACAGCGCCATGATGGAGCAATACAAGCAGGAGATGGAGCAAGCCAGTGCGTTGCCCTTGCCTGACGAAGATGACGACGATGATTTGTAAGCAGCCATGCCATTGCCGCAGAGGTCTGGTCGAAAAATCATAATCCGGAGCATTGCTCATGGTCTCAAATAGATAATATAAAAGCTGATTAACAATGTATTTTGTATTCCTACTAATCGCTGATTAACTATGTATTTTTCTGTATCCCTACTAATCGCTGATTAACAATGTATTTTTCTGTATCCCTACTAATAACTGATTAACTATGTATTTTGTATTCCTACTAATAGCTGATTAACAATGTATTTTCTGTATTCATTGTTCTTTTGGTATCCTGGCTACAGTAACACGTTCTGCCTTGCCGTCATGACAGCTACCAGATGCAAATCTTCGTCGCTTCTCCGTAGTACGGACGGCGGAGGAGCAGGCATATTACCTAAGTTGGGCGGCGGAGGAATACACACTTCCTCGGGTGTATCGTCAGCCCGTTTTACAGTGGCCCTTTCCTGCTCTCGTATTTTCTTCTTGGAATACGCTGTTGGCGAGGGTGCTTTACTTGTTAAGTACGCTAGGTCCACTTCGTATTGAAAGTCCTCCAGGTTTAAGATGCCAAGCTGCCTAGCCTTCTCTTCATAGTACGCACAATAAAGCTCGATATGGTGCCGGCCCGCCAAATGCGATTTGCGCACCGACATCTTATCGTGAGTGAGGTACGACTTACAGTAGTCGCAGTAGTACTTGGGCATACTGGTGTCGCTGCTAGGAAACAGAAAGGTAGAGCATTTGCTGGTCTGGCCAATGCGCTCCAGAAATGGAGCTGGTGATGTCTGCAGGCAGATCAGCCGCGAACTGAGAAAGACTAGTGCGCTCTGCCACGGGCCGGAGGCCTGAGCTGTGCCAGAGACAACAGAAAAGCAGGCCACACTCCCAGCAAAGAGGCAGGCGCCGACAAGCACACGCCCACCCGAACCAAGCGCTGCCGTTGCACAGCTTCGAAAACCGAGTTTGTGGGTCACGTGACCCGCTCCCAGGGCCTCGGCCAATAGAAACGCCTGAGCCCCATCTTCTTGCGCCGCGCACGCACCCGACTCTCGGTGAGCCAAAACCTCCGCTACTGACAAAGTCTGCTTCTTTCAAGAAACCTGAGAATTTCCGCTCACTGTTAGAATCATGTTCAAGCAATCGATTGTATGTATTTCAGGTGCGGAACGCACTTGCCGATGTGATGTCTGTTGGGGATTTTGTCGATGATTGGTGGGGCAATTTCGCCGCCTTGAACATCCGAGAAAAGACTGCTTGTCGAAGACCACAAACACGCTTGCAGACATCATTTGCCAATGAAAAAACTCGGGGCCACCGTCTGTCATGAAATGAGCGTGGCCCAGTTCACTGAGCGCCTGTGAAGTCGTGTCAATCTGCAAACTCATTAGGAAGTATTCAAGACAGTCGGGTCTTCGCTTTAGCCGGCCGAAGTACTGTCTTCACTTAGTTTTTGCCCTTCTCCTGCAATGGCGTTCCACAAGCTCTATGGCAGACAACTGGAGGATGAAATTCAGCCCAAGGCAGACCCAATGCCCAATGATTCCTCAATACAACGTCACAGTAACGTGGCCCTGGTGTCCTAGTGCAAAAATACTAACTCAAACAGCGTGCTTTGTCTACCAGAAGATTGTTCTCTGTGACCCCAAACAGAAGCAACTTGATCTCCGACTTGTATGTGCAGCAGATCAAGCAGTTCAAGCCATCGCCTGTGGGAGACGAGGGAGCCGATGCAATCAAGAAATTCCAATTGCCTTCCAAGCCAGCTGTCCCATCTGAGGAAGTCAATGCCGATGCTGTCTCTTCTTACGAGGCCTCGGAGGTGGAGACTGCAGCAGCTCCATCTACCGAGAGTGCCCCGGCCGCTGAAGAGGACTGGTTCGTGTTCGAAGAGGAGGAACATCATTAGAGAGAACAGCTTCAATGAAAAGCCTCAACCACGTCCTGCGCAACTCAGCTGTCTGTCCAGTTTATAGGCGGGTCGTTCATTGAATGAGCAAGATTTACCCTCAGCATTTCCAATCAATACAAACAGCTTCTGTATGAAAACAACTTGCTCTCTGGCAAAGACGCCTTCGTGGCCAATTGTGGCGGTGCTACGGAGCTGTAGAGTTTATTTCCGAATTACACTTTTAGGTCTTTCTGCCTCTATTTTTCTTTGTCTTAGGTATTTCTGGTTTTTCCGTTACTACTTTTAGATCTCAACATACATTCGCGGAGTGCATGCGGCTCGATGAATGCCTGAAGCTAAACAAACAGTGCCAGCTACACGTCTCGAAAACCGGTACTACAAAGGCTTCTGCCCACGATTTTTGGAGCAAGCACGCTTTTCTGATACTCCACCCTCAGCCTTCACGTCGAAGAAATGCCGGCCTATCTCAGCGTGGACTCGATCCGTAACGCAGCCGACCTCATAAATACCACTCTCATATCCAAAGGATACATAACCGAAAGACTCAAGTTCCCCACGATAGACTGGGAGGAACTCACATCGGATCAGCCCGGCCAGAAAGAGCTAGCGAACTTGACGGTTCAGGAAAATATCTATAACAACGACAAAAACCTCATCAATATCGTGCACTCGCTTTGCCAGGCTCTCGATAGGCACAGTTCCCAGCATGACGCTTCCAACAAGACGCTAGCCCGCAAGCAAAGGACAATTGATGAGCTCCAGAAACAAGTGGAGGTAGCAGAGGCCAAGGCAGAGGCATTGGAGCGGCAATTGGACCGGGCAGTGCAGATCGAGCGAGCAGCACTACTAGATCAAGTGAAACTGCTTGCCAAAACTAACCAGAGCCAATCACAAGAGCTTACCAAAATGAAAAGCTGGAGCGCAGATTTGCAGACCAAGCACGAAGTTGAAACCCGGAGACTTTCACTCGAAATATCAGATTTGAAGGATAGGCTTTTGCACACACGCCATTTGTCGACAACCATTTCTTATGGCAAGCCCTTGCCAGGTAATACCCGAAACGGCGTGGACAAGCAGGATCAACTCAGAGTTAATCCAGCCCTTATACACGGCAACAAGCCCTCTGTGGACAATCGAACAGTGCGAGAACTCACGCCTGAGGATAGCGCACTAGCCCCACTAATCAACGATGAGTATGAGGGCATAGCGACACAATTGTCGGAGCTCGTGGAAAGCTTGATTAAAGAAAACAGCAAATTTGCCAAATTCATGGTGGAGCTCAACGACTATATAGAGCAGCTAAATGCACGCGTGTTGCCGGAAAAGATCAAGGATGGAACTCTAAATCAGCTACCAGCTCCCTCGAATACCATTGACATGCGCCGAATAGCCAGTGATGCGAGTGCTGACATCATTCCGTTCGAAAGTGTCTCCGCACCACTCCTCGCCAGTGTTTACGACAATTATGAGTGCATTTCTGTTTTAATTGAAATGTGTCTTACAAGCTTGGGCGCAGGCGCCGCACTGAATGAGGCCGAGAGCAAGAAGACTATCGATCAACTCACTCAAGAGAACAAAGTGCTTTATAAAAATTGGCAGGATGCTATGACTGCTTTAGAGGACTGGCGCAATTATAAGCAGCAGAAGTAGCGGCAATCCCAATACTTGTAATTAGCTTTTGTTCCAATATTACCGGCTGACAAGTTGATCAACTTCCTCTTCGATGTCCAAAAACTTCATTTCCTCATTCTCGTTGGTGTCTGGCATGCTGTTGGCGTATTTTTTGGCCGCTTTCTTGGTCCGATTCCTTTTCTTCGCTTTTTTTCTCTCTGCAATCACATTGAGCCGGCACTTCTCCGGGTTCTGCATTTGTTCCAACTTCAATGCCAATAGCTCGCGTGCTTTCGCTCGGTTCTTCTCCTGACTCCGCAGATACTGTGAATCCACTACTAATCCAGTTGGCTTGTGCGTCAACTGAACTTTGCTATTACATTTGTTGATTTTCTGCCCTCCGGGTCCCCCGCCTTTAATGAATTTCTCCTCCAACTCGTCCTCGTTAATGAGCCATAACGGCCTTGGTGGCATTGCCTTATGCTTCAATCGAAGTTGTTGGTTTACATTTGGGTGGCCGACTTGCACGCTGCTTGGCTTGTTCTTGACCAGGTTGCTGATTGGAAAGCTTAAAAACAAAAATCTGATACTGGCATTTGTTGTAATGTGCAGATAGGACCAATTTAAACGTGCCCAGCCTAAAGTCATTCCGAATGTGCCATGAGTCTAGCTTTGTCGGAGGTCTAACGAAATTCCAGTATGCGCAGAAGCATTGATGGATTATCTGCAGGTCCAACTCCATCTACGCAAAAGCAAAGAGTGAATTACCGTGAAAAGAAAGATGATGCTAGGGAAATTGCTAATTAAAGAATAACTGCTATACGTGTAGGTTTGGTCTGCTAATCCATGTGGTCACTGCTTGCTGTTTTTTTTTTCCTTTGTGGACACAAGAAACCTCGTGTGGAAATTCAGACGAAAAGAGGAACATTTGGAATCCTCCGTTTCCCAGCATAGCAAATTCTGGAGCTCCCTGATTTTTAGATTGTTTTAGCCGACGCATTAATGTGGCAAATCTAAGCTTTACAGTGTTCTAGACGATCTTACAGTGCGTTACCCCTTAATCGAAGGCACGCCAGCTGCACGATTTTCGGTATGGTGGGTCTTATGCGCCGAACTAGAGGATCTGTGTTTGTGACCCGATCGCTATAAAAGGCGGATGGCGTACGCTTTCTTTCTTTCTCTCTTCCCCCCACTTTTTCCTTTCATTTTTGACCTGAACCAGAGACAATCAAGTTCACGAATCAAAAACGAAAGCAAAACCCTGTGCTTCTTTGGCACAAACTATCATCTCTCATTCCACCCAGTTGTTGTTGTTTTTCAACGACGACTCGAGACTTAACCGTCGGCCCGTGGAATCCTAGAGACTTTTTGAAACACTGAAGCATGACTATCAATTTCATTAAGAAGACTTCGGGAGTGTTTATCAAGCACTCTCCGGAAGGCTCTGACAAAGCCTTCCCTCGTGGAGCGGCTGCTACCTCCGTCGATGCTGGAAATTCTGAGGACGAGAACGATTCCCCATCTATTGGCTTTGTGTTCACAAAGCCTAAGGGCAAGCGGTCCAAGAAGTCCAGTAGAAAGAAGAGGAGCGTACGTATTAAGAAGAAACTCCACGCTCTCAGACAGTCCTTGTCTGAAATTCAAAAGGACACTCTGACTTGCAAGCAAAAGTCAGAAACTGCGCCGGACAATGATGCGTCTGTGCCATTACTTGCTGAGAACTCCTTATCTTCTTCCTCGGCCTCAATTACTCAGGAGTACGGGACAGGAGAGATAAGCTGTGAAGAAGGAGCATCGCTGAACTCAAGTGGCGATTTCAGACAAGGAACATTTGATGCTAACCCAGTCACTAGATTGAACGTGTTCAGGCAAACAACAAAATTGTCTGGAAGTGACTTGAAGAAGAACTTGAAGAAACACTTTCAATCCTGTCGTACCAAAACTTGCAACCTGGGCCAAAAAGGCGTGCTTGAGGTTGAAAGAAACATTGAGTTCCAAGGAACCAGCCAGTCTTCCATGTACTCAATAATCAAGGAACGGATGCACGCCATCTTCAATTCAATTGAGAGGTTTTGGAGAGAAATCTTTAGGACTCTCAAGCTGGGAAGTGCAGGTCGTAGTGCTGTCCCATATGGCCCGGACTCAGAGGACATCAACAATTCGGAGTATCCCTATGCGGAGCTCAACACTAACTCGATTCTGCAAGAAGCCGCATCTTCTCGCTGCTGCTCACTGTCGTCTGCGGGACCTGCAGAAATCGCGGATATTTTGCACCCAAATTTTTTTGAGGACGACACCTCAAAAGAATGCGACATTTCTCCCTCACTTGAGGCAGAAATCACCGCACAAGTGGGTGGTTACTTTGATATTACATGTTTGAAGGAATGGGATATCGAAACTGCAAATTGGGCAGTACAAACCATCAAAAGTATTGACGAACATCCAGAGTTCTTTTGTTCTCAAGATGAATGTGTTGAACCCAAAAGAACTGTTGTCGGAACTCTGACTCCACAAACTGCGGACATTTTAGAAGACAAAGCAACCCAAGAAGAAAATGAGATCCCTCCAAATGCTGCTGATGCACAAACAGGAGATTCGGCTGACACTTTTGAACAGTTCCTTACTTTGGACTTTGATAAGTTGGAGTCCTTCGCAATCGAGGCGGTACAAAACTCTTGTTCCACTACAGAATTGCTTTCAATGGATACTAACACCATGGACTTCGCAACATTAGACTTTGACCAATTGGAGGATTTTGCAACATTGGAGGCCATGTCAGAGCCTCTGAACCCCGAGAAGTATGGTGAAAGTGTTGTTGACGAACAAAATAACGACGACAGCGGAGAAGAAAACATACAGGAAACAATGACCGAGGTCATTCAAGAAGCTAGTGAGAGAATCGAATTCAATGAGGTGAGACCTTCGTCTGACGAGGCAGAGCTTAAGGCTCACGAAGCAATCAAGAAAGAAGACGAAAATGAGGACCTTATCGAACCAGAATCAGAACCATGCTCTGCTTTTGATAAACTCATGAGCTTGTTTAGCGAGGCCAAGGGCTCTGAAATAGCTGAGCGTAAAGATTCTTCAACACCAGATGAGTCTATTGATCATTTGGATTTAGAGGCTGCCTTAATAGAGAGTGGACTGGTTCTAAACACTCCATGTTCTTCTCCAGGAACGAAAGACGATACTCTTCCACTGGAGACAAATGATGTAGCTGATGGAGCGAAAGATGATTGTGAAGCCTTAAATGTGGACTTCGACAAACAACAAGCTCCGCAGAAGATCGTGTTTCGGCCATACAATCCTTGCACCAAGACTCGGAAACCGTGGGCCGATTACGACTCTGACGATCTGGACTCTTCTGTTTTCTCGTACTTCTTTGGTGAGCAGAGAAAGAAGATCGAACAGAAGAAGAAGGAAAAGGCTTTACTCGAGTCTACAGGTGAACAAGCAAGCCTTGAAAGAGATGTTAGCTCAGAGAACAAAACTTCCTCTCCTGCGATTCCGCAGGATACTGGCAATGTACAAATCAGTACAACTGATAACAGTGCCTCGAGGAAATTTTCACTGAGCGGCCTTTCAGCTTCTGACGAAATCAATGATGCCGATTGTGATACTGACGGACCAGAAAAGGAGTTTGAAGATGATATCTTCGACGAAGTTCTGGGAGCCGAGGAGCAAAGCAGCTCAGGTAAACAAGGGTGTATTGATATCGGCGGTAGCGCTGAGGGCGAAGGCAGCGACGTTAACCAGCATTGCCAACTTGAGCTTACCGAACAATGCCGCAAGGAATTTTCAAGTCAGAACCTGTTTTGGGTTAAAACAGAATTGTTGGTTCTTCAGTTGGAAGAGAATAAACATTTGCCGGAGAAACAGCGACTGACCAAAGTTAAGTTTGCAGCGGAAGACAATGATTCGGTTGATGCAGACGAAAGTGACGGATCGGCCGACCTCATTGGCCAAGGCAAGAATGAGAATGGACCCCCTAATTTCAAAAAACTCAAGGACGCAGAAACAGAGTTGAAGTATTTAAAGAGGGATGGAGGAAAAATAATCACTGGAGGAAATTCCCGCAGAATTGTCAGAGCCTTAGTGCAACGTTACCGAAGAGTGTTCCTTAATTTTATCTACGTTGCCATTTTCCAATGCAATGGAGATATCAACAAGTTGATTGGAAGAATCTTGTCAGCACGGAGAAGCATCGGCGAAATCATCAGTTTAGGAGTTGCTGCAAGTAACGAAATCTCTATTATCCAGGAGAAGTTGACAGAAGAAGGAAGTTCTGCTGTCAGTTACTGGAAAGAAAGGTTACTTGCATGTAAATACCTTCAAAGTGAGTTGCTGGTGAAGTTCTCAAGTTTGCAGGAGGACTTTGAGTTGCTCGAGAGTGAAGTTGCTCTGGAGTCAAAGCGAATCGTCCAGAACATAACGCATTTGGTTGCTGTAAGGGAATTGGCGTTGGCACAGTACACAAAATTCTACGAGGCAAACAACTCAGTGAAAAACTTTGGCAAAGACGATGTGCACAAAATCACTCACGTACATGAGTATAAGCATAAGTCTACTTGGCATTCTCATCTTAACATTGATGGATTTGAGGAGCTTTTAGCCAATGACATGGACATGTTGGCCAAATCGATCCTGCTGCTCGCTGCTATGATCAAAGAAACTGATGATACCTTCCAATCCGTTTCTGAGAAGATCTACGTCCAGCCACCAGCTCTTGAACTTGACGAAGAGATAGAAAACATAGGTGTTTGTTGTATGGCACAATCCTCACTCTCGCCCTCACCCTCACCCTCACCTGAAGAATCAAAAACTTCAGACGAAGAGAACAACATGGTGAGTGTGCAAACAGTGGAATGCGATATTGAAATGGAAACAAAGCATCAGGACTCTGCCGAGGCTGAACCACCAGCAGCCGATAAGAAATATAAAAGGAGACGGCCAAGGAACAAGCCCAAAAAGAATAAGAGGAGGCACAAATAATGAAGTAGAAGTTGACTCAGCTCACCTTCATTAGAAAGGCAACCATGATTATGATTATGGAGAGTAACAAATAAAAAAAAAAAAAAAAAAGAAAAGAAAAGTCTACACAATGTGGAGAACAATTACTGAACGAAAGACGCTCAGAAGAATGTTGGTGGCCACGCAAAACACTTGCACCGCCACCGCATTATATCGCTAAACTTGCTAGAAAATAGAACTAATGCTAACACTAAAATCAACCCGAAACTAGTAGATCGAAACGGTAGAACCTGCGGCACAGGAGCCCTCGTAACCTTGCGACAGTACGTCCATACCGGTTCGCACAGCGTAGTCTAGATAAGCTTTGTAGAGACGCGTCTCATTTTTTTTCCCGATTGATTAAATTACCCACTTCACCGCAAATCAATACCGACCTTTTTTAGTCTTCAGCTTTGCATTCGTCGCTACAAAAGTCATGTCGTACGAGAAAACAGAGGTCTTCAGTGCCCAAGTGTTGCCTGGAGAAAGGCCCGAAGACAACTCGTTCAATGAAGTCACGAAGGCATTCCGGAGCTTCATCTTGGAGTTCCGCTTGAACAACCTGTTCATTTACAGGGACCAGCTTAGAGAAAACTTGCTCATCAAAAACTACTTTCTCCGGGTTAATTCCGAACACTTGATTGGCTACAATGAAGAGCTCAACAAGAAGCTCTCGGACGCTCCCGGTGAAATGGTGCCGCTCTTTGAAAATGCCATTACCGACATCGCCAAGCGGATCGCTTACCTCTCGAACGAAGATATCCCACGCGATTTTCCCATTTGTCAGTTAATATTGTACTCGAACTCGAGCCCAATATCCATCCGAAACTTGGACTCCGATCATATCTCCAAAATCGTTCGTGTTAGCGGAATCATCATTTCCGCATCCGTACTCTCGTCGAGAGGCACACAAGTGGCCTTGCTCTGCCGAAACTGCAAGCACACCATGAAAATGAAAGTGCCCTCTGGCTTCGGCCCACTAAGCTTGCCTCCTAAGTGTTTAGCCAATCACAACCATGACGATATGAACACCATGCAGAAGTGTCCGCCTGACCCATACGTTGTCGTGCATGATAAGTCCACCTTCATCGACCAACAAGTTTTGAAGTTGCAGGAGGCACCCGATGCCGTGCCAGTTGGTGAAATGCCGCGCCATATATTAGTACACGTTGACCGCTATTTGACTAATCAAGTGGTTCCTGGTACCAGAGTCACTTTAGTTGGAACCTATTCTATTTTTCAATCGAAGCAAAGGAACAGTTCTGCCGTGAAAACAGTAGCGATCAGGAATCCTTACCTCAAAGTGTTGGGGATCCAAACTGATATTGATACAGACGCCCAGGGCCTCACCTTTTCAGAAGAGGAAGAGGAGGAGTTCTTGCGTTTGTCCAGGCTCCCCAACCTTTATGATACTTTTGCTAGGTCTATTGCACCTTCTATTTATGGTTGCGATGACATAAAGAAGTCGATCACATGCTTGTTAATGGGTGGATCCAAGAAGATTTTGCCAGATGGCATGAGATTACGTGGCGACATCAATGTCTTGTTGTTGGGTGACCCTGGTACTGCCAAGTCTCAGCTCTTGAAGTTTGTCGAGAAGATTTCTCCTATTTCAGTGTATACGTCGGGAAAAGGGTCTTCTGCAGCAGGTTTGACTGCGTCTGTGCAGAGGGACACTCAGTCTGGAGACTTTTACTTAGAGGGTGGTGCCATGGTGTTGGCAGATGGTGGGGTGGTCTGTATAGATGAGTTTGACAAGATGAGAGATGAGGATCGTGTTGCAATCCACGAAGCCATGGAGCAGCAGACTATATCGATTGCCAAAGCAGGTATTACGACGGTTCTCAACTCGAGAACATCTGTCCTTGCAGCTGCAAACCCTATATTCGGACGTTATGATGATTTGAAGAGTCCAGGAGAGAACATCGACTTCCAGACCACGATTCTTTCTCGTTTCGATATGATCTTTATTGTCAAGGACGACCACAATGAGGCTAGAGATCGTTCCATTGCTCAACATGTCATGAATGTGCACACCGGAAACACCATGAACAATGAGGAGCAAGAAGGGGAAATCCCGATCGAAACTATGCGCAGGTATATTCAGTATGCTAAGGCCCGCTGTGCTCCTCGCTTAAGCCCTGAAGCATCGGAGAAGCTTTCCTCGCACTTTGTGGCAATCAGGCGCCGTTTACAGGTAAGCGAGGCTGATATGAATGAGCGTTCATCGATTCCAATTACTGTGCGTCAGCTTGAGGCCATCATTCGTATAACCGAGCTGTTGGCCAAGCTCACGTTGTCACCTGTAGCCACCATAGACCATGTGGATGAGGCTATTCGTCTTTTCACAGCTTCCACCATGAATGCAGTTGATCAAGGTGTGAGCAGCGGAAGCATAATACCTTCAGGCAAGCTCGCCCAGGAAATCAAGAAAGTTGAGCACGAATTAAGACGCCGGTTGCCAATTGGCTGGTCTACGGCTTACCGCACACTCCGAAAAGAACTCGTGGACTCTGGCAAATCATCGCCAGAAGCTCTTGACAAGGCGTTGCATATCTTAGAACGTCATGAGGTGATACGCTTCCGGCATCAGCGCCAGAATATCCTACGGGTTGGAGTATGAGCTCTTGAGCGACATGCGCATAGTTATTATAGAGTGTTACAATGGTTCCTAAATGCTCCTTTGGCCAAATTCCTCAATCTAGAATACACTGTGAGTTAAGGTTCTAATGATTGAGGCTGTAGTAGGATGTAGTGATCTGAGACCGCCAGCAGATGGGTTGAGTGATTGTTGCGTGCACACAAGATGAGAATGAGAGCGCAGGTCGACCCAAGTGATTCTACCTAGTCAATTTCCAAACATAATCCACCAGTATAATGGCGGACTTTCTCAAGTAAGTACAGAGCTGAGCTCCATCGCGTTTTGTAAATGGGCACAAAGCATTCGACAGAAACTAACAAGCAAAAAAGACCAAAAAAAACAAATCCCAGGGGAATCCCAGAGGCACCTTTCATAGAAAAGGTGGACAGCATCATCAAAAGCCCAGACAAGGAGTTCGAAATAACGTTGAAGGCATTCCAGGATCGCTTGCAGCAATACAAATACATGGAACTATCCAAGCAGCAGCAGTTGGCAGACTTGAGAGTGAAAATTCCGGATATTGAGAAGAATTTGTCCATTATCAACCACATTCAAGAAAGAAAAAGAGGCAATGATGATGGTGACGACGAATACTCCAAAACACTAGAGTGCAATTACGAGTTGGACAGTACCTTGTACAGCAGAGCCAAAATTGATTTGGAAACTTTGGATTCGGTGTGTTTGTGGTTGGGCGCCGATGTGATGTTGGAATTTCCGCTCAATGAGGCGGTAGAACTTCTAAACAAGCGCTTGGAAAACAACAATGAGCTGTTGCGGATCGTGGAAGAGGATTTGGACTTTCTAAGACAAAATATCACCACCATGGAAGTCAACACGGCCAGGTTATATAACTGGGACGTAGAGAGACGAAAGAAGTTGCGTGGCCAAGACGCCTCAAAAACATAACGGGCTGTTACAACTTCATAGTAATCTCGTGTAATTAATATCAGCAGCATATAGTGCTAGAAAATGACGATGCGTTGAGTGTACTAAGAAAGGTGCTGCCATCATATCAGGCCAATTAAGTAACATTTCTTCCCCACAGTACAGAAAAAAAACTTGTTAAAGCCCAATTATGAGCGGAATGTATCTAAAAACTGTCTCCCTAGTGGCCTGACTGGTGTTGTGGATCGTGCAGCTACAGTCTCTTCCTGCCGACTGATATCGTCGATAGCGACCTCGGATTCCTCTTCATCCTCGGGTCGCTCACCTTGCACGTCCTCTACAGGTGGACTAGACATAGTAGAAGTTATGTTTTCCTGTGGAACACGCTGGTAGCCTTGCCACCGTCGGGAAAGTGAACGTAGCGTAGTGGAGCGTACTTTCCGAGGCGCAACAAAAAGTTGGAAAATTAATGTGGGCAAAACCCACGTCTTAGAACCAATCAAAAGCTCGTGCGTATAGAGCCGACCAATACATATGCCTATGAGGCAGGGAAGCAAAGATTTGAAGCCATGATTCAACATCAATATTGTGAAGATAGCGTGCACTTGGAAGTGGTTAGTGAATGTCAACGTCTTGCCACCTGCCCCGCCCAGCAGAGCAGTATCAGCACTAACTGAGTTTTCAGAGCGCTCAGGAGTGGGCACTTCCGGGGTTGGTTCAGCAGGTTTCCTCAAAAGAACATTGAAATGGTACAATACGGGGATGTAGGTGCCGTGACACATGTATAACAGAGCGAGGACACCCAAGGGCCCTGGAACAACCGAGTTGAAGATAGTGTCATAGTACACAAGCCTGAATGGGTGCTTCCAAAGTAAGGATTTGCTCACTGCTGCTAGGAACACAACCAGTAACTGGCCGAGGCAGAGTACCATGAACGTGGCAGCCGCATTGTAGATGGCAAAAAGAGCGACCAACGACAAGTACTTGCGGGGACCAAAGAAACGTTCTAGTGTTTTGAAATGGAACCATAGTATTGTGCATAGAAGATAGTCCGACTCGTTGACCACCGAAAGCTGGAACGTGGCCATTCGCCAGTATTGACGGTACTGGATGACGAATGGGTCGATGGTTGGGTTCACGTATTGCTTCAATGAAAGGATCAGGAGAGCTAACGCCACTACAGTACCCACGATGCAAATGGATTTTGTTACCGGGGTATTTGTGAAGCCCCGAATGGGAGTGATTTGTGGCATGCTTGTGGCTTTACTGGCGGTGTTGGTAGAGACCAAGTATGTTCTGTGACTAAGAGGGTGGTGCGATTGCGATAGCCAAAACTGTTACTCCAACCAAAAAAATAAAACAGAGTATAAAAAGTAAATGAATAAAAGTAAAGAAAATAAAACAAAATTAAAGTAAAGAAGATAAAATAAAATAAAAAGTAAAGAAAAGTTACAAGAAAAAAGAACAGGATTATGCCACGCTAGAGTTGGAGCTACGAATCACAAAAACCTGATCGACAACTGGACTTCGACTTACGTTCTGTCGTTGATACGACTTAAGTCCATGTCGTTTCTGCAACGGTCCTTCAAGCTGTTTGTGCTGTCCTTGTTACTCCCGTCGTTCTTCTACGGTGCAGCAGGCTTGCGCTTTGGCATCGCTGCATGGCATGTTTATTTGCTTGTCCACTCATCGTACACACGCATTCAACTTACTTTAGAGTTTCCAACTGCTTCTTGGCCTTGTCAATCTGCTTTCTCTTCTTAGCCAACTTCTCCACACGGCTATCTTTCTTTTCTATACCGTGCTGCATCCTGTTGTAGAGCTTCTTCTGTTTGTTAGTCATCATAATCTTGCGCAACTCTTTCTCCTCCTCCTCAGAACTTGGCTTGTTCTTTTTGGTCTTCTTGTTTTTGTTCTCTTTAGCACTAGAGTCGGAATACTTGATTCCGGCAGCCTCCATCTCCAACTCCTTCTGCTCCTTGACATCCTCGTCCTCGTCCTGATCTTCTTCCTGCTCCTCAGCATCCAGGTCAAGGTCTTCATCAGCCAGAATTTCTTCAGCGGATTCTTCAGCGGAAGACCCATTTGCGACATCTGTTTGAATTTCAGGGTTATAGTTACCTGCGTCTCCCCATGGAGACAAGTGAGGAGGCAAGGTTTCTCCGGGAGCGTAGGGACCCACCGGAAGCAATTCGCCCTTATTGATGCTATCGAAGATCCACTGAGGCTGAACATACGTGCGGTCGGCCACTTTTTTATTCACCTTTGGCCTATCAATGAGCTGGTGTGTGATGCTGGAGAGGTCCAACTGTGCATATGCATCGGGCTTGTTTGCTTTCAAATCGTCTAATGCAATCTCCGAAACGAGCTTTCCGCCTCCTGACAAAATACAGAGCTCCAAGATGTCCAAAGGCACCTCACGACCAACGAAGAACGTGAAATTGGAGAATAGAGTCGAGCTGGATGAGGAGTATTTTGAAGGTTGAGTTAACAAGTCGCCAGGGTTCTTATTTGTAGACGTAAATTCGTCCAACTGCGCATCATCCTCGACATTTTCCCCATCCGTACCGTCATCATGTTCGTCCTTGGCATCGGCCTCTTTTGCCCTTTCAATTTCAATCTGGGAAAGTTTAGATTCTGCTTGTGTATTCTCTTGTGGATTTTCCTTCTTTGCACTTGGGAGCAATGTGTTGATACCTTCACTTTTAGACTGCAAAACATAACTTGATAATCCGCCAATGCCCTTCAATTTTTCAGTATTGATTGGTGGTGGATACACCAAGTCTGCGTCGGTGTACAACTTGAATAAAACGAAATGCACCATTGTCGAGTAGAACTCTAAAAATGTAACCATAATTTTAAAGTCCACGTCGGAAGGAATGTTTGTGGGAAACTTGAACGGCACTAGCCAGCGGATCTCTTGTCCCTTGACATTGGCCTGGTAGTATACACCCTTAATAGATACGAAAACCTTCTTAACCAAACGCTCCTTGGCCACGTAGGCAAGCCACTGGTTGGTCAATCTGGCTGCGTCTCTGGTTACGCGATGGCTGACCCGGCTAGTAGCGGGCATGTTTGCAAACAAGAACAACATATTCAATGGATCGTCGAGATCGCGCAAGGCATCAACAAATGTTGGGTATCTTTCCCTCACAAGGTGGTCTAAGGTGTATTTTGGCCGAGCTTTCTCCAATCTGTCAGCATCAGAGATTTCATTTTTGGCCAACGCCTTGGTCAATTTTTTGGAGAACGTCTTGTGTTCCCTGAACTTTGCTAAAACAGGCTCGTGTGCCAAGTACTGGATGTCTTTGGCATAGTAAAAGGTGGTCGGTTTGGTGGAGCCTTTGTTAGCCTTCTTTTTATTCCTTGGCTCTCGTGGGTAAATACCTTTGAAGATGCAGAGTCGGCGAAAGTCAGCCAACGAGATCTGGAGCTTGTTGATAGCTTTATTTCTTGTTACGAAGTTCTTGGCAGCGCCAGACTTGCCCTTCTTTTTTATTCTGGCCATTGTTTCTAGTGGAAGACCTGACGATGAGATGCGTTTGGTTTTTTTTCGCTGCGAGGCGATGAGCCCGGTTCAGTGCGCAGGGAAAAGCGAGAAACCAAGTAGCAGATTGAATTTAATTAGCAGGCAAAGAAAAAAAAAAAACGGAAGAAATGGAAGCAGGAAAGGGGAAAGGCAAGGAAAAGGCAAATAACATTCCGTTGAATCCAGATGCATGTCGCAGGAAAGCGAGCGCAATTGGTGGAGTAGAAACAAATTTCTCTCTTCTTCTCACTATGGCCCTGCGCTTTTGGCAGCGCGGCCCAGCGAGTCATTGGGCCCATGTTCTGCAAACTACTCAGCAGTGCTCTCGTCACAGCCGGCGAGCTTGTTGTATTCTCGATTGAGTAAACTCAATACAGGCCACATGTGGTTGAAGCGGTCTTTCCACGCATAGCCCATGGCCAAGTTCGGGCCTGCGGGCAGGTTGCTTAAGCGAACTGGCACGTAGAAGAAAGTATCGTAGCAATCGGCAATCTGGTAGCACACCCTGCGGAGGTCGGACATCGGCATGTTTTTGAGCAGATCGGCATTGACGGTTTGCTTCAACCGGATGGCAGCTTGCCTCACCACGTAGAGCAAACTGTTGTAGAACTGCCGCTGCCTTTGGTTGTCGGGCTCTATGCGCAATATCTTCCGCATCTCGTCATCTGCAAACAGCACCGAATAGACAAGGAAGAGTTGCGTTAGCGCTGTTTCATGCTGCTCAATATCCGTGGGAAGAAGGGAGAGGACGTTCTGGAATTTTCTCCTTTGCCGCTCCTGGCAGGCCCTGACTTTCTCCTCGAAGGGGTCGAAGCTCTCGTCGTCGTTCGATGACGGAGAATCTATGTCACAGCAAATGGCCATCTAGACTTGGTTAACGTACGAAAGTTCACAAAAGAGAAGAAAATGAAAATAAAAAAGAAAAGAAAAGAAAAGAAAATGAAAATAAAAAAGAAAAGAAAAGAAAAGAAAAACGAAAATGAAAATGAAAATGAAAATGAAAATGAAAATGAAAAGGTAAAAAAGCAGAAATATATACTTATAAAATTTAAGAACCGGTCTGCAATTTTATTGCCTGTTCAGTCGCCGAGAAACCACATTTGTACTTTCGCAGGCCCGCGGCATTTCGCAACCGGAGTGAAACACAGACTTACTAAACTTCAATTCTTCTTCTTTCTTCTCTCTCCTTTTCTATTTTTGCCGTTCCTCCCGTGTCGTCCCCATGAGCTTCTACCTCCGAGTCTTGGCTTCGCCGGAGGAACTAGAATCCGATTTGGCCGTGTATTTCGTCTGCTGCCGAAGACCCAACAGCACGTCAATCTACAGAAACACCTTCAACATTTTGCCAGAAGATGCGTTGGGTAAGTTGGAGGATATTTACAAGCACATGAACGACAAAATCGCCGCGAAAAACAGCTTCTTGGCCGCCACCGTTGGCCGGAAAGAGCCCCTGACCTACGACAATTACGCTGCCACTGTTGGCGCCGGCGTTGCGCGGCACTCGGTGATCCAGCCCTGCGATTTTCTCTCTCTCCAGGCCACCCCGGAATTTTGCGAGCTACTTTTTGCGGATCTGCCTCGCCCCATCTTCAGCTATGCTACTTTGTCTGCTGCACAAAAATTGCAATTCTTGGCCTGCGTGTCATCCCTAGATTGCGAGGGTGACACCGCCTTGCGCTACGAAAGTATTTTCCTGTCCTGGCCTTGAAGTACAAGTCACGCTCCCCAATGGCTGAGCGCACGAAGCTGGCTTATTTCTCCACGTTTCGCTGCGCACATGAATGTATGCATCGCCGAAAAAAAACACCGCCAACCAAAGAAAAAAAAAGAAAAGAAAACTGTGAAAGTGAACAAAAGCTTCCTAGTGAAACTTACGCAGGCACTCTCTTCCAATGTCGTTCCCAGACGTGCTCGAGCGCGGAGATGACTTTCTTCGGGAATACCCAAGGACTTCGCCATGGTGGAACTATGCTTCTCACGCCACGTGTTTGGGCATGATTTTAGGGTCCAAGGCCCTCATCAACTTGCTCTACAATCCTAAGCTCCACAACATCGAAAAGCTTGACCTGGCTCTTGCGAAAGCCCGTTCAGAGAACAGAGCGCTTCTCACCGTCATGAACCATATGTCTGTGGTGGACGACCCGGGCTTTTTTTCGTTGCTCCCTATGAGGTTCCATACTGACATTGACACCATCCGTTGGGGCTTTGGTGCCCACAATATTTGCTTTTCCAACCCAGCGTTGTCGTGGTTTTTCAATTTCGGTAAGATTTTGGGCACTAAACGCTTTGGCGAGGGCCCGTTTCAGGGCTCCGTAGATGCGGCTATTCGTATTCTAAGTCCTGACGACACTTTAGACTTGGAGTACAGTCCGTGGGCTCGAAAACAAAAAAAGCCCAACCTAATACAAGAAGTCAACGGCCTTAGCGGTTTGCCGTCTTCCAGTCTCTCACAAAGTGCACGCGTTGTTCGACCAGGTCCCGAGGCTACAAGTGTGCTCATGTCGAAATCGCCGTTTATCCGTTCCAAAACTTCGTGGTTTCATGTTTTTCCAGAGGGTTTCGTTTTACAGTTAGAGCATCCTGATAACAACTCCATGAGATATTTCAAATGGGGAGTATCTCGCTTGATATTAGAAAGCACGCGAACTCCCGTGGTTGTTCCTATCTTTACTTATGGTTTTGAGAAGATAGTGCCGGAGGACATGGCCAGCCAAGGTATCAAAAGATGGTTGCCGAGAAACATTGGTGCCGAGATTCACATCAATATCGGTGACCCGGTGGATGACACCATTCTCGAAGACTACAGGTCTAAGTGGAGAGACTTGTGCGATAAGTACGTGGATCCTGCAAAACCTACGGATCTTTCACCTGAACTTAAGAATGGTAAAGAAGCACAAATTCTTCGATCTAGTCTAGCAGCTGACATAAGACAACATGTACTTGCACTCAGGGAAAATCTAGGAGTGTTTGAAAAGGAAAAGCCTAAATTCCTGGATCCGGCTTTCTGGAGAAATTATACAGAAACTGAGGGTCGTAGCGACACGACCGTAAAGTTCATCGGACAAAATTGGGCCATCAAAAGACTACAAAAGCATTTGCCGGAATACGAGGAAAACGATTCGTGATGTATATAGTGGTGCTTTAGCGTCGTTCCAACATTCTTAAGGGAAATATCTATCGCACTTATTCTTGTTGATCATTGTAGCCTACTACAAACTGCAGATACGTGTACTACATTGAGGCTATAACAACAGAACTTGTCTCTTGATTTTTATAATCGTGGTGATATTGTTTATTATTATTTTCTTCTCCTCGAGCTTCTCTTTTCTTGTACTCATCTACCGTTCATCAACAGCTTCGTACTTCTGCGCGCATAGGCATCTCAGATCTAGTTTGAAAAGAAATTCTCATGTTATTGTTAAGGCCTCTCATGTGGTCCAGATACAAACTTTGCCCAAGATTAGTTACGGGCCTACCGAGGAAAACAATCCGACGTACGAAATGGACGTTGAACAAGGCGCCTGAGGTAACAAAAAAACAGTACGTAGAAGTGGAGGAAGACGGTCAAGATACCCCAATCAACAGGACGATGAGAGACATTAAGCACTATCTCAGAACCACAGAGATGCCGCAAAAACTCCGTTCGAACCTCATTCGCTCGCACCTAGCAGAATTGGTCGAATCTGCTGGAACCGAACAGCTCTCTACAGAGTACTTCCAAACTATCAATGCTGTGCTTGCCAAATACGCTGAGAAAGGAAAGATGTCTGACTTCTTACCGGTGCAATTACTCCAGGATATCTTTCTCCAAACATCTGAATTTTATCTAGCGGAAGTCCAGAGGACCCTCCCACCATTTATGGCCTCTTTGGCTCAGGAATTTGTTTCTGCAGATTACTACGTGCTGCCAGAAGTTCTTGTGCAGATTGTCCGTGTAGGCGCCGCTGCTCAACTGCAGAAACTAGCAATATCTTTGGCTTACTTGCTTCATCACCGACCATTGCTAGATGCGGGATTCACAAACGCACTTCTAGAAACGGAGCAGGTCTCGGGAAGCTTGAGTCTTGACACCTTTGAGTCAATTTTAGAGGCAGAAACTTCAATCGAGCAGCCCACACTAGTCAACAGTGGCTTTGTGATCAAACTCATCCAACATTTGGAAGCAACCTTTGAGAATGCTTCTCCGAATATGCACGAGTATCTTGACTCAAATAAGAACGTTTACCGTATCCAACAGCTCGTAAACAAGACAATTGAGAGAGTGGTTATCAATGCGGAACCCGCTCCTTTACTACGGTTGCTCAAATGTAAGATCGAACTCAACTCTATCACTTCTGACGAGGAAGATGTCAGTTCGGTCAATATGCTTCTAGAACATTTTGTCAAGAGCGGAGTGAACAACGATTACCAGCAAATCAAAGATGCTTTGTTCGCACTCGAAAGTGACCACGATAGTCCTTCTGAAGTGTTACTCTCTGAACTTTCAAAATATGCAGATACATACAAAGACTTCATTGCCTCTCTTTGCGGATTTTTCCTCTCCGATGACATTCGCTTTAGTTCGAGCTTGCGCCTAAAGGCAGCTCTTTTACACAAGCTATTTATCTCTCATCTGAAAGTGACTACCCTCCAAACATTATCAGCTGTCTATGAGCCCTATATTTCATGCTGTGAAATTCCAAATGTTCTTTCCACTACAGTTGAGGTTTTGTCAGTCAATGGTGTGACTGGGACCTGGAAACTTATCCAAGAGGTCCGTACTGACTTGGCTGACTACGGAGATGCGGAGTTTACTATATACGACTACAAGACATTGATTGACAACGCTCTTCATGCGAAAGAATATTCCTTGGCTTATCAATTATTTGAAAAAAGCTTAACTTCCAGTTCAGTATCCTGGACCGATATAGAGGACCCTGTGTTTGGAGGCATGTTCAACCGCTTGGTAGTATCGTTGGTGCAAAATGATCATAGCATCATAGATGTTTTCCCGAGGTTCCGTAAGATCAAACAGCACATGTCTGCTAAGTGTGATGCAAAGGCACTTCATGCCATGATGGAAAAAATGCTCGCAGAAGGTTGTGTGGGTGACGTTATAGAAATGATGAAACGAGAACTTCCTTCAATTGATAAAGATGCATATGAAAGAATCGCCGTGAATTCATTGTTTGCTAAAGCACACAGAGAGCTTTTCAATTTGTTGCACGAATTCGTCATCACCTACACTAAAGAAAGTACGTATGAGACTAATTGGGTGCTTTATGGCGAATTGCACAAGTATTTCCATGTTCCAAACGAAACGTACCTCCCTGCTATGAAGTTTTTCTGCGGTGTAGGGAGATTAAATGCAGCGTTGCTAATTCTTCGACGAATGAGGATGTTGAGTGAATTGCATGCTTTAGACAATGTTAACTTACCTCCCCTGAGGGAAATCTATATGTACTTGCTTCTGACGTTTGGAGATAAGTTTTACGAAGAAGGTGTGAATGAGGTCCACGAATACCTCAAGTTAGACTTGAGCCTTGCGAGTCAAGATATTGAGTTGCAAAACTGCATTCTAAATGCTTATTCCAGTTTGCAAAATGTGGGCAAAGCAAGGGACTTATTTCTCACAATCGCTTCAAACCCAAAGCAGCATGGCGGTATAAACGAAGAAACTGTGCAGATTATGATCAAGACTCTCACTTATAGTGAAATGGCATATGTGAAAAAGTTTTGGAATAACCTTTCGCAATATGGTATCTTCCCTAACTATGGTATTTACCGACAATACTTGATTGCTCACACATACCATGGTTACACTGACGATGCCTTCCGTTTAGTGGAAGAGATTGACGACTACAACATGGAGTTTTCGTCAGATTTACTCTTAGCAATGCATAACTACTGCTTGGAGCCTCACAAGCAACAAGAGATTGTTAAGTGGGCACTTGAAAACCATAACGACGAATGGCAAAAACTCAAACAATCAGGTTTACTTAAATCTGCGTCACCGTACATGCCTGAGCAAAATCTAATTGCTTCGGAAAAAAGATAGTACATATATCTCTATTATCGGTCTATTTTAAATATCTCCTTTACGCACACCATTTATCCAAGCTTTGTATTATTTACCTTTGTAGCAAATCGAAGTGAATTTACTGTCTCGTTGAAATTTTCGGCGTATGGCGACACGTTCACGAACATCAAAGTTTTGGAATCTCCACCCAAGCTATGCTTGAGTAGATAAGTTAACTTCGAGTTACGATATGGAATGTGAATAGGGCAAGTATCATTCCCTTGGTTTTTGGCCTGACCCAAACTGTAAATTACATCCCCCAAACAGGAAAGAGATTTGTTGATTGCCTGAGTCTCCTTAAGGCGATCGCCTCTTGCCTGAGAAGCGGTTAATCTTTCTGATCCAGCCAAATCAATCAAGTTCAAAGTGCCACTGCTGACTTTACCCAGAGCTTTGTGAACACCATTAATCTTCAATATGAAAGCTGAATGTGAGCGCGATGATTTGCTGTTAACCATTGTCGAGGCCGTTGACCGGTTTTCTGAGGCTCGTTCCAAAAGTGAAACGGCGGATTCTTCGGAAACTATTTCAACAACAGTGCAATTAGTGATGGAAGTTGTCTGAGCCATGTCATCATGCTTGATTTCAAGTTTGACATCTTTATTGCCGGTTGATAGCAAATCAATAATCAGCTCATTGTAGATCTCAATAAACTGGCCATATACTGAATACTCCCAGCCTTGAGTCCGCAACGATTGTATATCAGAAAATATCTTTGCTATAGACTGCGGGATCATCCCATCGCGTCTGTGGGACATTGTCCACGTCTTTCCCGACCCGGTTTGGCCGTAAGCGAACACACAAACGTTAAACCCGTCCAATGAGCATTGTATGAGCTGTGATATCTCAAGAAAAATATCCGAATTTGTGGCCTCCTGGGAAAAGATTTTGTCAAATTCAAATTTATAAGTATTTTTCCTTGGAGCATTTGAAAATAGAGAGCTTGAGGATGCAACACCAGCTGAAGAGGGTGCTGCGGTGTTAGACACCATTGATGGAGTCTCTAAGACAAGAACCTGCTTGCCGTCTTCGGTGAATTGGTCCCTGCTGTCAATCAGCATGAGGGTTAAAGGTGTAAGAGGGTTGAGAGACGGACGAATCCGGCAAAATACTCGAATATTACCTTTTAACTCCTGGAGTTTGTTATGAAGCACCCTGCGTTCATTTTCAAAAGAGGCAAAGGAGTCTCGAAGTGCATTCGCCAATGCATTGTATTCTTTAATTGTTTCCTGCTTATCACATAGAGAGACCTCTAAGGTTTGTGCTTTGGACTTAGTCGAAGCCAATTCACTCTCCAATAATTGGATATCCTGGACCTTCACAGAGTGTGTTTCTTGGAGTAACAGCAACTTTTCCAGCAATTGTGCAGTTGAAGTCATATCAGTGTCTAGTGTCGATTTCAACGAATCGATTTCACCAACCTTGGTCTTCATTTCGTTCTCGAGTGTTGACGACTCCATCTGTATCTCTGCTAGAATTGCCTCCATATCGGTCCGAAGCTGCATTAGCCGCTTGTGATGGTCTTCTTTGATCTTTATGAGCTTTCGATTCATGTCGGATGAATGATTTTGGATCTCGCCAGACAAATGAGAAACTTCTGCTTGGAGACTTTCCATCCTGAGTACCAGCTTGCTACGAGCTTCTGCCATCGACGATTCAATCTGTTCCGAAAAGGTGTCCTTTAACTTCACAAGTTTCTCGTTGAACTCGACATCTATTTCCTTCTTTTTCAAATCGAAAATATTTCGAATAGTCCGCATGGAGTCTTTCTCGTACACGCGGAGGTTGACTATGTTCTCCTTTGACACGTCCAACTCCTTCCTGAGCGCGTTTAATTTGTCCTCGATAACCCAGTTGTCGAACTCCTGTTTTCTGTTTTTGGTTTTCTCGTTCAGGATCTGTTCCCGGAGCTGCGAAAGCTTTTGTTTCTTCCTGTTTACCTCCGTCTGTAACTCCTGCTGCCGCCTGTAGGTTTCGCCGGAGGAATTTGGCTGGGGCAGCGCAGACTTCATGTTGTAACGTTCCACGATCTTCAAGCGTTTCGTGGGAGACAGAGAACAATTTTCCCGGGTGAATCCCTTGAGTTTCGTCTAGTCACACGGAGTGAATTCATTGCACCAGCCCCACCTGGTGCTCAAAACACTCTCCACGCATACCTGGTACCTGGTGCACGGGTGTCTTTGATAGATGGCTCTAGGAAAGTTTCAAAGGGTGTGGACTTTAGGTTGGCGAATAATTAACCGGCTGCGCTGATAGTTAAGTCGGATGTAAGTAGGTCGAAGATGTTCTTTTTGTGCTTGTCGTAAGACAGTTATGGACCCCGGAGTTCAGAGACATAGGTTATGAACAACCAAGAGATGGCCAATGCTGCCTTTCTGGCAAACGAAGCACAGAGCAAGAAGTGAATGAAATGAAGCTTCCATCAGCCAGCCCGACAGCTCCACCTACTCTGTAAATAACTAGCACAAGCCAGACCAATAACATTATCCTGCATATAAACAGATGATGAGATGACTTTGGGTTATTTCAAAGCTCTCAGCAACTTGCAAGACCACCAAATGGGACAGAAAAGGGGAAGAGCGAGCGTCGGGAAAGCGAAGAGCTTGTCTGCAAACGCTTCTCCTAAAGCTGCATCAAACACAGTAAAGCTGGAGCTCGATAATGTGCAAATAGAGCGCTCAGACAGCGACTCAGGCGAAAGTGATTCCGGCTTGGATGAAGACGATGAGATGAACTTGCAAGAGAGCAATAAACACACAGAAACAAGTGATAGTGAAGGTGAAAACGAAGGTGAAGGTGAAGGTGAAAGTGAAGGTGAAAGTGAAGGTGAAAGTGAAGGTGAAAGTGGAAGCGGAAGCGAAGATGAAAGCACAAATGGCAGAGTTAGCAGTGAGAAAGGTGACATTTCTAAAAATGCAAGTGACAGCAGTTTAGAAGAAGGCGAAAACGGAGCAAGCTCTTCCAGTGCAGAAGATGAAAGTTTCCCTTTGAAAAAGAAGAAGAAAACGGCAGACGATGGCAAGGCCACTTTTGCCAATGCGTTCAACGCCATTCTCGGGTCCAAGCTCAAATCCTACGACCGCAAAGATCCCATATTGGCCCGAAATAAAGGGCCCTTGAAGAAGATGGAATCGGATAAATTGGAGGCGAAGGCCAAGAGGTTGATACTTAACGAGAAGAAGGAACTCCAAGACAAAAATAGAGTTAAAAATCTTTTACCGTCTGCGAGTGAGCCTGAGAAGGTAAGAGAGGCCCTAGAGACAGAAAGACGCTTGAAAAAGGTCGCTCAGAAAGGTGTGGTTAAGTTGTTCAATGCCGTGCTCTCCACACAAATACAAAGCAACACCGAAATCAGCCAGCAGCAAGTGGGACAAACTTCGAAGAAGGAGTTAATGACAGAGATTACCAAGCTGAAGTTTTTGGACCTCGTCAAAGCTGCGGGCGACGAGTAGGAAGCGCAGGATCTGAAAGTGGCAGGATTAGGAGAAATGTATTAAGTTCACATCAGCTATGTTGGCATACAAGAGGAAGAGAAGTAGCGCAAGGCAGACGGAGCAACAACTCAAAAGAAGAAACTATATATAACATAAGCAATCGATCAAGAGTTCGTAAAAGAGCCAGAGTGAAAAGTAGCGAAGGTGAAAAGTAGCGAAGAGAAACAGGAGCCAACAAGGAGCAGAAACTCAAAGTTCCACGCATCGAGTTGCTAATATACATATCTTTGAAACAGATTGGCTGTTCTAGTTGCACTCGCTGGTAGATTTTGCCTTGTCTGTTTATTTTCCATTCAGTTCTATCTTATTCCACTCGCAGCTACATAGCACGAGCTACGATCGCGCAGAACCCATTTCCAACATAGTGTCTTATTCGAACTCCAAAATGGCCATTGAATTGACGATAAAACAAGGCGACCAGGCTGCAGCAAGCAAGGACTTTCTCACGGCCATATCCAAGTTCACCGAGGCACTAAAGGAAAACCCAAGCGCATTCAGTGCGCTTGTCAAGAGGGCGCAGGTCTACACCAAGTTAAGCGATTACGAGGCAGCGAAGGCCGATATCAGTAAGGCGTTCACGATTGCCGAGCAGCGGGGCAAAATGAGTGATAAGGCGACATGCTACTTTCGGTTGGGGTTGGTGAACTACGCACAGAAAGATTACTCTACGGCGTTAATCAACTTGAACAGGGCCAAAGAGCTCAAATCATCGGAGCCGGCGTTGGATATTTGGATTGAAAAGGCCAAGAGGGACTGCAAAAAACACACCTCAGCACACAGTGAAGAGGAAGCAAAGGATAAAGCACCTGGCGAGACGGAAAACTCCGTTTCTCTGCCTCAGACACAGAGTGTTCTGGCGGCAACAGACAGCAAATCGACATCCATAGACGCCATCAACAAGCAAGCACCCCTCCGGGTCAAGATTCGGGACGAGTGGTATCAGTCCAAGACGTCTGTGACAATCACAATCTTCGCCAAGGACGTGGCTCGTGATTCAATCCAGTTGGACTTGACAAAGCGCACGCTCTCTGTGTGTTTCCCCACAACTGAGAATTCCGAATACAGCTACCTGCTCGACCGGCTCTACAGTGAGGTGGATCCGGAAAAATCCTTCTATACTGTGACTTCTAAGAAAATAGAGATTGTGCTACACAAAGTACATGAGGGCAAGTGGGCAACGTTGGAAGGAGAGGGTGCAGACTTGACACTGGCCAAACCCTCCGAGCCCTCTTCGCAACCTGGCCTTGCGTATCCCTCGTCGTCCAGAAAAAAAACAAACTGGTCTAGTTTCGATGTGAAAGATGATGAGGACGAATCGGGCGACTTCTTCGCTAAGTTGTACAAGGACGTGGACGAAGATACGCGCAGAGCGATGATGAAGTCGTACGTCGAATCCAATGGAACCGTACTCACAACAAACTGGGAAGAGGCCAAGGACAAAACCTTCGACACCAGCCCTCCAGACGGAATGGAGGCAAGAAAATGGGCATGAACACCAAGCCTCGGACGCGTCGCATGTTCACGTCTCTACCATGCAAAACAGCCTATCAGCATAACTACAAAGCCTATGCTAATCCTATTGTAGCAAACGGAAAATGCTACTTAGAACCGCAGAGTCTTCCTACCTCGTGGCCATTTTGTTGCCATGTACACCGGCCCAGCTATGTTGTCACGTGACAGGCTTTCGCAGGAGGTAATTCTTTGTGGTGTGGTTCTGGACAGCGTCGAGCGAAAGTTTGCGGCAAACATTTAACAAACACAGCGAAGGCCGCAATCACCGGTGCACAGCACCACACATACCAAAAAAATGCCGAGGGAAATTACCACAGACGGCCGTTGGTTATGCCGTTGATTACTATCCTTTTCTTTGTGCTATTCCATTCAGGCTCGTCAATAGAAAAGGACCCAGACCCAAACACTGGAAGTTCCGAGAACAGCCCAAAAGACTCCTTCTCGAATGCATCAAAGCTTATCTAGTACATGTCTAGACGCACCCCATGTTGTCTGCAGGACGCGCAGCGCACACACCGGGGCGCGAAAAGGATTTTTGTTTTAGAGCCCCCGATCACCGTAAAAATTCAAAATTGAAAAAGGCTCAAACAGGGAGCAGAAGCAAAATAACCGACAGGATATAAAAGGTTAAAAAGAAATCACCAGTACACCGCTGTTTTCAGTTTATATACCTCCTTTTTTATTTGTTTGACGTTTTGTTTTCACCACTATGGGTTACTTTTACAAGCTCTCTTGGTACGTATGAACCCTTGCTTGATCCAGCTTATCTCAGATTGAGCGATCCTGCTAATCGAATCACACCACCCATTTTCAAGCAGTTTAGTCCGATCGCCACACACAACACAAACAGAATTTGCAATTTACCACCGGCATGGCCGTTGGGCTTATTTGTGATATTCCCAGGCGGTTTTTCCAATTTGCTTTAGTTGATCCTTCTTTCGCATAGCCGCCGGATCAAGTGCATTTCCGGGATCTTGGGAAGTTTGGAACATGAGTAATCCGCTCTTTTGACTATCGTGCAAGCACTAACACTTCGACAGGCCTGCAAATCCAGACACTACAACGGTGGCTGTCACAGGCACCTTTGATGACTGGTCGTTATCGGACGCGGGACACTTGAAAAAGTCATCAGATTCTTCGGTTTACGAGACTGTCGTTCGTGTTGACGAAAAGCAGAAATTGGTTTTCAAGTTTGTCGTTAATGGAGCCCACTGGACAACCTACGACTCGTACAAGATTGAGTACGATGAGCACGGAAACCAGAACAATTTCATCAATGCAGATGAGTTGATTGAAGAAGAAGAAAGACTTGAGGGTGTCCAAAACAATTATGACTCTGATGCTGACACTCCAGCCTCGGAGCAGCTCACGGATGTTGTGATTGCAGAGTCAGTTTTCGCTCCGGTGGATCCCGATATTGCCCCTTCAATGGTCGACAAGAACACAATTCTGACAGAGTATCAGGAAAGTACTCCTCCAAGCAGCACTAATGATGAACTCTACGAAAGTGCAGAGGCAAACGAAAGTGAAATTTTGCAAGAGGAGACCGCCAAGGTACTCGGGGGCACCGCTGCGCCCTCCGTGTTTGTCGTCAAAAAAGCTTCTCCTTTAGTTGCTGCGTCGATGGTATCTTCGACTCAAACGCACAAGGCGCACGAGGCAAGAAGTCCAGCCGGAGTGATAGACGACACGTTCCTCGACCAAGAAGGCGACTTAGACAATATGCTGCTTGCGGAGTCGTCTTTCACCAATTTGTCTTACATCACCAGTAGCTCGAAAAGCGTTTCCCAAGACATCAAGGAAGCTAGGGGGTTGGATGCACAGTGGGGTATTACGGCCATGAGCTCTGGAGATCTGAAAGATAGCCTTGCAGAAACAGAGGAAGAGAGCCAAAGTTCCCTGCAATACAATACTGTGGAGAACTCCGAAGTGTCCAGTAGGAACAGTGATGTAGATGACTCCGTTGGTGATCTTGAAGACAGCCAAATGGTGGACGCAAGCTCGTCCCCACAAACTCCGAGAGTACGGCCCGAGGCAAGTGATGGTGGTGTGTTTGCAAAGATTCGGGGCCTATTCCGCTATTGAGCATAACCATCTATCCTTATTCTATGTGTTTGTGCGGGCGGAGGAAATTACAGTGTACCTCTGCTTCATCAATTCTTCTCTACTCTCACCCCTTCCTTTCTACATTTCTGTGTGTTTACTTGTGGTCCCTCGTCTAGGCCTACGCTCTAATTTTCAACTGTGGTCTACGTGAGTTATACTTATCTCTTATATATATAAATTGATATTTATGTATACTTTTCGTGCCTGGTGGTTTCTACTGACTGCAAAGACAGGCACAGCGAATTTCGGTGTGAACAAGCGAAAGAACAGACGTCCCACCGGGCCTTTCCTGGCCAAACTCTCGTGAAGAAAACAGCTCCTATAACGTTAGCTCTACTCATTTTTTCTTGTTGTTCTTCTTCTTCTTCTTTTTCGATGACGAAGAGAGTGGGGCAGTATCAGCTTCAACGCCAGGCGTACCAGCCGTCTTCGCCGGCTCAGCAGTAGAGCCGACACCAGTAGAGCCGACACCAGTAGATCCGGCGACTGTGTGTGAAGAGGACTCGGGCTCGGGCTCCACAAATTTCGAATTGCTCATCACGCTGGCTGCACCAACCAACACTTTCTGCTTCTTTCCTTCCTTCTCTTCGGAGTCTTCGTTCTTTCTCTTCACACTCACGCCCCGAGGCCCAAGGTATGTCAATAACCGTGACAACTCCTTGGTCTTGCATGTGGCATACTTCACACATTTGGTCAGGTTGGGTTCGTAGACCTTGAATTTCACAACGTTGGATGCTTTTTTCCCATTCTCCGTCTTATCTCTCTTACTGACATTGGAGTATGTTATAGATACTGTGGCAGAAGGGTAGGCCTCGAGAAGTTTGGAGGCCGACTCGATGAAGGTTTCCATATTTATGCGATATGCTATTTAACAGTTTGACAGTTGCAGCGTTGTGAAAATCAGTTCACAGTTTGTGGGCAAATTATCACGGTCTTTAAAAAACAGTCCATCGAGAGCGAAAAACTGTAGTGCGCATGTTGAGGTGTAGTAGAGACGAGAACAGATGGGGCAGTGATATCACGAAAATCAGCCGTGGCTCAAGGGAAAAAGGCCAACACAAAATATATTGCTCGAGGATACAACTGAGAGGTATCAAGAAGGGGTTAAAGGTGAAGGGTTTAAACCCTTAAGAAGCGCTCTGGCTCGACCCTTGTCTAAAACTTTGTCATGCCCTTCATGAATACTACAAAAATACATCATTCGTAGGTAAAAGAAAGACGTCAAACCTCCAGTAGACTTAACGTTCATGCTGTATATTTCGGGCTCTCTAAAAGATCCATAATGCAACTACCAGGGCACATCGTAGCCCAACAACATGCTACCAAGTAGGAAAAGATTGAGGCAGGTGACGAATCCCCACACCAACACTGCTAACACTGTCATGATGGGCCCATTACTCATATCCGTGTAGCCTCTCATAATAAAACCAGAATCTTCGTCTGCCAGGGGCGCCTCGCGTAGAGCCGCTACAGCCTCCATGGAGTGTGGGCTCAAAGAGTGTGACCGCGACCGGGCTCTGTGTTCCAGAATCAAGTTTTGCTGCTCATGACTCTCGTCCTCTGGTACGTCCTCGTCCCAGCCAGCACAGGGATGGGCACTCCGCAAGTCATGGAGCCTGATTGCTGGCTCTGTAACATTGTAACGGTGAGAATTGGAGCGTGACGCGCTATTGGTACTTTTTGACACCCCATCCGCACCAGCCTCGGCCTCGTAGACAGTTTCTGCATCTTCCTCTCCCTCTCTTACAAGAATAGGCACCCGCATGATATGCTTGGAGCTTGTGAACCAGATCAATGGCGCAGTGACTGCTGGTAATAGCACAGAAAGCACAACCTGCAGCGCGTTCAAGGTTCTAGACAAGCCTTCACGTCCAGAGTACACCACCACTAGCAAACATGGAGCAATTGCAATAGCCCTAGTCACCAAACGCCTAATGACAGGAGGAAAACTCCAACGCAAAAAGCCCTCCAGCACCATCTGTCCAGCAAGGGTGCACACTACACCTGCACTTTGACCGGAACATAGCAACGCTAACGCAAACACCATTCCAGCAGTTGGAGAGAGGTGATCGCAGAGAAGATTGTAGATAGTAAACAAGTCGCTTCCCAGGTCCGAACCCTCGTCATCGGATTCATCGTCATCAGATTCATTGTCATCTCTTTTGTTGTTGCTGCTGCCCATTGTCGCTCCAGCTACAATGAGGATTGTTGCATTAACGAAAAGAGCAACAGTGAAAAGTGAGACAACTAATTCAACTATAGTGTATGTCATTGTGTCATTGATGGCATGGATAGACGGGCGGTAGCATTGTTCCTCCTCATTTTCGGCCGCTGTAGCACCCACAGCCTGCGCGTACTCTTCACTTGTCAAATCTGCAGCGAGTGCCGGTTGTTCAGAGTGAGAAGGCTTTTTATCGGGCACGTAGTAGCCATGCTTAATGTCGAAGTCCTTCAAGCGAGCTTGGACCAAGCCAGAACCCAAGTAAAGCGAGTGAGGCATCACGGTTGCACCCAATATAGCCAAACTCAAGAACAAACCGTTGCCACCCTTACGTTCGCTATTGTCAATGACTTTCTCGTTAGGTAAAAAGCCCTTGAGTACCTCAACAACAGAAAAGTCCGGGTACTTAGATACCTGGTACAACTCTATGGCGAAACAGATGACGGTTCCTGCTACCAAGAGCGAAACAAAAATTTCGAATATTCGAATGAAGAGAAGTGGTCCATTTGGCCGATAAGCCATGAGAACAATTAAAACATCAACCACGGTAATGATGACACCCATAAAGAGGGGAATATGGAACAATATGTTCAATGCAATGGCGGTTCCCACCACCTCAGCCAAGTCGGTGGCCACGATCGCCACCTCAGCCAATATGTATATGAAAATATTCATGCGAGGAGAAAGGTTTTCTCGGCAGTTAGCAGCAAGGTCTAGGCCCGTAACTGCCCCCAACTTGGCAGACAAAATTTGGAGGAAGATCGCCAAACAGTTAGATAGGAAAATGGAGAATAGGAGTTTGTATTGGTAGGCCGAGCCAGCAGCCACCGCAGTCGAGTAGTTTCCGGGGTCCATGTAAGCCACAGAGACCATCAACCCAGGCCCTATGAATTTCATGTACTTTCGGAGCACCACAACCGCCTGGCGGAAGAAGCCTGGCGCATCTCGCCCGGATGACAACACAGGCATAGGAAACGGCAAGAAAAGGACAGAATGACGGACAGCACAACGGGACACGCAGATATGAACAAGCTCGGATAGTCAGACTATTTTTATCGGAAAAGCAGGCAGTGTTTGAATTTTGATTCAATGCAAAAGGAAAGGCCGTACTGAGCAAGCGAGTACGGTGGACAAAGCGGGAAAAAAAAATGGTACCGGAGCGCGCTGCTCAGACTTTAAAACTGTTACGCCGTGCGCCCGCAGTCTCGGCCCCGACCGGGTTACACGCAGGGACCACCACAGCAGAATACCGACTCACCACTAAGTAAGCAACTCGCGGTGAAGCTGAAGCTAACGGTGATGGCAGAGAAGAGCCCGCCAAATGCCGAGGGAGCCCATAGCCGCAACTTTCCAATTGGAATTTCTGGACACGTGTGTTCACTAGAGATTGCCTTTATTGCAGGGCCGCACCCACTGAACGGCCCCAGATTACGGTGCCTGATACACCGTGTGCGTGCTTACCGATTTAGCTCACCGTGCTTACCGATTTAGCGCACCATTCTGGTTTAGAAAGCCAATTAGCACCGAAAGCTGTACTCCGGTTTTGGCCATTGTCCGTTGTTCTGTTTTCCAGATATGTTCAGTCGCGTGGAATGCCCCTTTTTTAGTGCAATTATCCCGTTATGCTTCCTCCATTTTATTTGACTCTTCACTGTTGGCATTCCGTCTTTCCCGATCTCTTTCCACTAAGCCGGCGAGCGAAAGCGTGGGCCCACAGACCATCGAAATACTGCCGTACTGCACATTACCCGGAGCCAGTACTGGGCGAACGAGAGCGCACTTCACTGGAAGGACAAACAAAGGTCCCATAGGATGGATACAAAATGACGAGGAAAAAGAGAAAAGGCAACGTGAGTCAGCCGCAAGAAGTACGCGGCAAAGAGTACAAACTGTGCGAAAAGAACAACCCAAAAAGAAGCCATTACGTGAGGCCCCGTTCTTCTGCCTCCCATGGAACCGGTAGACTCTCCAGGTTCCGCAGTCGCTGAGCGGTAGTTAGTTCCCAGCGATTTTTCCGAGCTCTGAGCGCTCTATCTGAGCGCACTCTGTCGCACCAGGCCCGGAGAAGTCGCGCCCGCTCGGTAATGCGAGTCCGACCACCTCCAAGCATACTTGGTCTCGCACCGACTCTACACCATTTCTCCATTGTTCAGTGCCAAATGTTCAGGAATCTCAGTAGAACATTGGGAGCGGCCAGGACGTTCACGTCGCGTGCCACGCTCTACAAGGCCCAGGTGTTCCGGATGCCCGCAATGTCGCCCACCATGACGGAGGGTGGCATTGTTTCGTGGAAACTCAAGCCCGGGGACGAGTATTCTGCGGGCGATGTTTTGCTCGAAGTCGAAACTGACAAGGCAACCATTGATGTCGAGGCCCAGGACGATGGTGTCGTTTGGGAGCTTTTAATGGACGAGGGTGCCTCGGGAATTCCCGTGGGGAAGCCGATTGCATTGTTGGCTGAACCCGGCGATGACTTGTCGACCTTAGAGAAGCCTCCTTTAGAGGATGAGCCTTCTGCTAGTAGCAAAAAGACTGACGGGGACCTGAAAAAAACAGCCCCGAGCGACACCAAGCCGGCGGCCAAGTCTGCCAAGCAAAACGAATCCTCTCTGAAGACCTCGAAACATGATCCAAAGCCGGCCGAGACGTCCACGCTAGTTGGAAAGGCCAATCCGGAACAGAAGTTGACACCTGCTGTAGAGATGTTGTTGCAAAACAATAACATTTCTGATGAAGAGGCCTACGCCAATATTCCGGCATCAGGGCCCAAAGGAAGACTCTTAAAGGGAGACGTTTTGGCATACTTGGGCAAGATCGACCTGTCTGCGGTCTCGAAAGTGGCTGAATACATCAAGAATAAGGAGCATTTGGACTTGTCTAATATAAAGATTGTTCCTGTGCAAAAAGAAGCAAAAGCCGCTGCACCTGCCTCTGAAAAGCCTAAGCCCACGAATACCATGTCAATCGAGTTTAGTGCCGAGTTGGGCGAGGATGTGTCGAAGGAGAAATTCAAATACGCTTTTGAGAGAGCATTAGAGGCTGCGAAAAGACAAACGTACAGTGCTCGGTTCCCTAACTACGCAAGGTCTCCGGTGTCCTCCGGCTTGCATGAGGACGACATCTTTGATGACTTGCTTGTAGCGCCAGTGTCTAAAGACAGATTTGAAGTGTTTGATATCAAGTACGACTTCGTTGGGGATAACATTGAACCTGTGGTTGCCGGCAACGACGCCTTTGATGAGCTTTTGGGCTTTACTGTCAAGCACAAAGGAGCAGCTGCCAAAGCAGAGGAGGCTGGCTCAATTACGGCGATAGTGAGCTTCCAAGTGAAGTATGATGCGAAATTAACTGACTCCAAAGAGTTTGTGGATTATTTCCAGGACTCTTTACTCAGTCAGATTCCATCTAAACAATTGGTAATCCGTCACTAAGTACATAGAGGTTTCTGCAAAATACCTAAATCATGGAGCCTAGTTCGTGATGAGTCTATCATTAGTTATTTGCAGAGATGGCATTGCAAGACTTTGAAACCAGAAGGTTTTTTCCGATAGTTGAATTGACCTTGTAACGTGCCCTAATGGGGTGGTGAGTGTGCTCATATAGAGAGACGAAATAAACGAAGAACCAGAGCTCCAGAGTAGTAAGCAGAAGGCTACACGAAGTAAAAAAGAAAAATAAAAAGTACAAAACCAACTTGAACCATTTTGTGATATTCACTGTTTTTCTTTTTGCCCTTTTGGCCAATTCTTTGTATGGTTTTCTCGTTCTCAGTATTCGTGGTTCAACGGTTTTCCTTCAGACTTCCGTTCTCAGTCTGCCAACGCGCGGAACTTTGGTTTCCAGATTCTCCATGTCTAAGGTTCGATGCACAGGATCCATCAGCGTATTTGGCGCTTCTGGCGCATCTTCGATACTGCACAACACCTTTTCTTTTCCTTTTTTTTTTTTTTTTTTTTTTTTTTTTTTTTTGTGCCTCACGATCTATACATTTTTTTCTTTTAGTTTTTATTCACAAAGCATTTTGAACCAGCAGTTTCTGCAGCCAACGAACCGCCAGGTAAATATCTCTCGTGGAAGCTTACGAGATATTTCGCTGATCAATTGTCAAGAAACTAAAACGTACAAAAACACGCTTCCAGGGCTTTTGTCCATTGACTGTTTTTTTTTTTTCGTTATTATTTAGTGCTCAACTCTATAGTCACTTCAAAAGTTTCACAACGAACCAAAAAGAGAGGGCAATTACATAAGTAAAAGAACGGAAAATTAAAAATCAACGAATCAGATTTTCCCCACCATATGAACATCCCCTATAGTTCGATACCAAATAAAAACATGGCTTCTATGGACCAACCTTACGCGGATGGGCATGACCACAAAAGCAAGCCTTTTCCAATGCAAATGTACCAGGTGCCTCCAACCACAAGCCCGAGTCCGCTGGGCTTCAGCTTAGGAACACCTTCTCCTCCGCTTACCGCCTTGTCTTCCAGAGTTCTTGGCAGTAACTCCATGGCAGCGTCTCCTGCTATCTCGGCACAGCTGGTAAACCAACAAGGAATGCAAGGATCCCAAGTTCATTCCACTCTGCAGATTCACCAATATCAGAGTAATCCAGAATCGCAGCACTCGCAACATCAACAACTGCAACACTGTGCACAATCTCAACACCAGAAAAACCAGCACCAAAACCAGCACCAGCACCAAAACCAGCACCAGCACCAAAACCAGCACCAACACCAAAACCAGCACCAACACCAAAACCAGCACCAGCACCATAACCAGCACCAACACCATCAACACCATCAACACCAACACCGACACCACCATCATCAACTGGAACTGCAACCGCAACACTCCTACCAATATCAGCAGAACACACAACATCAACACATCCACCAACTGCAACAGCTTAAAAATCAGCAGCACAGCTTTCAGCAATATGAACAGTCTTCTATAAGCCGCGCAGGGCATGGGCCCCACAGATTTTCAAATGGGGTGGAGCGATCTCATCATCAACTACAAAATGTGTACTCGCAAGGTGATAACCATGCAATTCTGAGCCCGCCACAAGGCCAGATGCTTCCACATAATGACCATATGCACGATTCAAGACTACAACCACCTAACTATGCAGATATGCGTAACCTACTGGCTTTAGGTGGGCACAGCTCTTTGGTCCGGCCGCAAGCTGCTCACCGTCTTCCTGGTACGCCGAACACTGTTCAGTTGCATACCGCTACGCAGACTTCTCGAAGTCCGCTCGAGCTCGCACTGCCTAGTCAGGAAATGTCTGATGGGCAGCCCATTACCATTACTACAAAACTAGTGTCTGCGACGGATGAAGATGGATCTAAAAAGAAACGTGGCCGCCCTAAGAAGCTCATACTTGATCCTTCGTCCAACCAGTATATTGACTCGTCGCATGAAAACTTCAAGAAGCTCAATCGTTTACTTAAGCAAAATTCAGATGTAAGTCTGAAGCTGCATTCTGCACTGATTAGTAGTACTACAAAGTTCGATGTTTTGAATGATCAAGCTGTGCGTCAATTACTCGATCAGAAGGATAAGCGAGGTCGCCCTCGAAAGTTCCCTGTTGAACAAACAGGAATTACTATCAAAGGTGTTCGGGTTGGTGGCACACTCAAAAGTAGGTCCAAGAGTACACAGAGTAGCTCTGGTGGTGTAGAAAAGGGCCAAAAGAAGAAAAGAGGAAGGCCTAAAAGAGAGGCCGAAATGGTACTCCAAGGATCTGCAACTGTGTAATATAGTTCAATATTTAGTGTAATATAGGGAAAATCAAAGTGATGTGTACTGATAAGTTCATTGAACCGTATGAAGAAATATTCGTAGGTTGTAGTTGACAAACATTTGCTCATTCATACCTACGTGCTGATACTAATATTATAACACACTATATTATTAGACTACTGACTGTAGATATAGAGCAGTTTCAAGTATTTTCCATCTAATAGCTGTCTTTAAAGTTAATTAGAAAGAGAGGTAGACAGTGCTTGTTTATAAACAGTAATTTGCATTAAGGTAACCAATAACATCTTAGCTTTTTTAAAAATTTGCTTGCACCTTCTGTTCAATATAACGGGAACATCCTTCTATCTCGTTTAGAGATGTATTAGCGCCATAAAAATCATTCGGAATTGCTATTTCTGGTGGCTGTGTTTGTGGAACTGCTAACAGAGTTCGCAAACACAGATTTTTAATCGTCTTCTCGAGATGGCCGAAAATTTGGATCTCAATGTCTCGGACCTACAAAGAGTGTCTGTCAGATAATAGGTAGATAGTACGTTAATTGACTCCTTGTTATCTTCAGGAAGTAACGTAGGTCTTTGGACGTGGATATAATATATCTGCTCTTGTATTGATCAATATGAATACTTATAATTCTCTGACGGTTACTTGCTCCTGAATAGAATTCAAGGCTCTCTTTTGAATTCTTCACCTTCGGATAATTCCGAAAGAAAACGTTCCCTTCATTTCCTTGATAGGCCATGTATCTTTTACTTCGTTAGGAACTTATCATCAATTTTTTACTACACTAGGTAATAGATGTCGATCCTTTCATTGCTATCTCGCACAATACATTTCGGAGATGCTGGCAAACATTCACATCTATAGTAGATTTGATGATGTTTAACATTTATAGCTATCCAAAAAACAAAAAAATATATTGGAGGGTTGGCCGAGTGGTCTAAGGCGGAAGACTTAAGATCTTTTGGACGTTTGTCCGCGCGAGTTCGAACCTCGCACCCTTCATTGTATTTTTGGCTCGGCTTGCGTGTTCTAGATTCGGCTGTTGTGTTGTGTATCATTAAACCTCGACTGTTCTAGAACGCAACATCGCCAATCTCAATCTCCTTCTCATCAAAGACTACATGCTAAGTCCCATTACAGTCCAGCGTGCCTCAGTAGCGTGTGGCCTCCTTGACCCGGTTCAATTGTCCGCTAATCACCAGCTTGCTGTGAATAACTCGGGCCATCTTACGATCATTGAGCCCAAACTCCCACTGCTCTTACAGTGTCTGAGTTCAGTCTCGTCTTCAAGCAATGGTTTCAGTTTAAACTCGGCAGCCATATATGATGTGCGGTCAATTTTCCATATCGAAAATCTTGAATCACTAGGATTCCAGATATTCTCTCGGATCCTCATTCAGGATCAGCAGAGACTCTTTAACTTCGGCCGCATCACCGAACCATTGATCGTGGCGCATGCTTGGTCGCCCTTGGACTTTGCTACGCGAGATTGTTACTTAGCTGTTTTGCTCAATACGGGAGAAGTTTTCGTGTTGAAACGCGAGTCACTTGATGCCAACAACTACTCTGTCAAATTCCGCAGCTTCACATGTCTTCTAGACCAGATGGCGCTACCGCTGGACAGACTTACTGGTGAAGGCGATATCATTTTGACGGGAGACCAGTTTCTGGAATTGAAAGTAACTGCTTTTCTGTTTGGTATTGACAGCAATGGTGCGCTGCTCATGTGCTTAGCCCACGAGTCCAATTCTATCTCGGTGCATTTGCTCGTGGACAAGATGCCATGTTTACTGTCGATTCCAACTTCCGGTTTGGTCGTTAAATTACTATGGGCCTCTGCCACACAGGAGCTCTATTATTTGCTCAGCGATAATTCCGTTTGGGGCTGTCTGTTTGATACCAGCACTGGAATTCTTCAAGACCCTGTTCTACTCAAAAATGCGTCCCGCTTCAATGTATCGCAGCTCAATTTTATTTCAAGTTTCTCTGCGTTAATTGTTGCTGATACAAAATCGTTACATGTTGGTTCTTTGGGCCTGAAATGGATCACTGCTGACCTTCCGTCTCACGCAATGCTCACGGGTCTCCCGCTCATTGAAACCCCTGCTCCTGTGGACGGGAAGAGTTCAGTGAAAGTGTTATTACCTTTTGAAACTGGTCGCTTGTGTGTTGCTGTCATTGAAGATTCGCCAAGATCGATCTGTTTTATTAGGGAGTTACCAGGCTGGGACAGTTTTTTTCTTCAAACCATGAGTAAGTTTCTGAACCTGCTAACCAAAGAGCAGAACAAAGCACCTTCAAAAGCATTTCAGCCGTACCTAAGTGATTCATGTGAAGGCATCATGACATTATGCGGTATTTCCCCGATTCTTCTGGCGGGCTTGCTCGCCATTGTTTTCACATTGAGCCCAAAGAATGTTATCAATCACGTCATAAAATCTCGACAAGAATACAATGTGGCCTTTATGCCAATATCAAGCCTATTCCTGGACTTTGTACAAAAATTTCCTATAGGAATCTCTTCCTTATCTTGTTTGAATGCATTGATCGTGAGTGACATCACACAAATCCCCCAAATCACTAAGCAGGTCAGAGATGGCGTTAAGGAAGCTGTTTCAGAGTATTTGAATAAACTTCTTCTGTGGAAAAGAAAAAAAAATGCCTTCTCCGGACTCTATTTCACTTACTCTTGTCTCTCATAATTCTCTTGCCGAAAGTATTCGATCAAACTTCAGAGAGAATGTGGAAGTTGACCTCTTGCAAAAGATATTCCTACTAAATGATTGCATTTGTCATAGTCTAAAAATGCTCAAGTCAAGTATTGAGAGTTCAAACCAGATGATCGATGCTGAGGTGATGAAAATTGCAGAAGAACAGGACCTTATCTCATCGAAGATACGGATACATTTTGGTACAATTCTTCTTCGATGGGCTTCAGCTCAAGATGAAGCATTTTTCAGTTCTGCGTTCGATCGATTTATCTTGAGCAGCCATAGCATTGTTCTTGCGCAAACATGTCCAGAAATTGATTTGACACTTTCTCTTCCTGCTGATGATAGCGTGACAATCTCGTCCAACCTCTGTACAGAGACATTCAACATTAGCAAAGACCGCAAAGTTGACGCAAATTTTCTAAAATTTGTTGAATCCTCATCGAGACACAGTTGGCGGCGATGCGATATGACATTTTTGCCAATTTTGGACTTGTCCAACAGAACTGATGAAATGGAAAGACTAAGCTACTTTTCACTGACGCTTCATGATTCTTATATATTAGATGTGCTTTCTTCCAATTTAAACTACTGTATATTTACAGGAACTAGGACGTTTGACTTGAAAATTGGTGTCTAAGTGATCAAAGTTAACTTTGAATGATCATTCATGCAGAGAGAATAAAAAGGATCCAGGAATCAGGACGAATCCTTCGTCTTTGGTGGCAAACTCACCCTGAAGAACATTTTGTTCCTTTTCTTTGTTCCAGATCAATTGGGTCTGATTCCAGGTTACCAACTGGCTTGATTGACTTGGAGGAGGATCGGAAACCTTTGTCACCAAGTATGCAACTGAGCTTTCTGCGAAGCCATAGATTAAAAGCCCCACCCAGGGTAAATAACGGATAAGACTGAAGAAGCACAAACCAAACCCAAAAAGAAGGCCCTCGCGGGCTTTAACCCATTGTTCTCTTTCCCTCTTTGTAAACTTCACACGTGAGAAGTACGGTAATAATAAGTCTTGAACCATGCTTCTTGAACCGTAGTACGTAGTCAAAAAAAGAACTGAATAGCGTTTGGGGATTACCTGCAAAATACAGAATATGAAAAAAGCACGTTCAGTACCAATCTTATCATTGAGGTTCTGGAAGGATATCATTCCGAGAATAACAGTACCCACATACGGAACGTAAGATACGGCAAAAACAAAGATGTTGAACATTGCCTTAGTCAAATGGCGTTGCACAAAAGCAGAAAAGTCTTGTGACGTTACATACTGCTTTCTCAATCCTTCCAAAGAAGGAAAAAATCCATTCCAGCTGGTTGGGGTTGTCTTTGTTTCCGTTGATAGAGAGACTAAGTTCAGGTAGTACTGGTGGGTCTTTCGTTCTGGGTGCTTCCGCAAATACACGGAGTCGATGAACTGTAAGCTTGCCAAAAATAGCCCATCCAAATGATTACTAAAGTGGCGAGCAGCAGAAATAACGAACACGCTCAAGTTGAGGACGTTAAACTGAAAGTACCGCAATGAGCGGGCACTATTTTCGATCAAATGCAGCGTGAAAAACAATCCAAGGAAGCTGGCACAGATTCTAAGACATACTATAGGGCTCCAAAGAACTAATTGAATCACAATGGAGTATTTCAAGGCGTTCACGGCCTGAGAGTAATAATCCGACCGGAATAGAATGGGGTTTTGAAGAGAGCGATACGAGCCCAAAAGTGCTAGTTGAATGCCTCTCACAATTGCCAATACCGAAAATCCAGACGGTGGGTTCGAGATAAAAATGGGCGAAGCCATGTTTTCATGTGGGTATCTCTCCTTGCCAATCTCAATGGCGTTATCTTTCGGTCTACTGTAACATACCGAGATACCGTAGTCGGTGCACGTGATCAGAGAGCAAGCGATGCGATAGTACTAGTTGTGGAGTAGATAAAAGAACTACGACAATAGTGCTGTGCACAAGATATGAAGCTGAGCAAATGAATTCAGAAAATCCCTCGTTTGAAATCAAATAGAACTAAATCAAGTCAAAGGAGTAACTTCAGTATAAATATCTTTTTTTGTTTGTTTACATGGTTCTTTACTATAGTTTTCGTTTTTTCGCACTCTGGCTGCTTTAGACAGAATACTTGATTTTCTTTAAGCCATACTTGCTTATTCAACAGGATTCAATTCAATAACACTAGAATTATCTGCAAAGTTACTGGCTTAATTTTTGGTCGCGTCGTGTTACCGATCAATGACCAGATTTTACCCCGGTCCCTAGTTTATCAATAGCTTCACGATGTGCATAGACAAACTCTCAAGTAGATGCTGGCAAAAAGACACGAGAACAAGGAATCAACCGAGTCAACCAGGCAAAAAAGAAAACCAAAAGCCTTGCATGTCGTTTATTTCGCCCTTTGTCTGCACAACACTGAAGTTTCCCCAGCAAGTCACCCTTGGCCGCATCTCCGGAATTATATTTCCGGAATTGTATGCGGAAATGCATTTCCTTGAAGCCAGGGAACACAACTTAAAAGCATGCTGAAATCTGTGTGAATTTCCTTTGGAGGCAGCAGCAAACAAAATCGTAAAGGTGATCGAATTCTGCACTTCTAGTTATATTATGACGTCTATCGAATCTTACAATTCCTTGTCAGAACAACCTCCAAGTCTTCCCCGACCAAAACAAGTTTTTTGCACCCAAAAGCCATCGGTGGCTACATCACTAGTTGATGTCACCGAAATGCTCTCCAGTCATGTCACGCTACCATGCCGAGTGCTTTTCAAAAACGAACTTGAACAGCCTTCCGGAAGTTTCAAGCTTCGTGGAATTGGAAATTTGATTCAAAAGTCTATCATATCTGCAGCTCAGAAGGGCTCCACCAACATTCATGTATTCGCATCAAGTGGTGGAAACGCAGGGTTAGCGGCAGCATATTCCTCACAAAAATATAACGTAAGATGTACTGTCGTGGTTCCGACCTCTGCCAAGCTTCACATTGTACAACAATTGGAAAAATTTGGGGCGAAGGTAGTCCTTCGGGGCCAAACAATCAGTGAAGCAGATCAGCACGCACGTCGCATGATGTCGCAATGTTCCAGTAATGTCCACACCATCTATTGCCATCCATTTGATAATCCGTTAATCTGGGAGGGCCACTCTCAGATCGTTGATGAGGTGTTTAGTCAGCTACCAGAAGCAGACTTCTCTAAAGTGAGAGGGTTTGTGTGTTCAGTAGGCGGAGGCGGCCTTTACAATGGCATTGCAACAGGATTGAAACGCAACAAATCCCGGGCTGATTGTTTGCTAGTGGAGACCAAGCAGGCCCCAACACTAAATAAAGCTGTTGCAGCAGGTTCTGTGGTTACACTCGATTCTGTTAATTCTTTGGCGACTTCCCTTGCATGCTCATATGTATCTCCATCTACGTTGAAGCTTTTCCAAGACCAGTCAGAGATAAAGAGTCATCTCAGGGCCATAGACGACTTGGACGCCGTACGTGGTACGCTTGCATACTACAATGACTTTGGTCGGGTTGTAGAACCTGCCTGTGGCGCCGCTCTATCAGTGGTGTACAACCAGTTACCATACTTGGAAAGGTCAATTCCAGATTTGAAAAAAGATGATATTATAATTGTTGTGGTTTGTGGTGGCTCTTGCACAACCGAGCAAACCTTGGACCAATACAGGTCTTTACTCCGGTCAAGTCATCTTTGATAAGCCCTTGGCACAATTCTCCCTTATATAATTGATCACGTATAAGTCACTAATTGAACTTCAGTCCCCTAAATGTCCTAAAAATAAATAATGTAGTTAAAATACGATGTCAGATCTTAAAACCCACTTCACACCATTTTTAACGAGTTCTCCTTCATGCTGTAGACAATCATCACCGTGTTTATGTAGAAGTGCCATTCCCTTGCTTGGATGTACATTAAGGGGATGTTGGTTACGCATATCGGGGTGGAAAATTGTGCCACCACCTTCAAACTCATTGTCACCTGTTAAATATATGAGGAGCGTCCATTTTGTCTTACCCATTTTGTCTGGACTATCTGCTAGAGGACAAGTGACCGACTCGTCATAGTGCCGACCAAAATGATGACCTTTGCAGTATCTGTAGATTCTAAGCTGGGGATTTAAGTTCTTGGCCCCACAAAATACGCGGTTTATTTGTTCCAAGTCCCGGTCCTCGTACTGTGTGGTTTGAGTTAAGATGGCACGTAAGTATTTCCACAAAGCGTTAGCTGCTGCGTTAGATTGGACAGAGGCACGATCATTATACCGAGCCGCATAATACTTGCTCTTGATCAAAGGAGTGGTTTCTAGGTGAAGGCTGGACTCAAAGCTCGCAATTAATTCATTACAAAAGTCTTCGGTAAAGAAATGGTCAATAATGACAACTTGATCGTGGACTAGAGCTTCAGGCTGCGGCTTGAAAAAAGACGACGCAAACGAAGCGTGCAAGCCATATAGCTTCTGCGGAAAGTCATAGCTTGAACCTGCGGCCGCTGGCTTGTTCTGCTTTTTGAGAGCCATGACAATTTGGAATTCAGCGAGATGTGAAGCATGCTACACTAACTGTTGAGTCATGTGACGTCAGTCGAGGCACGATGATGTGAACATGGGTAAGAAAATAGTTACGTAAAGCAAAAGAGATACGAGAAAAATAGACGAAGATAGAAGCAAGTGAATAAGCCCAATGATTCAATGCATTTATATTATTTAGTGTAACTCAGGTTTCGAGAGCGTAGTTGAAGCCGAGAGCTTTCAACTCGTCAAACTTGAGCTTCTTAGATTCCTCAAACTTCTTCTGTAACTCCTTCCACGTACCCAAAGGCTTGGGGCGGTTATGCTGTTCATACTCTGCAGCACGCCAGTCGTGTTCTCGGAAAGAGGACTTCATCTTACTGGAAAATATATTGGTTTTGTGGTTCTCCAAGACCAGCACTCTCAACAAATGGCCCATCAAAAGATAATTGTTCATGGTCTCGGCTGCTGTATGCGCAACAGACGCCTCCTGAAACTCCACAAAAGCGTAGTTTTTAGATGCTCCTGTTTTTTTGTTTCTGGAGACCCTCACTTTGCTAATATCGCCAAACTGGGAAAAGTACTTCCGCAACTCCTTCTCCTGGAACAGTTTAGGAAGTCTTCCTACATAGATAATAGTGCTTGATTTGGCAACTGGCTTACCAGAGCCTCCTTTCTTGTCTTGTTTAATATTGACAGTGTGGGAACCCGTTTTTGTGCTCTGATCTTCCTCAAGACCAGCCATTTCGAGCTCCTCGTCGGAAGAGAAGTCATCCGAGGAGTTGGATGCAACACTCAAATTTGTGTCCAGTGCGCCCGCCTCTGCATCTGCCACCACAGCGGAGCTTTGACTTTTCTTCTTGGAAGACCCCTTCAGAGGAGCAGTGGTTTTTTTAGCCATGGTGCTCTGGAAATTAAGCTTGTTCTGAGGAATGCTCATCTCGAAAAAAGACCGGGAGCCATGCAGGATATGAAAACCGCAGAATCGGTCGAGTCTACTGTATGTGGTGCGCTTCTAGCTGTTAGCTATAGCGCATATATTGCCAGTTTAGCGACGGTCAACTCTTAGATCTGAAAAGCTGGCAGCCACTTCTCACGCCCCTCGTGCGTTCCGAACACTTAATTCGCTTTGGCATTGTTGTAATTTCTTTTTTTTTTTTTGCTCTACCTTTAACTCCATGCTTCAGCTCAAGTTCTGTGATCGCAGGCCCACGCGCACGCAGCTAAAGCAAGGCTGCGAAATGCAAGAGCATTATTCTGCTTCTAGCACTTCGGCCAATAGCAGAAATGTTGCTGCTACGGGAAGACCCACTACGTTGAAATAATCTCCACTGATTTCCTCAAAGAGCATGCATCCTTGCTCCTGAAATTTAAACCCACCTGCCACCTGCACACCCTCACCAGACTCTACGTAGTATTGCAATTGGTCGTCGGAAAGGGAGCCGTTAAACCGGAGAGACGTGACGGCGTGGGTCGACTTGTGCACCAAAATCCGACCGTCACATACTTTACTCACATGCACGGACGTGATCACTTGGATATCGTTTGCGTTTCTGCGATAATGGCAAAGCATCTGCTGTTGCTTCTCGCGCGAGCCTGGCTTCTCGAAAATCTGTCCCGAGCATGATACCACAGTATCGGCCACAATTAGTAAATGATTGATATTCGGTGGCAATTGGTCCACTATGGACAGAATTTTGTGTTGTGCTGTGCTTTGCACGTATTCCTTGTCAGAAATGCCTTCCTTGCTGAGATTCTCCTCAAATGTGGATGTGACCACATTGAAGTCTGTGATTCCTACATTGTTCCGCAAGATCTCTTTTCTGCGAGGCGACGATGACCCAAGCACCACCTGAAAGCCCTGAAGTTTTGAACGTAGCTGCTCAGTCCACATTATCTCGAAGTGGCCGGCTATACCTTCGGGTCTTTCACTCTAACCATTTCCTACGTACTGCAGACACTACTTGATTTAGTGCGAGTTGTCTGTGGTGGTACGAATGTCATTGCAGTTAGAGCAGTTTGTTCGTTTTCCTGTCGTGCCTCAAGTTGCATTCATTATATGCTTCTTGTCTTCAAATAATACAAGTCTAGATATGTAGCTAATTCTAAATTCGTTCTTTCTCTGGCAGTGGTCATCTCTCAGCCTTGTCCCTAGCAGCTGCAATGGCCCTTTTCAAGAACGATGTCTTTACATCCGCATCCTCTGTCATCACACTTTCATCGATATCATCCACTTTAATGTCGTTGGTTGAAGGTTTAACATTAACTGCGGCGTCTGTCGCTAAATGCTCTCTTACTGTGCCCACTAACTCTCCATAATCATTAAAGATCAACTCGGTTCCTAAAAGGCGTTTCCATTTGGTTCTGTAGATCTGTCCGTCTATTGCGCTTAGGTTGCTGAACAACATACTCTCAGGATCTGCTGCAGCATTTGCATTGTCGGATATCTTAAAAAGTGGTGTCTCGTGTTCGAGCTCAGTAAGCTGTAACTTTGCACTTGGATTAATTAGCAATTGTTCAGTAAGAGCAGCGCCCTCTCCCTCTCTCCCGTCGCGTGCCAGGTCCTCATAGAATGAGGGTGCTACTATTGGAATGTCAATGGCAACAAAGATATCCTGCATTGTTAGTAAAACGCCCAAAGGAAGCATAACAAACAAAAGCCTAGATAGAACATTTCTTGCAAATCTGGGACAGACCACATACCTCAAAAGTGAGAAGAAAAATCATCAAAACTAATGACAAGAAAAAAAAAATAATGAAGAATGGGTAACAGTCTTGCAAACACGTCTATCTAATCATCTTCTCCACGTACCTCATATGCTTCGTCCTCTTCATCGGCGTCCACCTTGGCCGCAGGCTCTGATAGAGTTGCCTGTTTCGCAGCTTCTTTACGAGCCTTGATGTCCTCATCAGAACCAGCCTCAAATTTAAGACTGAAATTCCAGTTCATTTCCTCACCCTCCTTCAAAAAGTCTGTTCTACCGTTTTCTTTGAGTACCCAATTCTCTTCTTCCTTCGCGTATTTATCGATCGAGCATGCGCCGGACTGGATTTTAGTTTTCTTGCCCCCAAAATCAATCTCATCATTCACATGAGTATATTGCATCAAAGACATACCTAGGGCTATCTTGGTCGCAGCATGTGTCACGATTAGGATTCTTGTCACTTGAGGATAATGCAGTTCAAACCTTGGTAAAAAGGCACCCCAGAACTCTTTGCACCTGGCAAAAATGTCCTCCTCTGTCTCTCCACTTGCAGAGGGAATCACACCTGAACCATCCCACGCATTGGAATCAGCAACAAAATTTGGAAAAAATTCGGCAAGCTTGTCGTACCCGGCAGGAGTGGGAACAACACCGCGGTCGGTCTTGAACCATTCGCCAACACCTCTATCAATACAAACTCTGAGGCCAAGCTCCTCTGCAATTGGCTTTGCCGTCTCAACACATCTGTAGAAAGGCGAGCTTAGAATGAACTGGGGTTTCTCTGCATCGTCGAGTTTGCCAAGATACGCAGCCAATTCCTTAGCTTGCTCAACCCCATGGGGGGCCAAAGCCGGATCACTATCTATCCCGGTAGGATTGGGCGGATGTGGTGGAGGTAGCCAATTTGATCGAAAGCCATGGCGAGCAATATAAATGGTTTTTAGCGTCATGTCGGGGAAGAAATTGGGATGAGGATGCAATGTTTGCGAGAATCAACAAAACAACAACTTCTAGTTTGCAGGAAACCAGAACCTGCGGTGCTCACTGGCCAGGAATTACTGCATTCGATTGCCAAAACCTCCAGGTCAAAATCCAAGTTAGCCGCTCATTTATTCGATTCCACTCATCTTGCGTGTATTTTCTTCAATATTTCTAAGTTCATCATTCTTTTACGTCTTGCCTCTTTTACTAAATCGTAATAATGACTTAAGAGCTTGCAAGCTACAGAGAAACGAGACAGATGAGGTGAAAATGAGTATCTATTGCTTGACTCGGTTTCCTTTTCCATTTCTAACAATCACAACAGGCAGTTATTTGTCAAGCTCGCTTACTATGTTTCTATGGTGGTGCTTCAGATGAAACTGGACTTAAAGCAAGAATTCCAATGGGTTCTCAACAATCTTCTTCAACTCACGGATCCAGTCTCCTCCCTTAGCACCGTCAATGGTTCTGTGGTCAAAAGTACCGGTAACAGTAATAAAGTCCTCAAATACAAATCCTTGTTCGTTGACAGAGGATGGAACAGCCTTCTTCTCAACAGTACCAATGGCAACAATAGCTGACTGTGGAGGGTTAATAATTGATGTGAATGCGTTAACAGCGTTGTTCATTCCCAAATTGGAGATGCAGATAGTGCCGCCTTGGTATTCCTCAGGCGACAACTTGTTTTCCTTGGCTTTCTTACCCAACGCCTTCATTTCACGGGAAATGGTAGCCAATCCCTTGGCATGAGCATTTTTGATAATAGGGGTGATCAAACCTGTTGGTGTGGCAACGGCCACAGAAACGTCGGCAACATTGTACTGTCTGATAACTCCTTGCTCAGCCATCCATGCGGAGTTGGCCTCAGGCACTCTCAAAGAGGCCAAAGCGATGGCCTTGATCAACAAGTCATTCACAGACAACTTGTATCTGTCCTCAGCAGTCGAGTTAAGAGATTGACGTAACTTCAACAACTTAGAAACGTTGATGTGGGATTGCACAATGTAAGTTGGGGACTGTTGAGTTGATTGCAACAATCTGGAGGCGATGGTCTTTCTCATTCCGGTGAGAGGAATATCCTCGTAAGTTGCAGCAGGAGCGGCTGCGGCAGCAGGCTCGGCAGCAGCAGGAGCCTTGTAGTTCTCAACATCTTTGGCGATAATTCTGCCCTTAGGACCAGTTCCCTTGATGTTCTTTAAAGCAATTCCCTTGTCCAAGGCAATGGTCTTTGCCAAAGGAGAGGCAAATATTCTGCCTGCTGGCGCCTTAGATGGCGCAGCAGCCGGCTGAGAAGGTTTAGAGCCTGAAGACTTGGGTGCTTCTTCCTTCTCGGCAGACTCCTTTTTCTCTGGCTCTTCCTTCTTTGGAGCCTCGCCCTCACCGGCATCAGCAGCGGAAAAGTTCTCAAAAGCTGCAACATCGCTCAGATCCTCAACGTAGACAGCAATAGGCTTGCCAACAGGAACATCGTGGGCACCTGCATCAACCAAGATCTTGGCCAAATAACCCTCTTCCTGGAACTCGAAGTCCATGGAGGCTTTGTCAGTCTCAATCTCAGCAATCGGCTCACCAGGAGTTAACTCATCTCCTACAGACTTCGACCACGAGGCAATGTTTCCCTGGGTCATGGTTGGCGACAAAGCTGGCATTCTGATCACGGTGTGAGAAGGAAAGTCGCTAGACGAGTACAACCTTGCCATTTGCAAAGACATTGACGAGGCAATATATTGTCTCGAAGGTAACGCGGTCAAGGCACGCAATGACACGGGGGCTCTGCGGGCAAATAAAGCAGACATTGTGTGAAGGTGGTTTGTACTAGAACAGTAAGGGTGTCAAGAGATGGTTCCGTTTTGTTGAGGTTGAAATGGTACTCGAGGTACAGGAAGTTACCATCGCATGGTTGTCTTCCGGTGTCGGAAATCAAAGTCCGGCCGCGATATTGACCCGGGGCTAGGGCCGGGTTACGAGTATGCGGGCGTTCGAGACTAAGCGAAAGCCGCCTTGTATAATGGAGATCCCGTGCTAATTGAGTGACTCGAGAGATTCCAATCACACCTGCTTGGCTGTTGTTGCTGCTCATTTGGTTTGCGGCAACCGGGAAGTTCAGTTGTCCCGGAATAGTGCGGCAGCAGACTGGGCCGACACTGATTTAGAGATATCGCGACTAGCGCGGTGCAACCAGGTTAGAACTAACGGATCGGCACTAGCTTAGCATGGTTCCAAAATTGGACTGTAGGGCTACGATTTGGTAGCGGACAACGACACCATAAGTTCGAACGGGGAAACCAAGTAAAAAAAAAATAAAAACGAACACTGTCTCCTCGCGATTTTCTTCTTTGACAGATCATGACTGCCTTGCTCGTGTATATTTGTTATATACGAGTATTCTTGTGTTCATCCTCTAGAACCTCGAGTTCCTGATTTTGAGAAAGTCGTATCTCAACTATCTGATTTGACTAATTTGACTAATTTGACTTTAGTTTTTCTAATACTTATTATGTCTTTCATCTTTCTTTTCTTTTGTGTGTGTTGCCGTCATTGTTCTCATCTTCTCTAGCAAACTAGAGCTCAACATTACGCCCATAGAACAGACTATCAATTAAGCTTTTGTTCGACACTCCAAACATAGTCCCTATGTCCTTGTAGCCTTTGTCGTTAACACACTCAGCTTCGTATATCACATTTACACCACCATTATTCTTGAGACTATCCTTTGCAGTCTGCCACAGAAACCGTATAAGCCCATGACACCAGCCGAAAACCTTGTCAACATGGCTATTGAGCCACCGACTCGTATTGGGGTCTGACGGATAGCCAGAGCCTATGTTTTGGCCCTTGAGCTCTTCTAGATTTTCGTTGTACCACTGAAGATTCAGGTCCCTCGTGACTTTTGCAACCACAGACGCTGTGCTAACTATAGGATATATGCTATCGGCTTTTTTCGTGACTGTGATGTCTATTCCAGGGAATTCTTTCCGAAGTTTTGCCTGGTATGAGACTGGAGGGCCTACTGTGTCAACAAAGATCTTTGACACAGCAACCCCAGATTTTAGGACTTCCCGAATAAGCTGTATTGTCGTGTCATGCGCTTGTTCATTGAGATTATAGGAGCCAGGACCCAAAATGTTACGAAGCATTCCGTTGGAAATGTCTTTGGCTGTCATGGTGCGAGTGGCCCATCCAACGTTCTGGAAGATTTCGTGCTCCTGTTCATGCATCATTTTGAAAAGCTTTGCTCTTACAACATCTTTGAGTATTTTTGAGTCTGCAAACCCGTATTCTGTTTTTAAGGTATCATGGTACGATTCCAAACAATACGCAATACCATACACCATCGGTCCAATTACTGGGCCGCGGCCTGCCTCATCTACACCCAACACAATTGCCTCTCCTTGACTCTCCTGGATTAGTTTAGGGATGGCAGAGTGATATGTAGTGCTGTCATAGAGATATTTGTGTTGAATTGATGTGACTGTGATAGGAAACCATGTTGAGCTACCATCTTTTTCGGCATTCGGAGAGCCAGGTACTTCTTGTTCAAGGACAATCTGCTTTTCATGCGAGTTCGTTTGTTGCTTGTCGGTACTTCCCTCTTTTTCTTCGTGCTCCTTTTCTTCGTCTCCCTGCAAATCATCCTTGATTTCACTCTCTTGTGGCTTTATGTTTGGCGAATTCTTCGGAAACCTGGTTGAGAGCGTACCGTCATCGATGAGTTTCGTTTTGTGCTCGGAACTGGAAAGGCAGTTATCAATTAAAGGCTCGTTTCCTAGCGGATTCAAGTCGACTCCTAGTTTTTGTCTTTTTATGATAGCTTGTGACATCGCTTGAGACAATGTGACCAAAGATTGTTTGGTCCGAATGAAATCTTGGTAGCCATTTCGCGTTGCGCGTGTGTTCTGCCGGTGAAGTTAGGACGCGCGATTGTTCAGATCTCTAGCTACAAAAACCGACAATACAGTCCTGAAGAAAGTGCTGGCTCAATCAAGAAGAACCCAAACTGACGAAAACGAGCCCAAAAGCATCGAACTCTCTCAATGTGAAAATGGATATATTGAAACCGTCTTTTGTTTCTTCGAAAATGGTAAATTTCGCAGCCGTAAATAAACCCCACTAGTCGCGCAACACGCAACCTGACAGCGCTCCAAAAGGTATAGAGTAAAATTGATCTTGCTCCTAATTTGCCAAATACTTCTTGGTTCTCTCATAGGTCAAAAACGTAATGCATGTAGACGGAAGCACTCGAAGCACGTTAGCACTCAAACCGCGATAAAACCCTCGCAAGCCTCCTTCGTTACGCCATATTTCTTTGGTGACAGAAAGTATCGTCCGGCGCTCTCTATGAAAGTTATAGTTTTGAATCCTTGACCGGATCACCTGCGTAGGATAGAGCATTGTCATGCTGACCGTCTTCAGCACGACTGATGCTAGAATATATTGTAGAGCAGAAAGATGTTCCGAACCCAGAGATCGGACGAAGTAATCTTTTGTATGATCATAAAATGTAAACTGGAGGCTTGCTTGAAACACGTGAAACAAACTAGGTATAGTTCCTTTCCAGAAGGTCAATAGGCCCTCTTTTTGAACAATCTGCTTTATGCCATCTGCTACCGTCCTATAAGAGTTTGCCTCCAGACGAGATGTGCTCAAGATCCTGGTCTTTAGAAGCCAAATGGGATTGGTTAGCACCGCTGTACTTGCTCCCGCAAGTGCCGAGGCACCAAAATACGATGCCTGGCCGTGGCGGTCCGTCAAGACTTGCTTGAACTCAGCATATAGTGTGAAGTAGAGACCCCATGCTGAAACATTTCCAAATAAATTGGGGCCCACACCTCTGTAATATTGTTGAACAACACAGAAGGAATAGGGTTTGCGGCCAGACTGCTGTTGGAAGGCGACGGCGGCATCCTTATTAATTTGCCGTATGACTGTTCGTAGCAGTTCGAACGGCTTTGATGATAGCGTAGTATCGAGTTGAAGCCTTATTTTTAAAAGATCTAGAGGCTGCGTGATCAAGGTGTTCGCAAAACCAGCCAAAATGCCCGACACTACCTCAATCTGTCGTGGCGAATGGGACAGCGACATGCTGCAGTGGTGGTTTTTTTGGTGATATGTGAGCTGCTCTGCGCAGAGTGCGCTATTTCAGCTCGAGAGTGGAGATGAGATTCTACTTCATGGCGAAAGCAGATCAGGTTAGTGGATAGTCTAACTCCAGTTTGGCGGTGATTCTAAGTTTTACACAAAGACGTTGCATAATTCTAATTATTTGTTGTTTACATGGGCAGCACGTTGTCTACGGAAAGAGCAAGATGTATAGGGCAGTCTTTTAGCGATGTATCGAGAAGCCAAATCGAAGAACAGTCTTACATTCAGTTTCACAGGATGATTGAAATAGTATTCACGGTTCTATGTACATATTTTAGGCAGATGGGAAAGGACTCAACAAGTTGAACAAAGAGGGCTTGCTGGGTGTAGATCTCCAGCCCAAGTACAAAATAAATGGAATGAACCCGTAATGGACAACACTTCTGGAGTACTCCAACACTCTTAAGATTCTCTCCTTCGATTCGTCCGATAATGTGAGTTGGTATGAGGTGGCCATAGCGTGAATTTGGGGTATTTAGTATCTAAGGTTTTTTTTTCTTGTGTTGTCGGCCACCTCAGTTTTTTTACCTCGCCAGTGGTGTCTGGGCCTGCTCTACCGATTTTCAACACGCAGCTTCTGGTGGTTTGGGCATAGCAAGAAATCCTCTATCGCGAGCCTTCAGAATATAGAGCGCATTTTCCCGTCCGATATTGTGTCGTGGATAGTTGGTTGTGCTTTGACGTGTTCTAGGGCCATCTTCTGTCGTCATCCCTTCGAGCTATCTCGTCTTTCATAGCCATGAAGCTCTTGGTCAAGCAAGAACCAAGAATCTTAGCGCTATCGTCCTCTTCTCACAGTCTTACCTTCTGTCAAGTTACCAAACCTTCCAATGGGAAAGCCGAAAGTCCGAAAGTAGAGGTCCACATACACCCCAATACCAACATAACGCGAGAACATGGGTTTAAACCCTTGTTTAACCGTCCCATTTTCGGGTGTCTAGGTGTTATCAACGTGGCAGGTCTGATCTACCTTGCACTTACCACTGGTGCCTCAACTAATGTTGCCAAGCCACTTCCATACGAGTCTGTGGACAAGATCTACAGTGTGGATTTCTTTTCTATTTCTTCAGATGAGTGGGATTACGTGTCGCTTGACTCTAGTGGCATGTCTCTCCAGTCTGGACCCGCGGATACCGATGAATATGATCTGTCTTCACTGCGATTGGTACATCCGTGTGCAGAGTACAAAAAATTACTTTCGAATGGCTCGTTCTACTACTCCAATGATTTTGACTTGACGTCTCTTTTGCAGGCACGAGGAGTCAACAGAGAGAAGCTCACGCGAGATTCGGACGTTGACCAGAATGAGCATACCTCAATCAACGTTATGCACTACCAAGCACAGTACATGTGGAACAGTTTTTTGATGGCCGAGTTGATCAAATTTAGATCCAATTTGGACGACGTGGCTGTGGATATTCTCAACCGCAACCGATTTTTCACCACCGTAATTAGAGGGTTTGCAAAGACTGTGCGTCTTTCTGGCACACGAGGGGATACCATCACAATTATATCTAAACAATCCTGGAAGCGAGCAGGAACTAGGTATAATGCAAGAGGTATCGATGACAACGGTAATGTTGCCAACTTTGTTGAAACTGAATTTATTTTCAACAATTTGTCGCACGGTCAAGTGTTTGCATTTACTCAAATTCGAGGATCTGTACCTGCCTTTTGGGAGCAAGACTCTAGCTTGATGAATCCGAAAATCACTATCACTAGATCTCGCGAAGCAACTCAACTTAGTTTCGACAAACATTTCACGGAGATATGTAAAAGGTATGGCGTTTGCCATGTCGTTAATTTACTTTCGAACACAAAGGTTCTGGAAACTGAAATCCTGCGCCGCTACACTGATTTGCTCCGTAATTCCACTCATAAGGATGAAGTTAATTATAGCCATTTTGATTTCCATGCAGAAACCAAACAACTGAGTGGTGGATTTGCAGGTGCGACCAAAATTTTACCCTTGATCCGTGATTCTTTAGAGAAGTTTGGCTGGTATGATTATGATATCAAAGAGGACGAAGTAGTAATGAGACAAAATGGTGTTTTTAGAGTTAATTGTCTCGACTGCTTGGATCGGACTAACCTCATTGAACAGGTTATTTGCCAAACAATCGTTGAGCAGCTTGTTCAAGACATGACAACTACAACTTCCGTGAGAGACCGTATGAGAGTGGAGGAGTTTGTGTCAAAACACAATGCATTATGGGCGGATAACGGAGATGCAATTTCTCAAATATACACAGGAACCAATGCACTTAAATCCTCGTTCAGTCGTTCCGGCAAAATGAACTTTGCCGGTGCTCTCTCGGATGTGACCAAATCGGTGTCTCGGATGTATCAGAACACCTTCGTCGATTCAAAAAAGCAAACCACAATCGATACTTTGCTAGGTAAGGATGGGAGGCTATCGATCCCAGTTCAAATCTTCGATCCTATTAGTAATTTTGTTAGTGAAAAGCTCGAGCAGACTGCAGCAAGTTTCACTACCCATAGTGATATTGCTATATTTGCTGGAACATACAACTTGAACGCTGCTGCTCCAGCTGCTTATCCTGAACTTCTTAACTGGCTCTTCCCTCCTGAAAACGCTACATTCAGCTCTCCTGACATATATGCAATCGGTTTGCAAGAGTTAATTGAGTTGAGTGCTGGTTCAATACTTGCCTCTGATAACTCCAAACCCGCCCAATGGGCGAAAATACTTCATCAGGTGCTCAACTCACAAACAGAGGAGTACCTTCTCCTCAGATCTGAGAGTATTGCCTCAATGTCGCTCTTCTTTTTTGTGAAGAAATCCAAACTTTCTCACGTCACTGAAGTCTCTGGATCTTCGAAAAAAACAGGTCTTGGAGGAATGGCTGCGAACAAAGGTGCATGCGCAGTTCGCTTTTCATATGGCGCAACCTCATTTGTTCTTTTGACCTCACATTTTGCTGCTGGGGTAAATGCAATTGTCGAGAGACATAATGATTACGTTTCAGTAATGCAGGGCCTTACTTTTGTGAGAAATTTGCGTATCAACGATCACGATGTTGTGCTATGGTTTGGAGATTTGAACTACCGTTTGAATATCTCGAGCGACGAATGTCGACGGTTAGTAAGAAGTGGTGCATTTGATGAATTACAAGAGCTTGATCAGTTGCTTCTTGAGAAACAGAAAAAAGGGGGAGCTTTCCACCTGTTCAATGAATCTCGCATATTATTTCACCCGACGTATAAATATGACAAGGGGACCTCGGACTATGATTCATCAGAAAAACAACGTGTTCCATCGTGGACAGATAGAATCTTGTATCGCAGCAAAAAGGAAAACGAATTAAGGAATTTAAATTACAATTGTTTCATGGATATTTTTATCAGCGATCACAAGCCAGTATACTCAACTTTTAGCTGCAAGGTTAAATTCATTGATGAGATGAAGAAAAATGAGTTGTCATACAAATATTACTCTGCCTATAAAGCGGATCAGGGAGAATTCCCAGAAGATGGAACACATCATTCATCTGTTAGTGAATCCTCATCTCTTGCCTCAAGTGTGAGCTCCACTTTTACTTCCGAGGCGCTATCTGAATTGAACTTATTAGATATAGACAACGTTCCTCCAAAATTGCCTGCCAGAACTAGGTCTACAACTACAAATATGTTGCCTCGGAGGATACCTCCACCTCCAGCAAGTCGCAAGGCAGTTCCAACTGATAGTTTTGCAGAACTCAAGAATGCAAGTAAAAAAAGCTTGGCTCAAAATCTTCCGGATAAATCTAATGGCTCGCAAAATGGACTCTCATCGGTGACTCTGGTCACCGACACAGCACAATCTTCTCCACCTATCCCCCCAAGTCCTCGATCAACTCCAAATCATCTCAGAAGTCTTGTATTTAACTCCGCCCCACTTACACCCAGCAATTCTGGGTCACAGAAAAGTTCTGCTCAGTCATTCGCTAGTATAAGTCTGCCAGCGCTAGCATCCCCGGTAGTCAAGCCTCTCAAACCACAGAAACCGGAAACATTAGCATCTTCGAAAGTGGAAGAAGTGGTCAACAAGAGCAGTAGTGATCTCACTACCAACTCGCAAAGCAGTATTGTTGCAAAAACTAGTGCCAAATCAGACACACTTCCTCCCGCTCCTCCTCCTGCTAGAGGCCTGTCGAAAACTATGGCGGATTGGAAACCGTTGCTTCCACAATAGTTCCGAGTCTGCAGATGTCTAACACATAGTTGGGCAGTAAATGATAATCACGTCGGTTTAAGTTTTCTATATTCATTTTGCATGGCTTCGCAGAATTGTATTGTATAGACGGGCATTAAGAAATATGAAGATTCAAAATAGCATCCATACTGATTATAAGGTATACCGATATATAATGCAAGTTTCTGACCAGTGAATCGTATATTTGATCGTATTCTTTTCGTTTTTGTGTATGGCTCCTCCTGTGTATTTGCTTCTTTTTTTTTCTTTTTCTCTTTTTCTCTATTTTTCTTTTATCTGTATTTTCTTTTCTTTATTGCTCAACTCATATCATACAATTCTCGCAGTGCGCAATTCGGAATAAAAACATCTACACCCGTCATACAACTATCTCCTCAACTTACGTCATGTCCAGACGAATCAAAAACATATCGATTTCCTTGCCCATTTTATACGGAAATAGTGCCAAGAAACTCGCTCCAGAGAAGCGTACCGAGAAAACGCCGGTTGACCACACGCATGAATGGACGGTATTCTTGAAGCCTGCTCTAAATGATATCGACTTGACACCTTTGATCAAGAAAGTGACGTTTAAACTACACGAGACGTATGAAAACCCTGTCAGGTCAGTGGAGAGTCCACCTTATCAGGTGACAGAAACAGGATGGGGAGAGTTTGAGATCATCATCAAGATTCATTTCCATTCGGGTGCGGAGTTGGGCATCAACGAGAAGAACTTCCAAATATTCCATGCCTTAAAGCTTCATCCATACAATCCGCAGGCGCCCGAGCGTGAGAATGGGGAAGTATATTCTGTGTTATTCGATGAGTTGGTCTTTCAAGAGCCTACGGAAGCTACGTTTGCAATTTTGACGCAGAAACCCGTCAACTTGCTTCCGTATAAGCTCAGCGACCCAGACAAGAAAGATCAGGAATATCTCCGAACAACAGAAATTGATGAGCTCGCACGGCTTGATGTATACACGGCCAAGATAAGAGACGAAATCGAGAAGCAACGGAACGAATATAAAGAACTAGAACAGAAGAAGCTCGCACTTCTACAATAATTTCTCCTCACCGGATGAAAACTTATCATGCTTATAAAATCCCAATAACGTTATATAATGACTAAGAAGTTTACTTCAAAATAGATCCATGTACTCGTCAACAAAGCCTTGAAGTTGGGTGAGATCAAGGCCAAACTTCTGATATCCTTCATAATAATACTTGAATCTCAACGGAATCTGACACCTTACCAACCAGTCTGCGTCAAGAAAAACCATGTAATTGAGAGGATACTGGCCACCGCCTAAAGGATCCAACACACCAAAGTAGGTTGATAAAATCTTGCAGTTTTGAGAGTCCAGATATATCCTGAGTGCTTCATCGGGGAACTTCCCTAGGTTCAGTGAGATGAACAAGACAATATGTGGGGAGCTTTGAAATATGTCCAAGATCGAGCGAATCTGCTCCTTGCCCTGGGCGTCCAAGAAAAAGAGTACCACACCCTGTTTCAGTTCGTCAATGTCCATTGCTGAAATTTCGTCTCCATTTTTCACTAAGATAGACTTGATTAGTGACAAAGCATCTTCGTGTGCAAGTGTGGCATTTTCGGCAAGAAGCTGTGGAAGGAGCTTTCTGGTGGATTTGGAGTGCAGTTTCTTACGAGCTGGGCCTGGTTGACTCATTGGTTCCTCAACGAAGATCATCCGCTTCATTATATCATGATGGTCGTCTTAGTCAGCTTCCCCTCCAATAGCAAGAGCCTGGACTAGTCCACTGGAAAAGTGGAGTAAACGTTTTTCTCGCATCTCGCACCAGGGCTCCCATGCGATTTAACAGTTGAGGCGCGCGATGTATGTCACGCGAGAGTAGGAAAGTTTAAACTTGTATCGAGTAAAAGGCAATACATTTCAAACTTTGTTTTCTTTTTTAGAGTGAAAAAAAGGAAAAATCATGAGCAGTACAGCAACATTTGAAGTATGATGGCTTCTGTCAGAGAAAACGGTGTGAAACTTTTGACTAAATAATCGACTGTGCTGCTTATTTGCCAAAGACAATAACCCTCTGGATTCGATCCATGAACTGTTGTAAACTAGTGTCATCAGTCATCACTTCCGAAGTGGGCCCACTATAAAAACTTAGCTGGTTGGGGTTAGACACATAATTTGTAGAAGGGTTCAATTTTGCCATGAGAAACCTTGCCTGAGATCCTCCCTCATCGCAATCAATGAACCTGGGCAATGGGAAGCGGTCTAAAAGAAGTTCCACGGCCTCCTTCTTTGGGGCCTCTAAGAATTCTCTGAAGTGCTCATAGCCTTCCATTTGATGATAATTTTCTTTTCTCCATTGCGCAACAGTTGATCCGTGGTAAATCAAAATCTGGAAGAAAGAGTCCAAAAGTAGAATTTTTGTGGGTCCAAGCGACGTCGTATCTAAAAGAACCGGTTCTGGTTCTACCAAAGCTTCACCATTGACGTCAGGCATACCGTATGTTTCAACATCATACGAAAGCAATGAAGGCTGGATCATTATCAAAGAGTTCGTCACATCCTCGTGCATGAGACTGTGGCAGACAAAGCTCGTTTCATCTGGAGAATTATTGAACACTCTAATGAATTGAGAGCGTCTTAAATGGTACATGAACTGGGGCAACATCGCATAACTGCTTGAAATTCTAAAAGAACTCACATCACCTTTACGATATTGTGCGAAGCGCAGACAATAATCCACAAGTATATTATCCAAATGCTTCGGTAGGTCAGATTGATCAAGTGACAACTTAGAGTTTGCGTTTGTCGGCAGTGCTT